>PVHT021183524.1:15229375-15251818 GCA_004024745.2 Catagonus wagneri | reverse complement strand
CTCAGAGTCAATGGGACCAGAATTCGATCTGATGGGGAACAAGACAAATTGGAGAAGGGAATGTGGGTCAGGAACATTGTTGTGACCATTTTTGGGAAATTAAATTTGCAGTATCATGGATGAGAGTGTCCGTGAGTGGTAGACAACGTAAGTGGATACATTAGGCCATAATTATAAGTGGAATATTTTTTTTTTTTTTGCCTTTTGTCATTTTATGGCCGCGGGTTTATGGCCGCACCTGCGGCATGTGGAGGTTCCCAGGCTAGGGGTCTAATCGGAGCTGTGGCCACTGGCCTGCGCCGCAGCCACAGCAACGCAGGATCCGAGCCGCGTCTGCAACCTACACCACAGCTCACGGCAACGCCAGACCGTTAACCCACTGAGCAAGGGCAGGGATCGAACCCGCAACCTCACGGTTCCTAGTCGGATTCGTTAACCACTGCGCCACGATGGGAACTCCTATAAGTGGAATATTAAACTGCAGTATAAATCAACAAACTAGAGCTCTCTGTATCAATATAATACAGAGGAATGTATCTTGTTCAGAGAAAAAAAGCATGACACAAAAGATTAAAAACACTAATTTCACATATATACATTTCAAAATAGGACAAACTTAACCACAATGTTTATGGGTTCATATATAAGTGATTAATCTATAAATACGAAAACAAAGATATAATTTCAATGAAAGTCCAGATAAAGAGTAGAAGGAGGGAATAGATAGTACCTAGATGTCTGGGAAACTCAGCACCCTTTTTTTTTAATAATCTTTATCATATTTTAAAGAGAAACATGTTTGCTAATTATGAAATAGTCAGTGCTTATGGCAGAAACTTGGAAAAAACATTAATGTTTGGGAGTTCCATTCATGTTTGGGTTAATGTACCCGACCAGGATCCATGAGGATGCAGGTTCTATCCCTGGCCTCGCTCAGTGTGTTAAGGATCTGGTGTTGTGTAGGTTGTGGTGTAGGTCACAGACTTGGCTTAGATCTGGCGGTGCTGTGGCTGTCCTGTAGGCCTGCAGCTATAGCTCCAATTCGGCCCCTAGCCTGGGAACCTCCATATGCCGTAGGTACAACCTTAAAAAACAAAAAACTTTAATGTTTGGACACGAGAATAGAAATCAAATCAACTAAGGTAAAAAAAAAAGTATAAAAATCATTTACATTTCAACCACTACGGCAAATCTATGTCACATTTATGTATATTACCCCCTTCTATGAAAATTGTTATAACATGGTGAGATATCAAGAGAATTTTTTTAGGAAGATTTTTGTTTTGAATTTATTTTGGATTTATAGAAAAGTTGCAAAAGTAGTCTAAAAAGTGTCCTATAGCCTTCAACTAGCTTCTCCTAATGTTGGTATCTTACATAACTGCTGTACAGCTATGGAGAACAGGAAATGAACACTAGTATGATGTTTAACTAAATTTTAGACTGTATTCAAATTTCACAAACCTTTTCACCAAGTCCCTTTTTCTGTTCCAGGATCTAATTCAGAATCTCATGTTGAACTTACTTTACGTTTTCCCTTAGTCTCTTCCAGTCCATGATATTTCATTAGTCTGTCCTTTTCTTTTACGGTCTTCACATTTTGAAGTGTATTGATCAGTTATTTTTTTTTAAATATTCCCTGATTTGCATTTGTCTGATGTTTTCTTATCACTGGAGTGATTTTATTCATTGTGCCAGGAAATATCACAAAAATGATAAAGTGTCCTTCTCAGTGCAAGGAGTTCATGATGTCGAGAGTCTTACTATTTGTGAAGTTTACTTTGCTCACTTAATTAAGGTTCTCCGCTCTATACCTATTACCTTTCTCTTTGTAACTAGGTATCCTGGGGAAGATGCTTTGAGACTATGCAAAACCCAATTCTTCTTAAAATTACACTCAGTGATTTCAATATCTACCTGTGGATTTTATCTGCAACAGGGAAGAGCTGTCCCTTTTTCTTATGTATGTATGTATTTATGTATTTATTTATGGATATATACTTTATGAGATAACATCCAAATTATCAGTTTTTATTTTGTTGCTCAAATGGTACCAACTTTAGACAATAGTAGCTCCTTGAGCCTGGCTTGCATGGTTTATCAAGGAATTTTCATTTTATTTCTACCGTATTTTTTTTCTGACACTGTAAGATGTTCCAGGACCACCCTGTACTTCCCCTACTCCAGCCTTAGAGTCAATCACTTCTCCAAGAAGATTGTTCCTTTGATTGGAGACTAATGCTTAAAAAACAAAATTTGTGGGAGTTCCCTGATGGCTCAGCAGGTTAAGAATCTGGTGTTATCACCATTGTGACTCCTGTAATTGCTGTGGCGTGGGTTCAGTTCCTTGATGAAGATCTTCCTTCTGCAGGCTTCAGGTGTGGAAGAAAAACACCCTCACAAGACACACAAACGTGTGCCAGCTGTGTTAACTGCTACTGGGGTAGCGTATATCTGTTAACTGATGCACACATGCACACATCTGTTTACTTACCTATAAAACTGTAGGTATATTTTAAAATATGAGTCTATATTAGTACTTCTGATGCATCACCACAAGGTTCATTCTAGCCAAATATTTCCTTTTCCACTAGTGAGAACACTAGATCTCATTTTCTACACCATGTTTACTTCTTTGTTCCATTCTTGTAAACACATAGCTAGTTTCAGAACTATTAACCCATAACCCTTAGAGAAACACTTTAATTAGACTAAAACCTTTATGTATGGCTACTGTTGTCCTTAACCTTATAATACCCAATCAATATGCTGTTTTCTACAATTACTTAAGTTGAATTTTGTCTTCCTCAATCCCCTTAGTCTTACTATATTAATATAATACAGTTTATTTAATTTGTGTTTGTATTCCATTTTGATTTCTCCCCATCCCTATTACTTTTAACAGTGTGTTTATTTTGCTGGTATATGAAAATGACTGTAGTTGTAAGAGTCAGAGTTACACACAAAAAAAAAAAATACTCAAAAACTCTCACTCCCTTCTCATTCCTTTGACTCTGTTCTCATTCCACCTTATTTCTACTCCTTTCTACCCCTATTCCCCATTGATAACCAATCTCCTTCATTTTTGGTTTATTCCTCCTGCATATCTTTTGCACAAATGAGCAAAAAGAAAAAAACTGCTTTCTTATATCCTCATCTTTCTCTTACAGAGAGTATGATACTTTAGATACTCTTTTGCATCTGGATTTTTCACTATCATTATCACGGAATTCATTCCTTTTTTTTTTTTTTTTGGTCTTTTATTTTATTTTTTTTTAGGGCTGCACCCATGGCATATGGAGGTTCCCAGGCTAGGGATCTAATTGAAGCTGTTGCTGCCAGCCTATGCCAGAACCACAGCAACACCAGATCTGAACTGCGTCTGTGACCTACACCACAGCTCATGGCAATGCCAGGGAATCAAACCCACCAACCTCATGGTTCCTAGTCGGACTTGTTTCCGCTGCACCACGACGGGAACTCGCTAGAATTCATTTCTTATTAGCCTATAGAGACCTTCCTCATTCATTTTTGTAGCTGCATATTACTCACTTGTGCAGATGTGTTTTAATTTATTCAATCCCTTTTAGATATGGATATTAAAGTTCTTTCCAGTATTTTACAGTTCCAAGCAATGCTGCAATGAATAACTTTAGGTATGCACTCCACAGTTTTATTTGTTGAATTAAATAAAAAGAATAACAATTTCTAAAATAAAATATAGTCCATTTTAAGAAAAAAAAATTTCCAGCAATGCTCTATACCAAAAGGCAAGATAGAATATCTTTTAAAGGGGCGGGGGGGACACTAATTTATTTAGCAAAAAAGTTCTCCTTCCCCAAACTCTGTCTTCAACAATGCAATCATGGTAACTTCTTGAGACAGAAAAGTCCAGAATCAAACTTTTGGAGCACCAAAATTTTCAAGTAAAAGGAACTAAGGAGAAGCCTCTCTTTCCTTACAGCTTTTCTACAAACCACATCATTTCTCTTAGAAGAGCTGCTATTGTGTTCAAAATGGAAATATTTCAGATTACTCCCCCAATTTTTATGATTCAGTGTCTCTTAGAGGAGTAAAAAAGTAAAGAATAGGGAATTACTTTTTAGCTCATTAGAGATGAATACAGTTTAGAATATTTCATGGTTACAAAAGTTCAAAAATCACATGAAGAAGGCTCCTCCCACTCTAGCCATATAAGCTCATACTGCAAAGACTGCATTTTATTCCAGAGCACACAGCATAGTCAAAAAGCTGTGTCGGTAACTGAAACTACAAGCACTGGGCCCTACTATTTTATATTCTATTCCAGTTCATTAAAAAGGCAATATTTTAACCTTGTGCTACAAAACTGATTTCACAAATTTTAATGATTGTTCAGACCTGCAGCCTGAAAAACACTGGTTATTAAAAGCACACGCTTTGAAGTCAGGCAGATGTGAGCTGGAATCTTGGATGCCCCTCTTATCACAGTCTTCTCAGGAAAATTCCTTAATGAGTGTAAGCCCATTCCCTCCTATGTAATATGGGGATACTATCTATAGCAAGATAAGACAGCTAAATCTTACTTATTAAGTAAAAAAAAAAAATGCATGTAGCACAACAGCCAATAAATGGAAAGGGTAATTTTTATTAAGAATGATAAAAATGGGACGAGAAATAGGGATGCTGTACTAGGGAATTTCGGGTGTCCCCAGGCAACCAAGGTCCAATCCACCTTCTGTAGATGGAAGATAACACAGCAGAGGAAACTTTACAATTATTCTCTTCTCTTCTTCTCCAGCCCACAGTAGTGTCCAGTCAGGTATGAATCCAAGAAAGCCAAGATTAGATGGTTTCCATCCTGTGGTCATATCCAGCACAGACCTATTTTCAAAGGTCTCATAGGCAAGTCAGAAATCCATGGGAACACTCACGTGACAGGAAACACTCCCGAACTGCTAGTTACCTCCAAGAGAGAATGGCAGTGGTTCTCACAGCGGGCTAGGCATCAGGGGACCCAGAGGGACTTGTACATATTCAGATTCTGAGACCAGCTGAAGTTATTGGTTCAGAATTATCTGGGGCAAGACTTTGGATTCTATATTTAAAACACATGTACTACACACACGTAAACACTCACACGAACATCCTAGGTAGTTCTGATATAACTGACAGGGCAATAGGAAAACAGAACATTTTGATGTGACTTTTATTTCAAATAAATGCTTGAGGTAATAGTGGCAGATCCTCAATGCTTTCTTTAAGTCTATCAAATAGTTTTACTTACAGAAAAGACACTGCACCATAAGAGGAACATAAGTAAGTTAAACGATCACAGAATTAAAGAACTTTAGTACCTCCAAGTCAGAAGTAGTAAGGGATACATAGTGAGGCATTTGAAAGAAAACTTCTGCAAATTTCAGCTATTTAGGGGAGTGGTTTCGTTTGTCATTGAAAATGAGTATAACTCCACAGCTCTGGGCTCAAACGCCGATAAGTCAATTTCCCTAGTAAACATCAATAGGTCTATTTCAGAACTTAATCCTCCCTCTTTTTATTTTAATATATAACAAAGGGCATATTTACTTTTCACTAGCATGCACAAATTACACTGAAAATGTTTACGCATTAAGGCTTTAAAAATATTGATAATTTACGTCTTTTATACCAGACTCAACATTAATCTAAACAAGACTGTTTTGAAACATTTCATTAGTATTTTGTCAAAAATATGTATTCTCTGTTGTTTCAGTAGTAGAATCTGTTGTGTGTGGAGAAAATTTGGAGCAATGGAACTAAATATTAATGTGATGTCCAGTAACCTGTTACAACCAGGCACACCCATCAGAATTATATATTAAAACCTTATAACACTGGCCAAATTTTCAACCTTTTCAAATATCTGGCTTACAATTTTTAAAGCCAATTCCATCCAGTCCATTTTTCAGGACTAATTCCTTTTGTTGGATTTGTATTGCCAACATGTACTCTGTTAATTGCCAACATGTACTACCTAAAGAAAACCACTTTTTTAGTGATTTTGAAAGGATGTCTTCAGAGGACAAGAACTTAACTCAGATGGTCCCTAAAAGCTCTGCTTCCAAGATGGAAATCTGAACTTGTAGTTCAATCCTACATGTAACTTGTTTTCCTTTTTTATTGAACTATGGGAAACACAGGACAATACTCTCCCAGACTGAAGCCATGTTTGCTGTGTGGACTAGTCATTCATTAGCTATTCGGTGACAACAGGGTCTGAGTTTCTCTAGTAATGGGAATAGATATGTTGTAATCTACACTTCCCATTTAGTTGCCCTTATGATCTATGCTTGGATATCAATTCTAACGAGCACATTACGGTTTGATCCCGAAGCATATGCCAAAAGAATTCAACAAGACTGCAGACAAATTCCTCAAAGAGCACATCCACTTCCAGTGACTATATGGATATCTTACGTGTTATTTGAAAATTACTCCTTTTCTCCCTGTGTACCTTGACTATGTTTTGGACTCCCTTTCCTTCCCAAATATCCTGAATTCAAGGTATCTAAACCCATGGAGCAGTTGTCCAGAGGAAGAGAAGCAACAGCCCCGCCCCCAACCCTTGGGAGCAGAAAGGAAAAGAATTATCCTAAGGAATTGTTTAAAAACCCAGATGCAGGAAACAGAAATAAAACCATGGCTGCATAGACTGATGTTCCAGGGGTCCAAAATGTAACCCCCTATGGGCAATAATTTGTTTAACATTAAACTAAACCAGTTTGATGAACTCAAATGCCCTCGGCGCAATAGGCAGGACTCTCCGAGGAGCCTGTGTTACTTCCCTCACTTAAGCGCAGATTTATAATAAAAATCTTAATGCCAGTGATATGGTTTTTGGACATATAAGAAGCTAACCACTTGGAGAATCATACTTGAGAGGTCAGAAAACTCCACAGTTAAAGATCACTTTATAATTTACGAAGAAAATAGAAAGTTTTGTTTCTCTGAGTTGAAATTTGACGAGAACGGCGGGAAATATTGCTGGGTTTTGGCATAAGGTTTTGTGCTTTCCTCATAATTTGAGACCTGCGTGAAGCCTAAGGCTTCGGGGATCATTTCCTGAGAAAAATCGGGCAATTCGGTCGAGAGAATTTTGATATTTTTGGCATTTTTCGAGGTGTAACAAACACAACTCGGGATCCGAGAGGACACTCTGCGGCTGCCAGCGAGGCGGGCTGGACAGCGCACCAATCACGGCGCAGCTCCGCCCTATATAAACGGGCGGGCGCAGCGGCGCGGCTCGAGTCCCGGCCAGTGCCTCTGTTTCCGGCTCGAATTGCTCTCCCACACCCGCCTTCAACATGTCCGAGACTGCGCCTGCCGCACCGGCTGCTCCGGCTCCTGCTGAGAAGACGCCAGTGAAAAAAAAGCCCCGCAAGTCTGCAGGTGCCGCGAGGCGCAAGGCGTCTGGGCCCCCCGTGTCCGAGCTCATCACCAAGGCAGTCGCTGCTTCCAAGGAGCGCAGCGGCGTGTCCCTGGCTGCGCTCAAGAAGGCGCTGGCAGCCGCCGGCTACGATGTGGAGAAGAACAACAGCCGCATTAAGTTGGGTTTGAAAAGCTTGGTGAGTAAGGGCACTCTGGTGCAAACCAAGGGCACTGGCGCCTCAGGCTCTTTCAAGCTTAACAAAAAGGCTGCCACTGGGGAAGCGAAACCCAAAGCCAAGAAGACGGGTGCGGCTAAGCCCAAGAAGCCCGCGGGAGCGGCTAAGAAGCCTAAGAAGGCGACGGGGGCCGCCACCCCCAAGAAGAGCGCCAAGAAGACCCCAAAGAAGGCGAAGAAACCTGCCGCGGCTGCAGGAGCCAAAAAAGCAAAGAGTCCCAAAAAAGCGAAAGCCGCCAAGCCTAAGAAGGCGCCCAAGAGCCCAGCAAAGGCCAAAGCGGTGAAACCTAAGGCGGCGAAACCAAAGACCGCCAAGCCCAAGGCTGCCAAGCCAAAGAAGGCGGCAGCCAAGAAGAAATAGGAAGTTCCTTTGGCCACCCGCTTAGAAGCTCGACACAACCCAAAGGCTCTTTTCAGAGCCACCCCACAGATCTCAGGAAAAGAGCTGTTGCACACTCTAAGGGGGCGTGGCTGGGAGGAAAAGGCTGCGAGCGAGGGGCGGGCCCCCGGGGACGGGAGGTGGGTCTTTACAGCGTTTCTTTGAAACGAGCCGGCACCGTTAAGGAAATGCAGCTCGATGGCTTGATGGGTGTTTTGTCTCTGGCCTGACTGAGTCCTAGGTTGGGTGAGGAGAGTTGGGCATAAGTTTCGGAGGAAGAGAGGACTGCTATCGTTCGTGTTTCCCGGGGGCTACCTTCTAAGTATGTGAGCTTTAAGATGACCCAGCTGTGCACGCTGCGTGGACGTGGTTGTTGCAACTTGTCCCAGGGGCAGGGCAAGGCGTGCATGTCCGTCAACTTCAGCAGGACACCTACATAGCTGCTAGGTGCGCGCAGACCCAAAGCACCGATGGGTTCCCTCCAGTCAAAAATTTAAAACTAACCCTTTAGTTCTCAGCCAAACAATCTCATGTGCTTGCGGAGAAGTACACAGCGCAACTACTTGAAAAGGCTATTTATGCTAGCTATGGGTAGCCTAGTCAGAGCGCTCTGATTGGGTCAAAGCAAAGTAAGGAACTAGCCAATGGAAAGGTAGACCTGCAAGTATCATTTAGATCCGTTTGTGACGCCACAATAAAATTAATCCAATCGTGAGCGAAATCTTACTAACCTCATTTAAATACCGCATCTATAAATAAATGTGTCCTCATCCGGGCTGACTATTCTCTCAGGTGTTAGCGTTACTGTTCTAATTTTTAACACTGCAATGCCAGAGCCCACCAAGTCTGCTCCCGCCTCGAAGAAGGGCTCCAAGAAAGCGGTCACCAAGGCGCAGAAGAAAGACGGCAAGAAGCGCAAGCGCAGCCGCAAGGAGAGCTACTCGGTGTACGTGTACAAGGTGCTGAAGCAGGTCCACCCGGACACCGGCATCTCGTCCAAGGCCATGGGCATCATGAACTCGTTCGTCAACGACATCTTCGAGCGCATCGCGGGCGAGGCGTCGCGCCTGGCGCATTACAACAAGCGCTCGACTATCACGTCCCGGGAGATCCAGACGGCCGTGCGCCTGCTGCTGCCTGGGGAGCTGGCCAAGCACGCAGTGTCCGAGGGCACTAAGGCGGTCACCAAGTACACCAGCTCCAAGTAAACTTGCCAAGTAAGCAAATTTACACTTAACCCCAAAGGCTCTTTTAAGAGCCACGCATGCTTTCAGAAAATGAGTTGTAATTCTTTCATTCCAAAGGCTACCTTGCTTTTGGGAGTTCTGCCCATTTAAAGCTTCGCTGCCATCCTTTAGTGTTACAATAACAGCTACGTAAGAAATATAAGGAACGTACGCAACAGCAATATGTGCTATAACTTACGAGTTCATTGTGGGCAAGCACAAATGAATCATTTAATGTCACCTAACTAAAAATTAGTTTGCACTCAAAATACCATTTCAAGGGTACACCTTTCCTTTCCGTGTGTATAGGTCTCCAAGTTGATCCTGGCGTTGTTCCAGAACTTGCCAATGGCGGACTACCCAAGAGCAGGAAAGAGCATGCTCTGACAACTTCAGTCTGTGCTTTTTCTATTCCATTTTTCTTTTCCGTTTTTTTTTTTTTTTACAAGCCGTATAGACATATCTGAAAAAAAGGCTGAAGACAATGTGAGTTTTCACAGAAATATTGAAGAGCTTTTTTTTTGGTTTGCTTGCTTTGTAATTGGTGCAGTTTCTGCTTGAGGTTCTGAGCAACCCGCCTGGGAGGTAAAGAAGCCCAAGCTCTATCCTAAAGGTCCCGACGGAAGGGAAAGGGAACCTGTCTGAAATCCCTTCAAATCCTCTCAGCTACTATATCTTCTTTCCCAGAAAGTCCTAATTAATTCACAGTCCTGGGTTGGGGGCAACATTCAGCTTTAATATCCTCCGGGTCACAAGAGGGAGCCCAAATTCTCAATCGGTTAATGTATCCGACTCAGGGCTGAAGTTCCCTTTTCAGCACCCTTACCGCTTTCCCAAATGTCCCTGAACATCAAGGGAGGAGAGGAGGTAGAAAGGGAAGGGCAGCCCCTTACGGCAGGAGGTGGCTTCTGCTGCACTAAATAGGATAGCGTTAAGCATTTTCATTGCTAGGGAATAGATTTTGTTGGGCAGATAAATCTTTGAAAGGAAGAGGGGGTGGGAGGTGAGGAGTGCTGGGAGCATGTGACCAGAAGGAAAGGAATCAATAATCAGAAGTTGCCAAGAAAATTGCACCGTAGATGAAGATGGACTGGGAGTGAAGTGCTGATTGAGATGGAAAATCTCAGTGGTAGGTGGGTGATAAATGTAGCCTAAAAAGAGTGAAAGAAACTCTAGGGTTCTCACACCTCCCAGAGAGATTCATGGATTATGGGGATAGATTTTCTGTAATATGGTAAGCTGGATACTTGGATAGACAATTAATATTTAGAATCATATTTTTTAAATTTATAAAAGCAACAAAGAGCCACTGCAAAAGTAAGGAACTCAGACCTAGGGATTTGGTCCATGTTGAAATCACAAGCACCATAGCTGGTGCCCCTCAAATCTAAGCTTTGTTTTTTATGGTGTTATATGAAGACTGATCCTGGTGGGGAGCCTGACAGGAACTCTTTCCCAGTGAAACTGAGACATCAAACCAGAATAAACTAGTAATAAACACACACACACACACACATCATTGATGATTGCAGAGTTGGCCCTTAGCCTTGTTGAGCAAGAAGATTCTACCGCTGAGAATTTGGACTATAAACCAGCCTTCACATTTATTTGTTTCATCATTAATACTGCAAGGATTCAAAACACTCAGGGTGGGATTTAATTTAGGGATATCCCAAACTGGTTTGGTGTCCTTAAGCACTTGCTAAAAGCAAATACAGATCCTCCCCGGAAGAATGAACTTCCTTGTAGGCCCCAAGAAATCTCCATGGATAAATATCCAAGAAAATGAATGTGCAGCTACACAACCAAAATTAACCAAACACACCAAGAAACAAGACAACATGACCAAGAGCAAGAGACAGTAGAAACAAAAGCATGAATTGACAGATAATAGATCTCCAGGGACTAAATTTAATATCTTAAAAAAAACTGTAAAATATGTAAGAATACAAAGAATGTTCACATAGATTGGAAAAAAAGTAGACATTCTAGAAATATAAATACATTTATTTCTAGAATTTGTTTTCTATATATGTATATAGAAAACAAATGTTATTCTATAACAAATGATATATGTAATTAATTAAAATCCCCAGTAAGATTTTGATTTTAATTCCATTATAATTAATTACACATATCATTTGTTATCCAAAATTCAGACAGAAAAATATAAAAGTGAATTTAAGCGATCTGGACTTGGAGTTCTCTTGTGGCCCAGCAGGTTAAGGATCCAGCATTATCACGACAGCAGTTCCAGTCACTGCTGTGGTGCAGGTTCAACCCCTGCCCCAGGACTTTCCACATGCCTCCCACCTAGGCCCAAAAAAAAAAAAAAAGGCCTGGAATTAATAAAATTGTCTGGCATGCATCTAATCATATTAACAGGACAAACCGAAAATGATGTAAATGTGAGATTTAAAGGACTGTGGCTGGTAACTTTTTAGAATTAATGGATTAGTCATATAATTAGAAATAAATGAGTGAAATATATAGTTAGAAATAAATGACGGAGTTTCTGCTATGGTGCAGCCGAAATGAATCCAAGTAGTATTCATGAGGATGTGGATTCGATTCCTGGCTTTGCACAATGGGATCCTGTGTTGCCGTGAGCTGCAGTGTAGGTCTCATACACAGCTTGGATCCCAAGTTGCTGTGGCTGTGGTGTAGGCAGGCAGCGTAGCTCCAGCTCTGATTCAACCCCTAGCCTGGGAACTACCATATGCCTCAGGTGCGGCCCTAAAAAAAAAAAAAGAAAAGAAATAAATGAGTGAAAAATGATACAACAATAAGGCGTTACTGGAGTTCCCATTGTGGCTCAGTGGTTAACGAATCCGACCAGGAACCATGAGGTTGCGGGTTCGATCCCTGGCATTGCTAAGTGGGTTAAGGAACCGGCATTGCCGTGAGCTGTGGTGTAGGTTGCAGGCGCGGCTCTGATCCTGCGTTGCTGTGGCTGTGGCAAAGGCCAGCGGCTACTGCTCCTGTTAGACCCCTAGCCTGGGAACCTCCATATGCCGCGAGTGCGGCCCTAGAAATGGCAAAAAGGCAAAAAAAAAAAGAAAAAGAAAGGCGTTACTGTGTGACACTGAACTTAACCCAATACATTCTTACAACAAAGGTAATGCTGCTTTTAATGTGGTTGTAATTTCTAATCTATGTGAACAGATGACATCAGACTGGAGCACTGAAATTGGCAGTGATGGGGGAATGGGAGTGACGATAACTGAGTGATAATTTATGTGTTTTTTGTATCTAGCTAATTTCTAAATTCTGTTAATGCTAATCAATATTTAATAGGCTGCCATGATTTTCATTGGATATTTAGATTCCCTGGGAACCCAGAAATTATAAGGAGATTTCTTATGAAAGACTAATCTTTGTATTTTATTCAGATAAAAAACTGCAGCAGTGTCCTCCTTAATTTATAGTCCCAAATGCCTTCCAAACTCTAGTTGTGAGAAAAGAAGACTTAGAGGTAGAGGTCAACTTTGGGGAAATTTTGGAGTTCTTAAACTTCATGTTAGTGGCTTGGGCATTCAGTGCTAAACAGAAGAAAAGGCTCCCTTCCTTTGCATGAAGAGCAGCACTTTGAGTGGCGTTTCCTTTCATAAATCATGAAGTTTGCCACCATGCTCGGGGAACAAGAATTGTACAAAAGTAAATAAAGGAGTTATGCTTTAGAGTTTTGTTTAAAAGCTTAACAGTGAATGTTAAACTGTATTTCATAAATAAAAAACAATATAGGGAGTTCCAATTGTGGTTCAGCAGTAATGAACCCGACTAGTATCCATGAGGACTCGGGTTCAATCAGTGGCCTCGCTCAGTGGGTTAAGGACCCGGCATTGCTACTAGCTGTGGTGTAGGTTACAGATTGGCTTGGATCTTTTGCTATGACTGTGGCATAGGCCAGCAGCTGTAGCTCTGATTTGACCCCCTAACCTGGGAACTTCCATATGCTGCAGGTGCAGCCCTTAAAAAACAAAAAACCAGCAACATAAATATGACAGCCAAATCATGGCTATTTTTCTAGGAAAGAAGGAGGAGGAGCACGAGGAAAAGAAGAAAAGTGAGAGAAATTGAGGACTCAGAAAAAAATGGAATAAAAAATGCTAAAATAAAGGAAGAGAAAGGGCTTAGAGACTAAAGACAAGCCTGTATTAGACTATGACAGGATGCTTAGGGCGGGGGGAGATGGGTGGATTGACTTTGTCATGTAATTGCTGTTTCAGCTAGTTTTAATATCATTACGTAATGAAATATTCTCCACATTTCTCAGGGTTTTGGTTGAGTGGATTGATTAAAATGGGATAATATCTGGGAGGCTTTGTTTAACCAGTGCATGTGAAATGCTCTCTTTTTTTTTTGGCTGTGCCTGCAGCAGGCAGAAGTTCCCAGACCAGGGCTTGAACCCACACTACGGCTTTAACCAGAACCACAGCAGTGACAATGACAGATTCTTAACCCAGTGTGCCACAAGGGAACTCCTTTATTCCATTTTTTAACTTTCCTTATTCATTCTTCTTCACTATATTTAGTACTATCTGATATAAATGTGTTTATTGCTTGTTTCTCCCCCCCCCACCCCCGCCCCAAAGCTATAAGCTCCACTGGGGCAGAGTTAGTCTTTTTTACTTCTGACTCCCTAATATTTTGGCTATTCCAGACACAGAGTAGGCTCTCTAAGTATGTGCAGCATGACATAATTAATTAATTAAAATACACATATGGAGGCCAGAGCTGGTTGTTGAAAAGGTTCAATTGAATGAGTGACTCAGCCTTTCTGGGTCTCACTTTCTTTATCTATATAAGGAGAAGAAGGAGAATACACTACTTAGAGATTTTTTTTGGAAGATTGAGATACTTTATGTAAATCTCTTAAAACAGTTATAGACATTTAGTAATTGTTAGACTTAGCCATTGCTATGTTTTTGTTAGTCACTGAATTAAAATGAAAATCAGAGTGGCTAATTCTCTTCAGGTCAAAAACTAAAGGGAGATAATGTAAGTTTTTGAACGATTTGAATCCCACCCCAAGAAATGTAGTTGGGGAATTTGGAACAAAGATCATATTATTGCGGAATATCTCTTGATTGAGCACGATTTTAGTCATTACCTGATAATGCTAATAAATGACTAAAGTGTAGGTAATACTGGACCAGAGATTCCTCACAGCACGTTGTACAAGTATATGTAAAAAGAACCTTCTTCTATGTATAGCAAACATTAATGCTGAGGGCAAAATGGCGCCTAACATACAAACCTTTTTCATTTCTTCCAACAGGGGGGAGATAACCAGTGCAGAGAAGAAATGAATGCAAACAGTAACTGAAAATGAGAATCTGGTCATAGAAGTTATGAAATATGACGTCTGATCTGCCTGAGATGATTGATTATTGTCTATCACACTCAGATCCCATCCATCCTGATTTACCGCGTATTGATTTATCAAAAAGGACATCATTCATAACCTGACTGGAAGAGCCTAAACAGGTGTTTTAACTTTTTCATTTTATTTTTATTTAAATTATGAAAATAGAATTTACTTCTGTTACAGGTCTAATTACTGGGAATACATTATTTACTCTGGACTACCTTTGCTGGGAGAAATCTGAATGAGAGAGTGGCAAAACATCTGTAGATCAGATGGTACAATTAATAAAATCTTTGGATAATTAGAATTCCGCCTTCAGTGTTGATTCAAATCCTGCTCCTGGACATATGAATTATTTTTCAGTTTATTTTCTGGCACTAAGTTCTGGTGGGTAAAGCATAATAAGAACTGTTTTGGCTTTGGTAACTATCTTTTTTTTTTTTGGTCTTTTTTGCCTTTATCTAGAGCCGCACTCGCAGCACATGGAGGTTCCCAGGCCAGGGGTCTAACAGGAGCTGTAGCCGCCGGCCTTCGCCACAGCCAGCTCCTTCGCAGCTCGGGATCCGAGCTGCATCTGCAACCTACACCACAGCTCATGGCTGCAACCTACACCACAGCTCACGGCAACGCCGGATCCTTAACCCACTTAGCGATGCCAGGGATTGAACCCGCAACCTCATGGTTCTTAGTCGGATTCGTTAACCACTGAGCCACAACGGGAACTCCTTTGGTAACTATCTTGAAGGTAAACAGTTTAGCTTAGCTGATATCTGAGAGGTCACCTGCAGCATCTGAATTAAGAGGAGCACTGACTTTGAAGTAGTCTCAGAGTTAACTGTGCACTAAAATCACCGGAAAGATTTTAAAAACGGATTGCTGGGCCCCAAATCACAGTTTCTGATTCACTGGATATGAAGTAGGATCCAATAATTTGCATTTCTAAATTATCAAGTAAATGCTGATCCTTCTGGTGTGGGGATCACACTTGGAGAACTGTGCTTTGAATTACAACTTGAGATTTCCCTGAAATGACACTACCAAGTAGCTACAAACGACAAAGGTGAAAATGAAAAATCACATAGAGGTTTAAACTGGAAGTGACAAGTCCAGAGACGGGGCACCTCCTTTTGGTGCAGCCACTAAAGGGTGGAAAGAATCACCAGGGCCCTCCATGCCCGCCTCTGCCGGCATCCACGCCCCTTCACCAAGGGTCTCTCGTTGGGTCGTGGCCCCCAGCCTCACGTCCAGCCCCTTTCTCCAAAACCTCACTTTTTGCATGTGCCACTTTAAGCCATTTCTGCTCCATGGGGGTAGCTGATACACTGCAAAATGTTTTGTTTTGTTTGTTTTGTTTTGTTTAGGGTCGCACCTGTGGCATATGGAAGTTCCCAGGCTAGGGATCGAATTGGAGCTACAGCTACCAGCCTACACCTCAGCCACAGCCACGCTGGATCCGAACCACATCTGCGACCTACACAACAGCTCATGGCAACGCCAAGCCTTACTTAACCCACTGAGCGAGGCCAGAGATCAAACTCAAATCCTCGCAGAGACCAGTCGGGTTCATTACTGCTGACGGCTGAGCCATAAAGAGAACTCCCTACACTGCAAACTTCTGCCTGCTGCTTGCGCCGTCGCCGTCCGTGGCCGCCCCCTGCTGGTACACAGACTCTGCTAATGCAGCCTTTGTCTTCAAGCTGCCCCTGGACACTGGAGAGTCCCAACAGTTATAAAAACAGAGAACCGAGCCATTTGAAGACAGAGAAGCAAAGCAACAACCCTCTGTTAGTTTTTTTCCTCCTCTCCCCACTCTTTTGAGCCAACACTTTCCCTCATAACTAATTCCCAGGACACTTTCATTGCCCTACCCTTACTTATCGTCAGTATAATTATTTCCAGGGCACTTTGTGTGAGGACTAAGTGGCTGTATATGTACGTGTATGTGTGTGTGTGTGAATTACTGTTATTTCCTACTTGAATGGCTATTTACGTTTTAAATTTCATCTTCAGTGCTCAAGGGTCTATGTCCGTTTGGCTACAGAAGACAGAGCCCACAGTATTCTTAGAGGCTCACAAAAATATTTAATTTCTTCTAAAATCAGAATAAAAATGAAATTTGAATATATAATATTGATATTTTAATGTTTATATGATTTTAAGAATGTTATTGTTTCTGTTATTATTCTTTTGGAGGAGAGGACCCAGGAAGGCAAGAGTGCACAGAGCCCAGGAAAGACAATGCAGCCTCAGATGCAGGGACACACATCCATCCCCAGTCATTTTTAAAAACTAAAAAAAAAAAAAAAAGGGGGGGGGGGTTGGGAGTTCCCTTTGTGGTTCAGCTGGTTACGAAACTGACTGGTATCCATGTGGATGCAGGTTGGATCCCTGGCCCCGCTCAGTGGGTTATGGATCCAGCATTGCCGTGGGCTGCTACATATACGTTGCAGGTGAGGCTAGGATCTGGTGTAGCTGTGACTGTGGTGTAGGCTGGCAACTGCAGCTCTGATTAGATCCCTATCCTGGGAACTTATATATGCCACAAATGAGCCCCGCCCCCAAAAAAGTGTTTTGGGTGTTTTTTTTTTTTAATTTTGTGGTGGGGGGGTTGGCATACGCCCAGATACATTTCCAAGTGCATTCCAGATTGTTTAACTTCTTTAATCCTCATAACACACCTGTGAATGTTATTTGCTATTCCCATTTTACCTAGATATATCATCACCCATAGCTTCACATGATTTATCCAATGCTATCTAATTAGTAAATGACAAAGGGGGTTCTCACCCAAGCAGTTTACCTCTAGGGTCTCCTGCTCTAAGCCGCTGCCCTAGAGACATTATCTGCTGGTAACTCTAAGCAATTGGAATCAATCACAGCAGGTGAAATTTAGAACAAACTAGTCAGGCTACATTGAGACCCCTTCTTGATTTGACCTTTAAAGATTTGAATAAACACTTATTATGGTTTCTGACTACCCAAGAATTAGGATGACCCGATCCCCTCTTAAGCTGCCTGTCCCAAACCAAGACCCAACATTTCTTTTTTTCTTTTTTTTTCTATTATTTTATTCTGTTTTGGAGAATCGTCTTCACTGTTTTTGCTCATTAACATGAATTTTACAATACTTTACCAAAAATCGAGTGGAGTTTTGTGACATAACATTTAGGTTATTTTGAAGCTTATGAACATGTTAGCATCTTGAGTCATCACAAAACACTAACATAGTATCGTGTATATCTACCTCTTTGTTTCTTTTCCATCTTTTTTTTTTTGTCTTTTTGCCTTTTTATGTAGAGCCGCACCCACGGCATATGGAGGTTCCCAGGCTAGGGGTCTAACAGGAGCTGTAGCTGTCGGCCTTTGCCACAGCCACAGCAACGCGGGATCCGAGCCGCGTCTGCGACCTACACCACAGCTCATGGCAACGCCGGATCCTTAACCCACTGAGCAAGGCCAGGGATCGACCCGCAACCTCATGGTTCTTAGTCAGAATCGTTAACCACTGAGCCACGAAGGGAACTCCTGTTTTCAATCTTAAGGGCATCTTGTTTTGTATCCTTCAATGGTATTTCACGGTTTTATTCATACAGATCTGGAATATTTCTTCTCCCGCCCAGAATCCTTAAAATGTGTTATACTATTGTAAATTATGTGTAGATTTTTGTTGTTGTTGTTTTTTGATTTTGGTTTTTTGTTTTTGTTTTTGTTTTTGCCGGCGCCCATGACATGTGGAAGTTCCTAGGCTAAGAATCAAACCAGTACCATAGGGGTGACCCAAGCAGACAACACCTGGTCCTTAACCAGCTGTGCCACAAGAGAACTCCTAGAAGTTCTATTTTTTAATTTTTTTAATTAGTCTGGTTTTGAATGTCCCGCGTTTCTTGATTGTATTGTCTTTTTTTATTTCTCTAAACATTCAGTGAATAGTTATTTTATATTCTCTGATAATTTCAATATCTGAAATTCTTTGTCTGAGGGAAAGAGAAGGCATAGGCTCTTGTTTGGAAGCCTGCTCCTCCACAGTGTTTTTTTCCTCTTCCATTTGATAACATTTATTATAAGCTTATATTTGGACACCGCCAAGTACTTCTTAGAGTGCCTGGCATGTAATGAGTGCTTGATAAAAAATTGCTGAATAAATAAATCACAAATAATTTGTATGTATATAGAAAACTCTGGTTCAAGATGTTTCCGGCCTGAAAGGGTTTAGGTTTGCCTTCATAAGGCATTAGGAGGTGCTATGAACCTGCATCACTAATTTCAAACAGTTTTCATTGAAACCCCAGACTCTATGTAAATTGTTAAATTACTGTGGCAATTTCTTCTCCCCTTCTCTACAGAGCCTGGCATAGACAGACAGATTTTCTTCTTGGGAATCTTCCCTGAATTATCTCTTCTGTAGCCTACCCTTTCTCAAAGGGTCCTGACTTTATGCTATGTGTCTCCAGTTCCATGTAAGGGCCTAGAATCCTCTTCCCCAAGGAGCAGATACTAATTGATGAAGCTCAGAATTTTGATAATGATATTTGCCCTGGGGAACCCAGTCTAGTGTATTTATCACTCTAGTTTCAGCTTCCAGGTTTTATTATTTGGGGAGAGTTCAGAAAATTTTCCTTGGTTTTTTATTATGTGAGAAATGTTCTCCTAGTACCATAGTTTACCTAGTCTTCAGGTGTTTTGCTTCAGGAGGCTTTCCATCCAGAATATCTTGTTTTCTGTATTGACAGTGAAAGTTCTTACAGTGTCCATCTTTATCCTTACAAATATTTTTAGATTTAACATTTGTCTGATATTAATATTGCTATACTTCTCTCTCCTTGTAAATATTCCCTAGGCACATATTCCCTTCATTCTTATTTTTCATTTATTGTTATTATTTGAATAGATATATGATTTGTTTTCAACACAAATAGGAGCATTATCTAAAGCACATTTTTATTACACATGTTCTTTTGCTTTATTAAAAAAAAAAAAAGGTAAACATCAGAGTTCCTGCCATGGTACGGTGGGTTAAGAATCCGACTGCAGTGGCTTGGTTCACTGCAGAGGTGTGGTTCAGTCCTGGGCCTGGCACAGTGGGTTAAAGGGTCTGGCATTGCAGAAGCTGTGGTTTGGATTCAAGCCCTGGCCCAGGAATTTTCATATGCTGTGGGTGCAGCCATAAAATAAATTTTATTTTAAAATGTAAGCATGATAAAAGATAAAATATTGTACACATTCCAGAACTCTAGGTAATACTTTTCTGAAAATGGCAAGGAAAATTTAGAAAAGGTCCACGTGATTGCAATCATATAGGAAAATAAATAAGAATATATTTTGTTTAATAACAACCATTATTTTGGAGTTATATTTTATGTAAACCTTTAAAAAATCACTGTTTTGGGGACGGTCGAGAATTTATATGGGGAAATCTAATTAATTAAAAGTATAATACCCAATTTTGTTTTCAAATTTACAATTCTGTGGTCCAGGTAACATCTTTGAACTCATTGTCAAATGCTCACTGCCTCAGAGAAGCATAGAGCAATTAGGATTCAAGATCTTTGCCTAAGAGTTTCCGTCATGGTGCAGTGGAAACAAATCCGACTAGGAACCATGAGGTTTCAGGTTCAATCCCTGGCCTCGCTCAGTGGGTTAAGGATCCGGCGTTGCTGTGAGCTGTGGTGTAGGTCACAGTCGCGGTTCTAATCTTGCGTTGCTGTGGCTTTGGCATAGTTACGACTGGACCCCTAGCTTGGGAACCTCCCTATGCTGCGTGTGTGGCCCTGCAAAGACAAAGAAAAAAGAAAAAAGAAAAAAAGAAAAAAGATCTTTGCCTAGATAGGAGTTCCCATCGCGACTCAGTGGAATAAGAATGCAACTAGTATACAACTAGTATCCATGTGGGGCTCAATGGGTTAAGAATTCGAATGCTGTATGATGTCACTTATTCGTGGAATCTAAAATATGGAACAGATGATTCTATGTAAAAATAACAAACAGAAAAGCAGAAAATAGAAACAGAACGTGGCTAACAGCAGACTTGGGGTTGAGGGGGGAGGGGAAGGCATAGGAGGAATGGGCATTTGGGGGGTTTGGGGATGCAAACTGTTATATCTGGAATGGATGGGCAATAGGATCGTACTGTACAGCACAGGGAAATATGTGTGATTGGGTCGCTCCTTATTTACCTATGACAAGGCCAGACACAGACACTCCCAAATTCCCATTCTTTGCCTCAGAAATGATTAGGTGAACTGCTTGTTCCCCACTGAACAATCGGAACTACATGTTTGTCCATCAGAATGTAGTTACATTTGCTCCATCCCCAGGCCCCTCAACTTTCACCCAGTCTCAGCCTGAACCATCTTACAACCCTTTTTAAGGGTCAATTCTGATAGCTGACCTCAGGGGAAAATACTGGGTTTTTTTCTTTCTTTTTATTATAGTTGCTTTACAGTGTTGTATCAGTTTCTGCTGTACAGCAAAATGACCCATATTATCCTTTACCTCTAGCACAAGTGATTGGATTTTGTTTCTGCGCTAGTAGATTTTCTAGAATTTTTTATAAATGGAATCATGCAATATAAACTCTTTTTTGCGGAACTTCTTTCATGCAGTAACATTGAGACTTGTGGGTGTCGTTTTATGTATCAGTATGAATTCCTTTGTATTGCTGAGTCTGCAGTCCATGGACTGGCACAGTTTGTTTATTCACCCACCTAGACTTTTGGGTCATTTCCTGTTTGGGCAGTTACAAATAAAGTTGCCATGAACAATTAATTAATTAATTAATTAGTAAGTTAAGGTGTTAAACACCAACTTGCTAATTTGCATTCTTTTATTTTTTTGATCTTTTCAGTAGGTAGAATGAAGAACTGTCTTATCGGCGTTTGCGGTTCAACGGAGTGATTTGATCACCCATTATGAAGGACACGTGGGTCACGAAATTCTATTCTTATCTCCTTTCAAGGGATGTAATTTTATTTATGTGATTTTTATTCCATGCTCGTTATATTTCCTCGCTATATTTGTGCATTTTATGTGCTGTGGGAAACAGTCTTTGGTATTTTCTGTATCACTGCAGATTGTTCTTCCTTTCCCTATCACTGGTCTGAGATATAGATTGAAATGTAAAGATATAGCTTTTCCAGGACCCGTAAAGCGGCTTTAGAAGTCGGAGAGGTATTCGTCCCACTAGCTTTGCTTCCTTTGTATTTCAAAGCTCTGGAAAGTCAGTTCTAGTTTTTAAAACTGACAAACTAAACGGAATTGTCATAAAATCAGGTTACTAGATTAAAGAAGCTGGCTTGATTGGTGGAAAACTGTCTCAGGAGACCAATGGGAGAGTAGCTCGCTTGCATGCACACTGTGACCAACCAACGAATCAGCAGTTGGGAAACTAAGCCTTCATTTGCATAACCCTTCCTACAAATAGGCAGCATCCAGGGACACGAATACCATTTTCTTTTCTCTCAGAAAAGGGAAGCCAGAATGCCTGAACCAACGAAATCTGCTCCGGCCCCGAAGAAGGGCTCCAAGAAGGCGGTCACCAAGGCGCAGAAGAAGGACGGCAAGAAGCGCAAGCGTAGCCGCAAGGAGAGCTACTCGGTGTACGTGTACAAGGTGCTGAAGCAGGTCCACCCGGACACCGGCATCTCGTCTAAGGCCATGGGCATCATGAACTCGTTCGTCAACGACATCTTCGAGCGCATCGCGGGCGAGGCGTCGCGCCTGGCGCATTACAACAAGCGCTCGACCATCACGTCCCGGGAGATCCAGACGGCCGTGCGCCTGCTGCTGCCTGGGGAGCTGGCCAAGCACGCCGTGTCTGAGGGCACCAAGGCTGTCACCAAGTACACCA
>PVHT021183524.1:15211481-15229275 GCA_004024745.2 Catagonus wagneri | reverse complement strand
TTACTTCTAGGTACTGTCAAACCCAAAGGCTCTTTTCAGAGCCACATCACGTTTTCACAATGTGAGTTGTCCACTAGCACTTTTTAGTTCCTAGGAACTGCTTTCAACTCGTGTGAAGAAGGTACTGTACAAAACAGGTAAGGTTCTCGTGGCAGATCTACTGTTTGTGGGTTTTGGACAACCGTCCTGTGTAGAGGATTCCAACAACTTCAGTGAATGGGAGCTAACATCTGCCTAGTTTTACCCCCACCTTTTGGCGCTCTAGGTTACCTTTAAAACAGGGTGCTCTGTGTGCAAATAGCGGTGTTTTGTGAAGTCTGGCATTGGTTTTTATGTAAAGCGCATCCCTATAGTGTTTGTGAAGCCATAGATTTTAAAACCCTGCTCTCTTAAGAACTACATCCTTTGTGACGCTGCGGGACCCCACCCAGGTTCTTTTGTGTGGAATTCCTTTTTTCACTCTCCTTTCTTTACCTAGGGTTTTCAAGTCAACTAAATTTCTAAAAGGATCTCAATCATTAGACTTCCAATCTTCTTCCTACTCCACTGGCTAGTTTTACAAAATGGACCTGCAGAATTCACATTTTGTGCTCAGAATACCCAGTTTTAACATTGTGGTTGTCAAATAATCTGCAGCCTCCTATCAGCCCCTTTTTATACCTGTCAAGCTCCCTTCCTAGACCAGAGCCTTATTGTTCCTCCAGCTCTCCTGCTGTGTTTTTTAACTGCTTCACAGCCTTTGGGTGATTCCCCCCACACAGACACTTGATAAAATCTGAAATCTGCTATAGGGAGATCCCCTTTTGGCTTAGCCCGTTACAAGCTCAATTAGTATCCATGGGGACTTAGGGTTCGATCCCTGGCCCTGCTCAGGGGGTTAAGGATCCAGCGTTGCCGTGAGCCCTGGTGTTGGCCAGCATCTGCGATTAGACCCCAAGTCTGGGAACTATGACAGTGGGTACAGCCCTAAGCCAAAAAAAAAAAAAGGAAAGAAAGAAAATGAGCCCTGCAAGGTCTGGCCCTCATCTAACTCCAACCCTGAAAGGAAACTTTGTGTTTCTCGCTTTCTGGTTTGGATCTCCCTCTCCCCCAACATTTTTTTTTGGGGGGAGGGGGGGGCAGGAAATAAATGTTCCAGACCAAGGGAACTGTTGGCATTAAAAAATTTAAAAATAATAAATAAATAATTAGATAAATAAAAACACTCGAGGGCAAGGAGTAGTTTGTGGTGAAGGAAAGGAAGGCCTTTGTGCTAGGAGATTAGTAACAAAAGTAAAGTGGCCAGAGATGAGGCTAAGAATTAAATAGGTCATTAAACATGTCGGAGTTTAAAGAACAAAAGAAGACACCCAGATTCTTATTGTGTCATGGGAAACGCTTGGAATTTTTAAGAACAATGGCTATTGTCTGGAGAATGGATTGTATGGGATCAAAAGTAAAAAGAAGGGCAGCAGGTCACTGGAGTTTCATCTAAAGTCACTGGAGTTCAATCCCTGGCCTCAGAAATTCCACATGCCATGGGGTGTGGCCAAAAAGGGGGGAAAAAAAAAAAAGAAGCAGGGAATAGAACTGAAAAGTTATTACAATAATACTGGTAAAGTTATTAGAGTTAAATTTAGGAGGAAAAAGTCAAAAAGATTTATTCATGAGTTGGGTTTCAAGGATAAGGAAACAAGTTGGTAACATTTACCTTTTATCTTTAGGAAACTATGCCAAACTCACTTCATCTTCTCATCGTCTACATTATCTAGATACAACTTCTCTCTCCTTTTAACTGAGCAAAGTGTGCGGCAGGGTTAGACCCAAAGCAGTGCAACTCCAGAGGTCGTAGGCTTATCCATTCCCCCACCGTACGACTAAAGTTCTTGGGTGGAGAATTCAAGAATTCTAGGAGAGGATGGGTTTTCTGAGACTAGGACAAGATAATTTTTAAATTCCTTTAAGCACTGCATTGGGTCAAGTGGGTATTAGTATATGTGAGTCTGGAATTCAGAGGCAAATGGGGACTGGACATAGAAATTTTGAAACTTTTGGAAACATATTTTAATGTTGTCAGGATAGTATGAGATTGGAGCTCACTCATGGAGAAAGAATAAATAAGTGAGTTTATCCTGGAAATGCTCCAAACTTTAGAAAATAAAAAGAAGCTTCTATATAATGGCAAGTGAGCCTGAAAGAAAATAACGTGGGAGTTCCTGTTGTGGCTCATCGATAACGAACCTGAGTAGTATCCATGAGGACGTGGGTTTGATCCCTGGCCTCTCTCAGAGGATTAAGGAATTCATTGCTGTGAGCTGTGAAGTCACATATGAGGTTAGGATCCTTCATTGCTGTGGCTTTGGTGTAGGTCAAGGGTGTGGCCCTAAAAATGCAAAAAAAGGAAAGAAAGAAAGAAAGAAAGAAAGAAAGAAAGAAAGAAAGGAAGGAAGGAAGGAAGAAAGGAAGAAAGGAAGAAAATAATCTGTTTAAAGAACTAGGATGTGACCAAACTGGTATAAATGCCTAATAGGCTGAGAACAGACATTAGCTTTGACTATAGAAGATCACTGGAAATCAGGTTACAGTCACTAAAGGGTGACCCTGATATGTGCGAAGCTGAATCAACCTAGAAATTGGGAAAAGGGACTGAAGAAAAAGAGAGGCCTAAGTGTGGTCAGCAAACTTAAGTTTAAGAGTTTTTTATTTTGTTTAAATTAACTGGAATTTTTTTTTATGTTTACATCCCAAAGAACTTTCATTAATACACTTCCAACTTAAGAATATATGTAAACTATAGTTGTTGAACATACATACACATAAACACATAATCCTATGTTGTTTCACTCAGCCCTCACAAAAATACGAAGTTTCTCCTCCATTACAGATAAGGAAACACTGGTTAGAAATTTGTCACAAACCAGAGACAGAAAATGGTAATTCAGGACCTCAAAGCTGTCTTCATGGTTCAAATGCCACTTTCTTTTTCTCTGGGCCTCTCTAAGCTTTTGAAAAATAGGAATACTAATAATAGCAAGAATAACAATAGCCAAAACAAAGAGTATACCATGTGCCACGCACTAGCCAAAATGTTTAACAAATAATGGTATTCACCCCTAAGCCTGTAAGATGGGATCTGCTGTTATCTCTGTTTTATAGATGAGGAAACAAAGGGTTAGAAAGGTTAAGTGCCTTAAACCAAAGACACAGAGACAAAGAGTAAGCTAATCCCTCCGTACAAGCTTTCTTTTTTTTAACCTCTGAGGTAGAATATTGGATGTTTCTCATATACTTAATAAGTGACTTAATGACAGACTACTAAATATCTAGACCCCGTTTGAGTATATCTACCAAGACTAGCAATGGAAGATAAGTTCAAAGGGCCTTAAGAAAAAATTCATGGACTTCTTCCTTAATCAGGTTGAAAATAAACTCCCCACTCTTTACTTACTCCTTGTGAGATATCTTGTGAGATACAGTAATTTGGGCCTTCAGGCCTCTGAGAATCAACATTTTTTCCAAATGGGCTATCAATCTTGCATTCTGAGTTATAAAGTGTTAAGACCTGATGTAACTTCTCAAGAATATAAAGGCTTATTACACATAGTGAATAAATGGTGACATTTACTCTTGTTCAATGTGTTATTTTTGCATTTTGTCTGCCATTTCCTCTCTAACCTTAAATTTGGAATCTCTACACCTCAGGCTCTAAAATCTAGACTCCAGTTTGTTAAGAGGAACTCGTGGAGCTCTGGGAGTTCCTTGAATGAACTCCATGAAATGTCTATGTCCAATACATGTTCATTTTACCAGATTCTCCAAAGGAGATTTTGGTTCGCATATTAAGAACTGCTAGCCTTGGAGCTCCCTTCGTGGCTCAGTGGCTAAAGAATCCGACCAAGAACCATGAGGTTGCGGGTTCAATCCCTGACCTTGCTCAGTGGGTTAAGGATCTGGCGTTGCCGTGAGCTGTGCTGTAGGTTGCAGACGTGGCTCAGATCCCGCGTTGCTATGGCTGTGGTGAAGGCTGGCGGCTACAGCTCCTGTTAGACCCCTAGCCTAGGAACCTCCATATGCCGCAGGTGCGGCTCTACATAAAGGCAAAAAGACAAAAAAAAAAAAAGAAAAGAAAAGAAAAGAACTGCTAGCCTAAAGGGAGACAGTACTTTGAAATATCCAGATTACAACAGCCTAAGAAATATGGTTAGTCCAACCATCTGTCCCTAACATTTAATGAGACCCTATTCTGTGTCTGCCTAGCGTGGAATACAGTGGAAGAGATACCAGGGAAAGAGGCACACTTGGCATCTGCTTTCCTTAAAAGAGCTTTCTGCCCAGTGGAAGGACAGTCACACTGCTAGATAAGTTGAGAGGGAGTCCCCTTGTGGCACAGCAAGTTAAGGACCTGGCCTTACAGCAGCTATGGCACAAGCCACAGTTGTGGCTCGGGTTTGATCCCTGGCCAGGGACCTTCCACAGGGCCCAGGTGTGTGTGTGTGTGTGTTGGGGGAGGGAGGTCGAGGAGTTCCCATTGTGGCGCAGCGGAAACAAATCCGACTAAGAACCATGAGGTTGTGGGTTCGATCCCTGGCCCCGCTCAGCAGGTTAATGATTAGGCGTTGTCATGAGCTGTGGTGTAGGCTGACGACTACAGTCCTGATTCGACCGCTAGCCTGGGAACATCCATATGCTGCAGGGGTGGCCCTAAAAAGCAAAAAAACAAAAAAAGTTGAGAAAAACGTATCAGGTATGGCGGAGATTCAACACTAAATTAAAGAGAGATAATCTG
The DNA here is from genome assembly GCA_004024745.2 of Catagonus wagneri. NCBI lineage: Eukaryota > Metazoa > Chordata > Mammalia > Artiodactyla > Tayassuidae > Catagonus > Catagonus wagneri. Next base: position 15,224,510 of record PVHT021183524.1, on the reverse strand, counting down.
TCTCATGGAACAGATGCAAGGTGTTAAATCCGGCTCTGTTAGGCAGCTCTGCCCCTTCTTGATCAATCAGGAACTCTTGTTCCTTACAGGCCATTGTTCTCTGCTGATGGTCTCTGCTGGGTCAACAAGATCGACACATTCATAGCTGGCAGGAAGAAGGAAGAATTTACAGCCTGTAAATGTCTTCTGCTTTTACTATGTGCTCCCAGAGAGGCCAGGAATGTTGCCTCAGCCTAGGAAGCCACCAGTCCAGCTATGCCTTTGTTATAATAAAGCGATAAAATTTTATTAGAAAAAAATTCTGGTTGTACCACAGTCATCCAAGGTTTTTTCACAGAATAAAAGCCATTCTGAGGACAGCAAAGAATACAGTCCTGAGAGGTTATATAGTTTACTGTAAGAACAGGTAACCCACTTGAAAACTGCTTGTTTGGCCTTATTTCCTAATGTGCAGAGAACAAGGTGGGGTTTGGATTAAGACCTGGGTTTGAAAGGCCCAGTCCAGCACTTTTTTTGTCAGGATATGTAGCATGCAGTCCTCATCTCTAACAAAGTAAATCTGCTTGCGGTCAAGTCTAAAAACATTTAAAATCAAGACCCAACCTAACAACTTGGTAAAGATAAACCTGTATGTTTACATCAAGCGTGGGTACACTAATTAAAACTTTTCAATTCAGTAAGAGAAACCAGTAGCTCTGGATGGATGGAAGGACAACTCAGAGAAGCAAAGGTAATGGCCTGCGTGCCTTACACTTTTAAAATCAAGCCGGGGCCTCAAATGCCTTTCTCTGGCAGAACCAGGATAAACTTTTCCTGTGGATTTGGTTAAGGCACTTAACCTCTGTACCTGTTCCCTCGTCTGTAAAATAGTTTTTGTCTCTACCCTTTCATCATGTAATGTCCAAAAGAGCACTATCTGAATGTCTCCAACTAACAGAACTGCCTACGTAAAAGTTTTGATTTCCAGCACGTCTTTTAATTCTGATGCTCTCCAGGTTGCTCTGCCGATGGCCGTGCAAAACCACTCCTGCAGCTTATCACCTTAAACCAGTCTCTTCACACTTTAAAGCACAATCCAACCTGACATTATGGACCACCTTTGGTTACCTGCGACTGTGCTGAAATATACTAAAGATAAGCACGATACTAACAGACCGAGAACAGTGCTAGCTTTAACATCTCATTACTTCAAAAACACAAGCGCTCTCAACTCTTTCGAATGAATGTTTAGGTGGCCCTGAAAAGGGCCTTTGGTTTTTACCAGGATATGCGAGACGGCCAGCAAGGACTTAACCGCCGAAGCCGTAGAGAGTCCGACCCTGGCGCTTGAGCGCGTAGACCACGTCCATGGCGGTGACGGTCTTGCGCTTGGCGTGCTCGGTGTAGGTGACGGCGTCCCGGATGACGTTCTCCAGGAATACCTTCAGCACCCCGCGGGTCTCTTCGTAGATGAGGCCGGAGATGCGCTTGACACCACCACGCCGAGCCAGACGCCGGATGGCGGGCTTGGTGATGCCCTGGATGTTGTCCCGCAGAACCTTGCGGTGGCGCTTGGCGCCCCCCTTTCCGAGACCCTTTCCACCCTTCCCTCGGCCAGACATGGTCACAGAATGTCTAGAGCTACAACGCTATTCTGTGGCCTGCACGGCTTAGCACTTATATAATAACGTGACGGACCTGTTTGAAAACTGCAAGAGCAGGGGGCGGTAACTACATTCAGTTCCCGCCCTTGGCGTATTTGTCCCTTGCTCAGAGCGGCAGAGACTAGGCGGGGCACCTGAAATGACAATGGAGCCTGGAGAAGAGATTTCGTGAATGCTTTTATATATGGATACGTGTGTGCCTGCATACAATACGGGCAGCTATTAAGTGTGGCAACAATTCATACACTTTCCACAAATTTGTTCTACAGATTCTCTAGAATATGAAACAATTGGTTCAAACAAGCTATTTTCCCTTATAAAAAAGCTTTAAATACGGATTTAAACAATCACATCTTTATTGTTAAAGCTGCCATAGATTTTATCCATTTATGGTGGTTTTGTAAGTAAACAGAGCTCTCTGATATGCAGGCTGGATTACCCTACAGAGGGAATTAAAAACATAAGGTTATGTGTTTAGGTGAAAAAAGAAAGAGCACTACATTGGAGATTTATAAATAAGTATATATATATATATATATATATCCCAAAGTGATAAGAATCTTGTTCTGCTTTAAGTCAAAGATTTATGGTTTGGTTGTATATTTCATTATTGGCAGCTTGTATCCGGCACTGTATGTCATCACATTCTATTTTTCTAACCAGTTGGCATTACAATATCTAGCCAAGCTCTGGAGACAGCCTGATCCACATATTGGCTTGTGACGTACCTCGGGCAGTTTATCCTCAGTCTTTTGGTTTTTTTTTTTTTTTTCAGTTTACATGTATAAGAAAGTGTAAATGACAGAGCTCTCAAATTTAAAAGAGATAATCCAGATTGTTTAAAGCAATATCTGCAAATAAGCAATCATTCAACATTATTTATCATCACATAGTATAGTATCGTGGCTGCTCTCAACTCCTTCCCTTAATATTCATCCCTCCAAAGTGATAACCTTAAGCAAGTATCTAATTTGTTAAAAATCTTCTTTTTGAACTCCTCAAAATAATAAATTCTATAAAGATTTAATTTAGCTTAAGTTCCCTTGCGTTGCAGCTGATATGGATAGATATGGCTTTTTCTCCATGGCCTGTGAGGAGGACGACGTTGCTATTTCATGAGTTTACAGAGAATGGAAACAAATTCCAGAATACAGTTCTTAACCTGGGATGCAAAGCTGGATTCAAAGCATTTGGGAACTTGTACATATCAAAATCTCCATCTTTATTTTTATTACACTCCAACTGAACCTTAGCATTTCCTGCATTTGTGAATACAGGCAACAAACGACCTGTGCAATATTCATATTACGTTGGCGTTACACTTGGTAATACCCAAAATACTGTTTAAATATATTCTCTTTAAACTATTTTAATCCTTGGTTATATGGGTACTCCTGTTATTTAACATACCTAAAGAAACACAGGAGTTCCCTTGAGGCACAGCAGGTTAAGGATCTGGTATCTGGTGTTGTCACTGCAGCAGCTTGGGTCACTGCTGTGGCACAGGTTCAATTCCTGGCCGGGAAACTTTAGTGGGGAAAAAAAAAGAATTAAAAAAACAGAAGTTAGGAGTTCCCATCATGGCACAGCGGAAACAAATCCGACTAGGAACCATGAGGTTGCGGGTTCGATCCCCGGCCTCGCTTAGTGGGTTAAGAATCCGGCATTGCCGTGAACTGTGGTGTAGGTTGCACATGCGGCTCAGATCCTGCATTGCTGTGGCTGTGGTGTAGGTCGGCACCTACAGCTCAGATTAGACCCCTATCCTGGGAGGTCTCCATATGCCTTGGGTGATGCCCTAAAAATGACAAAAAACAAAAAAAACAAACAAAAAAACAGTGCAAAAAAACAGAAGTTAAAACTCACCAACTTGAATTTTTGATAAATTTGATAATGTAATGTCCTTTTTTTTCCCAATAGTCACAGCCCCAGCATATGTAGGTTCCCAATCTGAGCCACAGCTGTGGCAACGCCAAACACTTTAACCCACTGTGCAGGTCAGGAATTGAACCCGCACCTCTGCATGGAACCAAGCAGCTGAAATCGTATTCTTAGCCTACTATGCCACTGTAGGAACTCTTCTTTAATATAGTTATATTAATGGCATTTTACTATAACTGTTTTCCTTTCTAATCCTATGTGTATTAAGCATTGAAAAGGATTATTCTGGTAAGGGGCTCATAGGATTTATCAGACATCCAAAGTCCATGATCCAAACATGGCTAAGAGTTCCTCTTCTACAGGATCCTGAAAGCCCTGAAAGACTCTAGGTTTCAAAAATGTCCTTATTAGGGAGTTCCCGTGTTGGCTTAGTGGTAACAAATCCAACTAGTATCCATGAGAATGCAGGTTCGATCCCTGACCTCAACCAGTGTGTTAAGGATCTAGCGTTGCCGTGAGCTGTGGTATAGGTTACAGACACGGCTCGATCTCGTGTTGCTGTGGCTGTGGTGAAGGCTGGCAGCTGCAGCTCCGATTCGACCCCTAGCCTAGGAATTTCTATATGCCTCAAGTGTGGCCCTAAAAAGTAAAAAAATAAAGAAATAAAGATTAAAGGTAATGTGAAGCACATTATAATAGCTAGTAAAGAAATCAATGTAGAAGTTCAAAAGAGGGAGAGCCTTCAAACAGTTTAAGAGACTGGGAATAGGGAGCTCCCATTGTGGCACAGCGGAAATGAATTCGACTAGGAACCATGAGGTTGCAGGTTCCATCCCTGGCCTCACTCGGTGGGTTAAGGATCTGGCATGGTTGTGGTGTAGGCTGGCAGGTGTAGGTCTGATTAGTTTCCCTAACCTGGGAAACTCCCTATGCCTCTGGTGCAGCCCTGAAGACAAAAGAAAAAAAAAGAGAGAGAGAGAGAGAAAGATTGGGAATGACATACAGAAACATTTCAAAGAATATCATTAGTTTGATGTATACCATGACTTTATTTATTTATATTTATTTTGGCCAAGCCTGCAACTCGTGGGCCAAGGATCGAACCTGTGCCACAGAAGCAACCAGAGCCACTGCAGTAACACCAGATCCTTAACTGGCTACACCACAAGAGAATTCTTATACCATGACTTTAAAATAGGATGAGACGAGGGAAAAGGGAAGAAAAAAACCAGAAATGATACTGTGAATGTTTAGATGATTTGAACAAGATCATGTAGCTTGTAAGCTGCAAAACCAGACTCAAATATAAGTAAGTGTATTTGCAAACTCCAAGCATGTTGTACTAAACCACTCTGACCAAATGGTGATTTAACATCGCAAAAGTGTTTTTATCCTTTTTATCCTTATTAAAGTGCTTGTTCTTAAGTTAGAAAGAGGAACAAGGGCAATATAAACTTGAAGCTCACTCGAGGAATATTTCATTGAGAGTAATGAATAGGACAAATTATAGAGGCAGTGAGAAGGCGAGGCCATTAGAAGGCTATGAGAAGCATTGGTCCAGAAAAGAAATAGAAGAGCCAGAATTGCAACCATGATGGGGGAAATAAAAGAGGAGAGATGAATTTAGGAAGAATTCACTGAACTTAATGACAGACTGAATTTGGTGACAAAGGAAAGGGAAGAATTGAAAAATTTGGTGCAAGTTAATACAGAATTATGTAGTTGCTAAGACAACCTCCGATTTCTGATCTCATCTCACCCATTTGAAGTTTCTTTTTGCTTTTTGTTTTTGCTTGTTTTGTTTTGTTTTATTGGCCACAGCATACAGCAGCCTGATGTGGGATCTCAGTTCTCAGACCAGGAACTGAACCTGACAGTAACTGGGTGCACAGTAGTGAAATCAATTTTAAAGCACCAGGCCACCAGGGAATTCCCAAATTTTTTTTTTTTAAGTGTTTAGGAGCTCCCTCTGTGAGCTGTGCTATATCACTTCACATAAAACAGACTTTCTGGGTAAATATCAATGAGAACCAAGCAGCTGTTAACGTATGAAAAGCCAAGTGGGTATAGAATATCACCAGAGAGCAAGCTATTGAAGACACAAAGCAAAGAATTCATATTTTAAGTTAAAGTTATAAGTTGTCTCTGACCTGTGACTCTCTAGAAATATTAAGGGCCTTTGAAAAAGGCCCAGACCAACGTGACGGTTGTTGTCTTCCTGTGTGTGTGGCAACTCAGCTATAACATTTTTTTTCTTCCCCGTACTGTTAGTTATTCAAGCCAACAATCATTTTGGAAACCGTACCTGATGCCCCTCCAGCTCCTTCTCCTTCAGAAAAGACGTCTGTGAAGAAAAAGCCCTGTAAGCCCGCTGGCGCCATAAAACGCAGCATTTCTAGGTCCCCAGCGTCGGAGCTCATCACTAAGGCTGTATCTGCCTCCAAAGAGCCCAGAGGCGTGTCCCTGGCTGACCTCAAGGGGGCGCTGGCGGCCGCTGACTACGACGTTGAGAACAACCGCATCAAGCTCGGTCTCCCCCTTGATGAGCAAGGGTACCCTGGTACAGACCAAGGGCACTGGCGCCTCAGGCTTTCAAACAACTAGGCGGCCACCGGGGAAGTCAAGCGCAAAACCAAGACAGGCGCGGGAACCCTCCAAAAATCCACAAGCACTCCAAAGAGGGCAAGGAAAACAACAGCAGCTACCGTGCCCAAGAAGGTATCCAAGACACACAGATGGCCAAAAAAAAAAAAAAAGTGTCCAAAAGCCCCCAAAGGTTAAGATAGACAAACCGTATCACGTGGCCAAGGGTCCAGCAAAAGCCAAAGCTCATAAGCCCAAGTTAGCCAGGCCTAAAGCAGGCAAGCCAAAAAATGCAGCCGCGGAAGATAAAATACTTGTGCAGTACCTTAAACGCCCTTAAAGAACCTGTAGATACCATCTTTGGGAGGGACACGGGGGTGGGGGTGGAGGGGTACGTTCCTATTTTTCTCCCCGGGTAACAACTCCCAAGTACACAGCAATCTTTCGCAGAAAAAGTGGTTGGCTCTGAAAAGAGCCTTTTGGTTTAAGGTTGACATAAGTTAAGAAACTTATGCCCTCTCGCCGCGAATGCGGCGAGCCAGCTGGATGTCCTTGGGCATGATGGTGACGCGCTTGGCGTGGATGGCACACAGGTTGGTGTCCTCGAAGAGCCCCACCAGGTAGGCCTCGCACGCCTCCTGCAGCGCCATCACGGCCGAGCTCTGGAAACGCAGGTCGGTCTTGAAGTCCTGCGCGATCTCGCGCACCAGCCGCTGGAACGGCAGCTTGCGGATCAGCAGCTCCGTGGACTTCTGGTAGCGCCGGATCTCGCGCAGGGCCACGGTGCCGGGCCGGTAGCGGTGCGGCTTCTTCACGCCGCCGGTGGCGGGCGCGCTCTTGCGGGCCGCCTTGGTGGCCAGCTGCTTCCGTGGCGCCTTGCCGCCGGTGGACTTGCGAGCGGTCTGCTTGGTACGAGCCATAACAGATCTCTGGAAAGCAGCAAGCCGGTGGAAAAATGGGAGCCTGCCCACTTCTCCTAGTATATATAAAGAGAGTCCCGTCCTGATTGGACAAGACATTTGTTCCTTATGACTCGCAGTGAAGGCATTGGTAGCGAGGTTCACTCCCTGATCACATGGCTGTTTGAATTTCAACCCTTTCTCGCCTCTATCTTAATACCATTTTTTTACAATGGTCTGTGGCTTTTCACCGCAGAATTTAACTCAAACTATTACATTATATCTTTTTTGCGGAAAACGGATTTTAAATTTTGGCACCTGATATTGGCTTTCTTTTGATCAACTTTTTGAAAAGAGGCATTTTGGATGGATGTGATTGGCCAAGTGATTTTTAATACCCTCATTCACGTTTAGTGAGGTTAACCTCATGTCTTTTTGATTTCTCATTTTAAATTCTTAGAGATTTTTTCAGTACTTTCATTTTATCCCTCCCCTTTTATACTATAGTTAAGTATAAAACTGTAGGTTATTATTTATGACATTCATTTCGGGATAGCAAAGGAGGTCTTTTCTATATTTGTTGGATCTGATAGGATTGAGAACCATCGGTTTAGGAGCCCAGAGAAAATATGAAAGCAGAATTTGGAAAAAAAGCTCAAACACTTATTGTCATCACCAAACGCTGAACACACCCTCCTGTACCTTCCCATAAGACTTATGAGGCTTGCCCATAACAGTCACTGAATGGGCTTTTGCACTGCCTTCAAAGCCATCATGTGCCAGTGTCAGTTTTCTGGATTGGAATGAAAGCTGTGACCAGGAATCTGTAAGGTTAAGATGCATTGTATTTTAAAGATAAACGTTTTCGAGTTTGTTTTTGTCTTTTTATGTAGAGCCGCACCCGCGGCATATGGAGGTTCCCAGGCTAGGGGTCTAACAGGAGCTGTAGCTGCCCTCCTTCACCACAGCCACAGCAACGCAGGACCCGAGCCGCTTCTGCGACCTAGACCACAGCTCACGGCAACGCCGGATCCTTAACCCACTGAGGAAGGCCAGGGACCGAACCCGCAACCTCATGGTTCTTAGGTCGGATTCGTTAACCACTGAGCCACGAAGGGAACTCCGAGATAAACGTTTCAGAGTTTATAAAAGCAAAAGAATTTATACCTATGTATCTTGTGGTCTGATCACATAGCTGAGGATTCTTTGGAGCCATATTTTAAAAGGGAAGGAAAGAGGAAAGGAAAAATAGTACCTTTTGGAAACTCTTACAATTCTACATTATTTTTAAGGAATCCACTTCTATGACTGCCATAAATCCCAGGCTGAGTTAACAGTGAAAATTTCTGGAGTAAGTACCCTCCACTCTGGATGCTCTGGTCATACCTATTTCTCCCCCCCCCCCCAATCCTAAAATGAAACCCCAGACACAGGAGGCCTCAATCTCTGAATTCCTCCACCTGGAAGATGTCAAAGCCAACTATGCTACAGGTTTTATCAGAACAGAAGAGGACTTTGTCTTCCCAGAAGACAAATCCTCTCCTTTACTTTATGAGGCAAAGACAGCAACCACAAACCAGAGAAGTTGGGGTTCGCACAGGCCTCAATTCTGATTTCTAGTTTATTTTTATACTTTTTCAGAATGCACTAAAACCATTAACTCGTGGAATTCCACACATAGTTTGGTTATTCTAAATACATTAACATGCTCACTTTTCACTGTAACACCACAGAAAAGCATCCCACTACTTTTCACGATTTCAAATTAGCTTTTGTAAAATTGATTTTAAAAGTACGCAAACTAGTAAATGGTACTGTGTACCCCTTAAAAGTTATGCCGAACTGTGTTAAATTCTGCTTAAAAATTTTTTTTTGCTTAAATAACTTTTGACTAGAGTATGTAGTATTGCATTACTATCTGGATTAGAGCTAAATTAGTAGCTTTTTTCTGAAGTGTGAATTGCATATCAACTTGACCATTAGGTTGCAAATCAATTTACTTCAAAATCAAATAGCCTAAGGGAGAGGTTTTAACCATCATAGGTCAGTAAGTAGATTTGCACCTAAGCTTTCAGAACTTACCATCCTACCAGTATCCTTCTTGAAGGCTTACTACCGGGAGGACCCAAAGAATTCACTTAGCTGAAGAAATTCTTAACTTTAAACTGGATTAATTTGGAGTTTCACAAGTGTGACTACTGACATCCACTTCTAGATAAAATTACACAGAATACCTTTTGTTGTTAACAGCTTAAATACGGAAGATGTAAGCCCTCTTAATGAACACATGGGTGGCTCTGAAAAGAGCCTTTGGTTAAGACTGACCTCAAAAATCAAAATATTCGAGTGTTCTAATTTACTTGCCCTTGGCTTTGTGGTGGCTCTCGGTTTTCTTGGGCAACAGCACGGCCTGGATGTTGGGCAGGACGCCACCCTGCGCGATGGTAACTTTCCCCAGCAGTTTATTGAGCTCCTCGTCGTTACGGATGGCCAGCTGGAGGTGGCGCGGGATAATGCGGGTCTTCTTGTTGTCACGAGCCGCGTTACCCGCCAGCTCCAGAATCTCAGCCGTCAGGTACTCCAGCACCGCTGCCAAGTACACGGGTGCTCCAGCACCGACTCGCTCGGCATAGTTGCCTTTTCGGAGCAAGCGGTGCACTCGGCCGACTGGGAACTGAAGTCCAGCCCGCGAAGACCGAGTTTTGGCTTTGGCACGAGCCTTGCCACCTTGTTTTCCACGACCCGACATTTTCAGAATCTCTATCCAAAGCACCGCACAAAGAGAAAGGAACACACAAATTCTCCTAGCAAGTGAGAAGCAATTATACTTGCATGCCGAATGGTAAATTACACAGTTTGATTGGCTAAAAGCACTTTGACGCTTTCAACCAATTAAAAAGGAGAGCTTGAGTCACATAATTTGCATACCACCTTACAACCTGGACTAATTTATCCAATCAAAACGTAAGGTTTCAAACACTTTATCTGCATAGGAGCCCTGCAAATATTATGAGCATTTTAACCAAAGCAAGTTACTTTCTTTGACTTGTGAATGTATTGTTTTTGCCATGCATGAGCCGGGCGTGGTGGCCTTGCTCCAGGCCTGATGCCCATGGCATTGGACCAAATGCCGATGTCCTGTGTTCAGGAGGCGCGTCAAGGAGAGCTACTCAGTGTAGGTGTAAAAGGTGCTGAAGCAGGTCCACATGGACACCTGGAGTACAGAGCCTTTTTGATTACGTGAAAGCAAAGTATATACTTAACATCCAAACTTGGCGTTGGGATAGCCTTTTTGCTTCCACTGCTCATTTTGGCCATAAGGTTAGCTACATGCGAGTATCTCTTGAACCCGTGATGTGTGCATTGTGAATTGGTTCCATGAAAACTGTAGAGGACTTGAGAACTTTGCCAATGTCTCCTTAGTGCTGTGTTCTTGTAAGAAGGTACATTAAGGTTATTTGTTTAAAGTAATTTTTCAAAGTACTAATGGGAGTTACACAATTAATGTGCTTGGAAGTTGAAAACCAAACAAACGCCACAGATTCCAAGGTAGGGTATTTAATTGTAGTGAGACTTTTTTGAGTTAGTGAAAACTTGGACCATTTCTGAACTACCATATGGGGCTCATGACAATGACAGTTCAGGGAAGAAATACCCTTTAAATATTTCGATACTTCTTGGAGTTCCCTTTGTGGCTCAGTGGTTTATGACCCCCAGTAGTATCCATGAGGATGCTGGTTCCAACCCTGGCCTCGCTCAGTGGGTTAAGGATCCAGCGTTGCCATGAGCCGTGGTGTATGTTGCAGACACGACTTGGATCCAGGATTGCTGTGGCTGTGGTGTAGACTTGCAGCTGTAGCTCCAACTCGACCCCTAGCCTGGGAATTTCCATATGCCACAGGTGCGGCCCTAAAAAGCAAAAACATAAATTAACATCTTGATACTTCTTACTTAAGTTTTCTTCCAGGGAGGATTTTATATGATTATTTTTATCCTTATCAGAAAAAAAAAAAAAAAGATATTTTGTTGTTGTTGGCAGTGCCCATGGCATGCAGAAGTTCCCGGGCCAGGGACTGAGACTGCTCTTCAGCAGCAACCTGAGCCACTGCAGGGACAAAAGTGGATCCTTAACTTGCTGTGTAACAAGGGAACTCCATAATAATTTCGTAATGAAAAAAAAAATCCCTGAAGTCATTCTGGCTGCAATATCACCACTGTCCTGCCTGATATAGACATATAAAATGGTCATGAAAATTCCCACTTTTCTCCAAATTATAAAACTGCCAATATGGCATCCCATATGCAATAAATGCTAAGCATGTATTCAGGAAGTAGCATTAGAATTTCAACCCTGGTAGGAAAAAATTAATAATATTCTATAATCTTATAAAGCAAGTTTCCCATTCCTAGCATGATACATAAATACACACAAAACAATATACACACAAGATATATAAACATTCAAACAAACAATACACACAGGAGTTCCCCAGTGGCTTAGTGTGTTAAGGATCCAGCCTCATCACTGCCATGGCTCAAATCACTACTGTGTCACTGATTTGATCCCTGGCCCGGGAATTTCCACATGCCAAGGATCACGGAATACACAAAAAGAACATAAACAAGAAAAATTTAAAAGAATGAAAACTGAACATGACAGGTTTATATTATTATAGTCAATTTTGCTTTCTCTACTCCCATAAGTTTGTCCTCCTCTCAGAGCAGAAACTATATATCATTCTGTCAAATTCTAAAAATACTGTCATTTGGAATTCCTGCAGTGGCACAGTAGTTTAATGATCTGGCCTGTACCTGCAGAGGCACCGGTTAGTTATCCCTGGCCCAGCATTGCCGTAGTGGAGGTCGCAGCTCCAGTGCAGATTCGTTCCCTGGCCCAGGAACTTCATATGCCAAAAAAAGAAAAATAAGATAAAATAAAAATATTGTCACTGAAATAGGCAGAATAATGCCTATCTTCTAATCTTTGAAGTCCATGAGTGTGTTAGGATACATAAATTGGAATAAAAGCTACAGGTGGCATTAAATTTTCTAATCACCTGATTTTAAAACTGGATTATCCAAGTAAATTCAAAATAATTACAGGGGCACTTAACAATGGAAGAGGGAATCAGAATACAGAACCTGGGAAAGGGCAGTGTGAGGATTCCTTCAGATTAAAAAAAAAAAAGGAAATGCTTGATATCATGCACATTAATCAATGTGCAGTCAGGGAAAACAAAAGTATTGGCTATTTTTACAAAGATAAAATTAAGTTACACAGCTTTTGGAATAAAGAGCCAAACGCAAACGTTCCAGAAATAACTGGAGAAAACAGGAACCAAATGTAGTACTCACTGGAAGTATACACATACACATATTAGTGGAATGACTGTTTAAAAGGAAGGACTGGAAGTAAAGCCCGTGAATTATGAGAACAAGGATAGAATCCTCTGGGACGAGAGGCAGGAGAAACTAGGAAGCGAAAACAATTGCTGCTACCAAGCGCTAGAGCACTAAAATAAGAAAATTTTTCTCCACTAATACCACCCATGTGGCCTATCCAGCTTTCCTGAGAAAGCCATTTACGGAAAACTGTGACCTCTGTATAGAGTACAAAAAGGCTTGGAGCGAACTGGAAACAGGAAAACAGCATTTTTACTGAGAACAAAGAGTTCTCTATCTGGAAGTATCTGAAAAATAGCACAGCAAATTCAGGGAAAAACCATGCCGAGACAACAAACAGGAAAGCATCACAACTCTTCAAGTGAAAACATAAGTGGCTCTGAAAAGAGCCTTTGGGGTTTGACAACGTACATGTAAGTACATCTACTTGGAGCTGGTGTACTTGGTGACAGCCTTGGTGCCCTCAGACACGGCGTGCTTGGCCAGCTCCCCAGGCAGCAGCAGGCGCACGGCCGTCTGGATCTCCCGGGACGTGATGGTCGAGCGCTTGTTGTAATGCGCCAGGCGCGACGCCTCGCCCGCGATGCGCTCGAAGATGTCGTTGACGAACGAGTTCATGA
>PVHT021183524.1:15201297-15211381 GCA_004024745.2 Catagonus wagneri | reverse complement strand
TTTGCGGCTGCGCTTGCGCTTCTTGCCGTCCTTCTTCTGCGCCTTGGTCACCGCTTTTTTGGAGCCTTTTTTCGGGGCCGGAGCGGATTTCGCTGGTTCAGGCATTTTAACAAAACCCTACAACCACACTCAAAGGAGATTGTGAAATGTCTGTTTGTGTTTAGAGTCTCGCTTTTTATAGGCGGTCTATGCAAATTAGGCATCATAGAATACCCAGTTCTCATTTGATGTTATATTAGTGACGAGTTATGTAAATTTCTTTGCATCACATCGCCTTTCTTAGTGGTTGGCTAGTAACAAGATGATTTTAACCAATCCTACCTCTCAACTGACAATTCCATCCAGCACTATAAGTGTCCTGTTGTAGGTCTTCACAGGTCATTTTCTTCGTTTTTCTTGTCGGTGTTTCTTTCAGTGCGACTCTTCACTATGTCTGGACGAGGCAAGCAAGGCGGAAAAGCTCGCGCTAAGGCTAAGACACGCTCTTCCCGGGCTGGTCTCCAGTTTCCCGTGGGTCGAGTGCATCGTCTGCTTCGAAAAGGCAACTATTCCGAAAGGGTCGGCGCTGGTGCTCCTGTGTATTTAGCGGCGGTGCTGGAGTACTTGACGGCTGAGATCTTGGAACTGGCGGGCAACGCTGCCCGCGATAACAAGAAGACCCGCATCATCCCGCGCCATCTGCAGCTGGCTATTCGCAATGACGAAGAGCTCAACAAGCTGCTGGGTCGTGTGACCATCGCTCAGGGCGGCGTCCTGCCCAATATCCAGGCAGTGCTGCTGCCCAAGAAGACCGAGAGCCACCACAAGGCCAAGGGCAAGTGATTTAATAAGGACCCGAGTTTCCGGAAGTGCTTTCAAACCCAAAGGCTCTTTTCAGAGCCCCCCACCATTTCAAAAGAAGAGCTAATAACATAGGTTAAAGAAAAAGCTTAATTTCTATCGGAGCTAGTGTAGTAAAAACGTCTAGGCCTGTTAGAGAAAGCTCCGAGGGGTAATTAATAATCTGCATGATTTTGTGAAAAGTGTTGAGTAGGTTAATGTCTAATGTGATACACAACAATTGGATACGCATTTAAAATGGTCTTGTAACCTGGCCTTTGGTCAGGAAGTCCGAAGCATGCTTTACCTACAGAGGCATTTGGTGGTCTGTAAACTTGTCTGTCAGATTTCTTTGTTCATGAGGGCAAGCATACCAAATAAAATGGCCAGACATCTGGCGCCTCGTCCTAAACTGCCTTTTCTAACCCTGTAACAATTATATATTCATTCTATAATGGAAACTATTTCTCCAAAAGGCACTGTAAGAACCAATTAGATCACAAGGAGGGACCCGGGAACCAGACTGATATGCTCCTATAAATAGTCAGAAACAGCACCAAACTACCCTCCAGCCAGTTTTCTTTGCCATTACTTTCATGGCTTGCACTGAACAGATCGCTCGCAAGTCTACCAGCGGCAATACCTACCTCGTGTGCGCCATCCACACCAAGTGTGTCACCATCATATCCAAGGACTTCCAGCTTGCCCGCCACATCCATGGGGAAAGGGCATAACCCAAGGCTATTGCTTACTCTGGAGTGAAGAAGTCTTTTCAGAGCCATCTGTTTTGTTGATAAGAATTCCTGTAATGCTTTCCCTTACTTTACCTCCCTGGGCAGTTAATTATTAATAAGCAATAATCACAAGATAAAGCTTTCTCTATCCTTCTCTTTTTCTGCCTTAAGGCAGAATGTAAATTCTAATGCTGGAGACTGCCTTATACTTCTCAGGTGAAAAAGGCACCAGAGGAATCTGCTAAAAAATAAAAAACCTTACTTTTTCCTCCGATACATTTATTTCCCCTCTAAAGCCTAAAACTAGTTTCCTCATCCTGTCATTTCTCTACAAAGCTACTGCTCTTTCTTGAAGATATTATATAAACTGGGGTTCTAAACTCTCTTTAAATTACTTTTTCATGGGTTTCACATTGTATATAGGAGATATACATGTTAATAAACCTGTTTGTTTTTCATTTGCTAATCTGGGTTTTGCTCAGGGGCTGGAGCTGAGAACCAAGATGTATAGAAGTCCCCCCCCCCCCGAGGGAAAAAAAAGAGGATTGGATTAAAACCAAAAGAAAAAATTTGGATTGAAAAGGTTTATTTATTAATTGTCCTATGGCCCGATTATATTATAAACTTTAGGTTATCTTTTCTACTGGGTAAGGATAACATTCATTTCTAATTCATCACAAAAATCATTGAAATTATCAATATCCTACAAGTTAGCATCAAGATTCACAAATACTTCATAGATATTAGACTGATAAATAGTTAACAGAAACACATTCACCAAGAATATTTTAAAAACACTTAGCGGAGTTCCCACTGTTGCTCAGCAGGGCTGAAATAAAATTCTTATCCAAGAGGTCATAAATCTTTGGAGTCATCTGTTCCACTGGACAGAAATTATTTGCATCTCTACCAAATAAAATCGTACAAGTTAAACAATTTCACTAAGTTTGATGCTTATAATCAGCAGTAAATAAATGATCAGGTACATTCTCACAGAATTCTTATGAAGCCTATAACCTTGTATTTTAGACATCACAGGCCCTGCTTTGATCCTTACTTCCAAGTCTCAGATAATTTTTCTCATACTAGAGAGTTCAAATTCTGGGGCAGCAGGTTAAGAACCCGACATAGTGTCCCTGAGGGTACAGGTTCAACGTCTGGCCTCTCAGTGTGTTAAGGGTCTGCCATTGCCCCAAGCTGCAGGGTGGGTCGCAGGTGTGGCTACAGCTCCGACTCGAACCCTGTCCCTGGCAACTTTCATATGCTGCAGGTATGGCCCAAAAAAATGAAGAAAAGAAAAATTCTCATACTGTAAATCCTTACCCCCAAAATACATATATATTTTTATTTATATAAAATAGTGAGAGAGAATATATGGAAGAATATTCAAGATTTTTTGTTTTATTTTGTTTTTTGCTTTTTAGGCCATACGTGCAGCACGGCATATGAAGCTCCCAGGCTAAGGGTCACATCACAGCTACAGCTGCTGGCCTGCACCACAGCCCTAGCAACTTGGTATCTGTGCAGCATCTGCAACCTACACCACAGCTCATGGTTCTTAACCCACTGAGTGAGGGCAAGGATCCAAGCTGCATCCTCATGGATACTAGTCAAATTCATTACCACTGAGTCACAATGGGAACTCAAGATAAATTTCTATAAAAATTTATGGCATAACTCTGACATTCTTATTTTACTCATGAATCACAGAAGAGAAACTAACATTTTATTCTTTCTATACTCCAAAATTATTAACCTGATTTTTTAATCTCATTCTCTCTTGGTCCTTACCTACTTTCTAGAAAAGGTAAATTGTTTTCTTGCTTGCCTTCTTTTCAGAAAATACATTTGTACTTCTATTAAATGATTTTTCTTCTTTTAAAACCACTGAATACACATTCTATCATACAGAATCTTAAGCCCTTTGGGACTCTCATTGATTGAATAATCAGTTTTGAAAGTTTTCTCTCAAAAAACACACTTTTTTTGGAGTTCCCTGATGGCTCAGCAGGTTAAGGATCCAGCATTGTCACTGTTGTGATTTTGGGTTCCATCCCTGGCTCACTGGCTTGGGAATGTCTGCATGTCACTGGCACAGGCAAACTACCAGCACCCCCAGAAAGAAAAGGAAGGAAGGAAGGAAGGAAGGAAGGAAGGAAGGAAGGAAGGAAGGAAGGAAGGAAAGAAAGAGAAAGAAAGAAAATATATTTTTAGTTAATCTCCATCTCCTGACCTTCTGTCCGTAAAAAAATCTAAGGTCACCAATTTTTCTAGAATTCATCTTTGTTTATCTTGATCAGTAATAATTTATTTGACGAGCCTCCCTTGGTTCTCCAACGTGATTTTATTTATTTATTTATTTATTTATTTTCACAGTGGTTCAGTCGAGTTGAGACCAGTCTCTAGAATTTGGTTTCTTAGGAATATATTGAATGTTGACTATATTCCAAGACAGCAAGGCCAGATAGAGATCAAGAAACAGAGAGGGGAAAGGAAGAATCTTAGAGCAGTGCTGTCCAAAGAAAACAATGAAAGACACATATATTAAAGAAAAATTTCTCAGGAGCCACGTTTTCAAAAGGAAAAAGATGCAATTGCTTAAATAATATCTTGAGTTTAACCCAAAACGTCCAATACATTTTCATTTCAACATGTAACAAATACAAACACATTATTAATGCAATATTTTACATTCTTTTTTCAACCAAAATCTTCCAAATTTGGTGTATATTTTATTCAGTCTGATACTAATTTTTATTAGAAATGACTTGATTTGTATTTAAATTCCATATACTTTGTTGTTTAAAATTAGGTTCACCTGCCCAGATTGTTCAAACGCATAAAAATTCCCATTAACTTAATGGAGTATTGGGAGATCCCGACGTGGCTCAATGGTTAACCAATCCGACTAGGAACCACGAGGTTGCGGATTCAATCCCTGGCCTTGCTCAATGGGTTAAGGATCCGGCGTTGCCGTGAGCTGTGGTGTACGTCGCAGACAGGGCTGGGATCCCGCGTTGCTGTGGCTGTGGTGAAGGCCGGCAGCTACAGCTCCTGTTAGACCCCTAGCCTGGGAACCTCCATATGCCGTGGGTGCGTCTCTAGATAAGGCAAAAAGACAAAAAAATAAAAATAAAAAAATAAAAAACTTAATGGAGTATCAGTCTTTAAAATTAAATAAAATTTCAAATTCAGTAACTCAGCAGCATCGGTCCATTCCTAATCCTCAAAAGTTATTCTGGATTCCTTTATAAAACAATGCAGTCCTAGGGGGAACTGTATTTGGAATGTGAGGTAGCAATGAAGACAGCAGGTTAAAATGGGAGAATTATACACATTTAAATGTAATCATGTAAGTTTAGCACTGACTTTTTAAATTAAAATTTTTTCACAGAGATATGGAGATTATGAAAGCGACTGAATATAAACGCAGATTACAAAATACCAGATCAGAAGATTTAAGAATATTGGGGGAGGAGTTTCCATTGTAGCTCAGTGGTAACAAACCCGACTAGTGTCCATGAGGATGCAGGTTCAATCCCCGGCCTTGCTCAGTGGGTTAAGGGCCCAGGGATGCCGTGAGCTGTGGTGTAGGTCACAGACATAGCTCGGATCCACGTACCATGTGGCTGTAGCTGTGGTTGTGGCATAGGCCGGCAGCTACATCTCCAAATCAACCCCTAGTTTGGGAACTTCCGTATGCCTACAGGTGCAGCCCTAAAAAAAAAGGGAGGGGGAGAAGAAGAAAAAGAAAAGAATACTGGGGAGAATGTCAATCTGTGAAGGAATTTCCTCAGGTAATTACAGTAGTCCTCAACGACTGTGCTGAACATTGACCAAAAATGTACCTTTTGATTTTCTTTTATTTTAAATGATTTTTATTTTTTACATTATAGCAGCTTTACAGTGTTCCATCAATTTTCTACTGTACAGAGAGGTGACCCAGTCACACATACATATATACATTCTTTTTCTCACATTATCATGCTCCATCATAAGTGACCAAATATAGTTCCCAGTGCTATATAGCAGGATCCTCTGGATTTCCAAAACACCTTATGTTTTGTATAACAGGTCTGTTCAACCAAAAAAAAAAAAAATCCATTCTACAAATGAAAGAAACAGCATGAAAATGAGAAAACACCTGTCACAGAACAGGTTCTTGAGCTCAGGAGGCAAAAGATAGGGACTGAGGCCCCAAGCAGTGGAGCCTCACAGTAACAAATACCCCAGTGGAAAAGCTTTGTTGTTACCCAGCGGATTTCAGTAATTTCCTTGCTCCCTAAGACCAGCTTAGCACCATTGCTATTTCACCTTCATTTAAAGTGTACAAAAATGATGATTCTCTATGAAGAAAGAAGCCAGGGACGCCTTTACATTTCAGATACTCATTTAAAATACGAGGCAATGTATGATTTCGATCTATGACTTGCCCACTGTGTGTAAGTATCCTAAAAATTCAAATTTGAAAAACAGATGTTGACTTGATAAATGCAATTATTAGTCTCTTGAAAAACAACAGAATTTGTTAAATGCCCTTACACAGGACATATTAAATTCAGGGGAGTTCCCACTGTAGCTCAGCAGAAACGAATCCAACTAGTATCCATGAGGATGCAGGTTTGATCCCTGGCTTTGATCAGTGGGTTAAGGATCCAGCATCACAATGACCTGTGGTATAGGTCACAGACCAGGCTCAGATCCTGAGTTGCTGTGGCTGAGGTATAGGCCAGCAGCTGTCGCTCCAATTTGACCCCTAGCCTGGGAACTTCCATATGTCTAGAGTATGGCCCTAAAAAAGCAAAAATAATAATAATAATAATAATAGTAATAATAATAATAGTGAAAACACTCAGTGTCACAACTATGTGAACCTAAACTCATAAACCCAATCATGAACAAGCACATATATTTGCAGTAGCTTGCTGGGTCCCACATAGCAAGTCCCTAAGCCATGACAGCAATTAATCACTCATTTTGCTTTCAACAGTACAAAAACTATCAAAATGTTAACATAGAAAAACTATGCATTTCCATCCATATCCTCTGTACTCCCTGCCCTTCTTCATGTTCTTATTATTGTTTTTTTTGTTTTTTTTCTGTCTAAATGAATATAGAACCTAACACTGACTGAAGGCAGAGAAAACAAAAAAGAATTATAACAGAACAATGATTTAGAATAAGGGTGTTCTGGAGTTCCCATCGTGGCACAGTGGTTAACGAATCCGACTAGGAACCATGATGGTTGTGGGTTGGATCCCTGCCCTTGCTCAGTGGGTTGACGATCCGGCGTTGCCGAGAGCTGTGGTGTAGGTTGCAGACGCGGCTCAGATCCTGCGTTGCTGTGGCTGCGGCGCAGGCCAGTGGCTACAGCTCCGATTAGACCCCTAGCCTGGGAACCTCCACATGCCGCGGGTGCGGCCATAAAGAATGACAAACGGCAAAAAATAAAAAATAAAATAAAATAAGGGTGTTCTGAGGTCCCGCTGTGACTCAGCAGGTTAAAAATCAGGCTTTGCCTCTGCAGCAGCTCCAGTCCACTGCTGAGTGGACTGGTTTGATCCCCTGCCCCCAAGCAGTGAGTTAATCGAAGCTGCTCAGATTAAAGCCCTGGCCCAATAAATTCCATACGCTGCAAGTTCAGCAAAAAAAATTGAAAAAAATAAAATGAGGCTTTCAGACCCTGCTTCAGCACCATGTACAGCTGATTATATAGCCTGAAGGCAATAAAAACTGAAAAAAAAGTCCTTTTAATGAAAATTTGGAAAATCACCTTTGAAATACTCTACCCCTAGTACCCTACTAGTTGATATTAAACTCTGGATTTCCAACAAATGCCCCAGGCCTAATCCAGTACATTTTAGATTATAACTGACATTCTGAGCCTTGTGTCCTTTGTAAAATATGGGCAGCTATTTCACATGAGTTCATATTGGTGAGGCACATATAATTATATTGTCATAACACAGGCATTATATTTAAAGCAAGGAACCCAAGTACAAGTACCAGCATCAGGCAACTTTAAGTTCATAGATACACACTATAAAAATGTTTAATTTTAAGCCATTATTGGACAACTGTAAGAATTTATGAGTTAACACTGTGGCTCAGCAGGTTAAGAATCCAAGGAGTATCTATGAGATGCTGATTTGATCCCTGACCTCACTTAGAGGCTTAAGGATCCCATGTTGTGGCAAGCTGCTGCTTAGGTCGCAGATAGATGCAGCTCTGATCTAGCTTTGCTGTGGTTGTAGCATAGGCCAGCAGTTGTAGCTCCAATTCCACCCTAGTCTGGGAACTTCTATATGCTGCCCATTAGGCCATAAAAAGTAAAAAAAAAAAAAACAGGATACAAGAAGTTTCTAATAGTTCCTACCATATACAATTATTTCAAATTCTTTGCTGCACTAAAGAACAAAAATTCAAATAAATCTCTCGCACCGTTTTCTGCACTTTAAAGAATGAATGTAGAAATAAAATACATACTTTTTTAAAAATGCTAGAAAATCCTGATATTTAGTTCTCAATAAACAAAATAAGTATATCTAAAAAGAGCATTTGAGGAATGCAAAGGAAACTTACTTGGAGCTTCGGTACTTGGTCACTGTTTTGGGGCTCTTAGACACAGCCAGCTTGGCCAGCTCCCAAGGCAGCATCACGGATGTAATCTTCTGGATCGCCCTGAACTTGACGACCAAGCGCTTTTGTAATGCACCAAGTGCAATGCCTTGCCCTCACATGCTCAAAGATAGTTGACCAACGAATTCATGATACCCATGGCCTTCCTCAAGATGCCTGGGTCCGAGTGGACCTGCTTCAGTACTTTATAGACATAGATACAATACTGCCTTACAATAATGCCTTATGACCGTATTTCTATTTCTTACCATTATTCTGAGCCTTTTGGGGGCCTTTTGAGAGACAGGATTTACTCAGCCAAAAAAAAACTGATAAATGAGGACAATAGATACACCCCGAGCATTTACAGTACATAAATCCAACCTAAGACTCACAAATCTAAATTTTCATTGGGGGCCCAAACAGACCAATAGGTAACTAGTATGTAAATTAGGATTTAAAATAGCTCTTTTTTCTTGGATAAAAAGCCGAGCACGTTTGGGAATTCCAATAGATTGATTTACAATACTGTTTCATCGTTATACTTTCATTCATTAAAAAAAAACCTATAAAGCCGCTAAGTAAAAATGGAAGTCTTTGCATTTTAGTGCGAAAACTCAGGATATCCTGTTATCTAGCCAAGCCCAGTCCTGACCACAATGCTGGCAGGTATGTTCTGACTTGTCCAGGACACCTTGGGTCTCTGAGAATCGCGAGATTCTGGCCCACCGCGGTGTTGGTAAAATTCCGTCGTCGCCATCTTTTTCAATGTTCAGTATTGCAAATATTTTCATGGCGGAAAATATTTTCATCAGCATTGGAGCCTGACAGACATTTAAAATGCATTAAAGCCAAACAACCAAAGTCCTAGGTATTGGCTTTTGTTTTGTTCTTTATTTTTTAAATTAGTTTTTTTTTTTTCGGGCGCCGAGGGTGACACCCCCACACACACCCTTTCATGGCGCCTGCTAGTGAGCACATCCCCGAATTCCGGTCTTACGGGAAGGCCGGGAGCCGCTCCGCGCCGCAGAATGCGCCCAGGGCCTCGGGGAGGCAGCCGGGCTAAGTCAGCGCCGAGCTCAACCATCTTAAATGTCCGGTTTTTAATTTAAACCGACGTTAGGGACGAAGGATTCCAGATATTGGAATTTTGCTGTTTGTGCCCCAAATGGAATACAAAATTTTTTCCTACTTGACAGTATATGCCAGAAGACTGTTACAGTGAACCAGGCATTCACTGTAAATGTAGAAATAGGACTCATAAAATGCTTAGACGACGGATTTTTAAACAGGGGATAAGGACTAGGACCAAGATCCGGATGAAAACGGGTTAACTGCATGAAATGGCGGTTGCTTAAAGCGTAAAGTATTTTCTTTTCCAAACAGCATTTTGTGTATCCAAACAGGAGAAAGTCCAAGAATACTAAATAACTAATGTGTTTATGGACCATCCTTGAATGTGTGAAGTATTGTCAATAAAACAATTCGGGAAGCGATTTTTTTTTTAAGGGGGCTGGACTGCTAATGGAAATTAACCAATCCGAAATCTTTCGGTGCACTTCCGGAATTTAGCAGCCGATGACTAATAGGGATTGCCCACAATCCAATCAGAGTGATTCCCTTCCTGTATAAATACAGGAGCAAAGCGTTTGGACTAGTCCATTTATTTAGCGGGGAAGTCATGGCTCGTACCAAGCAAACCGCTCGCAAGTCCACCGGCGGCAAGGCGCCGCGCAAGCAGCTGGCCACCAAGGCGGCCCGCAAGAGCGCGCCGGCCACCGGCGGCGTGAAGAAGCCGCACCGCTACCGGCCCGGCACCGTGGCCCTGCGCGAGATCCGGCGCTACCAGAAGTCCACGGAGCTGCTGATCCGCAAGCTGCCGTTCCAGCGGCTGGTGCGCGAGATCGCGCAGG
>PVHT021183524.1:15186575-15200297 GCA_004024745.2 Catagonus wagneri | reverse complement strand
TGCCGTTCCAGCGGCTGGTGCGCGAGATCGCGCAGGACTTCAAGACCGACCTGCGCTTCCAGAGCTCGGCCGTGATGGCGCTGCAGGAGGCGTGCGAGGCCTACCTGGTGGGGCTCTTCGAGGACACCAACCTGTGCGCCATCCACGCCAAGCGCGTCACCATCATGCCCAAGGACATCCAGCTGGCCCGTCGCATCCGTGGGGAGAGGGCGTAAATTGCTTTCTCTTACCGACTTTAAACCCAAAGGCTCTTTTCAGAGCCAATTACTTGGTCTAAGAAAGACGTTGTAATGCTTTAGAGTCATCGGTAGAGGGCGAACTTTGCACACTTCCGAGAAAACTTTTCGGAGATTTTCCTTGAGTTAACCTCCTTAAAAAGCTGTTCATTTGAAGTCTAGGTTGTACAAACTGGACCCACGGTTTTACCTTGAACGCCAGTTTGCCCTGTTTAAATGCAGATCCTGTACATTTGGGTGTACCTAAACCTTTGTTCTACACCAGGATGCCCTTGTTCAGCATAACTGAGGCCCAACTCACTAGGAAGAAGCAGAACCTGAGGGGTATACCGCCATGCCTAAAACGGAGCCAAGGCTTGTGTCATTAGCTGGAGCACTCAAACTCCTGGACTGGACAGTTGCTAAGAACTTTGGCAAGTTTTTGCCCGGGTCTTCTCTACAGGAGCAAAAGCAACACACAAGAGCTACTGGGTGAGTGACTATGAAAGCAAGGAAGAATGCAGGAATCGTGAGCCTTTTCAACTGACCTGAGCATTTTTAGCTGTTTTCCTAAATTCCCTATCTTAATTTCTAAATCAAATCTCATGAAAGTACCTATTTGTCACTAACGCATGAATATCTGTTGGAAGTTTGAGAGTTCTCGCAGAATATATTGTCTCTTTTCTTTTCATCCATACAAAACAGCAGTATTATACTGTTCTGTATTAAACAGAAAACCCCTTTCCGTGAAGTAGCAAATTCTTGTTTCCAAACTGCTAGCTGAAGGGGAAGGAAATCATGAATTTTGTTCAGAAGCTGTACAAGTGTTATTTGAAAATATGGAGAGGTTACTCATTGGGATACTGTTTGAAAGGATTTTGTTATCTATTCAAACTCCAGCAAATTTGAGCCTCAACATGGGGGAGGTATCCTTAACTACAAAATTGAGAGATTTCTGTTAATTTCTTCTTGAATAAACTGTTCCTGATCACTAAAGAAGTGTCCGGTGATAAATTTAACAGAAACAAAGCTATAAATAAATACAGGGCCTTTGTAATTCCTAGGGGTTTTATAGAAGAAATCTTTGTTTTTAGAAGTCTGTCAGACATTGAGATTCAGGTGCTGAGAACTGGGGAGTCTATCCACATGAGAAAAAAAATCTCAGTTATTCGTAATTCCGATAACGGAGTGTTAGATATTTGTAGTGTTAGATTTTTTTTGTTGTTGCATATATGAATAATTTAGTTCACTTTATTACTGAATAGTATTCTACTGTATGGATGCACCGGGATTTGTTTCTTTTTTCACCCATTGATGGGTTGTTTCCAGTTTATGGTGGTTACAAATAAAGCTGTGATGAGCATTTATGTATATAGTCTCTGGACATATGCTGTTGTTTCTCCTGGGTAAATACATAGAAGTGGAATGACTTGGTTGTATGTCATGTGAGTATTCAGTTTTCATAGAAACTGGGCAACTTCATTTTTGTGATTTCAGATTGATTAATACTTGTATATAGAAATGCAGGTTTTTACAGTTTGCTAATATGCACAAATTCAACGGATTTTGCATTGTATCTGATATAGCTTTCCTATGCTCATTTATTCCATAATTTTTTGGCAGATTCCTTAGGGTTTCTGTATAAGGAAATGATTGTGCTGTCTTGAAATATAGACAGCCTTACTTATTTCTCAATTTGTATGCCTTTTATTTATTTTTCTTGCCTGATTGCCCTGTCTAGGATCTCCACTATGTTATGGAATGATAATGGTAAGAGTAATCATTCTTTTTTTTTTCTTTTTTGCCTTATCTAGGGCCGCACCCGCAGCATATGGAGGTTCCCAGGCTAGGGATCTAACAGGAGCTGTAGTTGCCGGCCTACGCCCACAGCCACAGCAACGCGGGATCCGAGCCACAGCAACGCGGGATCCGAGCCGCATCTGCGACCTACAGCACAGCTCACGGCAACGCCGGATCCTTAACCCACTGAGCAAGGCCAGGGATCGAACCCACAACCTCATGGTTCTTAGATTCGTTAACCACTGAGCCACGACGGGAACTCCGTGATCATTCTAATAATTTTTTTTTTTCTGGTGTTTGTATCAGGTTATGATGGTTTAATTGTTTGAGGTGGAAGGAATTCTCTCCTCTTCTACTTTTGGGAAGAGTTTCTGTAGAACTGGTTCATTTTAAAATGTTTTGTCTAGGAGTTCCTGTCGTAGCTCAGTGGTTAACGAATCTGACTAGGAATCATGAGGTTGTGGGTTCGATCCCTGACCTTGTTAAGTGGGTTAAGGATCTGGTGTTGCTGTGAGCTGTGGTGTAGGTTGCAGGTGCACCTCGGATCCCGCGTGGCTCTGGCTGTGGTGAATGCCAGTAGCTACAGCTCCTGTTTAGACCCCTAGCCTGGGAACCTCCATATGCCACAGGTGTGGCCCTAGATAAGACAAAAAAGAAAAAAATAATAAACATAAAATGTTTTGACCAGAGAAGTTATCTGGACCTGAAATTTTCTTTATAGGTTGTTTTGAAGTTATAAATTCATTTTTTTCTAATATAGGAACATTCAACTTATTTCTACTTTAGTAAGATTTGGTAGTTCAAGTTATTCAAGAAAATTTGCCCATTTTATCTTAGTTATCAAATTGCTTATCATACAATTACCTTATTAGTCTCTTAATGCCTGTAGAATCGGTAGTGATATCCTATTTCTCATTCGTAATAGCAGTCAAGTGTGTCTGCTTTTTTTCCTGATCAGTGTAACTAAAGTTTTATCAATTTTCTTGTTCTTTTTAAATGTAGTATTAGATTTTTAAAAGGCATTCCATATTAGAACATGGTTTCTCATATCCTGTACTTTCTTTGAGATTCTAGCACAGTATTTTTATGTGTATTTCTGTCTTACCAGATGGTAGATGTTAAGATGAGGACCTATAGGGCACAGAAGTCATCTGCTTATATTAATAAATCCACCATTACATCTAGAACAGTCCTTTGCCTTAAGATGAACCCTCAGGAAATTATTTAGTCAAATTGGAATTTAAAATAAAAAATTACTGAACACACAAGAATTACGATTCAGTGCTTTCCTGATTACAGAAACAAAGGATTGATAGAGTTCATGTAACTTTAGTACTACATAGTTTTGCCAAGTAGAAATAATCAACATTTGTTGAGTGGTTGTATTAAATGGGCCCAAAGTCATGCATTAGTCTGTGAAGGCTCCAAAATATAAGACAAGTTGAATAGTTGTATACTAGTATTATCTATTATACATAATTATTATCATATTAGTACTGTACAGATAAGGAAATTGAAACTAAGAAAATTACAGATAATGAAGCAGAGCCAAACTTTTCCCTTTAGGTAGGCATTGCTATATTAAACAACAGTATCACTCTGATCCTCAATTAGTTATGCCTGAGGCATTACGCCTTGGAAGAGCTATCCTAGGAATACTAACACGTTTATCTTAATGCTATCATAAATGTTAAAAAAAGGATTTTGAAAATATACAGGGTCATATCTGACTGTGTTCTATTATACAGTAATTATTACAGTGAATCGCACAGAAAGAATCAATGCACATCAATAAAAATATAACACTAACATGGACAATATTTAGCTTTAGTGTCCATCAACCAAACAATGATCTTAAGACATAAACAGAAAAATATTTTTTTTCCTTTTTTTTAGCACCACACCTGCAACAAATGGAAGTTCCCAGGCTAGACATCGAATTGGAGGTGCAGCTGCCAGCCTACAACTCAGCCACAGCAACACAGGATCCAGACAGCATCTGCGACCTACAGCACAGTTAAGGGCAAGGCCAGATCCTTAACCCACTGCTCTAGGCCAGGAATCGAACCTACATCCTCATGTATACTAGTTAAGTTGGTTACCTCTGGGCCACAATGGGAACTTCAAAGCCAGATGTTTTTAATTTGGGAATTTATTCATGCAGATGGAACTTAAGATAAATTGGAAAGATTCTCCCGGTTTGAAAGGAGAGAAGGTATTGCAGATGAATGAAGTCCAAAAAAACAATAGCAAAGGAATAGAAAGGTAACTTTGAGTTATTAGTGTG
The DNA here is from genome assembly GCA_004024745.2 of Catagonus wagneri. Taxonomy (NCBI): domain Eukaryota; kingdom Metazoa; phylum Chordata; class Mammalia; order Artiodactyla; family Tayassuidae; genus Catagonus; species Catagonus wagneri. The sequence continues at coordinate 15,195,995 of PVHT021183524.1, read as the reverse complement.
AGTAGAAAGTATTGTTATGAGAAAAAGCTGTAAAGTTCTCACTTGAACCTAAGGCAACACGGTGCCCATGACAATTTTCATAAGACAATTAACAGAATGACCAGAATTTAAGAATTAGAGGCTGGAGAAACTGGTTAGGATACTAGCTAGGAAACAAGGGACTCATCGCAGTTGTGATATGTTAAGGATGGAGTGTGAAAAGAGAGGAAAGCTCAGTTACCAGGACTTATTTAAACATCTATTGGATTTCATGACTGAGTGACGTAAGTATTCAAGGCCTCCACACAAAGACATCAACTCAATATAACTACCCCAGTTAAAAAGAAAAAGCCAGGTGATTATTAAGTAGAAGGGAGAAAATATCACCTTCAGGCTGCCACTAAAAATTACTCTTGGCTCAGATTTATACCATATGCATAAATCCCCTTCTGCAGTTTAGAAAATATAAACATGCCCTTTATGCCTTACATGCTAAGGTGTCTTTTTTTTCTTTATCTTATTGTATATTTTGCAAACAGCTACTCACACAAGCTCCTGCCTGATATTTGCCATCTTTAAGTGTCAATTTGTTGAGTTTTCTAAACCTGAATTTTTGTCACTGTGATTGACAGACCACTTTTGTTCAACAAAAGAGCATCACAAATCCAAGGATGAGTATTTCAGGAGACATTCCTAGGGATGGGACTTAGTGATGAAATACGGGGACTGGGAATAAGCTTCTTGATCCCTCATCTTCCAGCAGCAAAATATTTCAACATCTTTAGTCTTCTTTACCCATGGCAAGATGTTCTTTTGAAACAGCTTTAACTGCAACAAAAATTTGGAGAAATGGAGTAAGATTTAAACAAGTTCCGATTTCCTTGGAAACTAGGACTGTCCCAGGGAAAGGAATATGAATTAAATTACATAAACAAGAATAAAATGAGAACAGCATTCATTGAATCACGTTTAATTGTTTCTGATACATTCCAGAAGGGATTGTGAATGGAAATAGGTCACAAAGGGCCTAATATAGAAAAACATGAATTTCACTCCTTGCTGAATGAGGCTAACACTGCCATAGAGAATTCTACTCCTGGAATTGTATCTATTCCAGGTGACCCAATAGATGGGAAGGAGTGCGCGCGCGCGCGCACACACACACACACACACACACACGCACACACACACACATATTGGGGATAAAGAAACTTGTGTTTGAGACCCAGATTCACCATTTATTGACAAGGCGAAACTGACATTTCATCTTTCTAAGGCACAATTTTCTTAACTTTAAAACAAGCAGTTTATCCATACCTACTGCAAGTGCTTTACACTGAGGCGGTCATAGAAGTGGTTTGTAAAATGTAATGAACTACAAAGATACTATGTAATCATTGAAACAGCTATTACTGAATGTCACATTCCCTCATAATTCTTATTCCTCATCATTCCTCATCAAAAAAACAAACTCTTCTCATTCTGGGTACTAAAGACCTATCAGGTCTTTTCCTCCTTATTTTTCCACTTTAAGCACTTATTTTCAAAAAGATTCCTTCGAGTAAATCATGACATTTTCCCATGTATTGAGATACCTTTCTCAACTAAATTATTCTCACAAGAGTAAAGCTTTTTGGCTCTTTCTAGAAAGAAGAAATTATGAATTGCATTCGTGATGGGGGAAAAATGAACCCCTGCTTGGAAGAGGTAGAAAGATGATCAGGCAGGCTACTTTCTCCTTAAGAAGTTTAAACAGTAAAATTTAGTAAAATATTAACCAAAAAGCTGTGTATGTGGCTAGGAGATGGGGGGTGGGAGGAGATGCTGTAAACAAATAAGATGAAGTATTTCAACTGCAAGGTATTTGCCCACTGGAGATCTGCTCAGGGACTCAACTTGTTTAGGTGGACTTTGGATAGTTTGGGGAAACCTGTAACACCTCATCAATACAATGTTTTTACATTCTTAAAACACACAAGATAAAGTCAGTGACATTAAAATACAGTTGTAAAGATGTATTTATTAAGTATGTATAATGTGTTTCATTAGTCACATCAAAAAAGGAGCAACAGGTAGAATACAAATGTCAGTTTCAAGGACTCAGAATAATGTAAACTTTTTTTCACCATATCTGCAATATTTTCAGTGATACAAAAACATCTGATTGCCACTGTTGAAATTCACATGTACTGCAGACCATTGTGAATAGTTGCCTGCAGGCATACTTGAAGAAAATGCTTAGCTGCGAAAATAAAGATGTAGTTTCCCCTAATCTATATTTACAAGTCCCTAATGTCTGCAGAACTCACTTTTGTCAGTATTTGCCAGTAAAAGCGACCTTCCCCGAAATTAAAAAAAAAAAAAAAATCCTCCAAATCTCAGGCCAAATCAATCCAACTTCGTAGAGCGCATTTATTTTCCCCTGGTTACCCCAGCTCCAAGAACTCTCCAAGCAATATCGTGGTCTTCCCCAAAGCTTTTTTTGTTTCTACCTCCCTATTCACCATGATAGACTGACAACTGTGGCTCACTGGGTGCAGTCATCATCTGCCGGCGAGACGATCGGGCAAAGAAAAGGGTAAACTATAACCTGGCAATGGTGACTTTTACGCTTTTCACTATCCCTTAGCCTCAGGGTCGTAGCAACAACTATGCAGATTTAGACAGAATATGATGAACAACCCCCTCCCCCAAAAACTCCAAGCTTTTCAAAGGCTTCATAATATGCAAATTTGTATCTCAACCTTTAATTGGCGCATTACTTTCTCTCAAAGTTCCGAAGTGTGTTCTGATTGGCTCGCAAATAGCCACTGCAAACCAATGGGCATGGAAATTTTGTAAGCGTCTAGAAACTAGAGTAACCTCTTCCTCAAACTGTAAACTTGCCTAACATGTCTGGACCTGGGAGACCGAGCAGCAAAGCGCGAGCAAAGGCCACGACCTTCCCTTCGCGGGCCCGGCTCCAGTTCCTGGCGGGACGAGCGCACCGTCTGCTCCAGGAGGGCAATTGTTCCGGGCGGGTCGGGGACAGAGAGCCCACGTATCTGTTGGCGCTACAGGAGGACCAGACGGCCGAGATCCTGGGACAGGAGGGCAAAGTGGGTCGCGGGAAGACCCACATCGTCCCTCTCCCCCTGTAGCTTGCCATGCTCAACAAGTAGCTAGATAACCCGAGCTGCGTAACCATGGCGCAGGGCGGTGTCCAGCCCGACATCCAAACCAAATTAGAACAAGAGCCACCACAAAGGCAAGGGAAGAGTTGGGAACACTATTCCTGTCCTCAATTATCTGCCATTAAGTGCTCAAAAGTTCCGCGCGCGCCCCCTGGCGCAGTTAAGTCTCCAGCCAATCACATTAAGGCGGCAAGTTTAAAAAAGAATTCACCAAAACATTAGGTCCAGCCCTTTTACCTGAAAGCAGTGGGTGGCTCTGAAAAGAGCCTTTAGGTTTGCAAAGCAGGACGTCCCGCCACAATTTTACTTCTTCTTGGAGACGGCTTTCTTGGCCTTTGTAGCCTTGGGTTTGGCTGTTTTAGGCTTGGCTGCCTTGGGCTTGGGAGCCTTGGCCTTGGCCGGGCTTTTAGCCGCCTTTTTCGGCTTGGCTGCCTTCGCCTTTTTCGGGCTCTTGGCCACTTTCTTGGCCCCAGCTGCCGCTGCCGGCTTCTTGGCTTTCTTGGGGGTCTTCTTGGCGGCTTTCTTTGGGGTGGCTGTACCTGTGGCCCTCTTGGGCTTCTTGGCTGTCCCCGCCGACTTCTTGGGCTTGGCCGCTCCCGCCTTCTTAGTTTTGGGCTTGGCTTCTCCGGTGGCCGCCTTCTTGTTGAGTTTGAAGGAGCCCGAAGCGCCAGTGCCCTTAGTCTGAACTAGGGTGCCCTTGCTCACCAAACTCTTAAGACCCAGCTTGATGCGGCTGTTGTTCTTCTCCACATCGTAGCCGGCAGCAGCCAGTGCCTTCTTGAGCGCAGCCAGGGACACGCCGTTGCGCTCCTTGGAGGCGGCGACAGCCTTGGTGATGAGCTCAGACACCGGAGGCCCGGACGCTTTGCGCTTCCCAGCAGCTGCGCCCGTTTTCTTCGCCTTTTTCTTCACAGGTGTTTTCTCTGCAGGCGCAGGAGCAGCAGGAGCGACAGGAGCAGTCTCCGACATCTTTCTGTCTAACCAGGAAAGGAAAAAGTACGCTTAAACAGTCAGAATGGCGTGTCCCAGGCGCCGCCGGCTGGGGGTTTATATAGAGAGTCGCTGAGTGATGATTGGTTGCCTGCTCGGTGCGCCGCGCTGCTAAGAAGGGCTTCTCAGCTCTGTCGAGTGGCTGTGTTTTTTGCCCCTTAAAAAAGAAGAAAAATATAAGAAGTCTGGGCACGAAATAATTAGGGATTTGGGGGAAATTGATCCGACACGCTTCAGGCTTCATTCCTGCCTTGTTTGCTATACCTGGTTTCAAAACTGGCCCCCTGAAACTTTCGTGATTCCCCCAACTCTCTTTGAAACTTCAGTCAAATCGAGACAACTTTCAGATTTTCCTTAAAATTACCATTTCTCGCCGTTTCCTTTGCAAATCTTTCTTCCAGGGCCTTGTCATGCACATTGTTTTCTTTGCAACCCTATATAAATAAACTCATTTTTACTCAAATATACAAGGAAAATCGGTTTTTCCGCGGGAGCAATAACACAGCTCTCCTGCAACTTGTTTGCACTAAGCACTGGGAATTGGCACTGGGGTAGAAAATTCTACGTCCGAGATGGATAACTATTTTAGAAAAAACAGATTTTTTTTGAAAACAGTATTTCAGTGACCACTGTATAAACTAGTTTGATCCCAGTATTTCAGTGTTTGAAACGTTTTAGGAAGGATGGGGTGTGAAGCTGCTCCATTTGTTTTCTAGGTAAACAGTTCCAAATCAAGGTACCAACCCTCTTTACGAATTAGTATAATGGATTTTTCAGACCTGGAATGTTCATTAAAGATCAATCATGCCATCTAAAAACAATAAAAGTGAATCATGAAGCAACAGAATGGCAGTTTTACATCATTTTACCAGCTACAAGTTCAAGAAAACTGTAACACCACATGGGTTAAAATTGTACATATCCTGTCCATAGAGTTTTTCTCCTCTAATATTTAGCATAGACTTGTGTACATATTTCCTATACTTCAAAATAATATTTAAAATACAAATTTGACTTACTTTTTTCAATATTGCAAGTAGGGACAGAGAGATCCAGAAAGAAAAAAATTTACATCACTTTCTGAATCTTCATAACTCTCCTTGGGGTTTTTACTAACAAAATATGAACTAGGTTGTGATAGCCTAAATTAATTGGCTGAATATGTTCACCTAAGCATTTGAACAAACTTTTCATAGCAAATATGACTGATTTTACTACTCTGTTCCTTTGGGACACACAGAGCTAATGGAATAAGGTAAATATTGGATAAGTAAACACAAAATACCCTCCAAATAATCAGATACTGACATTAAACCTCATGTTTGTCAAAATAAATAAACAAGAAAAGTATTTTGGTGTTACATTTTTTCTAGTAAATACCTCTGCTTCCAAAAATCTAGTTCTGGCCTACATTTCCCAAGACAAGAAAATTTACTGATGTCATCTCTCCGCACTTAACTAATTCCATAAAAATCACTTGGCTTGCTTTTAAAGAGTTATTATTGGCTGGCACTGTCTGAAACCAAATCTCTGGGACTTGAGGTCATGTTATAGACCAAATATACTCACTGTACATAAAGAGGGGAGCTTAGGAGTTCCCTGGTGGCTCCACGGGTGAAGGATCCAGCATTATCACTGTGGCGTGGGTCCTATCCCTGGCCCTGGAACTTCTGCATGCTGCAAAAGTGGCAAAAAAGGAGGGGGGATTATAGGATTAGATCTAGAGCGTGCCCATTTTTCCAGGACAGGTATTTCATCTTCAGTAGCATCGCTGTCAATAGCAATGGTAACAAACATTATATAGGCCATTTTCCTTTTCAGCCCAGAGCCTAATACTATCTAGAATTCAAGATACAATTAAAACTCAGGTTATTAAAAGTTTACTTTTTTGGTCCTCATTATATAATATCAGGTGTTCCCTAAGATACATGTACTCAGGGTAGGTGAAAAACTTTTTCTAGAGCAGACATCACCATTTCTTTCTTGTGTAACTGTTACTGGTTCCCATGGCTATTTAGGTTCCAAATAAGTGGGAAGACACTGGGGCTCAGGGCCATTTGCTTAATTGTTTATAGGTAATCTGTGCCCTTCCTGGAGAGCAATAATTGAGATTTTATGTTACCTGAAATGTTCTTCCCCAGATGTTTAGAGAAGGATGGAGCTGGGCTGTGAGCAGATACTGTTGTTGCTTAAGATCCAGGTACTGATGCTCTAACTGTAGCGTGGGCAAGGTTCTTGAAAGCTGGGTCACCCCGGGACTGCAAACTTGAGAAGTTTCACCTGTTACTTGGTAGCCCACAAAAGAAGTTGCAATTTATTACTTATGAACGCTAAATGTGTTTATATCCTAAAACAGTGGATTTTCTGCTAGACTAAGACATGAACTATGTTTATTTTTATAGATGAAAAATTACCTAAGAAAAACTAAAGTTACATGTGATGGATGTTTCACAACTTCATGTTCTCTCAGTTTTGGTGTCACCTCCCCCATCCACCATAGCAAATACCTGTGAAAGATATAGGGTGCCGCTTAACAGGGCAGTCCATGGGGGCTGTACCTAAGTGTTCCAAAATTCAATAAATTTCAAACATTTAAGGCAAAAATGACTATGATGAATAAATATCAATCTATTTATTTGCAAATTGTGTTATAATGTATTCAGAACAGTAATGAGAAAATACATCTATTTTAATTTCTGTCAGATGATCTCACCTGAGGACACTCTCCCACTTGAAACTACCTTCAACCACAACTGTGTAATTTTATTTCCTAAAAAGGACACTGCTGGTCTCAAACTTCCAATTTCCTTTTTTTTTTTTTCTTTTCAGGGCTGCACCCAAGGTACATGGAAGGTCCCAGGCCAGGGGTCGAATTGGAGCTGTAGCTGCTGGCCTATGCCACAGCAATGCCGGATCTGAGCCACATCTGCGACCCACACCACAGCTCACCACAATGCCGGATCCCAGACCCACTGAGCAAGGCCAGGTATCGAACCTTCATCTTCATGGATACTAGTCGGATTTGTTTCCACTTCACCACAATGGTAATTCCTCAGTTTTCTTTTTACATGCCCTTCCATGTATCTGTACTATCTGGTACACCCCAAGGTGTGCACCTGGTAATTCTATTCTACTTTAAAAATACCCCAATCCTCATTTCCTGCAATAAATCTCATTCTCAGCTATCTATGACCCTCCCTTTCCCAGGCTGGGACTGGAAGTTCTTCAAAAGAAATTCTCTGTCATAGTATAGCCCAATAAAACCTACTGCAATGATGGAAATGTTCTGTATTTGTACCTTTTAACAGCCACTACACCTGCCTGTGGTTATTGAGCACTTAAAAGGTAGAGTGACTGAAGAAAGTCATTTTTAATTTCACTTAATTTTAATTAATTTAAATTTGAATGAACACATGTGGCTAGTGGCTAATGTGAAAAAGCACAACTCTCAAACCATTGTTCTCAGACTTGAATGAGAACATACTCATAAAAACGCCATATCAAAAATTCCGTAGATTTGGGGTTGGGCCCGAAATTCTGAATGCCTATCAAGCTCTCAGGTGATGCTAATGTTGCCGGGATATGACAGCTCCACCCATCACTACCAGAAGGAACCTAGGAAAATGCTGGGCTGATATCAAGACACTTCACCGAGAGTTTATTTCTCACTCTCTTCTGCTAGTCTTTGAGTTCTTTAAAAGAATGTGTGTGATCTGTCTTTGTAAACCTGATATTTGTACACCATTCTTGGCATATAGTAGACCCTAAATTATTGAATGAATCAATCAATCGATGATTCTTGTTTGGTGCCTGTCTCAAAAAGGAGAGCATGGAAGATCACAATGTCTAAATCTACAGGTAACCACACCCAAACAAAAATCTCAAATAGCTTGTGACTCAAGGAAGCTAATAATCTTCTGACTAAATAGTGAGCACCAGAGAGAAGGGATTTTTCTTTTCAATCCCCTCTATAGTACATAGTAGGGACTCAATGTGAATTTGTGGAATGTAAGTTTTGTCATTTGTCTATTAAAATATCGATTATTATCATCTCTGTGTAGAACATAAGTTACCCTTTTTACTGGGACAGCATTTCAGTCTACTAGTGTAATTTTTGTTCATCACAATGTACCTTCAATGCTTAACTGGCACAGCTCTGTGGTAGGTGACAAGTCATAAGACAGAATCAGAAAGCTTCAGTTCTTACCCCAACAATGCCACTTATTAGAACAGGATTAGGTCTTCATGTCAGAGTCTTCATCGTCACAATGCAAATGGTGCTTTAAAAATTTGGGAACGAAGAGTGGCGATTCAGTTACTGTTGGCTCCCCTTCCTAGAGCTCCCTCCTTATCAGGACTGCCGATATTGGTGTACGTGTAAATGCTCTGTAAAATGCAAATGTTCATAATCAGCCAAATTTCGTAAGTACTGCCAGAGTTTAAGATTTACTACTTACACTCTTTCACTACCTTCACATTTAAAAATAATTGTATTCCCCTCTCTCTCCCTTTTGTAGACAAGTGTAGCGTTACTGCCTCCTTTTTTATTACTGATAAAAGTAGGAGACTTGTACAATATGAATCGAGAAAACCCACAGGCACATAACCAGAGACCACAAAACCTGCAACTCTGGACCCCAACCAGGAAACAGAAAGAGGCAGATACGGAGTCACATTTCCCCGCCCCGTTTTCTTGCTAGACAATAGTAGACGCCCAGTAAGATAGGGAAGAGGAGGGGGCAGAGGTCTCGTTCCCGCCCCCGCCGTTTCAGTCTCCAAAAAGGTCCGCAAAGCTGCTATATAAGGGGCTGCAGGTGGCACTCAGACCTTGTGGACGCTTAGTTACACTGCCTAATTATGTCTGGCAGAGGAAAAGGTGGCAAAGGACTAGGTAAAGGAGGCGCTAAGCGCCACCGCAAGGTTCTGCGGGACAACATCCAGGGCATCACCAAGCCCGCCATCCGGCGTCTGGCTCGGCGTGGCGGCGTCAAGCGCATCTCCGGCCTCATCTACGAAGAGACCCGCGGGGTGCTGAAGGTGTTCCTGGAGAACGTCATCCGGGACGCCGTCACCTACACAGAGCACGCCAAGCGCAAGACCGTCACCGCCATGGACGTGGTCTACGCGCTCAAGCGCCAGGGACGCACCCTCTACGGCTTTGGCGGCTAAGCGTTCGGCTTGTCTCTGGCTAATGAAGCCCCAGCTTGTTAACAAAAGGCCCTTCTCAGGGCCACCACTTGGTCGTGTAAAAAGCTGTTACTGCCACAATCGGAGAGCA
>PVHT021183524.1:15143784-15161803 GCA_004024745.2 Catagonus wagneri | reverse complement strand
ATCATGAACTCGTTCGTCAACGACATCTTCGAGCGCATCGCGGGCGAGGCGTCGCGCCTGGCGCATTACAACAAGCGCTCGACCATCACGTCCCGGGAGATCCAGACGGCCGTGCGCCTGCTGCTGCCTGGGGAGCTGGCCAAGCACGCCGTGTCTGAGGGCACCAAGGCTGTCACCAAGTACACCAGCTCCAAGTAAACCTGTCTTCTGTAACAATACCAGTAGCTTTAAGGCTCTTTTAAGAGCCACCCACGTTGTCTCTTAGAGATCTGTAACTGCAGGCTTCGTGAAAGTGGCTTGACCAGTCAATGAAAAAATCTTTACTTTTTGCCATCAAATTCACCTTTTTGAGCGGCGGTGGGATGGAGAACTATGGGTAAAACGTAAGGTTGAAATCAAATATATTTTCCCCTTGTTAGCCATATGTCTGCAAGTAACCTGTGAGGTAGAGCAGAAACATGCCTGTTTGTATCTGTTATTCTAGACTGGTTATGCTTAAGAAACAGGAGCAACTGTGAGAACGTAGGAACTTTTGTAAGAAATATTTATAAGGGAAATTCCCATTTATAATAGTGTCCCCCTCGCTGTACCTGGAAGAGGATGGCCAAATGTCTAAATCTGCATAACCGCCTTACCCATGCTTACTGTACTTTTCCTGGTTACCTCCCACAGCTGACTCAACATTCTTTGTAGCTGAAGATAGGTTTTAAGGTGGTGGCTTCAGCCATTTTCTCGATAACTTAGTTTTCCTGGGCTGGCTCTCCAACGACTATAGGAGGAATACATGTTATTTCCTTATGTTTTTCTGTCTTGTATCAATTGTTAGACCAGCCAAAGAACCTAGAAAGGAAGAAGGAGAAAGTTTTCCTCCCTACAACGACACAAAGGATTTTTATGAACATTAAATAAGTTACTATATTTTTAATAGTGTTTTGAAGCAAATTTCCTAAATCCGATATATAATAAAGGCATTCATTTCTTGCTTTCCAAGGTTACTTTAATTTCTTTTCCTTTTATGGCTGCCTCATGGCATATGGAGTTCCTGGGCCAGGGATCAGTTCTAAACTGCAGTTGCCAGATCCTTAATCGAATGAGCCAGGCTGGGGATCACACCTGTATCCCAACCCTCCAGAGACGCTACTGATCCCTGTTAAGCCACAGTCGGAATTCCTAAATACTTTTTAAAACGATGTATTCATGAAAAGAAATTTATAAGCATGAATTAAAAGTGAATCCCCAGCATATGATAAAGCACTGGCTGCATCTTTGGTAAATTTGAACAAATTACTTAAACCCTCTGTGAGCATTTCCTTACCTCTAAAATGGGAAAAATAAATAACTACTGTATGGCATTGCTGGGGCTGTCAATAAATGAGCACAGGTAAGGCACTTAGAATGATGCCTGCACAAAGAAAGTCCTCCAAAATGTTAGCTGTTGCTAAAGTCTCTGGTTGAAGTGCTGGGAAGGTGCATTTAGTCCTACCCACTTTGAAATCCTGAGGCCTTGAACAAGGTAGTAGGAGGCCAGAAAGCCTACTAGCATTTGACACCACTTAGGATTCCTTGTCTGGCAGTGTGAACACTCCAAACCCCTTCTAACAGTCCAAACCCTTCTTTAAAACCAAAGCTTGAAAGTTCCCCCCTGGTGGGTCAATAGATTTAAGAGTCCAGAGTTGTTACAGCTGTGGTTTGGCTCATGGGTTAAATCCCTGTCCTGGAAACTTCTGCATGCCATGGGTTTAGGCAAAAAAAATGTAAATAAAACCAACTTTTTTCCCTGAACTGTTCAGAGGACAACCTAGTGCCTGTGGCTCTTAAGTTCTCCCTATCTCTGATAACCAATTGAAGCAACATGTGCTTTACTTTCCAGGTAACTTCTCATGCCTCGCTAGAACTAGGGGTACGAGTACCTCTTACATTCAGATGTTTTGGGTTATAAGGAAGGCCATTCAGGAACTTCTCACCTCCATTGGCCTCTTAGATATCTGATCTCCTTTTCTTCCACACCCCCTTGTCCTCCTTCTGCCAAATCACAAAACTTCCTTGCTACCTTCAGACTTTCCTTCTTGATCTTCCTTCCATTCCATTCGGAACTTCAATTTCTCAGTTTTCTTTTTCTCCCCAGCATCACTTGGGAGTACATTGTTCTATGACCATACCACTTAAAATCGTCCTATGACCATACCATACTCCTTCCACATTTAAATGCCTTTCCCAGCTTGAGTGGTTTTCGTAGTTAACATGTGACAGTTTTACCTGTTTTGTTTGTGCCTCCTCCAATAAAATTTCAATGAGAAGTACTGTCTTGTTCACTACAGCAGTGAATTACTGTAATTCCGTAGTATCAAACAGTGCCTGGTATGATTTTGCATGTTTAATTAATACCATTATATGAATTATTTCCTCACATTGGTGCCCTAGCTCCAATATCATCTGATGCTTTTCATTGTTAACCACCAGGGTGCCCAAATCGCGGCCCAGTGGGTTAAGAATCCCACAGCAGCGGCTGGGGCCCCTGCGGAGATGAGGGTTCGATCCCCAGCGGTGGCACATTGGGTTAAAGAATTCGACATTACAGCAGCTGCGGGTGTAGGTCACGGCTGTGGCACGGATTCAATCCCTGGCGTCCAGGAACGCCACAGATGTAGCCATAAAATTAAAACATAATAGTAAAATAGTTCCAATTCCCAATGACTCCATTGATTTCTGTCTCTCAAAGTATCACCCTGGAACAGGCCACAAGGAGGAAATACCTGATGCTACTTGCAAGGAAGGCATGTAGGATACCAAAGGAAAATGATTTCAAGGAACAAATCAAACCAGGACATTCCATAGGGCAGCTCTACAACAAATCAATGTCAAAAACACTAAGTGAAATCTAGGAGAGAAAACTTAAGAGACCCAAGACAGAACAAAAAGCTGATTAGAATCTCCTCTAAGCAACCCAGATACCTAAAAAAGCATAACAGGGATTGGTTAATGTGAACAGAGTATTAGATATTAGGGGATTTGGTTTTAGATTGACAGCAATTATATGGGGGTATACTTAAGAATTTAAGGGAAAATATCCTGATGTCAGTATATATGTCTTTTTAAATCATGTGTAAACAACTGCTAAGCTTAGGTGTCATTTATTTTGTTAAGTAACACTTCATATTGACTTTTTTTAACAGGAATTCAGAACAGTGGTCTCTATAAGGTAACAAAAGATGCTAGCTCTCTCCGCAGTGTACATTTTGCTCCCAGTGTCTTTTGTACAAGTTCTAGTTAGCGGAGCCGAGCAGCATCGCCACACGCCCGCCAGCCGAGCCCGTGCCGAGCTAACATGCCGCCTCACTCACGAAACCGTCTTTGTTCTGGCCGGCCTCCCGCCGCAGACACCGCCTTTCTTTGTTCCGCGGCCTCGCCGCCATCTTGGGCCCGGACTACAGGCCGGGGAGGGGAGCCTCTCGGCGCTCCGCCGCAGGCAGTCTAAGCTGAATTCTCTCTGTATTCAACGCCGTATGTACACGATTCCGAACTCGGAATGCTCCAGAAATGAAAAAGGAGTCCGCCGGGGGTTAGAAAGTACCATCACTGGCCCAGAGACGTACAGGTGGACGATAAGTATCAGCCTGAAATCACGTTACTGAAACGTTACTGAAAGCACAAACACTCCCAACACACTCCGATGAGCCTTAAAACGCGAACTAAAGGATACTAGTTGACTACTAGTTTTAGCTTACAGTGTACACGTTTCACGGCTTTCAGAAGAAATCAGAAAGTGCCGGCTCTTTCAGAGACATGTGGGCGGCCCTGAAAAGGGCCTTTGGTGGAAAATGTTAGACGGTAGAAACCGGGAGACTTAACCGCCAAAGCCGTAGAGAGTGCGGCCCTGGCGCTTAAGCGCGTAGACGACATCCATGGCGGTGACAGTCTTGCGCTTGGCGTGCTCGGTATAGGTGACGGCGTCACGGATCACGTTCTCCAGGAAGACCTTCAGCACGCCGCGGGTCTCTTCGTAAATAAGACCAGAGATGCGCTTGACACCACCACGCCGAGCCAAGCGACGAATAGCAGGCTTGGTGATGCCCTGGATGTTATCCCGCAGGACCTTACGGTGGCGCTTAGCGCCCCCCTTTCCCAGCCCCTTCCCGCCTTTGCCACGTCCAGACATGACAGCAAGGACTCAAGCGGCTTGCAGAAAAGCGAAAGCTCCCACAGGCAATTGCCTTATATGAGCCCATTGCGGACCGAATTGAAAACTGAAGGCGCGCTCTCGCGAACACTTTCGTTTAGCCTGCGGGCCCCTCCCCTCGTGACCCAGTTCGTGATGACGTCATGATGCTTTAGTCCCCCTCCCGCCGAGAGAACCTTCCGCTAAGTGGTCGCTGATCTGGCATCCCTAAGCAGGAATTTGGGGACCTATTTTACAAATGCGTCAGACTAAAGAAATCAACTCTTTTTTTAAAAACTGATTATCTTCCCGTTTGGGATGTTTTGAGACAATTGCGCAGAAGCCTTGACCCACGCGGCCGGAACTGCAGCAGCCTTCGTAACAATGCGCAGCACCACTTTGCCCCTGTGTTTACGGTGCCGCCAGTATTGCAGCTCCCTGCAAACAAAATTTCTTCAAGCCGAAAACTCCACTCCGGAGTTTAAAAACTGCAAGACTTCACCTTCTTCACCAAGCCAAGGGAAATTTGACCGAAGCGATTTTCTTACCAAAAGCTAATGCATGGTTGGTTAGTGATTCTGTGGTAGAAATCTCGCCCGCCCCGCGGACGCCCGTGTTCATTTCCCGTTTTGTTTTCTTTTCCTTCCCTGTATATTAAAACCTGTGATTCTCATTTAATTATGTAACAATACCTCACCTCTGAGCCCAGTAACTTAACAGTGTGTTATTGTTCACTACTCCTTATTTTATTTTCTCTGATTCTGGTAGCAAGATCATCGCGGAGATTTGGCAACTCGTAGCCAAGGTATTGAAATAAATAAGAGGCTTCCAACAGACTTATTTAGGGGCCAAGTCTCAGCTGATTAATGTCAAGTACCTTATTAGTAAAGCTCTCAAAGCGGGCAGCAGAGTGGCGCAGCGGAAGCGTGCTGGGCCCATAACCCAGAGGTCGATGGATCGAAACCATCCTCTGCTAGCTACGGGTCCGTTTTTTTTTTCTTCAAAAAATTCCGTAGCTTTGTCTCACAATAAGGAAAGAAAATAAAATGGCACCCCCCCCCAATTTTTTTTAAATGCTGGAACTAAAGTGATTTCCTGAAAATAATAAACGTGAAACTGTCATGTGAGTTCCCCTGGTTGCTATTGCTACCATCAATTTACCTTGACACATCTCCTTGCCCTATGAAGCCGGGAAAATGCTGAAATAAACTGGGCGGAGGTGAAAGCCAAAATACTGAATTATATTTCCTTCTATAATATAACTCGGAAAGCACTACTTTTAGGTAATTGTAGCCATGTGGTTAAGGCAATAGACTAGAAATCTACCGGCCCATCCTACCCCTGATTCTTCGAGTTTTAATCTTGGAAGTAAATAAGTAGCAGTATGAGACAGAGGGCAGTTTTGGTGGCCATGATTATACTCTGACTGGAAAAAAACACTTTGGCTTCTGCTGGTAAGTGAGTTTCTACACTCTACCTTCCTTTACAGTCTCTAAGAGAACTATTCTCTATGCTCATTTTTAAAATATATGTGTTGACCGTTTTATACTTCTCTCTCAGAAAGGATTCCTATTCGGATATCTACGTGTTAATCGCTTGCTAAGTGTTAAGGCATTAAGTAGCCTACAGTGCAGGCATGTGTTTAAACAAGTGTGTAAGTATGTATAATACATGTATGTATAGTATAGATATTTCTTTTAGAAGCTTGTACACTAAGTGCGTTGGGAACAAGGGGAAATTATGGCTGTTTCTGTTCACCCTAGGACCACCCAGTAGTTGGTGATTCACTGGAAGGATTCATATGAATCAACATATACCCAAGGTTAAAATTTCTTACAGCAAAGGAGAAAGTGCAGACACAACAAGGAAAAGATATACACAAGCAAATACTAGAGAAGGCTTTCTTGTCCTCCATCTTCAGGAACAACACAGATGCCCTTCCTGACTGAAGAGGAGAGTCATGGAAAGCAAGACACTTGTCACGCTCAAAAATTTTTTGCCTGGATTTCCTTGCCAATGATCTCAAACATGGAGTCTCCAAAAGGCTGGAGATTCTATATACATATTCTATATATATTCTTATTCTATATATATTCTATATAGAGAGAGAGAATATATATATTCTCTCTATATGTATTCACAATTTTGTATATGTGTACATATAATATCTTAATTTGACCACTCCAAACTTGGATGTTTAGTGCACAACTTAACATGTCAAAAAAAAAAGAAAGAAAGAAAGAAAAGTAAAGAAAAAAACAACATATCCAAACTGAATTTTTCATCCTAACCCCACACTCCACCCTCAAAATGCTCCTCCTCTTCCTTTTGTGGTGGTCCACCATCTCAGTAAATGGAAACTTTGTTGTTAACAGCAAAAAGTCTTGGAGATGTATATGACTTCTCTGTTCCTCTCACAGTCTCAATCCAATCGGCAAGTCCTTCAAACTAAATTCAAAATTCAATCACCTCTCAGCACTTCCACCAACACTATCCACGAGGCTTTAGCCACCATCTTCCTGCTTCCAGGAAGACAGGAAAAGAGAGAACAAGTCCATTTTCAAGTACATGCAGAATAGAAGGATTTTTGTTGTTGTTAAATAATCTCCATCAAAAAGAAAATGTATATGAGAAATTTAGCACATTTATATTGAGCTTCTACTATCTGCCAAATGCTATTCTATGGACAGGGAAGAAAGACTGTGTGAAAGGGCCCAGTTCTGTACTACGGAAGCTGCTAATTTGCTTATCAAGAAAAGCCAAGATCTATCACAAATAAACCAGGAAGGCCAATGCTCACAGGGTCTCACAGGTTTTTTTGTTAATTTAAAAAATTAAGTAAATGCCTAACGTGGAAACTCTCGACATTATCTTCAAAGGAGGTACATGAGGTCACAGAGATTCACCAACAAGTTTCAAAGAAGCCATCCAAAATATAACTTTAAATGTATATCTTGTTAATGGCCCTAGCTCTCTACAGAACATTGTAAATTCTATAAGTATTTTGACCATAGAATGATTTTGTTGCAACTTTTTTGTGTTGATTCATCTATTAAATGTAAAAATTGTCACAGTCAAAATTTGTGTGATTCTACTGTAGTGTTTATTTCTTAAATATATGGAAGCCTCAGTTAATAGCAATGGCCCTGGACCTCTCTAAGCCCCTTAAGAAACGCCAAGAAAAGCATCCTTTTCTTCAAACAGAGATACACTGTGGAAAGTGCTCTGATGTCACATTGTAACAATCAGGGAAAACACCAGAAGAGCATGGGAAAGGGGAAATTGTTATACCTGGAGGCCTGAAGATATCCATGCCAGGTAGCAAGAAAGACAATCAAGCAGATGCTGCCTTTTATAGTGAAACTATCTTCCAGGTGCGGTTTCGGTCACAACTGTCCAGGCAGACATCCCAGATACCTAGAGGTTGAAAATGGTGCATATGAGTATTAAGGGAAGAAACTCTGAGTTCTCTTATTTAAAAAATATCGCTCAGTGCTGGCAATATACAATCGTTTGATATTCTTGAGGCGCCATAAACTCCAGTTTTTCTGTATAGTGATTTTTCTCTCCATGGAAAAATGGTCAGCTTACCCTTCACAAGGCCCTTCTCCGTGGCCCCAATAACTCCCTTAATCTCGAGTTTCCATTTTTCCAAGGCCAAATAGCGCAGGAGCCGCGAGGGCCATCGCCCTCACATCATTTCATGACTTTCAGGACACGGGACGGGGCAGAAAGTTTAGTATACTTTCTAAGGTAATCAACCAGACGCGGACTTGAGAGACCACGTGGCCTAATGGGTAAGGCGTCTGACTTCAGATCTAGAAGGTTGAGGGTTCGAATCCCTTTGTGGTTGATGTTGAGTTTTTTCTTTCATGCATTCATGTAACAGTAAATACCAATGTCTAAATACCAATGTCTTATGAGTAGGCAATTGGAAATCATATGCCTGTGTTTTCCGAACTTTTTTCTTCCTACTCTGTCTTAAAGTGGTTATTCTCAAAAGCCTTGGGAGAACCAATGTGAAGAATGGTTGACGGTCAACACTGAAATAAGGCCTTCCAATTACTTAGTGACTCTCTCTCAAGTTCTACCCAAATTTGAATTTCAGATCTTGGGTTTCATTTTCACAGGCCTGGCTTGTCCTCGAACAGGGAATTCCTATCTGTAAACGGAGTCCTCCAGTGGGTAGCACAGGGGGAGTCCTGCCGTTTCTCCTTCCTGATGGCTTTGCCCAGGGACACAACATTTACACGTTTCTCTTCTAGTCTTGAGATTTGGCTGCTGGTGGAGTTTCTAACTGGTTTCCTTTCTTCCCCTAATTTCCGTCCTAACTTCCTTTTTTCCTTTGATTTTGTTGCCATCAAAAGGATGAGAACAGCCTATATGCAAATCTGAATTACAGAACAGAATATTAAGATGGTTTAAAGAGCTGGGCTCTTTGCAGAGTGTTTGCAAACAGGAAGGCAGAAAATATAGCTGCGTGAAATATACAGAAACTTTTTTCTGTGCTTAAATAACTGAATTCAATAATGACTTAAGATAAAGAAAACTTAGTTTCCAATTGTTGACTTCCTGGTGAAACATACAGTGTTTCCAGATCCAAATATTGGTTCAAATCACACAGAGCCTTAGCTCTTTTCTGCTTACGGTGTTCCTATTTGGTTAAGGTCAAGAAACAGACTCTTTGCGTTTAAAAGAGGTGAGAGGCAGAGGTAAAATTGCCCCAAATCTATCTCCTTATTTTGGAAACAGTACAGGAGATTAGCCATTTAAAATCATCTTTTGATATGTATTAAAATGAGTGACAAATATTCTGGGCATATTCTGTCAGAACAAAGTTTCAGTCCCTACCCTGTCACCACCCCGCGTGACTGGGCACGCACAAATACACACACATACACACACACACGCACTATGCCTGCGTTTATTTTATGCATATCCATTGAATGTTTACAGTGTGCTAAGCTGGAACAGGATATAAAAGGGCAGTACCCCTCCCTACATTATTCTCAAACAAGGTAAAACCGGACAGAAGGTCAAGAGGGGTAAGACTGCTCAGGCATCCAATTATCTCTGATTCTTTGTTAGAGAAAACTCAAAAATATAAAAAAGTGTACCATCCAATTCCTCAAGACTCCACTTTGACCTCCAATCTGGATCATTACCTTCAGAGTTTTTATTTTCAGGATTAAATGGGTTAAAGTTTGTAAACCGTCTTTGAACCCCATATACCACATAAGCCAAATATTGTTAGATAAAAATCGTAATAGTTATGCTTCAAAGTTTGCATGTCATAGGTCTCAATCCTCATAAGCCTTTGGGAGATTCGCTGGCGGATGACAAGTATACTTCAGAAGGATTTTTCAGGTATCAAAAATCACAATCCCAGCCACTGGATTTGAAAGACTTTATCACCTTAATCACCTGATCAAAAAGAGCTTGGTTCCCATGAGCCTTAGTAAGGAAAATTTGATCATATGATTTTTTTGAAGAATTATTTTTTCTGGCCTCTACTTCAATTTTCTCATCTGCAAAATAGAGATAAGTAATGTGGGGAAAGGAATTTTCATCTCTACAGTTCCTTCCAATTTTATTATTTATTCTACACTGTGTACTCAGCCCCTTACTATACTTTATTATAAGGTGATAAAGAGGGGACAGGTGAGATTTCACAGGATTATGTGCTAAAATTTAGATGTAAGTGGCAGAAGATGATCAAGAAAGGAAGAAACAAAGAAAGGCTGGAGCACCTGCACGGAAAAGATCTTTGAATTAAATGTATTCATCTAAAATACAAAGAGGAGAATGATGCTTTCATTTGAGGATTCACTTTCATTTGAGGGAAAGGTACACTTCATATGGGTCTTGCAAAAGGATTTTGGCACAAGGGAGCAGAGACTCTCTAGGCAGAAGGAACTGTATGGGCAAAAGCAGAGCTTGGGAACAGTTTCCGCTCCTGAAATCAGGGACCGGTGGTCACAAAAAGGTAATGCTTGACTAAAACGTTGGAAAGGTAGAGTAAGGTGTAAAGAGAGAGCGCCTTGGACCTGGAAACATGTCTGGGATTTAAAAGGCAAAGAATATTCAACAAAAACTGCCGAGACAGAGAACCAAGACTGGAGAGGGAGTGGTAGCAGTGAGTGAAGAGAGGAATATGGCCAGCGGTTCCCAGCCTAAGGGAGCCATCGGAGTCGCCTGTGGCTCCTACAGCCACAAGGACGACTGGACCTCCCCCTCGGAGGTACTAATTCAACTGTGCCAAGAGTGTGGAGGAAACATGGACATTTGGAGAAAATGTCCCAGTCGCGCATCATTTGCTACCACTGTTTGGGAAGGGGGCAGGAGGAGGGCGGAGGGTTGGTTGGGCAGAAGGATCCGAAGACAGAGGCTTTGGCATCGGGGGAGAAGCTGCAGAATCTGTGAGCATACGAGTGCCTAAGTGGAGGCAACAACAATTCTTAACACCCACGTGATCAACGTAAATCTCCTAAATCTCTGTAAAATCGGTTTTAAAAGATGTGCAACTGGTTGTTTTCACACTGATGGATGTTTATTTTCCTTCAGAAGACCGTGAGTGAGGAGAGAGAAGCTAATAAACCAGTTTGTTTTGTTGTTTCTCTTCGGAGAAGAGAGGAGCCAATGAACCGCTTTTTATACTAAAACCTCACTGCCACGGTTCGGTGGACAACGAGGAGTCTAGCGACGAGGATGGGATTCGAACCCACGCGTGCAGAGCACAATGGATTAGCAGTCCATCGCCTTAACCACTCGGCCACCTCGTCACTTACAGGTACTGGCCTTGGATAAATATTATGTTTCTTTACTTAGCAGCGATCTATCTATAATTTTGTCTTTTTTTGTTAAGGAAAATACAGTCTTTGCAATGGCGCACAAATGATGTACAGTCTACAAATGGCGCACTTGCTTCGACAAAGGAAAAAAAAAGGTAAAGAGACGGCAGTCGAGGAAGGAAGGGAGTGGGACAAGAATGTGGATCTGAATAGAAATGACAAAACACACTTCCTGGGGGAACATGGGACACTCTAACAGGGAACAATGGTATTAGTGAATGCTTTTATTTTAAAAATGAAAGTGAATTTCGTCATTTCTATTAGGAATAGGTCATTTCTATTCTTCTATGTATATTTTTAACTATCATTAAAATAGTTTCATTTATTATTGCTGTATCCTCCTCAGCAAGAAGAGTATTATTCACTGAAGGATGTCCTCCAAATAGGACATTAATGCCTCTTAGAAACAATCATCACCAGGAAGCCCCAGTGAGTGACTGGTGAAGAGGTGGGAGTGATGGGTTAAAGTCAAATAGTGATTAGTTCTTAGTGTAAGGCCTACAATTTTGGACCTTATCTTAAAGAATTTTAGGGTGATCTGAGAGGGGTTTTTTGTTTGTTTGTTTTGATTTGTTTTGTTTGTATAGGGAAATATAATCAAAGTGCTAGTTTAGTATTGTTATTTATTATTATTATTACCTATGTCAATGCCTCTAGCCAAATATAAGCAAGAACACATCTGTAATTGGCTAAGTTTGATTTGTGGCTTCTGCAACTAGGAAGAACAGACACTGTGAGAGACCTTGGATGATCTCAGTATAGGGATGTTTAACAAAACCTTTTTAAATGTAAAGGTCCTTTCATGTTTCAAGTTTTTCATGTCATTTTGTTGATAGAATACATCCTTTCATGATAAAAATCCTCAACAATTTGGATATAGAAGGAACACACTTCAACAAAATCTAGGCCTGAGTTCACAGGAAAAAGAGTCACAGATGGATCCTCTATCATATGAACTCTTAGTCACCCAAGCACAGAACTGATTTATGGGAGTTCAACCCATGTCAGGCAGGTACCAGGCAAAGGAAAAACGGGCACCAAGAGGAGAGATTCTAGGGGGACATGAAGATGATGGGGAGAGGGCAATTTTCAGTAGCCAGCGGAATGAGCAAGGAGCTGGATGTTGATGAGAGAGAGGAAATGCAAGTCTTAAGGACGTGTCTATACACCAGAGTGTACTCCTGGTTTAGGAATATGTGAGGGCAAGGTCACCAAAACTGAGGCAAGTCCACTGAGATTTGAAGTCCAGGCTTTATCGTTACATCATGAAGCCCTCAAAGTTGGGTCTCTACCGAAAAGCCGATGTGTACTCCTGACAGATCGATTTATCTTCAAAATAATATAGGCAACATAGAAGCTTAAGGAGTTTGAACAGAGCCCCTCATGGGTACAGTTCTAAGAGGTGCTCAACAACCATTCTGCTGTTTTAGTAGGAAGTTCTTCAAGACAGTGTTAGTCCGAAAGGCAACAGAGCACTTAGGTAGGATCCTGGAAAGGAAGGGCCTGAATTGGGGGTGTGTAAAACATAACTCGTAATCACTAGAACCAGGATTCTAATTAAGCAGGATCTGAGGAATTCTGAGCAAAAAGGCGAAAGGGGCCATCGTGTGCAAAGGAAAGCAAGGTTAGAATTCCGGAGGTAGGTAGTCAGACAATTTTCTCTTGGCCAGTGCCTGTTTGTTGATCTGGCTGTTGATTTTGAAGTCATTGGCAGTGCCTGCAGCCAGATGTGTACATCTGGCTAATGATTTAGGAGAAACACAGAGGGGAAATTACCAAGATACTGCTGAGCTTTCAAAGAGATTTGGAGTCAAATTGCTGGTTTCAGAGCCCAGAGAGCTTACCATGGGGTCCCTACATGAGAAAATTTCTATTACAGTTCTTATGTATATTCTTGCATCAGGCCGGTACATTTTGAGAGGACTTCATAGAAAAAAAAAAAAAAGATTTGCGAAAGAGGCCTCCGAGACGTGAACTATTAAGACCTTGAGCACGAGTATAACGTTGGATCTGATTACCTTTCGGAACCTAGGTAGAGGGAATAGTATCCCACAAGGACTCAAAGAGGAAACATTTCAGGAGCCCGAGAAGAGAATAAGGAATTACATGATGGTGCCTGAGAGTGGAAACCCTGAAGCGAGGAGGTTCCATCTTACGGATTTGGGAAAAACATTGTACCATGTACCACCAAAACACGACAAGGCCCCACCGAGATTTGAACTCGGATCGCTGGATTCAAAGTCCAGAGTGCTAGCCATTACACCACGGGGCCACGTTAGTTGGGGTTGGGGGAGGGGGGGAGTCTTTCTGGAATATTTATATTTATTGCAGACCTTGTCCTAGTCAGTGTTTTATCGACTGTAGTTTTTTTTTTCTTTTTTTTAACATTAATAAAGAATTCCCTGTATTCCAGACAACAGAGACTTCAAGGGAAAGGCGGCGACCAGGGCTACGAACTTTTCAGAACCCAGTTCATGTTAGAACTGATGGAACCAGAACTCAGAACTCAGGAAAGGGATGGGAAACGCGAGTAGTACCCAGGAGTTAAATAATTTAATTTACCAGTATCTGAGGGGACTCTGCGGCCCAAATAATGAGGAGGGGCAGGAGAGGACAGGTATGGAATGCCAGAGCAAACTGTGGGAAATAGTGTTTTGCAGGGCACGATCTCAATGACGCGGATAAGCCTTGCAAGTGCTAAGAGGTCTCTTGCTTCCTCGGGGTACCACGGTGATTGAAGAGACACCAAAACGTAGCGAGGTCCCACCGAGATTTGAACTCGGATCGCTGGATTCAAAGTCCAGAGTGCTAACCATTACACCATGGGGCCGCCTGAAGCAGGCGTTTTTCAGACTTTTTAGGAACGTGTCTGGAGTGTATTATTAATGTTTCCTTGCAATGATTTTTGTATTGAATACAGGGAGGCAGTAAAAGTGCTCTGCAATGCGAAAAGACGAACAGAGCTCAATTTAATTGGAATTTTTCTCAGGGCCCTAGAGTTTGGGTGGCGTTCCCTGAAAAACCAAAAATGTGCATTCACTGAATTCCTAACCAGGGCCATAAACATTTGTCTGCAAATGGGTTTAGAGAGGAAAGTGTCAACAACTTAATCCTAAAGGACACGTGTGAATATAGAAAACTGAAGAAAAAAAAGTTCAGTGTAAAATGGGAAATGACAGGTAATTTTTGCTTTTCCACATTCCCTAATGAATCGATTTCAAGTTTTAATACAGGATGGATTTTTGTTACATTTACTCTTACTTGTTGGGTATAACCGTACGTGTATATGTTAGAAGAGTCGTAGCGAGCAAAACAGGTTTTTTTCTTTCTTTTAAATAAAATTTGGCAAACACGCGAAAAAAGTTTTTAAAATTCTTTAAACGATACTACTTCCTCTCTACAATCTGGCCTCCCAAGTGGAATGATAAGAGGGCTCCTGAGGGAGGAAATATTGGAAATTTATGTTTGAGATGTTGATTCCAAGGCATCAAAATACTCACCAGTAGAACAGTAATACACTTGATGTACCCAAATTCTTAAAAGAACGTCAAGCGGGGGAAGACAGAAGCACGCAAGGTTTCGGAAGTCAGACTTGAGCTGAATTTCAGATACGGAGATAGCAGAGCACGATAAATGAACATTTTTTCAGCTTGGTTAGAATGAAAAGGTCTCAGTCCTTACCGTGTACCCAAAGTCATTTTCAAATATATTAGTTAGACTGAAGGACTAGAACTACCTGCTCCCAATTTTATGGGGAAGGATAAAAATAGCCAGGAAAACGAACAGCACATATCCAAGAGGTGCTGTACCGGGAAAGAAAACTCAGCTCCGTAGCCGGCAGGATTCGAACCTGCGCGGGGAGACCCCAATGGATTTCAAGTCCATCGCCTTAACCACTCGGCCACGACTACAAAACTGCTGAGTCTTTCTAGATACATTCCCATGAGGAATAATATCTTTCCTGTTACAAACATCCGGTGTTTTACTTCTACAGTTGTTCTAGAATACCTGTAGTCATGATCATCATAAAAAAGATCAACAATTTGAAGATTGAGATGTTGATATAGACATCATTACAAACTGTTACATTTGCCTGATGTACAAAATTCCAAAGATCTTTGTAGAGTCACATTCTAATCCCTAAGAAGTTTAACGGTCCCAGATCTGAGCGATCAAATTACGATTGATTTACCAGGCGTAGTGAATAAGAATTACCTCAGGTAAAAAAAGGAAATATTTATTTCTAACAAACTACGCTGAGGGTTCTTACATATTTAGAACTGGCCCGCAAACTCGATATGATAGCTAGTTTGTTGTAAATTTTATTCAGCCCCTTTCTCTAAAATCAAATGTGAATGAGAAGAAAAAAAAAAAAACCCACCTTTAGCAAAGGATGGTTTCGATGCATCGACCTCTGAGTTATGGGCCCAGCACACTTCTGCTGCGCCACTCTGCCAACACTGCGAAGCTTGTTTTCCAAGTGTTACCTCAAGGTGGTAAAGCTTGGCACTTTGTTAACTCTAAAAGGTTAATTTATGAGTATCCAGGGCTACCTGTAAGAGTATACACGGTTGCACTCGGCCTCCAAATACCACAACCTTAGAATTCACCTCTAAAATACTTCTTTCGGTTGAGTTCTGAGTTTCCTTGAGCTCGGACAGGATAAAATTTCAGGTTATTGGAAAACCAAAAGTATGCCAGTTGGAGTAATTTATAGAGGTGAAATTGCAAATGGAAGATTTCTTTTGGCTTCTCTTGTCCATACCCGGATACCAGAAGCATTATTCTTTTCGGGGAGCGGAAGAGCAGCATCCGCGGCATATGGAAGTTCCCGGGCTTAGGGGTCGAATTGGAGCTACAGCTGCCGGCCTACACCACAGCCACAGCATCTCGGGATTGGGATCCTAGCTGCATCTGCGACCTACACCAAGGTTCTTGGCAACGCCGGATCCCCGCTCCACTGATCGAGGCCAGGAATCGAACCGTCAGCCTCATGGATACTAGTCGGGTTCGTTTCCTCTGCGCCACAGTGGGAACTCCCAGAAACATAATTTATCTTAAATAATTTTTGTTCGTGGTTTTCCAAGAAAAGTGTTTAAAATCTCGGAGTGTAAATAAAGAGCTTGCATTGGCCGGGAATCGAACCCGGGCCTCCCGCGTGGCAGGCGAGAATTCTACCACTGAACCACCAATGCCCTCTGCGTAACAGTCGTTTACTTCTCACCACATAGCTAGAATCACCTTGTCCCTAAACCGCTGGTGAAATAGTAATGCACTTTTTTTCCCTAGGATTTTCTTAAATCTACTTAAAAGACTATATCTAAATAACCTGTGAACTAGAAGTTAAACTGCCAATATGTGACACTTGGAGACTTTTGAAGGTGAAAAACACCTATAAATACCCATCTAAAAATGTCTTTCTCCATCTCATACTCGATTTAAATTTTTAATGCAAACGCTTTCTGAAATTCTCTCAATTAGGATGCAAGCCAATTAGGTTAATTACTGGTCCAAAATGTTCAATTTAAGTTTGAAATACCAAGTTACCTCATTTTGGGAAAAAAGACTTCCTGTTGTCATTCTGTTTATGGAGATCCAAGTTTGGCAAGAAAGCGATAATCAACAGAAGCAGGATAATAAAGAAAAAATTCTCCTGATTCCTTCTTCTTACGTGCCGGTGGAGAGGAAAACCACCAGCTGTCGAAGAAACTGGAGCTTTGGAACCAAAATCCCTGGAAATAAATGAGATTATCTTCTCTGTTTTTCAGGACTTTTCAGTTTGTTTGGAGAAAAAAAAAAACACACACACAGAGTAAAACCATTGACGATAAGTGAAAATAATCTCTACAGAAATGAGTCCTGAGTTTGGGCTTCAGGGGAGTAATGGTCTCTGATAGCCTGGATTAAGCATATGAAAGCCTAAAGCTTTTCGCTCTAGCTTCTATCTCTTCACCTCTTCTTCAAAAAAGAGAATTTGCAGCATTTATTTGGCAGCTGTGATTAGGATGCTCTGAAGGGGAAGAATGGCAAGAATTCTTTTAGCAAATTAATACATTGTTAGTGTTGACCTTAAAGGAAGAATTTGGGCCAACAAATTAGGTTTTTCCAAATCCTAGCAACAGAGTAATACATAACTGGACAGTATGAGAAATATAAATAAACTTGGTCAGGTTACCTAATTTGTTCTGGTTTACTCATACGTAAATAGAACCTAGAGTAGTTGACATATTCTTCAGGGGGCTTATAAAGGTAAATTAAAATGATGCCTACTAAAGCCGTGAAAAATAGTATATAACCACCAGACAAATATTAGCTATTGATTTTTACTTCATGGAACTTTTTAATGAACCAGTAAAAGTCAGAAGTTGTTATAAACAGAAGTCTTCAGTATAATTCATAGAGTTTATACTCATGTTAGTCGTATTGAATTGATTGCATAGTATAGGCTATTCTAGAACAAATACCTAAGGTATGTTCTTTGTATGTAATATAAAAGTAATCTTTATAATGTACACTTTGCTTCCTCAAATTGTATTTGCCATTTTTCAACTGCTACCTCCTCAAAATGTCACTGAAAACCGCATTGAAAGAACAAAGCCAAGTCTATTGGACAAGAGAGAACAAAACTTCAGGGGTCTTAATAGGGTCTCAGAATGGATAAGGCAAAGTTGAGCTATTTAGTGAGATTTTTGAAATCTGTGAAAGTGAGGATTGAATAAGGATCATGATACCTTTTAGGACTGGTAGACACAGCTAGCAGATGATTTTGAGGTAAAATGTGTTATCTATTGATCTAAAACTTAGTGGCTTAAAACAGCCAGTTTTATTAAGCCTTATTATCTGTGGGTCTAGAATTCAAAAGTAGTTTATATGGGTGGCGGTCTTTTACAAGGTTGCAAACAAGATGTTGATAGGATTTGCAGACATCAGCCTACTTGAGGTTATAGAATTTCCTCCTTTTCTTCTTCTCTTTCTTCTCCTTCTCCTCCTTCTTCTCTTCCCCCTTCCCCCT
>PVHT021183524.1:15126014-15142784 GCA_004024745.2 Catagonus wagneri | reverse complement strand
TTGGTCTATATTCTCTTTACTTCTATTTCCCAAATGATCTTCAATAATTTCTGGGAAGAGATTCCTCTTCAACAGGTTATATATATGAGGTAAAAGCAGGCCAGCAAATTTATGAAAAATAGTGTGAAAATAGCAAAAGAGGTCCATTCCCAACTCAAGCACCAAGCCATAATCACACTCATTAACATTTCCTGAGTGGGAGCAAAAGCTTTTAGTCTTTCCTCATCACTTGGTGCCTCGGTAGTTCTCTTGCAAATTATCTTGAGGTTGTCATCTATTTTAGGGCATTCTCTGTACCCAACATCATTTTTATCTACTGGGACAATCAAGCCAGTACCTTGAATGGTCTTTGTCACATCTTTGCTATCTCTCTCTTTCATCTTCACAGTTCTCTGTTCCAGTGACTACCCCAGTTGTCTGGCTGTCTCTATGAGCTTTTCATCTATTTTATTTCAAGACACTAGTTTTCTTTTTGTCTGTTACTTCTTTAAGCTTTTTAATAAAAAATAAGTTGTCTGCATCGAACACTTTATCTTCATTTTGAACAATTTTACAATTCTTCTTTTCTTCATTTTGTACCCACATACACAGGAGTTTCATCGGGAGAATCCTTAAACTACCCCATGTGGTATTAGGTTTTATTACTGCAGAGTAAATGGTCTGGAACTCACGAGTTTCCTAGTAATATCTGCAGTTAAGGGTAAAATTCAGTCTTGCTGATTTTTTTTCATCATTTTATATTTTCCAGCAAGGACATCAGAAGGACTCACTGACTGAATTCGAGGCTTATAGACAATGAATCGGCTGATTTTTCAGGATCAAGTTCTTTATAGAATTTCCAGAAGTAATAGAAATCTTAAAGCAAAGAAATCTAATGATGTTCTCATTCTTTTTGAAGGTCACTAGAGACATCAGCTTCACAAGAATTACTCTTCTCACCAACTGCTTTTTCACATTGTTGTCCCTCCTGGACCCGCCTGTGCTTCCTGCTGCTGCCAGTCATGCTAGAGAATTCTCTTCTAAACTTGGTGACTTAGCTGTGGAATGCAAACAGTTTTTCACCATGGGCATGTGACCTCCTGACAGGGAAGCTGGCTTCCATCAGATCAAGTGATCCAAGACAGAAATTAGGAGGAATTGAAGCCTCTCAGGACTTAGCATGACAATGCCAACTTACACATTATTCTATTCACTCAAAGCAAGTCATTAAATCCAGTCCACATACAAGAGAGGAAATTTAGTCACCATCTAATCAACACAGGGGCTGAAAGGGTACTGCCTGTAAACTCAAACTGTCATTTGTTGCCTTCTATTAAGAAATTGATGAATCTTTCAAGAAATTCCTGAAATAAACAATAAAGTTCTTAGAATAAACAAAGTCATCTGCAACTTTTATCTTTCTGGACGATCTGGATGGGCATCCTCTTCTACTGGGAATTAAAACCTACTTTTTGGTATTCTGAATTTAAAGAAGGTTTGGTTTGACACTTTCTGGAAATATGTTGGTTTCTACACTGAAACAGAGGAAAATATGACATGACCTTGCCAAATAAATATGGTTATAATATATCTATACTAGTTAATAAATATGGTTATAATATATCTATATGTCAGATACTCTAGATGATAGGGGATAGAAGTGAAGATTGAGATCCAAATACTTGGCTCAAGATAAATCTGGTGACAAGAGCATATGGAAAATCTAAAATTAGGAAGTCCATATGTAAGTAAAATAGAATAAAAATAGCATTTCTGAAAATAAGTCAACCAGACCTGAGTACTGCCATGTTGTGATTACCTGTAACAAGGTTTGGACCTTAGATTTAATGGTAGAGTAAACTCAGTGAAATTATCACCTAAAGGTAATTAGGCCCTAGAAACTAATTCTCACAAGCAGGACTCACAGGATCCTGGTGTTATAAACCAGAATACAATTTATTAATGCAGAAGAGAGTTTATAACCTATCAAGGCTGGAATGCTCATTTCAGATCACCTTGATCCTGGTCATGAAGTTCTCTAAGAGAATGACTTAATAATAAGGGGGCTTGGTGACATACTTTTGACAAGGACTCCCTCTTTTTTCTTTCTGTTTTTTTGTTTGTTTGTTTGTTTTGTTAAATGAAGCATAGTTGAGTTACAGTGTTGTATTGGTTTCTGGTGTTCAGCAAAGTGATTCAGATATATATTCTGGGGACTCTCTCTTTGACTAAACTTTATCCAGACCCTTCTGAGCCCTCCTCTGTGCTAGGCCTTAACCTTGGCCTGCTGAATCCAATTTTAGAAAGAATTCTGCTAAGACACTTTATTGATACTCCCTCCACCCGTGATAACTAATCAAACTCCTTTTTATAATTTTCCATCCATCACCCCCTCACCCTGCCTGCTTGCTGTAAATCCCCAGCCCTGCTTGCTATTAGACAGAACTGAACCCAGTTGTGTACTGAAGTGTCTTACTATCTTAGGTCAAATAAAATATCTGATCATTGTTAACAAGCGGTCCAGTACAATTTCTCTTTAACACTCTCCGGGGAGAAGAAAGTAGGGCTGGAACAAAGGCTCTCCCCTGCAACAGAGCAATACGATTTGTGGAACTGAAGGACCTGTGAAGGGCCTGAAGGGTTAATCAGCACCCTTGGTTATTTTGTTTTGAACTGGGGAATGTCAGGATAAGATTTGTGTTAAAAACAAGAAGAAGGACACCAATGAAACTGAGAGAGAGGAGGTCTGGAAAGAGGACTTAGGAGGTTCACATCAATACCCAGGCTAGACATATTGACGGAAGGAAGGAAGGAAGCCATGTGATATGGGATATAACATTTGAGGAGGCAGAACCCTGAACTCCCTGCGAGGATTGGGAAGTGGAGAAGGGGAAGCGTCCAGGTAAGTTCCAGGTTCCAGGTTCAGCGGGATAGGGGTGGAGAATGAATGCTGTAGGCAGATAAGCAAAGTCAGGAGGCAAAGAACACAGAGAATAAGGCTGGGAAAACGCCAACATTTTAGAGCCTTTGTGGAGGGGAAGGGTCTTTAGCAGCTAGAGACGCGAAAAGACGCGATCATTGAAGAAAAGGAAACCAATATGAGAAAAAGAACGTATATATACGTGTGTCTGAGTCAGTTTGCTGTACAGCAGAAATTGACAGAACCATGTAAGTCAACTATTAAAAAAAAAAAAGAAAAAGGAAAGGAAACCAGAAGACTATGCATTCCCTGATGCCAAAGAGAAGTTTTTAAATTAAGGCCCTCGGTCAAAGAGAGTGGTCCACGACGGGAATTCATTCTCGTTTTCGAATTCTGATGGCAAGTTAAGGGAAGTCTTGGAGTCACAAATGCAAGTCCCCAATCCTCTGTCAAGAGCCGACCAATCTGTTAATTGGTCTTATGAGCCGACTCTACGTATCTAAAAGCTGCTGTTCGTCACTTTCCAAAAGAAAGCGGAGCTTGACCCCGACGTGATTTGAACACGCAACCTTCTGATCTGGAGTCAGACGCGCTACCGTTGCGCCACGAGGTCCCCGGTAAATCACTCTTTTTCTTCTGAATTAGGATTTAAACAATGCTTTCTCATTGCCCCGAGGTTGTAAAAATTTAGTTTTTTTTTTTTATTGGTAGATTTGGTCATTTTTCTCCCCACTGTTCATGGCTTCGCTAATGCTTAGTGGAGAAAGGTAAAGGGATAACCAAATTAAACATTAATCCACAACCCCAAATGCTCCAGATGGGCAAAACTCAGTCGTTTCTCACATTCGATCTTTGCACTTGTCGAAATTTTCCTGTTTTGAGGAACATTCTGCAGCTATTGAGTTTAGATCCGCAGTGAAATATGTATAAGAATGGCCAAGATGTTTGAACTACTACTTTTCCTATAATTTGACTAGACATCTCTCTCTTTTGAAAAAGACTCCCAGACTTGCCCTGCCCTGCGGAATTAGGTCTGGCCCCCACCCCTGCACACATACCCATCCTTTCTTAGCTCATGCCTGGCCCCGTTCTTAACCTGGTGAAAGGCTGCTTTATCCTCAAAAAGCTAAAGTAAAGAGCATGTCTTCTCCGAAACTCTCTCTTCTCAGTGGGAATCCGTGGGCCTTTGGGCCTCTGTAGTGTACACGTGTCATTCAGTCCACAACAACTCGAAGCAAATCACTAATATTTTTTGAGCTCTAAACTATTTTCTAATAGCCCTATGTTAGCAAACCTTTCTCCAGTCGGTGGTTCTTAAAAAGGTGCTCGCGGACGGGACCGGGAGCAGGGCACCAGCTGGGAATTTAGCAATGCAAATCCTCCTCCACACCCCAGGCCGCCTCAATCAGAAACCCTGAAGGTGGCCCCCAGCAGTGTGTGTTTTCACATGTCCTCCCTGATTGTGAAGCAGGGGAACGTTTGAGATTCACTGCCCCAACCTAGCCACCCAATATTTTGCTCACTCAAGAAAATCAACTTCCAGTCTGTCTTCCAGTATGGCGGGGCAATGCAGTATTAGTTTGCTGCCTCAGCAAAGTGCCACAGATTGGGTGGTTTAAGCAACTAACTCCCAGTTCTAGAGGCTAGACGTGCGAGAACAACACTGTCAATAGGTTTGTAGATGAACCTGTGTCTTCACATTGTCCTTCCGCTGTGTGTTGGCGTCCTGATCTTTTTTTATATGAACGCCAGTCACTGGATCAGGGTCCACCCATATGACCTCGTTTTAATTGCCTCTTTAAAAACCCTGTCTCCAAACACAGTCACACTCTGAGTTACTGGGTGTTAGAGCTTTGGCATTTGAGGGAGGAGGGTAGGAAGGGGGACAAGAGGACACAATTCAGCTCCTACCAGGCAGTTCCCAGATGAAGCTACTGCTGACAGTTCCTGACCCTGGGCGGCTGCATGAGCATGGAGTTTCTGTGGTGGTGTAAATCTGATTACCTCTTCGCTTGCCCTACGGCACTTGTTTAGGATTCAGCTTTCTCAAGTCTGACAAATCAACTATCACACCTCAAACGACTTTCCAGATTATACTATTTTGTTATCTCCTCTCCTGAACTTTTGGTCCTATTTTGAGTGGGATTTTTGGAGTGCACAAAAGTTAATTCTTGTCTTAAAACCTACAATCTTTACCTAAAAGCACTGCAAGGCAGCAGAGGTTTTCTGGGGATGTTAAGCAAACCAGCTCTCTTTCCCCTCCTTCATCTCTCAGCTCCCGGTGAGGCCTTTCTCCCTGATTCCCATCAATAGATAAAGCGCTTTATTAGTTATTGCAGCATCATGGTCCTCTCCTTGGTAGTTACGTAGGTTGTAACTTTACAATAATTTTTACCATTAGGTTCAATTCGTTTCCCCAACTGGACGATAAGATTTCTCATAGTTTGCAATAACACTTTTCATTATTACTAGTGATATTATTTTATTTCAGCAAATTCCTAAATGCACCAGCATACTCATAACAGGACCACGTGGCCTAATGGATAAGGCGTCTGACTTCGGATCAGAAGATTGAGGGTTCGAATCCCTTCGTGGTTGCTGTGGGCCTCTCTTTTCGCTACTGAAAGTACCTCGAAACTTCCGTGGTGACCACTCCACTACTTATTACTTCAACTTTCTTGGTTAAACTCAGTAATGAGAAACCTCCTGTTCACTTCAACAGTTTTATCCTCCATGTATTTCCTCTCCACACCCCTTCTTTTGTTTTTGTTTCTTTTCACCCGTTCTGTGTCTTCACAGCTTCTCCAACCGTCTGTTCTGGTCTGCCCCTCTCAAAATTTGGAACGCAGATCAGTGTCAACATCTGGGAGCTTCTTAGAAACGCAAACTTTCTCAGCCAGGCCCAGTTCCCTCTCTGCGCTACCCCTGAACTACAGAATCAGAATTTTAGGAGTCGGGCCCAGGAATCCAGCTTCCAGGTGAGTACCGCACACATTGGTGTGTGAGAACCATTCTGGACCTTACAGACTGTATAAAGGCGCTCAAGTTCTTCCTGCCCATTCAACGATGGTGCAAACACGTCAGACAGAGCCTTTCAGTATTTAGCTCCAATCTACCAGCGGCCTGTGTGTCTTGGGGGTTGGGGGGTGCACTTTGCATCTTTGGAGACGGGGTTGACGTTTATCTTATAAGGAGCTTTCTCCTTTGGGCACTTAGTCTATCAGCTTTATTTTTTTTTCAATATATGTATTTAATTTTTATTGAGATATATTTGATTTACAGTATTACATTAGTTTCAGGTGTACAGTTGTGATTCAAAAATTGTATAGATTATACTCCACTTAAAGTTAGTGTAAAATACTTGCTATAGTCCCTGTGCTGTACAATATATCTTTGTAGCTTATTTATTTTGTACACAGTAGTTTGTACCTACCTGCTATATAAGACTGATATAACAGGAGAGATGTGATGCTGCCATAGAACCCCTAGGAAGGACCGGGTGGCTGAAAAAGGTAAAGTTGACAAACGTACCTTCTAACAAATGCAGGAAAATATAGTGGAAGATTCACCATTAGCATTCCCTGGAGAAATAATAGCTTTAGGCAAGGAGCATAACTGATATTAAAACCCTTTGGAAAAAAGGTTTTGGGAAACTATATGCATGGCGTCAAAGTATCACCCCAAGATTATCTGCCAGTTGCAAAGAGAAAAAGAAGGAAGCCGGGTGGAAAGGATTGGGGGGGGGGCTACTCTATTTTCACTCTCTGTGGGAAATTCTGACAAGGGCCTCCTGATGTGAAGAACTGCATCAAGTGCACAGTGTCAATCGCCAGATTTTTAACCTGAATCTAATCTAATCAGTTAAAGGCATCTAACCATTCAGAACTAACTTCTAGTTTAGAGTAGAGGAATAATTAAAAGTTGCCATGAGAAAACAATGAAACCAACTCAGAGTGTGGGACATTCTAGAACTGGCTTGGACTTTTAAAAAAGTCGATGCCAAAGCAATAACAACAACAGCAACAAAAAGCTGGGAGACTCTTCTGAACTAAAAGGGAACTAAGGAAATATTGCAATCAAATGCAATGAATGAAAGAATTTTGCTTGGACCCTGGTTACAAAAACTGGCTCCAAAAGACATACTAAAGAAATTTAAATAAGGACTGGATATTAGATGTTTTTATAAAGAGTTGTTAGCTTTTCTTAGTTATGGTAATGGTATTGTGGTTATATGAGATGAGTTTAGGTAACAAGTGTTTATGTATATAGGGTATGATGTGTCATGATGTCTGCAAATGAATTTCATAGGATGCAACAGAAAAAGGCAGATAAGACTAATAGGGCAAATGTCAACAATGATTAAATCTGGGTGGTTGGTATATAGATAATTTTTATATGCTTGAAATTTTTTATAATAAAGGTTTTTAAAGAAGGCTTGGCTGGCAGAAGCTGTCCTATTTAAACAAAGTCCCTGACAGAAGAGCACGGGGCTCCAAAGAGACAAAACAGCGTCAGCGTCAAGAAACCACTGCCAGGTGTTCTTGCTTTGGAGGTGGAGTTTGCAAATATTTTTTACCTCTTATTCACAGAGTATCAGATAAAGTTGTTCTTCCTCTTGGGAGAAAAGGTCCCGTGCAGTGAAGTGGATTTGATTCTCAGGAATATTTTTTACTTTCCTGTATCAGTTCCTTACTGATACATAGGGTATCAGTAAGGAACAGATTTGTCAGATTATTTTTTGAGGATAAATTACCTACTATGGTAAAAATAAGAGAATTTTTATGGCTATTGCAACATATAGCAATTTGCTTTCTAGAAAAGACCAGAGCATTCTCATCTTTCCACTTGCTATAATTGATTGACTCCTCTTCAGTTTTATCAACTGTTAATGGAACTTAACATCTTTTTTTTTTCTTTGCCTTTTTAAATTACTAAGTCCTGAAGTGTAGAGTGAGTGATATATAGTAATATGGAGAACATGAAAAGAATAAAAAATGTGTGTAGTCGTGGCCGAGTGGTTAAGGCGATGGACTAGAAATCCATTGGGGTTTCCCCGCGCAGGTTCGAATCCTGCCGACTACGGTACCCTAATTTTTATTAACCTACTAAAACCTTCCCTGCTTGGTCTGATTGAGCTTTAATTTCAAGATACTTTAAAAAATATTAAATAAAATATTAAACATCGACTCGGACCTTTTGCAAGTTACATCTAAACGGAGTTATAGACCAGAGAGATCATAATGCATCAGTGAGAAAAAAGGAACCAATAAAACTATCTTGTCTTTCAATTCTGAGGTTTGGGGGTTCGAAATCTTGGTGACCCGAAAAAAGCAAGCTAAATAAAAGATTTCACACATTCATATTTAGAAAACGTGGTAACGCTCTCTGCCACTTCCTTTTTCTCTAAGTGTTGAGTCCCTCAGTGTTCGCAGGTGGGCCAGTGGCGCAATGGATAACGCGTCTGACTACGGATCAGAAGATTCCAGGTTCGACTCCTGG
The DNA here is from genome assembly GCA_004024745.2 of Catagonus wagneri. Lineage (NCBI taxonomy): Eukaryota > Metazoa > Chordata > Mammalia > Artiodactyla > Tayassuidae > Catagonus > Catagonus wagneri. The sequence continues at coordinate 15,134,386 of PVHT021183524.1, read as the reverse complement.
TTGGCTCGTGTGGGTGTTCTTTTTTGTTGCTGTTTTTTCCTGTATGCTACTTAAAATCCTGCAAATTTCCATCTTTCCCAGGCCTCTGCATTACTTTTTTCTATCTTAAAATTTTATTCATTTATAATATCACTTTAGACAAAATAAAAAAATGTTAATAACATAGGCTTCGGCTATAGTTCATTACTCTTTGACATGCATACGTTTTCTTTAAATCAAATTGCTAAATGGATTGTTTTTCAAAACTGATGAATTTTTACATCAGAGGTGTGAGAGGAAACTTAAAAGAGAAAAGACCTTCCAAAAGCATCATTCTCTTGAGTGCTAAGATTGGAAGTCTAGGAAAGAGAAGATTTCTAGATAGTTATTTTTTTCCTTCCATCTCTCTTTTTTTTAAGATTTAGTTTTTTAGAGCACAGCACAATTAAGAGAAGAGTACACATCTTCGCACATGAATAGTCTCCCCCATTATCAACATCCCCCACCAGAGTAGGTACATTTGTTACAACTGATGAACATACTATGAACCAAAGTCCATAGTTTTCATTACAGTTCATTGTTGGTGTTGCATAGTCTATGAATCTGAACAAACGTTGAATGACATATATCCATCGTTATAGTATCACGCTGAGGACTTTCACTGCCTGAACGATCCTCTGTGCTTTGTCTGTTCATCCTTTTTCCCCTCACCAACCTCTGGCAACCAATGAACATTTTACTGTCTCCGTAGGTTTGCCTTTTCCAGAATGTTATATACTCGAATGATACAATAGGTAGCCTTTCGGATTGGCTTATTTCACTTAGTAATATGCATTTAAGGTTTCTTCCGTGTCCTCTCCTGGCTTGTTAGCTCACCTGGCCTGTTCACCTATTGAAGGGCCTCTTGGTTGTCTGTAAGTTTTGGCAATCATGAATAAAATTACTATAAACATCTGAGTACAGGTTTTTTTGTGGACATAAGTTTCAACATCTTTTGGCAAATTAACAAGGAGGGCATTGCTGGATCTTATGATAAGAGTATGTTTAGTTTTGTGAAGAACTGGCAAACTTTATTCCACAGTGGCTGTACCATTTTGCATTCCCATTAGCAATGAATGAGAAGAGAATTCCTGTTGCTCCACCTCCTCACCAGCATTTGATGTTCAGTGTCCTAGACTTGGGGGTATGATGGTATCTCATTGCAGTTCTAATGTGTCTCCTAAGTGGTATGATGTGGAAGGAACGTCTTTTCATATGTTTAAAAGATGAGCTAAACACCTCACCAAAGAGGATATGCAGATGACAAATTTTCTTAGTATTGTCTCTTATCGCATCCCTAAATATCTTTTCATGACAAAAAAAAAAAAAGAGAGAACTAGCAGAGGATGGTTTCGATCCATCGACCTCTGGGTTATGGGCCCAGCACGCTTCCGCTGCGCCACTCTGCTGTGAGGCTATGGCTTTTTAGAGGTAGTATTCAGCTTTTTTCAGACTTCTCCTTTTTTTTTTTTTTTTCTTCCCCAACCTGCAGATTTAAATGCATCCACGCGCTCTGTTTCTCACTCTGTTTCCGTCTCGCTTTCTCTTCCCCTAGATCAGTAGTCTGTTTTTTGTAATGCAATAACCAAAGACTGAACTAACTACTAAGACAAGGGTTAATAAAAACTAGGTAAAGCTTATTTTCAATACTCTTCCCCCGGTGCAAAAAGGCATGCTTAGATGTAATGCCTGTTATATCTATGTACCATGTAAACATGTACATCTGTAACAACATATCTGCTGATACTCCAAATGTCATGTTTTAAAGTCATTCTAAGTTATACAAAAGAGTAAGTTCTGATGAAGTAAAAGTGCTTTCCTTTTCTTCCATGTTGTAATGTGACGGTTCGTAATCTTTTGGAGGGTTCTCTAGTCCCATGTAATAAAAAATGTACATTCCTGTGCACTTTTTTTTAAACATAGGGTGTTCACGGAACTTCTAGCCCAGAGGACTACCTTTCTCCAATGTAGACTAGAGGTTCATTTCCTCTAGTCTCAACTTGGCAGTACAAAACAAACAAAAACGCTGTGTTCAGGTGTTTTGCATCTGGAAATGAACTGAGTCCTTCCGTTGTTTGCAGGAGTAGGTCAGTCGCAGAGAGCTAAGGATCTGCTTGCTCTGTAACCTCTCCTCGCCAGGAAAATCTGACCCAGGTGTGAAGCAGGTAGGCTTAGGTTACCCTCTGGAGCCTGACTAGTTGTCTGAGAAGATCTGCTTAATTTCTGAAGATTGGAGAGAGAGAGAGATAGATGAGGAGATGGGTCAGGGAGCACACTAGTGTGGACAGAAGGCTGGGAGTCAGTGAAGAGTGAAATTCAGAATGTCCGCAGTAAGAGAATAAAAATGTCTTTATGGGCCCAGAAACTAATTCTCAAAGCCAATAACAATAGTGTACGCTCCTGTGGATACCTGTCTATTTACTTTCTGAAGGGCATGCCACTTTGGAGGAAGCAGAGAAGGCATCTTTTTTTTCCCAAAGTTCCACTTCACAGACAAGTACACCTCCCCCCCCGCTCCCAGCACGTAAAACGGTTGACCCCGACGTGATTTGAACACGCAACCTTCTGATCTGGAGTCAGACGCGCTACCGTTGCGCCACGAGGTCCCATGGGAGCACTTGGCTCCTTTAACTGTCAACCTCATCTATGGAATTAATTTTCGGTATTCAGTGAAGACCAAGCAGCTGGATATAAAATAAAGCCTGGTGACCTCCATTCAGTCACTGCCTGATTCTCTCTGCCTCCGAATTTTTCTGTTTTCATTGCTTCCTATTCTATTTCATTCCTTTTCTTACCCAGTGTCTCCATATCCGTCAAGATAGACTTTTGGGGGAGTTTTTAATTTTTTGTCTTTTTAGAAATAGTAGGCATTCTGTTTAAAGTCGGACCCTTTGGGTTGGAGTAAGAGTAATAATGTGTCCTCCCTCTCCCTAATCAGGGACGCTGACCATGGTTTTGAATTTGTTTCCAAAGTTGATGGAACTTTTTTGTGTTGTAAGCACATTGTAACCAGACCCAAGTGTTTCTGTGAAATGAATTTACCCAGCGCCAGCTGGTTTGGTCGTGCAGCATCCAGTCTGCAGATAACGAGCGTCGTCTCCTTCCACCCACTCTTGTCCTTATTTGAAATGATCGATATCCTACTGCGAGAGTTCCTCCGAATCTGATCACTCGATCTGAAACTAGAAGAGCAAGAAATCTACCTGCTGAGGAAGCAGGTGATTCTGGCACCACGGTTTGGCTGGTTAAAGCGCGTGTCTGCGAAGCGGCACGCTCGGGTTTTGAATCTCAATGAAATCTCCACCCCGCCCCAAGATCTAAATTGTGGAGAGCTCCCTTTCAACTCCTAGGAAAAGATACTCTGAAAATGAATCCTAGGTTCTGGACCCATTTTCAAGATTAGGAAAAGGAAATTTTAATTTTCGGAGGAACGTACGTCTGTTTTACAGTAATGGATCACTTTTCGAAATACCCTGTCCAGTATCATCAAAACTGTGTACCTCTGATTCCCCTTATCTCTTTTCCTTGCTGTTCCTAGACGAGATGATGCATGCTATATGTCAGCACCTAGTATTCTATATATTTTATTTATATCGTTATTTATTAACTACTACAAGTAACTAAACTAAAAGCTAAGGCACAGCCTCTTTAGGGTCCAGGTGGAGAGGTCAGCTTGCCCTCCACACGCCATATGCCCTTTGGTTTCCACACTCCCCTCACCACACCATGTCCACTGCTCCCTGCTGAGAACAAACCCAGGAAGTTTGCCCAGAGGGATGGCGGCCTCTAAGAAATCAGACTCTCAGAGGTGATAAATGTCCCTCCTTTTGGTTGTGGATTCCCTGTGACACAGAACACATGGTAAATTACTGTAGCAGAAGATGCTATAGTGGTTGTCAAAGTCTGTTTCCTTTGCTTCTTGGAAACACAATTGTCTTGGTCTGTTTGGGGCACTATAACAAAAATACCATGGGCTAGGTGGCTTAAACAAAAAAGTTCTCACAGTGCTGGAGCCAGATAAATCCAAGATCAAGTTGTCAGCAGTTCAGTATGACTGTGTCCTCACATGGTAGAAAGGGTCTGAGTCCTCTGGGATTTGTTTTATAAGGATGCTAGTCCCATCTGTGAGAGTGCCATCCAATCACCTCCCAAAGGCCCCACCTCCAAATACCACCACATTAGGGATTAGGTTTCAACATATGAATTTGAGGGGGACACCAACATTTGGTCTAAACTACATTTCCCAACCTCCCTTGTAATCTGGCCATGTTTCGCCAGAACAAAGGGAATATGGAAAACATTGTAACCAGCCAGTTTGAAACTTTGAAGCTTAACCCAGGAAAATCTCCCATGGGGGTTCCATTTTGAGTCCCTTTGCCCTTCTGTTCGTCAAACATCCAAGATCCAGCAGAGGACTACACAGCCCTGACTCCAAAGTCACACAATAGTCTCTCAGCAACCGTATGAAAAACAACCAGAAAATCTGCTTAGATGTTGCTTGAGAGAAAATTAAACATTTACCGAGATGAAAAATTGGGATTTATGGGAGGTTTCTGTTTGTTTGTTTGTTTTTAAATGTGTGCTACAGAAACTGGTATCACTAATACAGCAGGGGTTTATTGTTCCTTGCTTATTAATGCTCTGTGTTTTAGTGCTTAACTCAAAATATCACAATTACAGCCTTCTCCTAATATACCAAGTGATAAGGCAATACGAGGCATTAGCACACACATGCTCCACATATGGCTGAAAATACACAAATTTCTCCAAAATTCTAAAAATTATTACCTCTTTAATAAAATATAATTATTTTCTAAACTATTTTAGAATTCTTCCTGTACTTCAGTTGCTCACCTATAAATCCATTTGGGCAGAAATACAGAAATGGAGAGTAGTCCTCTGGAAATGTTATACTCCCCTAAAAATTTTCCTCTCTTTCTTACTTTCTCTTTCTTTCTTTTTTCTGTGTGCCAGAAAATATTTCCTTGAAGTTTCATATGCTGTTATATAGTTATATTCGATCTTCTCAATATGCCTGTGAGGTTGCTATTGAAAACATTTTTTAAAAAAATCGCAGCAGCTGAAAGTTAAATGCTAAGACAGCTGAACGTAAACAATGTTTTACTGTATCAACAATAATCAGACAAAGCCACTCTATTACCTGTGATAGAGCAAGTTGAAGACAAGATCTCTCCATAACTACGTCTGAAACAGGAAAGAGACAAGGACACCTTGCAGTTACAAAAATAAGTAAACACCTCCTTTCCAACTCTCAATAACAGCTCCAGCCCCACTTTGTCATCCTGCCTTCTCTGTAAGAATTACTGAGATGCCCAGTCACTGAATTGCCCCCCTTTCTGACTACACCCAACCCAGAACCAATGTCTGATTTCCTCACACCTTCCTTAGAATAGTAAGCTTCTCCCAACTCCCACTTAGTAGATACCCCAAGAATCCACCGGTGTGTATTCTCCACAAGACTATCTTTGACTATAAGTGTATTCCTGAAGGTCTTTTGTCAGTGGATCTTAACAGTGTCAGTAACTTCACTTTTCAGGAGAGAAAATTATAGTTTGCACTTGGGAGTCCTTAGGGAGTCTTTTAAGTTGCAATTTCATAAGAGAGATTGACTTACCAATCTACAAGGAGCAGATGATCTGGGCCATATTTAAAAGACACTGACGGAGAGAGCAAAATGAACTGGCCGCCAGTATAGGCCGTCGAAGGAAGGTAACCCAGAGATTACTAATAGCAAGAAACTGTTATCGCTCCTAAAAATGGAGGGGCAGTGGGAAGAGGTGATGTCAGAGCTCAGAGCAGGAACTAGAGCACTGACAGCGGGTGCCCCAGGAAGAGGAGGAGGAGCTAGGATACCAGAGGGAAGATTGCTAGTCTGAGAACAGATGCAGCTGCAGCAGAAAACACTACAGGCAGCAGAGAGGAGGAGAATTACCCTGGTTTCAGCCTTTTTTCCACATTTCAATCTTTTGTCACTCTTCCCATTGGCTAAACCTACCCAGAAGCCAGAGAGGACGAGAGCCTGGGAAATGTCATTCCTTGTGGTACCGAGCAGAGCAAGAGAAGGGTGGGGGATGAATCTGATAACAGGCAATTTGACTGATACGAACCCACCACCCCCTAGCTATGATCAGAGTATGAAATCTAGAAGAAAAATTTTCTCTGAATAATATATAAATCTGTAAACGCATCTTATTCGAGTTTGCCCTTTGGACCAATTCATTTTTTATGCAGCTGCACTTATAAGAATTCTAGTGTAGCACATGTTTGTATTTCACACGTATGTATAGAAGTGCCTAGGTTTTATAGCATAAACATCATAGGGAACAAATTACAAATATTCCACTAAATAGAAAAGTTTTCCATTTTAAGACATAAACACCCAGTGTATAAAACACACACCATATCCCAGGTATAGAAACACAAATATTTCACTTAGGAATTTTGATTTATATTAAATAAAAGGCACTTTAACAGAGTCAGGCCATAATTAAAGGTAAGTTCCTTCAACAGATTTCCTTTAGCTGAATAAATCACTTCCCAAATGTTTTGTAGAATTTTAAAACCAGGGAAAGGTCATTGTATAAAGACTACCAAGTCCTTATATTAAAGCAAGGGTTAGCAAACATGGTCCTAAGGACCAAATCTAGCCTATTACCTGTTTTTGTACCACTCATAGCTGTTTTTACATTTTTAGATGGTTGAATAGAAATAGAAAGAAGAATAATATTCTTATATTATTCTTATAATATTCTTATGTTACATATAAAATTATATGAAATTCAAATTTCAGCACCCATAAAAAAATGAAGTTTGATCGGGACACAGCCATGTCCACTCATCTATTGCTGTATCACAAGAGTAGTTATGACATGACCTGTAAAGCCAAAAATATATAATAACTAGCCTTTTACAGAAAAAAAAATCCAGACCCCTGGTATAGGAGAGGAACAATTTTCCTCTACCCTTTCAGGTTCTTTTGACTAGTCTAACAATCAAATTGACGCTAAGACAGATTAACAGGAGAAAACGAGATTTGATTTGGCACATATGGAGGCCCCATAGGTAGAATACCTAAGAAGTGATAAAAGTAGGCTGTTTATGCATCTTTTTAGACAAATAATCAATTATTTTTAAAGGTCTGGCAAAACGGAGGGGGTTTTGCTTGGAGTAGGAAATTAATTAAGAAGGATCAAAGTTTGTGTATAAGGCTTTCTCGGCCTCCAATTCCCTGTCTCCCGACATAAGAATTCCCTCCGCGTTCTGGGCATAGGGAGGATAACTTCCCCAAATTTGGGGTATCAAAACAGAGCCCTGCAGGACTTGGGGCATAAAGTTTTTGCCTTAAGACAGTACTCAGAGTATCGTGCTTTTCAACCTCTTTTCAACCTGCAGGTCTTGGCCCATTAGTAGGCTGTAAAATCAATACACAGAGCAGTAACCAATATTTTAAAATAGCAAATAGAACAGAAAGGAATAAGAGCAAACGGTATCTAAATAAATATATACTATCTTGCGCTACCCTATAAAATGTATTTCTTACTGAGGATCTCAGTTTAAACAAACAAAAAAGAGTTCGAGATTACGTTAGAACAAAGTTGCAGAAACCTAGGGGCACACGGCTCGGGCGAGGCTGAAGCAGAACCACAAAGTGGAAGGCGAGCTCCGCGGGTTTCCGGGTCCCTCTGGGGTTGCCTGTGCCTGAGAGGCGCAGAGGCCCCGGGACACCTCGCCAGAAAGCAGAGGAAAAAAGTGGGAATGTGGGGGGTTCCACGCTGAGAAACCAGAGCACAAGGACGTAGAGGCAGATCTCCTAGGGGGCAGATGCCACTTGCGAGCCGGCGACTCTTCCTGGTACCTGGACAGAACAGATCTCTTCACGCCCAAACCGAGATACAACTCAGAGAAAACGGGAAGCACCCAAATTACCTGATAAAAGTCCCGAACTAAGACAAAGCCCACCGACTCAGGTGTAGTCCGATTTGGCTAAAATCAAGGTCCTGCCGTTAAGGAGGAAAGGACTGGGCACTGAAATAAACCTCAGTGTATATATATCCAAATAAATGTGCTGCTTTAATGCCTGACTGTGTGGCTTACAGAATCCCAACCCATTCATGGGACATTCTGATTCTTTTATAACGCCGGTGAGGGAAAACACCAGCTCTTTTCAGCTCTTGGGATTCCGCCCTGCACAGCCCTCGGCTTGCCTGTTTATTAGCCACTCTTCAGAAGAGTTGAGAGACTGAGATTGTTTCCGAGGCGCGCAGCGCGTGCAGTGACGCATATTGGCCACTAGGCGGCGGAAAAGCCTAAAGATCAGAAATAAGAGGAGGGGG
>PVHT021183524.1:15091906-15125014 GCA_004024745.2 Catagonus wagneri | reverse complement strand
TGGGGGAAGAGCTGGGGGAGGAAGAGGGTGGCGAGGGAGAAAAAGGGAGGAGGAGAGGGTGGGGGAGAGTGGGCAGGAAGGGGACAGAGGAGGAAGAGGAGGCGTAGGTGGGCTGGAAGAAGGAAATGAGAAGTGGAAAGAGCAGCGGAGGGGGACGAGCAAGTTACTCAAGAGCAAAAACTATTTTCTGGGCAGCAGTTAGTGACATTCGTAGGGTATCTTACATTTCATGTGTTATAGGTACGGTTTCATTTTCTCTTCATAAAAACAACCCAGTTGAATAATGATTCGTACCCACATTTTATTTTATTTCAACAGGAAATAGGATAAAAAAAACCCACTTTATACATGACAAAATGAAGAGAGACATGGGGGAGGGGTGTCAAGCGTAATGGACCTTTGCTGTATTTTGCAGTTTTATTAAATCCATTCATGGGGTAATTCTAAAAAACCTGTCACCAAGGGTCTTCATGTCAGAGGCGAAAGGGTAAAGCAGTACTCAAAACTTAACACAAGTCTGCCCTCGGGGAGTCAGCCTGCTAGAGAGAGGGAGAGAGAAAATAGTAAGATATATGTGTCAGATGGTGATGTAAATGTTATGGAGAAAAATTAAGCACAGAGGAGAATTAAAGAGGGGTGAGGAGCAGGGAGTGAGCAGTCTCCTCATCTGTAAAATGTGGTCAGTAGCCTCCACCTCAGAAAGTTCTGGTGAGGAACTAACTGGTCTTTATAGGCCTTAGCAAGTGCTCCACAAAAGTGAACAGCTCTTCTCCCTCTCTCTGACTGCTTCCTGAATGACCTTGACCATTTGGGCGAGGCCCCCACGTCCATGGCTAACCCAACTCTCTTAAGTGCCAGGCCTGCCTCTCCATCTGAGGTTGTTTCTGTCTAAATATCCCACAGTTCTCTCCAATGCAACAGATACTGACTGCCATCATCACCTGCCCTGCTCTTCGTCCTGGCTACCTTGTCCCAGCAACGCCACCGACCTCCCCAGTCACCAAACCGTGACATTGGAAGAAGCCAGAAAGCTCATTCTCTTCACCTCACCTCCAGCAGATGCCATTTTTATCCAGAGCCGAGGCTATGTGTTTTACAGGGCACAATACAAATGTGGGGTCCCTTGTTCAAAGAACAGGGAATGTGCCTTTAAAAGTACTCATGGAATTGCCATTGTGGCTCAGCAGATTATGAACCCAACTTGGTATCCACGAGGATGAGGTTTCCATCCCTGGTCTCGATGGGCGGGAGTGGGGGGGGTTAAGGATCTAGTGTTGCCATTGCCATGAGCTGAGGTGTAGGTCACAGATGCGGCTTGGATCTGGCATGGCTGTGGCTGTGGCTGTGGTGTGGGCAACTTCCATATGCACCCCGTTTACTCAGTTGTACGTGTAACTTGCTTACCCAGTACTCTCTCTATATCACTGAATTCCCGTACATCGTGGGCCCCCTGAAATTCTGTGCTCGTGGGGCATTTCAAAGGCTATAACTTGAATGGAGCTTCTGGAATGGTGGACACGCATCTTCTGCATATATCTTTCCTCATGAGCAGGCTCTGGTGGCTCACTGGACTCTGCTTAAAAGACACAAGTTCAAAGGTAAAATTTTTAAGAATTTCAAAATGGTAACCTCAGATTAAGCATGGGGGCCTCCTGAGTGCATATCCTGTGCCACTGCACAGGTAATGGGCCTCTGAAGCCACCCTAGTTCCTTCTCCTTACTCTCTTCTGGACCTGCCTTCTCCTCTTCAGCCCCCTGGTCTCTGTCCAAGTCACCTCAGTCTCTCCCCGGGGATGTTACAATAGTTTCCTGACTTCCTCTTGCCTTTACGTCGTTCCTCCATGTTGTTCTTTAGAGAGTTTCATAAAGCACACGTTGAATCTGGTCCTTCTGTGACAATAAAGTATAACGTGCTAAGCATGGTGTCCAGGGTCCTCGGTGACCTGTCCTTCAGCCCGTCAGTCTCATCTGCTTTCTTGAATGAAACTTACCCAAGAAAACGCCTGATGAATGGGTAGGTACTGTTGCCAGATTTCGCAAATAAAAATACAGAATGCCCATTTAAATTTGTCTCACGCATCTCTGGGACAAATTTAACCAAAAAAATGTTTATTGTTACCTGAAGTTCAAATTTTAACTGGACATTAACTATATCAGCCACTATCTCTTTTCCTTTGGGTCACACCTCAGAGGCCACCCCCTCTTGGAAATCTCCCTGGCTCTTCCCGTCACTCCCCTCACCACAGCACCAACACACCGCTCTCCTTGCTAGTGTAGTCGGGGCTGTTTGGCCTCCAGGAGATGTGGGGCCAAACAACCTGATTTCAAAGTCTAGACTTATTCTTCTAATTGTGACAAGTCACTTAATCTCTTTCTGTTTCACTTCCCTGTGTCTGTAAAGCGAGCTTGGATGTGGAGGGTGGTGTTGAGGTGAACAGCACCTGTCCCCCGAGGGTTCTTGTAAGGACTCGGGAGTGCACACATGGGTAAACCACTTAAAAGGATGGCTGGCACATCATCCATGAGCCAGCAGGAACCCTGTTCTATGTACCCTGTTCTATGTAACCCTGTTCTATGTACTGAACTCCTGGCTCCTAATACAATAGCTGGTGCACAAATGAGGGATACTTATGGAATGAATGAAACTTATCTGCCTTAAAGCCCAACCTAGAGCTTGAGAAGGAAGATTAGAAAAACTTTACCTGGCCTAAGGCTTTATCCAGGGATCAGAAAAGCTCCCCGCTGACGGGGCTCTCGCTTCCCTAGGCCCTGGGTGTCCTGTAGACACAGCTCTCCACCCTGGCCTCTGCTACTTCCACATGCTTGCCTATTTCTAGGTCTAGTCACCTCCCTGGCTTTTCCCTTCCCCCGCCACAGTGGCGTGTTTGCTGGACCTGTAGCGGAGACCCCTCTGCAGGCAGGGGGACCAGGGGCGGGGAGGAGGGGGCCGCTGCTATGCATCCCTTGCTTGGCCTCTTCTGATTCAGTATCTGAGCATCACAAGCTCTTCTGTTCCTGTGACCCAGTTCTGACCAACTCCAGAGAAGAAACATGTCCTAACACTGAACTCAAGTTGCAAGAAACAGGGGAGGTAAAAGAGGCGGTTGGCAGGAACACGTGTGGGAGGGAGGAGTAAATAAAGGCCCGAGAGGAAGAAGAAAACCCTATTACCCCTTTCACGTTACTCTCTGAGCAAATTAATTCTGGAGGAGCAGGAAAAAACCTCCTGGGCGTTAGCCAAGAAACTTTGCACTGTTGTGTGACACTTCTCCTCTGCTGGCTGGAGCTTCCTCTCCTCCTCTCACTGGCTGGTTGAGGACCTCACAGCCCTCCCCAGAAGCAGACTGGCTCCCTAACTGGCCGGTCTGGGCTGAGGTCCCATTTCTTGGGCAGCGCAGGTGGCTGCGACAATGGGGAACAAGGGTTCAGGGGTCAGGCTTCGCCTCAGACAGAGCTGGGTTCACCGTGGCATTGCTGCTCGCTGACCCAGTGATTTTGTTCCATTATTCGACTTCCTGCAAAAATTGCTATCATAATACCTCCCACCAGGTCTGGTGCAATGAGAAAGATAAGCAAAAATTCACAGCCCTGGGGCTCGCTTGAGTTGTGGGGGTGCACGCAGATCTCGGAGTATGGGGAACACCGAATAACTACTGGGTTTTATTACTGGCATCCTAGAAATAGGGGGAGTAGGGTTCTGACATATGATCTATATATAACTAAGAAGAAGCAACGTTGGAACGAATGAGATTCTTCCTTCCTTTTCTGTGATCTGGCGCACTTCAGAGAACTCTAGTTTTCATGTGAGTAAGTGAGGAGAGGCTCAAGAATTCTACAAAGAAGGCAGACGTGGGTGTATGTTGGGAGGGGAGCTTAAATCTGCATCTGCCCAGAACTTCCTGTGCAACTGAAAAAAAATGTCAAGAATGTAGAACAGGTGATGCTGAAGATTTGGGAGGCAGGGATTCTTTCCACCATCCTCAATTTTGTTAAGTTTTTTTTCCCACATTACAGATAATGGGGAAGGCCATGTTGGGTGTGAGTGGGCAGTGAGTCGGAATAAAATAACTCGGTTTAGTCAGAGAGGTTTAGAGCTGTCGTGTTGTTAAGGGATGTAAAGGAAAAAATCCTTCAGCCTCCCTGGATCTGGGTGTTTGCTTGGTTTGTGTAAGCTGAAGGGCAGGGATTGGACTGGAAACCAATATGGATCCTAGAATCTTAGCATTACCAGGTCCATGATAGCGACAAGGTTGAATGTGAATATCCTGAAGACACATGCTGGTCTGGGAAGAACGGTCTGCAGCCAATTGCAGGGATATTAATCCCAGTGTTGGGGTCGAGCTGTAGAAGAAATTGGGGGAATTATGGGTTTCACATGAGAAACGTGAGCTGTAAGTAGAGGTGGGAGGAGGAGATGGAGAAGAGAAAAACTTGAGGGAGGCATTTTGGAAGGAGACTAATGAGTGGGTGTCAGGGGTGCTGCCCACAGCAAGAAGTGGCACCAGAAATGAGACAGCCTCCTCCCCTCTGCAGACCCCGCCTCCCCAGTCCATTTCAGGGCACTTCTTTCCTGTGGCCGGGGGTCCCCGTCTTGTCTAGGGCCCTGCCTTTGCACGGCCAGTGGATGCCTTCATTTTCTATGCATGGAATGACCCCTTGCAGGGGAAGACCTCTCTGCCTGATGGAAAGGCAAAACTGCCAGTTCCGGTCTCTAAATGCCTGGACCACGGACTCTTTGCCCCTAGGAAGCCTCTAGATCAGACTCTCAGAGCCAAGCAAGAACAGCCTGGGGCCAAGGAAAGATCACTAAGTTAAAAATCTGAAAACCAATTAGCTATGACCTTGGATAAGTACATTAAAACCTCATAACCTCAACTGTCTTCTGCAAAAAGATAAGGAGAAACGCAGGGGAACCAGAGGAAATCAGGGGATATTGTGGATTCTGTGAAAGCCTAGGCTCTCAAATATTTGGATTGGTGGGGCTATTAGAGTTCCAGGTCCCTCTCCTGCCTTGTAAATTGCTTTACTTTTTTTTTTTTGCTTTTTAGGGCTGCACCTGCAGCATATGGAAGTTCCCAGGCTAGGGTACAACCAGAGCTGTAGCTGCCGGCCTACATCACAGCCACAGGAACACGGGATCCGAGCCACGTCTGCAAGCTACACCACAGCTCATGGCAACGCCGGATCCTTAACCCACTGAGTGAGGCACAGGGATCGAACCCACATCCTCATGGATACTAGTCGGGTTCGTTACCACTGAGCCACGATGGGAACTCCCAAATTGTTTTGAATGCTCATAGAAAGGAGATTTCTTTTTTTATTTTCCTAGCTATAAGGATCAAGGAAGACTTTTTTGGATGAGGTGACATTTGAAGACCTGAACAGATGAGTGAGATAAAGCTCCAAACCAGTCACAGTCCTGGAAGAAAATAGGGCACAGTCCAGAAAGGCAATTGCAGACTTTAATGGAGGCACCATTTGCAAAGGTTCAGGGAAGGTTTAAGGGATACCAGCAGGAACATCACCAGTGGGTCTAAGGAGCAAGGGGAGAGTGTTTTCAAAGCAGGTGAGATTTGTAGCCATAGTGGAGTGTCCCGACAGGCCCTCTGGAGCAGGAAGGCAGTCCTTGTCACCTGCTCCCCGGTGCTAAGGGAATAGATATCTTGGAGTCTCCATCCTTCCACATTTTGGATCTTTTGCCTTCTCTTGGCAGGTCCCCACCAGAAGCCAGACTTCAAAGACTGCTGAATCAGCCCACAGACATCAACAGGCTGGAAAAGAGTGAAGAGTGGGTTGGAGTAGGGGGAGGGGGAGAGAAGCACAAATAGATTAACCAGCCCAGATATCTCTCTTCAAGGATTTGCAATCTAGAGCGAGAGCTAGATGTTAATAAATAACCACAAGATTGGGTAAATTGCAGTAAGAGTTAATAGAGTCATGACTAATATTTACTGAATGTTCTGTAACAGGCTCTGTACCAAAGGCTTCACAGACCTAGCCGGCTCCCATCTTCACAGCCTTCCCCAGAAGCCATCACTGCAACTCAACCTATTTTGCAGAGGAGGCTTAGAGTGATAAATAATATGCCCAGGGTCACCTAGCCAGCACAGCTCGTGGAGCCAAACATGAATCCAGACGGTAAAACCCTAGGAAGTCTTACCCTTTTAGCCAAAATTTTCTGTCCTTTGGCCAAGAGCATGGTTACTACCCACATCCGGGTCTTGGGCCTTAAATGCTGCCACAGTCAGAGAGAGGTTCAAGTTTGGAAGGGAAGCTTGCAGGGCATTTGTCCCACTCAAGTTTACTGATGGTATTAATAGTTGGTGACTCATTTGACCTGCGTCTTCCCTGGGTTCTAACTGCTCCGGAGCTTCGGCCCTACCTGCCCACCGTGAAAGTTGTCTCCTAATAAGAAGAACGCACAGTCTCTGACTCCATGCCCGTCTGGCCTTGCTTCCTAGCACCAGCTTCTTGTCCCCATTATCTCCCACCTTCCTGCAAATCCCTGTAGGATTCAGGAGGTAAAAGTGTTTCTCAGATGCATCCTACAATGCACTTTATTTTTATTTTTTATTTTTTTAATATAAAATTGTTTTCCTCCAGCTTGTTCTCCATCCCCAGGTCCCCCAGCCACGTCACCTACTCTCTCTCCGGTGACACATGAGTTATTGCCAACAGGTCCCCTGAGCACAAAGTCCTCGTGCCAGGTGGTGTGAGTTCCAAGTAGGCAAAACGCTGTGGGGAGCCTGACCCGCCCAGCTGTGTGGAGGCTGATCTCTAGACTTGGCTCCTTGTCCTGAAAACATCGATATCTTACCTAATAAAGGGTAAAGGGGTTCCCAGTCCAGAGTTCATCCCGGTCACAGCTGGTCGCAGCACCGGGGCAGGTGAGGAGACGTGGCATCCTGGCCAGACCCACATCCACATGGAGTCTGTGGGGGGAGCCCTGCCAAAGGCAGTGCCCAGCCCAGGGAGCTCTCCCCGGCCCCTGTGGGGCATCCAGCCTGCAAGACCAGGCAGGGAGGGGAGAGTCCGGACCGGAGCCTTGCCCAGCTCAGTGTCAGAATCTCAAAGACTAAGTCCATCAGACGAACAGAGAAATGTGAGTGTTTGAGAACTCACGGTGGGGAGAGAGCCGGCAGGTGGGGGGCGAGGGAGACAGGGTGTGAGCGTGAGGTCGGTGGGCTCCTTGAAGGCCAGGCTTTCGGGCTCCTCTCTTGACTCCTCTAATCCGACCTCCGTGCTCAGCACAGGGCCTGGCTCACATCCAACAGACAGAACTCTCCGCTTATAAACTCATCCGTGCTGCCCTTGACTCCCAGACCCGCGTCCTCCGCCTGCTGCCTTGCTTGCGTTCTGTTTCCCCATTAAAAACTCCGGGGGCAGAAAAAAGCATTCACTCATTCGACACATAATTTAGGGAGAGTCTCCTATGTTTAAGGTTCTCTGATTTAGCAAATTAAAATGCAATATATTATACTTGGCCATCTTATCAACCTTCTGTTTTAGGTGCCAGGAATCTAGCAGAAGCTAAAATAGCCAAAAATGTCTGGCTCTGTGGAGATTATATTCTAGAGCACGGAGATAGTAATATATATATTACTATATATTGTATATTACTCTACGTTACTAATACAATATATAGTATTTAATATTATATATTAACATATAGTAATATACAATATATATAATATATAATATAAATATGCATATATTTGTCAGCTATTGGGAGGAAATTTCCTTGAACTTCATGCATTGGCTTTGGGCTGTTACATTTACGCTCATTTATGACTATGTATGACTGTTCTGGCTGTATGGGTAGTTTTTATTTTGTTTACTTTTTCTGCACACATAATATAATATCAACATATAATATTATACATATAATGTGATATTAATATATATCATTTACGTGACACTGATGATAACATGATCAGTGTTACGGGCAAAAATAAAGCAGAGTCTCCGAGGGGAGGGGTGTGACCCCTCTTTGGGTCAATCTGCTGTCCTTCCTGTAAGTCATACCTGGCTCCACCTCTCCTCCCTCTTACTGGCTGGCAAGCAGATCATTTGACAAGGAGTGGCCCCTGGGGTGATTGACTTTCCAGCCAAAGTGTGAAGGGCAGTGAGTTCCCCCGTCCCGCCTCCCCCAAGGTAAGCCTGGAGCCCATGGAAGTCCAGCAGCAGCAGGGGCAGTCCTTTTCGGACCTGAGCCCAGACAAGGATGGAACCCATCAACACCACGGAGGGCAGGCCTGTGACTCTTGCACCGGGGGACGCCATGTCAAAGTCCCTGAATTCTCACCATTTTTCCAACGATGGGACTTCGCTGAAGCCACTGCTGGGCAGAAGGAGGCAGGTGAGGATGCTCTTTAAAGGGACAGAGGGCCTTTAAAAAAAAAAAAGGGACAGAGGGCCATGCCCATGTGTAGGTCTCACTCTTCATTTTAGCCTCTTTGCAAATGGTCTCAATCATTTCTAGAAATTCCTGTTGGTCTTTTTCAAGCACTGCTTAAGCAGTATTTCTTGGGATAAGTTCTGTTTACCAAATATTCACTGCCTTTGTGTAAACCACCACTGCCTGCTTTGTGCTCAACACTGTAGGAGTAAGAAAGAACAGCCAGGAAAATTTGTGACTTTTGTGATGAAAGACCAATGTGTAATGGTCAAAAAAGATTACAGGGTTTCTCTTCAGTGAAATACTGATATTGTCTAGCAGACTTATACTGAGAATCTCTGATTCCACAGGACTGAGCCCTTGTTTCTTTTTCGAGACCCTTTACAACTTTGTAGAGACGGATGTTAACTTGCTGAGAATAAGACAAATAGTTCCATTCCGTGGCACTGCAAATGACTTCTCTCTGATAGAGAAGACAAGATTTTGGAAATCAAATTCTCATTAGAACTGTTTCTAACTTTTTTTATTAATTTAATAATAAGTTAAATAAATCATTGACACATATCCTTTTTATATACTTACCTTTTAAAAAAATTACCTTTTATTAGAATAGGCAGGGTTTTCACTCCAAAGCCGTTACCAGGATGAAACAGGTAGGAAATGATATAAAATAGTAAACAATCTAGAGTTAAATTTTATAGAGGAAGAATAAAAAATATACAAAAGGGGAAGTTCTCTCTAGACTGTTGTGGGAAATAATGACTAATCAAACAAAAACACATGATACTTTAGTCTCAGGAAAAATTGCCAGAAACTCTTTTGTCAATAAAAATTCTCCTGTTTTAGGAAGACAACAACTGATTGTTCAGTGTTCCTTTAATCCTCATGACAATGCCATTTGTCAGCTACTGGGAGGAAATTTGCTTAAACCTCATGCATTGGCTTTAGGTTGTTACATTTATGTCCATTTATGACTGTTCTGGCTG
The DNA here is from genome assembly GCA_004024745.2 of Catagonus wagneri. Taxonomy (NCBI): domain Eukaryota; kingdom Metazoa; phylum Chordata; class Mammalia; order Artiodactyla; family Tayassuidae; genus Catagonus; species Catagonus wagneri. The sequence continues at coordinate 15,115,630 of PVHT021183524.1, read as the reverse complement.
TATGGGAAGTTTTTATTTTGTTAATTTGAAGTTTTCAACACACATAATATGTCACTGAATTTGCAAAACCTCTTTGGAAAGCCTCTCTATTCATATGGGATCTTTTTTCTGAGAGAGAAATAAAGGATTTGCATTCTCTTTTTCTCCTCTCTCTCTCTCTTTTTTTTTTTTGTTGTTTTTTTTTTAGGGCCACACCCATGGCATATGGAAGTTCCCAGGCCTGGGGTCGAGTCAGAGCTGCGACCTACCCGACAGCTCATGCCAATGCCGAATCCTTAACCCACTGAGCGAGGCCAGAGATCAAACGCGCATCCTCATGGACACCTGTTGGGCTCTTTACCACAGAGCCATGACAGGAACTCCTTCCTCTCTCTTTTTTTAAAACTCAGTGGTTTGCGAGTTTATTTAGTTGGCAGATGTTAACTAAATAAATAGCATTGGCTGGGTGATAAGGGAAATTTAAAATTAATTAATTAATTTTGCTTTTTAGGGCCACACTCATGGCATATGGAGGAGGTTCCCAAGGCTAGGGGTCGAATCGGAGTTATAGCTGCCTGCCTTCACCACAGCCACAACAACGTCAGATCTGAGCCGCCTCTATGACCCACACCACAGCTCACAGCAATGCAGGATCCTTAACCCACTGAGCAAGGCCAGGGATCGAACCCACAACCTCATGGTTCTTAGTTGGATTCGTTAACCACTGAGCCACGAAGAGAACTCCAACTCCCTTTCTTATTTATTTTTTCATGGTGACTCTAAAGGTATCTTGCTTTCCCAACCATTCTTTGGGAGAGAATGAGGCAAAGCTGGAGTCATCTTCCAGCCAGGCCGCTCTGCCACTGGGCTGGGCCAGGGATGTGGGAGACTCCTGCAGCATCCTCTGTGCTCTCTAGCCCCACAGTCCCTGGCCCTTGCCTGCTTTTTTCTGCAGGAATAACGCCCAGCACTTACAGCTCAGGCACACCGTTCTTGAAGGACTTTCCTTGGGCAACAGTTCAGACTTCACTCTTGCTTCTTCTGGGATTTCTCCTGCTGGTTGCACTTGGTTTCATCTGGAAACTTCGCCGGGAGAAAGAGCAAGAACGCTGGACCAAAGGTAAAGCAATCAGAAGACCGAGGCAGTGTGAGTCCAAAGAAGACTACGGAAAAAGGATTGGACAGAGGAGAAGGGAGAGGACAAGGATGAAGAGGATCGAGGGGATTTGAAGTTGAGGTTTTTAATGCAGGCCCTCCTCCTTCAATACCACCAGCGCTACCTCGTTACTTCCCCTGAGCTATGACCCTGACTGTGACCCTACCTCTGGCACAGCTCACAGGACTCACTGCATATACAGCCCAGGAAGAGGTCTCCCAGAGGCCCATGTAAAACTGGCTCATCTCCTACAGAGGATACTGATTCATTATTTCTTGTCCTTTTGCAGAGAAACTCCAACGAGAGCTTTGTAAGTCCTGTGCTTCCCTTCCCTGAGTGTACGATTTGAGATCCTCCCGTGTGCCATTTCTCTCACGAGGTTTCTTTGCTCTACTTCAGGCTGGAGAAAAGCCCAGAAAGTGGATGGTGAGTAAACGGGAGTTTTTGTCTTTCATCGAAGGCTGCTTCATTTAATAGGTGCTTTTATCTTGATCCTTTCCTCCGAGGTCATGCTCACTCTTACACAATCTGGGCTTAATGCATAGAATCCCAGTCACTCTGTTCACACCTCATGGATGCCCCAAAGGTTTTTCGAACCTGTGGCCAAAACTGAACTCCATCTCCTTCCCTGTCAACCTACCCTTCCTCCTCTACACCGCTGCTGAAGGTGCTGCCACCACCCACCCGAGTGGGCTCCTTTCTCTCCTCCCTTCGGGGCAAGTCCTTTTACTGCTTAGCCCCGGGCCCCTTCTCAGGCATATACTACTTCTCCCAATCTTTCTTCTTTTATCACAGATCCCTGGGATTAGATTACCAAGGCCCTTCTCTTAACAGCAAGTTGCTTCCATTCCTCCAAGAGCTGCTGCTGCCCTTTTCCTTTTTAAGACTTTTAGTTTAGGAAGCTCCCGGTGGCCTAGAGATTAAGGACCTAGCGTTGTCACTGCTGTGGCTCAACTTCGTCCCTGGCCGCAGAACTTCCGTATGCTGCTGTTTTTGAAAAGTTTGTGTCATTGACCATAGTCTCCAGTTTCAAAGTAAACTTGATGAATAGGAATCTGATTACACTCCTCTCAATTCCTAAACCTTCTTTGGCTTCCCATTGCCTTTTGCAGTCTTATCAGGTTGGGGGATGATACGGACATTTGTAAATTCTAAAAAGATTTTCGAATTTTTATCAAATAATTGTCTTAGAGTTCCCGTTATGGCTCAGTGGGTTACGAATATGACTAGTATCCATGAGGATGCAGGTTTGGTGGGTTAAAGATCTGGCGATGCGGTGAGCTGTGGTGTAGGTCACAGACATGGCTCGGATCTGGCGCATTGCTATGGCTGTAGTGTAGGCTGGCAGCTACAGCTCCAATTGGACCCCTAGCCTATACTTCAATTTTAAAAATTAATATAAAATAAAATAGAGTGATAAAGTAAGGGAGTAAGCCACAAAACTAACTGGAGCAAAAGCATTCCAAACAGAGAAAACAGCAGTGCGAAAGTATGCTGGTTTGTTTGAAGAGCAGTAAAGGCGCCAGTGCGGCCAGAGGACCGATTGACCAGAAGGATCAGAGGGGATCGTATCAGAGGGGTTTGGAGGACCAGTCACATATGGCCTTGGAAGCCATCGTGCTGGCCTTGGCTTTGCCTCTGAGAAAGAAAGCCACCCGTGGGTTTTGAGCAGAGGCGGAAACTGAAACTGACTTAACGTTTTGAGAAGTTAATTTAGGTGCTGAACTGAGACTGGGCTGCAGGAAGGGTGGGAGGGGCAGGATAGAAGCCTGAGGAGCAGCTGGGAGCCGCTGCAGCCATCAAGGGAAGCCATGAGGATGGCTTAAACCAGCGGGGGTAAGGATCAGCGCTGGGTTTATTTTAAAAACAGAGTAAAGAGACTTGAGGTGGGGTGTAAAGTAAATGAAGGAGTGGATCAAAGAAGGAAGCCTCCAAGGCCTAAGGCTTAAGAAACTATAAAGACAGAGTTGCCAGTTACTGTGATTGGGAAACTGAGAGAGATTCAGGTAGTGGGGGCAAGGCGAGGAGGAAACACAGAATCGAAAGTTAGGATATATTATTTGAGGAGCCTTAATTAGTGAACCAAGTGGAGACGCAGAGGAGGCAGGTGGTAACCAAGCGTGCAGTCCATACAAGATGTCAGGGCGAGAAATATAAATTATTCTTTTTTGTTTCACTGTATCTTTTGCATATGTGTGTGTGTGTATGTGTGTGCTGACCTTGCATAACTGAAAATGCCTTTATCTAAAAGATTTTTTAAAACTTTCTTAAAATCGAAAGACAGTTGACTACAATATTGTATCAGTTTCAGGTGTACAGCACAATGATTCGGTATTTTTGCAGGTGTTATTATAAGTCCTTCCCAGATAACTTAAGTAGCAAGAATTAGTCTCACCTCCATCCTACACGTGAAGAAACAAGGACACTGAATAGTTAATTAAACTGGATTTGGGTTTCATGGCTAATGAGTCATGGCTAACAACATAACTGGGATCCAGAGAAGAGCCATCAGCTAGCAGATGATAAGCCACAGTGCCCAGACACACTAGCCGCTCCCCAGGTAAAGGGATAAAAACTGCGTGGGAGTCCCTTGCACCAGCAAGAGGTGGTATATTAACTATGAAAAAGAGATGCTTCCTTCAGAGACCGACTAAATAAAACGGACAGATTTCCAGGCAGTTGGCCATACTTAACGCACCCAGGACAGCGTATAGGTCTTGGAAAAAAATGCAAGAGGAATTCCTGTTGTGGCTCAGCAGTTTACGAACCCGACTAGTATCCACAAGGATACCGGTTCAATCCCTGGCCTCACTAAGGATCTGGCATTGCTGTGAGCTGCATCACGGCTCAGATCCCACATGGCTGTGGCTGTGGCTGTGGCTGTGGCTGTGGCTGTGGTGTAGGCCAGCAGTTGCTGCAGCTCCTTCAGCTACTGAAGCCGTCTAATTTGAGAACGAGGAGAGATGAGTAAAGAACCTTCAGTGGAGTCCAAGCCCACAGTTAGGAACCAGAAGGGGGAATGGAAGAGCCCGTTTCATCTGGCCTCCCTCTCCCTGGACACCGTCCTTATAAGGAATGAGAGGGAAGGCGGCCAGACAAGCTGGACGGATGGGTGAAAAGGGTGCCAAATAGGGGAAGGAAAGGCACAGAAAGGGCCAAGAAATGTATATTTCTGTATCATCCAGGGAGCTCTCACCTCTCTTTTTTCTATTGCAGATTGGAAAAAAGCTCGATCCTATGCTGGTGAGTGGCTCTCTAATTCTTAAGATCTCAGGCCCAGAATTCTATTTGTTTATTTATTTATTTATTTGTTATTTATTTATTTATTTTGCTTTTTAGGGCCGCACCCACAGCATATGGAAGTTCCCAGGCTAGGGGTCTAATCGGACCCACAGCTGCCAGCCTACACCACAGCCACAGCAACATAGGATCCAAGCCATGTCTGTGACCTACACCACAACTCATGACAACTCTGGATCCTTAACCCACCGAGCGAGGCCAGGGATCGAACCCACAACCTCATGGTTCCTAGTCAGATTCTTTCCCACTGTGCCACAACAGGAACTTCCCAGGACTCTATTTAAAAAAAAAAAAAAAAAAAAAAATCTTAGTGATCTTTTCCCATCTTCCAGCTCTAAATGGTGGCCTGGTTGGGTGGTACATGTTTGGAAACCCAGGGAAGATCCACGAAGCATCCAGATCAAGTGCCACCCAGTCTCAGTGCAGCACATGTGCCTTTTTGCTTTCCATCATTTTAGGCTTTTTTTTTTTATTCCTGTTTCCTTCTTAAAGCACTCCTTATCCACTTGCATGGGTTTTTCTGCTCCTCGGTATCTTCCGCATCACAGACCTGAGGGTTCAATTAGAAAGCTTTCATTAAAATGACGTTCAGTCTAGAGTGTGTTATGTGCATCTTAGAGGAGATCTGGAGATTCTATTCACCTAAGTGCCTCTCCCCTCAGAGCAGAGGTGCCACTTTGTAACTGGTTCTCCCATGGAGAATCCCAGAAAGGAGGGATAAATAAAATTGAGTAAATTTGGAGTTCCTACTGTGGCACTGTAGGTTAAGAATCCACCTTAGTTGCCATGTAGGCTTGGCTCAGTGGGTTAAAGGATCCTACATTGCTGCAGCTATGGCGTAGGTTGCAGCTGCAGCTCAAGTTCAGTCCCTGGCCTGGGAACTTCCATATGTTGCAGATGCCATAAAATTAAAAAAAAAAAAAAAATCTAGCAAATCTTTTAAAGTTGCTAACATTTATTGAGCAGCTACTACCATGCACCAGGCATAGATCTAAGTGCTTTATGTATGTTCTTCCATGTATGGATTCTCACAACAACCCTAACAGGTAGGTGCTATTATGATCATTTACAATAGAGGAAATTAATCCACAAAGAAGGTTAAAATCTTGCTTCAAGTGGTGTCCTGGGGAGTCTGGTCCCACTGGCTATGCTCCCTCCCTTCATTATATGGTGTAGGTTTGGAATAGACCTACTCTGATCCCTTATCGTTTACTATCTCGGGGTCCTCAGTATCTTGCATATGGAAGAAATGTCTACAGCAATAGTCTATGCAGGGAGCTGACTTTGAGTTACGGCTTGTATTCATCAGGTTAGGCTAACAAAGAGCCCAGACATCTCATTAGGTAAACGCATAATAAAAGTGGATCTCTAGGGAGTTCCCATCTTGGCGCAGTGGAAATGAATCCAACTAGGAACCGTGAGATTGAGGGTTCAATCCCTGGCCTCGCTTAGTGGGCTTAAGGATCTGGTGTTGCAATGAGCTGTGGTATAGGTCACAGACTCGGCTCGGATCCACTGTTGTGTGGCTGTGGTGCAGGCCAGCAGCTGTAGCTCTGATTCAACCCCTAGCCTGGGAACCTCCATGTGCTGAGGGTACGGCTCTAAAAAGAAAAAAAAAAAGAGTTCCAAAAAATTTAGCAGTGGATTTCTCCATTTCTTCAGTGTTCAGGAATGTGGGAAATCTGCTCCTTGCATCTAGGGTCTCACCCTCTCTGTATGCAGTCAGCAATACAGAATGGAAATATCGTGCAGAGGAAGTTTCTCCTGGGTCAGGCCTGGAAGGTTCCATCTCTTATCCTGGATACCCAAGCGAAGCTGGGAAATATCATTGAGCTGTGACCACAGAAGGAAAAGGAACCAGTGTCTGGTGAACACAAAAAAGTTTCTCCCCTATCACTCTTCTAAGCCATGAGATTCTGGGGAAATCTGTTAAAATGGATATTGATTAGATCCAGATTTTACGCAGTTGGCCATAAAAGGCTGGCCAAGTAGCTCTCCACCCAGTACCCCAGTGCTCCAGGTTGGCAGAGAAGCATGTCTGGAAACCGTTCACAGGGCCCCCCCACCCCCACCCAGAAGCCCTTCATTCCATAAGCATTATTAAGCACCAATTGTAAGCCAGGGTCTGACAGTGCTAGACGATGAGAATGCCAAGAGTTCCCTTCTTGGCTCAGCGGAAACTAGCATCCATGAGGATGCAGGTTTGATCCCTGACCTCACTCAGTGGGTTAAGAATCTAGCATTGCACGGAGCCATGATGTCAGCTGGCAGCTATATCTCCAGTTCAAACCCTAGCCTGGGAACCTCCACATGCAGCCCTAAAAAGACAAAAAAAAAGTTACACACAATGAGAATGCCATGATGAACAACAGTCCCTGCTTTTTCAGGTCCTAGTCTAATAGAGGAGAGAAACAGGAAATCAACAACAGAGCAGTGACATGAGAGGGGTTTGTACAAGATGATATGGGAGATGAGAGGATGCGGTGGGGAGCAAAAGATTAGTGATCGGCCACCTCTGCCCCCAGGGACCTGGGCCCTCTGGATTTGGGGATTCTGGATTGTCTCCTCTTTATAAGTCTCTGAACTCTCCTGGGAGCTCTCTGAAGCTTGCTCTAGAGGATACCTGGGGAGAAACATCACTCAGCTACTTTGTGGAGGAAGGACAGGGACTTCATGGGCTAGGGCCAGCTCCTTTTTCCTCTTTCCCAGTCCTTGAGAGCTTGGGATGCCAGACTCGACCTGGCATCTTTTCTCGTTCTTTCCACAGCTCATGTGACTCTGGATCCAGACACAGCCAACCTTGAACTCGTTGTGTCCGAAGATCGCCGAAGTGTGAGGCGGACAAAGACGGGGCAGGACCTCCCAGAAAAGCCTGGGAGGTTTTATTTTGACCCTTGCGTGTTGGGCCATGAGTCCTTCTCTTCGGGGAGACATTACTGGGAGGTGGAAGTGGGTGACAGGACTTACTGGGAGCTGGGGGTGTGTGAGGAAAACGTAGAAAGGACGTGGGGAATCTCAGAGGCACCTCAGAATGGATTCTGGGCCGTGGAACTCTATGCTAATAAGTATCAGGCCCTCACCTCCCCTCGGATCACCCTCCCCCTGAGCCAGGCCCCCAGCCGGGTGGGGGTCTTCCTGGACTACGAGGCTGGGGTTGTCACCTTCTATAGCGTGGCTGACAAGTCCCACATCTACACTTTCCCCCGGGCCTCCTTCTCTGGGCCCCTCCGGCCTTTCTTCTGCCTCTGGTTCTACCACCCAACCCCTCTGACCATCTGCCACTGAGGCCACCTGGCCCAGACTTTCTCCCTGTTGAATGTCCTGAGGAGAACTCAACACGGGGGTTGAGGAGCTGCTTCTGGGGACAATGGTTCTAGGGCTCCAGCCAAGCCAGCAGGGGAGGCTGAGCCCCTCTGACCTTTGCAGCCAATGATGGCTGAGGACAGTTTATAATTCTCCAGGGCTGAGTGGTGCAGAGGGCCAAGAATGGACAATGCCACGCTGCAGAATCTGGTCAAGAGATCTGCCTGGTAGCCATCCCGGCTGGAGACTGAAAAAGGAACCCCAAAAGAAAGCAGAGCAGAGATACTGATGGAAAGATCAGCAGGGTGGAGTGTGACCTTGAACTCCTGTCGGGAGGGAAAGAAAAGCCAGTGCCCACAAGCAGTGATTGTCTTTAAATGCCTGCATAATAGACCAGCAGGAAGCTGGATCTTGGTGGGGCCTGGCTGTTTTCAGTCTTTTCATACGGGGACTTGATTTCATTTGGACCCACAGGCAACCGGGAGGGATGCTAAAGTGCAGAGAGAAAAGTCACTTTTCCAGGTCACCTTGCTGGTCTGGGACTTGATGCTGCCTTTAACATTCTTGCATCCAATGCCCATCACAGCACCTCTAAGAATCCGGTCATTCCTTAGAAAGCAATTGCCATGGCCCTTTCAATGATACTTTTCACCCCAGAGTTCGCAAGATATCTTTTCCAGTTTGTGAATTTGTTTACTGCTCCTTTCCCTATGTCTTCCTGCCTTGAGAATATTTTGCTTCATCCACAATTAAGTGTATGTTTTTAAATTTTTTTCCATACTTCTACAAATACAGTTTTCCTAATGAAAACTGGACCTTGTGTTATATATATATATGCACTGTCCCATGACATTCGTCTTTTACTTAACACCCAATCTTAAATACTCTTATATTATTCATAATCAAGATGGTTTTCTTCCCTGTTTCAGATAATGCTACCATAAACGTCTTTGTAAATCACTTTGCATAGCTCTGGTCATTTCCATGGAATAAATTTCCAAATTGCATTTGTCTTTAGGATAAATTCTTGAAAGTGCAATTGACATTCAAAAGGGACTTGAGATGTTATTAATGTACATATCTATTTCCTACAAGAGAAGTTTCTGCATACACTTTGGTATCTATCAGTCTCATCCCCTAAAGTCAACAATAGAAGCCTCCCCTTCAGTTTTGCATTCCTTCAGCATCAAGCTCAGGCATCTCACCCTCCTCAAAGGACAATCCAAACTATTGGACCTAAGAAAGGGGACCAAATCCACCTTTTAGTGTACATATGTCTTAATCTACATGAAGCATGGTTGTAAAGCAAATAGCCTGAATTATTTTATCCTTACAACAACAACCTAAAAGACAAGTGATACTGAAACTGACAGTACTAAGGGCCTGAACCTAGCCACAACACAAACTGAGACCTGAACCCACGTGCCAGGACTCAAACCCAGCCTAAAGCCAGATTGGGACTTGAACCCACGTGCTGGGACTTGAACCCAGCCTAAACCCAGACTGGGATTTAAACTCACGATTTTAAATTAGAATCACTCACCCTGTGTCTGGACCCACTGAGGTTCAGGTTCTTCATGTCACCACGCAGAAGAATTCAGTGAGAGACAAAGTGATAGGCAAGAAATAGATTTGTAAAGCCCGCCTCTTCCTTTCTGGGAGTAGCAGCTCCTCCTTGGTAAGGTGTGTATTCCAATCAGCAGAAGGTCTCCGCTAGTTAAGCAAGCCTGCCTTTTGCTGATGGCTTTCTTGAACAGTTATTAATTTACAGTGATCTCCCAATGTCCCCTAAATTTCCCTCTTTAACTATGGGCCTTTATCGGAACTTTTACAACTACTTGTGCCTACTCCATCCCTGTGGCTACTATTACCTTTATTTTACAGGTAGGAAAACTAAGGCACAGAGAGGTTAAGTAATTAGTCAAAGGTCACACAGCTAGCACAGTTCACTCAGACAACCTGGCTTACGAGTCTGTAGTTTAACTATTCCATTATGCCACGTATACCTTCCAAGTTTAACTTCAGTGCCAGATACCTACTAAACAGTATGTTCTCAATGAAAGTGTGTTGAATGAATGAACTTTTTTCCTGCTTCATTTCATATACACTTCTCTCCCAGGACTTCATTTAAAGGTCTGGATGAGAAGTAGACCTAGAGCCTATTTCTCTGGAATCCATAAACCTAAGAGATACAAAACATTGTGCCTAGAAATCCCTTCGAAATTCAGCATCTAGGATGGAAATCTAGGCTGCTTCTCTGTGTCAGAGTAGCTTGGATCTTCCAGATAAGAGGGGATTACTTCATTCTTATTGATGTGACTTGCAGCAGCAAAGCTTTTGACAGCCTGTGAATTTTAAAAGAAAAATTTCCCAGAGAGTCAAAAAGCAAGAGGTTTGTTTTGTTTTGTTGGTGGTGGTTGGTGTTTTATTTGTTTTTTGTTTGTTTGTTTTTCTCCCTTTGCAGCTGCCCATGACCTTAGTAGAAATACTATTTCCTGTTAACTATGGATTTGGCTTTATCAAGCATGTCTGTTGTCCAGCCTGATGATGAAGAGACTTTTTTTAGCCAGGGCTAGCCATGGCTTTGAGACAGAATATTAACTCAGGTAGTCAGTGTAGGAGCTTGGGCTTTGATGCATTCTTTGATATGGCCTTTGATTAACATTTATGGTTTAAAGGCTCCAGAGAGTAATTCCCCGCAGGTCTTGTTTACTATAGAAAATGTGCCTTCCCCCAAACAGACCATAATCTCTAACCCACTCCTCAACTGATAGAAAAGGAATGAGAGGAATGGTGACCTAGTCCAAGGGAAGAGAAGGACAAAGAAGTCATCAAATTTATGGGGACATTTCCACCCCTAAGACCCTATCAGACAAGGACTGATATAGGTAATTGAACAAGGCATATCGGGGAAAACCACATCTTTCTGGACCCCATGTTGGTACCCCCCCATCTTTAAGGAATAAAAACCCCTATAGAACAATAGAGAAAGGGGGCTCTTCTCCCCCCTCCCAGCAGCCCTGGGAGCTATTTGCTTTCCTGCATGTTGCTTGCTGCTTCTATGTTGGCAGAGTTCTTTCTTCATATGCCATGAACAAGAAGCCAGATTCCAGTATCATCTTTCTGGTATCAGCTTGATGTGGGCTTTCTGTTCCCAGACCCGGGATTAAATCCAAGCACCCTCAAAAGTGCTGAGTCTTAGCCAGTAGAGCACCAGGAAACTCTTCACCTGAGGACTTAAGTGGCAGACTTTTACTTTCCAAGCTAAGTTTTACTTTCTCATCCCTCAGTAATGTAATGTCCACCCTCCTGTTTTGCTTTATTTTATTTTATTTTATTTTATCTTATCTTATTTTATTTCTGAACACAACCCTATACTTTTCCTCAGATTCCTTTATAAGGGGTTTCATTCTTATCATTCTTCAAGTGATTCATGGGGACCTATGTCCCACAGGTCCTCTTACATTAAGACCCTTCTTGTGCTATCAGCAGAAAAAAGAGAGCATTTTTCTGAGTAGGTGCCAGAGAAAGGACAAAGGAGAGGACCTGAGGGGCAGTCCTGGAGCCCTCCTGCTTACATAGTTCATGAGATGTAGCCCTGACTCTTACCAGGAGCGACCATGTAACTGGGGTCAGACTGTCAATATCTTTGGGGACGGCTAGGCATTTAAGAGCTAGAAATACCCAGATAAAAATAACCCGCTGATCATTTTAAAACATATAAGTGAAAGACAGTCCTACATTTATGTTTCAAACACAGCGCTGGTGCCTCAAGCATTTCAGAACTGTGTTCTACTTGACAGGTCTGCTGACGTCTCCAAGGGAAAGTGCACTGATATTCACAACTGACTTTAGAAGGCACCAAATAAATATTGGAATAAATAATAGATAAGGATGGATAGGTGGATGAATAGAAGGACAGTGTATAATAAAGCAAACATAGCAATATATTCACTGTAGCATCTAGACAGTAGATATATTGGGTGTTCACTGAAAAAAATTCTTTCAACTTTGCTATCCGTTTAAAAAGTTCCAAGATAAACTGTTGAGGGGTTCCCATCGTGGCTCAGGGGTAATGAATCCGACTAGTATCCATAAGGATGCAGATCTGATCCCCAGCCTTGCTCAATGGGTTAAGCATCTGGTGTTGCCCCATAAGGTGGAAGCCCTTCATTTGCTTACTAGACCCAGGTATCCACGTCAGAGTGTCCTTTTGCAGAAAAGATAATTCTCACTGTTGATGACGTATGGTGAAATTTTTACCTATTCCCATCTCTTGGGTTTCGCCAAAGCTGACTCTGAGTCAAGGATTTGGGGTCAGGTTGTCTATTTGAGAAGTGATTACAGGGTAATCAAGTTGGGCAACAAATGAAAAGAGAAAAGCCAAGTAAGTGAAAAATTACATTAAGTGCACATTAATCAGTTGGTTATCGTGTGGGCAACTGGGTTTCATCCCACTCGAAGAAACCAAGAAGTGTGAAATTGTGAGATATGCTTATTTTTACATTATCACCTCACCACACCCCAACCCCAAGCACTACACACACACACACACACACACACAAACACTTCAAACACTTCTATTCATAGGAGGCCTCTCCTGGTGATTAGCAGCAAGGCCACAATCCTGGGGGAACCTCAAGGCTTTTTAAAAACAGAAAAGGAAAGTATCTTTAAAAAGGAAATTGTTAAAAGTTCGGCGCAGCTGTGCAATTTTAATTCCTAAACCTTTCTGTGTATTCTACCCAGTAACCAATGAGAAAGTAGGCTCGGGGACGCCATTGGCTGGCTGGCCCATAGCCGGCTCTTAAATCATTCATTGGAAATCTTGTGACTGTGGTCACCGAGTGGGCCGGTTCCCTCCTCCGCGACCAGCTGGAGGAGGAGAAAAGGTTTTGTTTTTTTTTGTTTTTTTTGCTTTCGAGACGGTTTGGTCTGGTCGTGCCCACGGTGGATTTAGAGGGAGAAGGGACAACCAGAAAATCTCATTTGAGCGTCAGAGGAGAGAACTCAGAAGTTCATTCTAGAAGGTAAGAAGCGGAGGGGACACCCTGCAGCTCAGGGTGGAGCGAGGGTGTGGTCGGCCGGGGGGGAACAGAACCGGATAAGGGGACTGGCGGGGTTCCTGGGAGGGGTTGCTTCCGGGGCGGGGGAGGCTCTCCACCCCGCTGCTTGACCTGGATTCCAGCCTAATTCGCAGGGAGGAGGGAGAGTAAGGAGGGAGGGTAAGCATATCAAGTGACAGCTGAAGAAACTCAACTCTGACCAGAGAAGGGAGCCAAGGAGGAAGGAAAACTGCCATCTCCATTTTGCAGTGTGGGCTTATTCCGTGGGATGTTGATGAATCACTCTAGTGGGAGATACCTGAACTGGGAGAGGAAGGGGGCTGCCCAAGACCGAAATTGGGGCGCTGATGGTACCAACAAGGGTTACAGGAAAGCTTGACCTAAATCAAAACTGTGGTGCCAACTCTCCTTGGCTGATTGTCCACGTCTCCCTAGGCCTCCGGTCCCTGCCTCTGGTGGGTGTTTCGTCTTTGGTGCTTTATGGAGCCAGTTGCTTCTCTGCATTTCTCCCTGCCAGGCTCCCTTCTCTTCTTCCACCTCCTCAGCTTGTTTGCACCGGTCTCAGGTAGGGGCACATGCCACTAGCTCCTATCAACTTCTCCGAAAGGAAAATCAACATTTGTCTGCCAGGAGGAAGAGTAAAGAAGGGCTGCACTTTGCTACCTATCCTTTTGTGCCTTTATCAAATTTATGCCAGCACTCTCCATTAGCAATCCAATGAGAGCCACAAAGGCAAGCTGTGTGTATAACTTAGAAATTCTTAGTAGCTACGTTTAAAAAAGTAGAGATGAAACAAACTTTCATTATGTATTTTAACTCCAAATAACCAAAATATTATTATTCAAACTTTTAATTCATGTAAAACATTGACGGTGGGACAGTTAACATTATTTAATGTAGTTATATTTTGGGTTTCTTTCTTTTTTTTTTTTTTTTGCGTTTTAGAAAGGGCCGAATCTGCGGCATATGCAGGTTTCCAAGTTAGGGTTCCAATCTGAGCTACAGCTGCCGGCCTACGCCACAGCCACAGCAGCATCAGGTCTGAGCCGAGTCTGCAACCTACACCACAGCTCACAGCAGCATCAGGTCTGAGCCGAGTCTGCAACCTACACCACAGCTCACAGCAACGCCAGATCCTTAACCCACTGAGCAAGGCCAGGGATGGAACTGTAACCTCATGGTTCTTAGTTGGATTCATTTCTGCTGCCCCATGACGGTAACTCCAACGTTATTTTTTTCAAAATTGCGTGTATTTTACATTTACAGCACACTTTAACTGGGACTACCTGGTGGCTATCACATTGGACAGCTCAAGTTTACATTATGCTCCATGCTGTGCTAGACCAGGGAATAAACCGCTGTAATCTCAGAGTCAGTGTGGGTGATCAGGGTGTGCTTCTCAATGTGTTGTTCATGAAGCCTTAGCACCCTCGATTGACACCCTAGCACGCTACTAGGTATCTGTTCTTACCAATCAGCCACATCACTTGACTCCCAGAGCCCTCGGCTGGGGAAAGAGTCTCCTGGAATATCAACCTCCTTTCCTGCCGCAGTTGATGGCTGGTGCCCTGGTCTGATTCTTTGTTGTGTTGCACAGTCCCATTTACTGTCCTGGGACCAAGTGATCCGGTCCTGGCCATGGTGGGAGAGAACACCGGTTTACACTGCCACCTGTCACCTGAGAAAAACGCAGAGGAAATGGAGGTGCGGTGGTTCCGGAAGCAGTTTTCCCCTGCGGTGTTCGTGTACAAGGGCCGGCGAGAGAAAACGGAGGAGCAGATGGAGGCCTACCGGGGAAGAACAACCTTTGTGAGCGAAGATATCAGCAAGGGGAGTGTGGTGCTGATCATACACAATGTCACTGCCCAGGAAAATGGCGATTACCGATGTTATTTCCAAGAAGGCAGATCCTATGACCAGGCCATCATGAGCCTGAAAGTGGCAGGTACGTCCTTTCATTTTGTTTCGTTGCTCTCTTGGTGTGACTCCTTTTTTTTTTTTTTTGACTTTTTGCTTTTTTTTTTTAGGTAGAGCCACACCCGCGGCATATGGAGGTTCCCAGGCTAGGGGTCTAACAGGAGCTGTAGCTGCCGGCCTTCACCACAGCCACAGCAACGCGGGATCCAGGCCTTGTCTGCAACCTACACCACAGCTCAGGGCAACGCCGGATCCTTAAACCACTGAGCAAGGCCAGGGATCGAACCCGCAACCTGATGGTTCTTAGTCGGATTCGTTAACCCTGAGCCACGAAGGGAACTCCTCAGTGTGACTCTCAGGAACAGTTTTTCTCCTCACCTCAGGCCTCCTGCAGACCTGTGGATTTTTGCCTAGAATCCCCTTTAAATAGGGACGGTGGGCCTTCTCCTGCTCAAGGGCCGGATGAGTGTTTTTTTTTTTTTCCCTGCCAAGCAGTGGACATAGACTCTTGGGACTCACACACAGAACTCAGCTATAGCCTTGAGCTGCAAAGAAGGCTTAATACCTACAAATTATTTTTATACCTACTTCTTAGAGATCACCAGTCATCTTCTTCAGCAACGTGTTTTAGAATTAGATATTTTTATTGTGAAATAGAATACTCACACGGAAAAACTCATAGAACACTAATGTACAGGTTTTTGAATTACTATAAACCATAACCCATGTAACCACTACTCACATCAACAAATAGAATGCTGCCCTCAACTGACTATGCTAGTTTGCTAGGGCTGTCATAATAAAATACCACAGACTGAGTGGCTTAAACAGCAGAAATGTATTTTCTCACCGTTTTGGAGGCTGGAAGTCCATGATCCAGCTCTCAGCAGGTTTGGTTTCTCCTGAGGCTTCTCTCCTTGGCTTGCAGCTGGCCACCTTCGCTCTGGGTCCTCAAGTTTCTTCTCTCTTTGTCTCCAAGGGGTCTTTCCTCTGTGGGTGCCCATCCCTCTTTCTCAGTGTGTCCTAATCTCTTCTTATAAGGACACCAGCAGATTGGATTAGGGCCCACCCTAACAGCTTCATTTTAATTTAATTACCTCTTTAAAGGCCCTCTCTCCAAATACAGTCACATTCTAAGATCTTGGAAGTTAAGGCTTCAACAAACAAATTTTTCGGAGACAAAATTCAGTTCGGTCCATAGCATGCCGCTTCTCAAAATTCCTGTGATATCTTCGCAGGAATAGAAGAGCTGTATAATGAGAAATCTTTATCTTTATCCTTAATAGATATTACAAATTTGTTTTCCAAAGTGTTTGTACCCATACACACTCCTACCAAGCATGTATGATGCTCCATACATTTTTCATTAAGTCTAAGGTCAAGATTTTCACATCCGATTTCAATGTTTTTTTTCTTTCTAATAGGTTATTTTCCATGACTGTGAGGATCAAACACCATCTCTGACCCTTTTCATCCCCCTTCCCTATTTTTTTCCTCAGCACACAGCACCTTCTTACAGAGTATGCATTTTACTTATTTATCCTATTATGTCTCTTCCACTAAAATGTAGACTTAAGGATTGTTTTCTGTTTTGCTCCTGTTGTGTCCACATCTTTAGAACAGAATCTGCAGCCTCACAGGTACTCAACAAATATTATTGAATAAATAAATGAATCTGCTCCATCACGCTGTAAATAGTCATCACATCTTGCCTGAGCTATCTCTATTCTAAGCCTGAGATCTGGGCTTTTTCTTTTTTAACCTTCACCCATGAGTCTCTAATTAGTCTATGCTTTTAATCATCTTTGATGTCTGCATTTGTCAGGATCGACTAGGTTATGCTCCAGTAACAAGCAGCCCTCAAATCTCAGTAGGTTAAAACAACAAAGATCTATTTCTAACATATGAAATTTACCCTTCATGAGTCTGGTGGGCTCTACTTCACACAGGCCTCCCTGGAGCTTTGCACTTCTCCTGAACAGAGGGAAAGAAAGCCCAGCAAATCACTCACTGACTCATAAAACATTTGCCTGGGAGGTGTTAACTCGTTGTTTTATACCCCCATTTCACTGACCAAAGTAAGTCACATGGTTGTGCCTAACTGTACAAGAGAGGGAAATATAAGCCTGACCTTGTGCCCAGGTGAACTGAAACTTTTTATAGACAGCACTGAAGTGTACCCTTTCAGGTTTTTGTTACTAGACATTCTTTTAAAGTGGTAAGAATCCAAATCACAATCAGAACTAATCAAGACCCGAGAACACCATCAATTATTCACAACTATGTCTCTAGCATCTAGCAAATTGCTTGGCACCTGATAACTAAGTACTTAATAAATAGTTGTGAAAAATGAAGGAGTGAAATGAATGAATTGCCAATATCAAAATCAGAATGGGAAAATTTATCCTTGGGCTCCTTCCCATCCCAGACATTCATAAATTTAGTCCACAAATATTTAATAAGCATCTCTTATGTTCAAGTCACTGTTCTAGAAACCAAGGATAAATCAGTAAACAAAATATGTGAAGATGCCTTCTCTCGTGGAACCCACATTCTGGAGGGTGCAGAGAGCAATAAGTGAAATAATTAAATTGTATTTTTATACCAGATGGTAATGAGTACTACAGAAAAAAGAAAGCAATGAAGAGGTTGAAAGTGCTAGGAGGCAGGAAGTTAAGGTAAATATACATAGAATGGTTGGGGAAAGCTTCCCTGAAAAGATGGCAGTTGAGCAAAACCAGAAAGAAGTCAGGGAGTGAAGACACACCTCTGGAGCTTCCCGAAAGGATCTAGTGTGAAGTCCCATCTAGCACAGCACAGGGCTGACCAACATGGGTTCATGTGTGGCAGGAATTTTCTGTTGTTTTCTTGTAAACGTGACCGTGGCCTGGTGGGCCCCAGTCTAAATTGAGTTGTTTTACAGTAGTTTGTTTGTTGTTTTGGGGTTTGGTTATTTGGCTGGCTAGTTTTGTTAGGGCTATTGTCTCATGTTTGCCTGTATTGAACCAGAACATTTTGAAAAATTTCTTTCCAATGTGTCAAGTTCTTTTGAATCTTACTCCACTTCAAAAGTTTCTTTCAATATGCAACTATTTTATTTTCCCGTCTTGAAAAGATCAAACTGAGCGGGACGCAGTAAGACTTATGTGACTGCCTTAATTTTGTCTTTGGTATAATTTGTTGGATCGTCTGAACAAAGGAAGTCCTTAAAAAGAAGTTTGGATGATTGCTGGATACCTGGCTAATGGGCAGCAGTCTCCCAGGACCATGCATTTGTAGCTTGGTCATATCTGGTATTCTCTTTTATAAAGACAGAATAAGTTAGGAAGACTTTGAATTTTTTTTTTTTTTTTAGGGCCCCATCTGCAGCATATGGAAGTT
This sequence comes from Catagonus wagneri, assembly GCA_004024745.2. Classification (NCBI taxonomy): domain Eukaryota; kingdom Metazoa; phylum Chordata; class Mammalia; order Artiodactyla; family Tayassuidae; genus Catagonus; species Catagonus wagneri. Next base: position 15,097,528 of record PVHT021183524.1, on the reverse strand, counting down.
CTCCCAGGCTAGAGGTTGAATCAGAGCTGCATCTGCTGGCCTATACCACAGCCAAGCTGAGTCTGCAGCCTACACCACAGCTCACGGCAATGCTGAATCCTTAACCCACTAAGCGAGGTCAGGGATGGAACCCACATCCTCCTGGATACTAGTCAGATTCTTAACCCACTGAGCAACAATGGGAACTCCTGGATTCTTGAGACTTTTGATTAATGTTCTGCTGACAATAAGGAGGTGATATTGTTATCTTAAGGACCCCAGGAGCATCCAGATCTAATAGGTGGATGTTGTTAGGGGACTATAAGAAAATTACCTAATGGACTGAGCCCCACAAAGGTAAACATTTCTGAATTGGGAAAAGAGTTGGCTTTGCACGCTAGCTCTGTCCATTCTCCCCCAAACCAGTAGCTCCTTATGATTATCAGATAGCTGTGGCCATGTGAAACCCTAAACCAGGAGAAGAGGGACAGTGTCTTGAGGTCAAAAAGTTTCTTAAGATTCCGCCAGCCTGGCAGATTTCTGTCCTTATTGCATTAGCCTAGAACTTCAGGAAGCCAAAGCTACTGTGAAGTCCTCTCAAGGCAGAAAGTGAAATCTTCAGCCTACTTGTTTCTGGTCAGAGTAGACACACCCACCCAGAAGTGAGAAAATTAAAATCTTTAGCTGAATAAATCAATTAAGAAGCATTTATTAGGAGAGAGATAGATGCTTGCTCCTGTGATGGAATCTGTAAGTGGAACACAAAGAAAAGTGCAATTGTAATCCTGCCCCGCCCCCAGCTTAGAGAGCTCACAATTTTTTTTGCCATGTTGGCCTCCTGGTGTTCTCTAAGGTCACGGTTTTCTTTCTTTCTTTTCTCCTTCTTTCCTCCATCCCTCCCTCCTTCTCTTCCTTTCTTTCTCCCTTCACAGAAGGGAGTACATGGCAGATGCATAATCAGTTTCTCCGGACACCATACTCTTGCTTTCTCCTCCCTTCCCTTGGCTCTCACCACTAAGAGCTGATCTTCTAAGACAGTGGCTAAGACACCATTACCCCTTGAGCTGAGCCCTGGTCTCTCTCCCCAGGCCTGGGCTCTAAGCCCGTTATTGAAATGAAGGGCCATCAGGATGGAGGCATCCAGCTGGAGTGCACATCTGCAGGATGGTACCCACAACCCCATGCGGTATGGAGGGACCCTTATGGTGAGATCATGCCCTCCCTGGACGAGGCTTACCCTGTGAATGCAGACGGCCTCTTCACGGTCACCATGGCTGTGATCATCAGGGACCACTCTGGGAGGAATGTGTCCTGCTCTGTCAACAACACCCTGCTCAACCAGGAGAAGGAAACTGTGATTTTCATTCCAGGTTAGTCCCCTGCTCTCTGGAGGCTCATTTCATGGAGGCAGGATCTCTGGAGGCTCATTTCATGGAGGCAGGATCCTCAGCCGACAGATTGGAGCCCAGCGTGGTGATGGGAGCGTAGGGCGGGTGGAAGGGTTCTGGGCCCTGAAGAACTGGAGGCTGCAGCTGAGCCAAAGCCTCTATCCTTGACACAAGAGGAATTTCCAAATCATCTCAAAACATAGGAGTAGGAAGCCTCTTCTCTGAGGGTAAATCTGATCTTTTTTTTTTTTTTCCTCTCTGTAATGGTCCTTATCCTGCAGCAAAAATTTTTTTAAAGATTTTAACAATAACTTTTATTTTTACTTTATTAGATTATATAACATTGATGATCAAGAATTTTAATAATTTTGCTTGACCTGCAGCAATTTTCAAACATCTAGAACAATCATAAAACAATGGACAGTGGTATGGGCGGGTGGTGTCTGTTGAAACGCTTCCTTCCTGCCCAGGAGATTTCCCAAGGGACCGAGCTGGAAAAATTCTCTGTCTATAGACATTCATAAATTTATTAAACAAATACTTAACAAGCATCTCATATGTTCAAGACAATGTTCTAGAAACTGCAGATAAATCGGCAAACCACATACATGAAGATACCTGCCCTCATATAGCCAATATAGGCGATAAATGAAATCATTCATTAAATCAAGGAGTGGATTATATCAGATGGTGACAGGATTATATCAGATGGTGATAAGTAATGTAGAAAAAAAATAATGGAGGAAGGGGTACAGAGCAGTAGGGCAGTTTTAATTATAAATGGGAGGATCGGGGAGGGCTTCATGGAAAAGATGGCAGTTGGAGAAGCAAGGACTGAGCCATGCAGGTGTTTGAGGACTGAGCAAGCCAAGTGGCAGGAACAGTGTGTGCAGAGGATTGAGGCAGGAGCATAGCTGGCAGTTTCAAGGACTCCCCCACCCCACCCCACACCCACACCAAGAGGCGGGTATGGCTGGAATGGATTGCGTGCAGGGAGGGTTGGAGGAGATGAATTCATAGAGGCAAAAGGTCCAGATCAAATAGAGCCATTAGGTCACAAATGGACTTCGGCTTTTACTTTGAGTGAGATAGGAAACAGGCAGGATTTTGAGCAAAGAAATAACATGATCTCACTTTGGCTGCTGTGCTGAGGACCACAGAGGGTATGGGCAGAAGCAAGGAGGTGGGCATTGCAATAGTCCAGGCAAGAAGGGATGCTGGCTAGTACTGCATGGTGGCTGTGCTGATTCAGTATGTCTGGTTAGCTTTTAGTCACCCTGTCCCTACCCGTGGTGACTGCAGGTGTTAATGTTTTCTTTTTGTTTGCTGCGCCCCCGACCCTGGCCGTTGCTATGGGGTTAGCCAGTGCAGAGTCAAAATCTCTTTCCCTTTCTGGGGTTTCTGAGAGAGAGGCTTTCACCCTTGGGGTTCCTTTTTCTCACTAAATGGGACATTTGGGGTTCTCTTTTCAGAGTCCTTTGCTCCCAGCACATCTCCCTGGATGGTGGCCCTGGCTGTCATCCTGCCTTCTCTGCTCCTCCTTGTCTCTGCAAGCATCTGTCTCATCAAGAAACTCCACAGGGAAAAGGAGATTCTGTTGGTGCAAAAAGAGGTTGAAAATGAAGAGAAAGAAATTGCACATAAGGAACTAGGTAAAGATCGTGTGGAAAAAGAGAAAGAACGTCAAATAAAAGGTAAAAGAGTAGGAAGACAGTTCACTATCATACAAAGGACACAGATCAGGCAGCTAGAAATCTGGTTAACAGAGAGAGGAAATGATTAAAGGCAGCAGCAAGGGCTTGAAACTCTCCTGTCTTACTAAGAATCCTTCGAACCTTGCTTTCTTCCATTCTGGAAATGTTGCATCCATTCACCTGGCTACATATAGCCTTACATTGTTGAACAAAAGCAAACCTGAATAAGTAGGGCAGCTCTCCAGCCACCTGATCGTATAGCATTTCTGGTATCTTGACGATTCCCTAGGCAGCTGGGGTGGGGCGGGGAGGGATGGTATTCATAGAAAGGGCCAGCCTTTCATCATTTAAGACAAACGCAAATTCTCTTAGTTCTCTTGAGGACATTCATTTGTTTCTGTTTCTTTTTCAGAGCAACTTCAAGAAGAATTGCGTAAGTTTGACATTTCCTGAACTACCCCCTGCATGATTTGTCTACCACTCGGTTAGCCTTTATCTAATGAAGCTCACCTCTCTGCCTGTCCCGTTACAGGATGGAGAAGAAGTCTCCTACATGCAGGTGAGTGCCTCTGACATTCTCTCAGATCCTGAGCTTTCGCCCCAACAGCCAACCAACAGGACACATTAGAGCCAATGAACAAGAGGGCTCAAGGCTGGCTGCACGGAGCGTTCACTAGCAGCATCCCACCCAATGCTGCATCCTACCTCTGCTGTCGGAATCCCCATAGCTCTTACCCAACTCTACAGCTTACTTCCACCATCCTTTCCTTTTTAGAACAATTACATCCGTGATTATCAAAAGTCTGCCATACATAGTAGACCTTTTGCAAGATTACATTTTAGTAGCAGTTGCTGTTGCTCTTTGGGTCTTGGATTAAGCTGAAAGAAGACAATACTGACTTAGGTATTTACAACCTGGAAGACGGTATATTCTACACAGTGAAAGTGGAAGCCATTAATTCCCAGGCCCATCTCAGGGATGTACCAGTGGGTGACAGAAATGCCTTCGTGCTCCAAGAGAACACGGACACTCTGTGTCTAGCCTGTCAGGGGAGGGGATCTGGGCAAGTGGCGGAGCCCAGTGTCCAATTACCTGGTCCTAATGAGCACTGAGTTTTATGATTTGTCCTTCTGCTGAAAAGCGTCAAAGAATTCAGCTCTTCTAGATCCCACGACACTTGAACCTTCCTCTTTTGAATTTCAGAATGATCACAGTCAGATGTATCAACTTCTAACACAAAATAATTGTGTTTGAATGATTTTCTTTTTCTCCAAGTAGACTAAGTAATAGTAACTGCGGATGGGAGAGGTCTGCAGAACGTCAGGGATCTGAAGCCTTTCTTATATCCAGAGAGGTCATAACTGCAGACTTTAGACCCATGTTATTAAAGCAAAGCTGGATGGCTGTAATTCACCCTGCCTTTTGTCACGCATACCTCTCAGGCAGCAGGTTGATTCCAGGGGACATTACCCTTCTCTACCCTTTGAAGGGTGCCTTTGTTAATCATTTAAATCGGTTGTCACCTGGTTAAACTGGGAGAACACTGAGGACCAGTGTAGGGACCCTCGATCACCCTTATCTGCGTGGGGAGAAACTCACCTTAACGGCCTAACTGGGAGAGGGGGCATGGCATAGAACTTCTTTCCTAATTTAAGCCAAGTGGGAAAACTTCTAACTAAAGAGAGTCCCAGAGATCATATATCTTGAACAGAAAAAAGATGTATCTGAGGAAGTTGAGAGAAAGCGGAAGCCGTTTATTTCAGCTCATTTGCTACACTTTCTATATGTCATGGAGCCCCAGTTAGCCTCTACCTGAGGCCTGCTGCCTGCCACTCAAGAGAAAGAAATGCAGCCTCAGTAATTCCCTCACTGAGCCGCCTAGGATCTAGGATCAGGGGCCTTCATGGAAAAGCAGCTTTTGGGGCACCAGGGATCATAATCTCCCGAGACCTCCAGCCCTAACCCCGAGATTTCCTCTGCAGCTGATGTGGTCCTGGACCCGGACACCGCCCATCCCGAGCTCTTCCTGTCAGAGGACCGGAGAAGGGTGAGACGGGGCCCCTCCAGGCAGAGCGTGCCTGACACCTCGGAGAGATTTGACTGTCAGCCTTGTGTCCTGGGCCTAGAGAGCTTCTCCTCGGGGAGACATTACTGGGAGGTGGAGGTTGAAAACGTGATGGTGTGGGCTGTGGGGGTTTGTAGAGACAGTGTTGAGAGGAAAGGGGAGATCCTGCTGCTTCCTCAGAATGGCTTCTGGACCCTGGAGATGTTTGGGAACCAGTACCGCGCCCTGTCCTCCCCTGAGAAGATTCTCCCCTTGAAGGAGCGCCTTCGCCGAGTGGGCGTCTTCCTGGACTATGAAGCTGGAGATGTGTCCTTCTATAACATGAGGGACAGGTCACATATCTATACCTGTCCCCGTTCGCCCTTCTCTGGGCCCCTGAGGCCCTTCTTGAGGCTGGGATCTGATGACAGCCCCCTCTTTATCTGTCCAGCGTTTACAGGGGCCCAGGGGGTCACGGTGCCTGAGGGCGGCCTGGTCCTTCACAGGGCAGAGACC
>PVHT021183524.1:15033041-15091806 GCA_004024745.2 Catagonus wagneri | reverse complement strand
CTTTTTAGGGCCACACCCACAGCATATGGAGGTTCCCAGGCTAGGAGTCCAATTGGAGCTGTAGCCGCCAGCCTACACTACAGCCATAGTAATGCCAGATTCGAGCCACGTCTGTGACCCACGGCAACGCCAGATCCTTAACCCACTGAGAGAGGTCAGGGATCGAACCCGCAACCTCATGGTTCCTAGTCAGATTCATTTCCACTGCACCACAACAGGAACTCCAGGCTGTTGCTTTGATAAATCATTTGCATATAACCATGGGGCAGGGTCCAGTCTCAGGGACACTAGTACTGCCACATGTGTGTCAACCAAGAAGCATGTGACAGGCAGAAAACTGGCTGCTTTAGCATCGGAGGGACACATGCAGCCTGCTACGGAGTTGGCATCAGATACTGTGGATTTGGAGCGAGAGCAACAGGGCACACTAAGATGTGAGGGGGAGGGGGAACGGAGGTCAGAGACGGAGGAGGTTAGACCAGAGAGGTGGGTCAAGGCGATGGATCTGGTTATGCCCCACCATTACAGCACAGGGGTCCCAGGAGCTGTTGGTCCATTTCCAGCCCATCCCCAAGAATTCCAGAGCACACAGTAAAGCTCCTCGGGCCTAGGTCTGGGATGAGGAAGGATGAAGGATGAAGACGCCTCTGGGCCTGGCCTGGCTCAGGTGTCCCCACAATAGACAAAGCATCAGTAAATAGCTACAGAGTGTGGGCCAAGGTTTAAGGTCCCGGCTGAGCAGGTAAGCATTGGACTAAGTGGATCTCAAGGTGAGGTTTAGTGGAGAGAACAGTGCTTTATAGCTTTTCGGCCTCAGGATGCCTTTAACCACTTAAAAATTATTGAGGACTCTAGAGAGCTTTTGCTCACTTGGGTTATATCTATCAATATTTGTGGCATTAGTGATTGAAACTGAGAAATTTTTTAATGAATTTATTAATTTATATTAAAATAGCAACAGGCCGATCATAGGTTATTATAGAAAAAATGTGTTCCATTAAAAAAACGGTTTTTCCAATGCAAAATAAATCTGATTGAGAAATGTGGTATTCTTTAATATTTTTTTCAAATCTAATGTCTGGTTTCTAGAAGGTGGTGAGATCTTCACATTTGCCTCTGTTTTCAATGTAGGGATATCACAGGTCATGGAGACTCTAGTGAGAGAAGGAGAGCACAAATGACAAATGATGTCTTAGTATTATTATCATTGAATAGTAATAAGCTTGCAGACTCCTTGAAAGTATACCACGAACCCCCCAGAAATCTTCAAAACATCTTTTGAAAACTAGGATAGAGGATCTTGGAATTGAGTCAGGCATCTAAGATGATAGTTTAAGTGGTAATATGTTGGACTTGACATAATTCAGCAGTCCACTTGTAAAACTTGCCTGAAAAAATTTTTTTTTGTCTTTTTGCCTTATCTAGAGCCACACCCGCGACATATGGAGGTTTCCAGGCTAGGGGTCTAACAGGAGTTGTAGCTGCCGGCCTTCGCCACAGCCATAGCCATAGCAACACAGGATCCGAGCCGCGTCTGCAACCTTCACCACAGCTCACAGCAACGCCGGATCCTTAACCCACTGAGCAAGGCCAAGGATCGAACCCACAACCTCATGGTTCCTAGTCGGATTCGTTAACCACTGAGCCACAACGGGAACTCCAAACTTGCCTAAAAAATTAAAAAGGTATTTTAAAAGCTGAAAGTTGTATTACTGCAATGGACACGTTCTGGAAAAATCAGGAACACTGAAGTAGGTGATTCGTTGAGATAGAACACTGGGTTATTCCTGTGTATGTGCCTGTGTTTTTATTTTTGGTACTGTTGATATAATAATATTTGAAGGTTTTTTTTTTTTTTTTTTAGGGCTACACCTACAGCATATGGCATTTCCCAGGCTAAGGGTCGAATTAGATCTGTAGATGCTGGCCTACATCAAAGCTCACGGCACCCTCTCATTGAAGCTCTCCCCACTTCCCAACCCCCAATGGTATGTGGAATCCACGCTACTGTAAGAAGTACCAACAAATCCAACTTGGTTGACTACAGGTGGGCTTTGGCTGGTGGCCTTCAACATGGTCCAGGCAAGTCAGAACCTCACTATCAGCCTCCATTGCTCATTCCTGTCCACCCTGAATTTGGCCCCAGACTTTCCGTTCCCCAGATACAGGGCAATCGCTCCGTATCTAAAGCCAAGAAGAACTTCCTGCAAACTTCTCAGAAGAAAAATTGAAACAAAGAGTATTCTTTGTTCATGATTTATTGATAATGTTTCAGTAATAAAGTATTCACAGAAGCCAACAGTCACTCCATTGTGTTTCATGCACACATTCCATCCTCCTTCCCACAACTTGAACTCAAATCTTAACTTGTTTAGTTCTGTTTATTTTCCAAAGGAACTCGTGAAAGAGCTTGGAAAATTCTGATCTTTCTTCCATTGTTCTATAAAAAAGGCTGCATATCTCATGTAAAACCCCTCTGTTACTACAGATTGGAAAAAGTGCAGTTGTGTGCAGGTCAACAGCTCTTCATTTATATATCTGGGACTCTGAGCTCCTACCTCCCAGGGATTCAAAGCCTCTGGGTACATGAAATGAAAACTACTGACAGCATTTTGCTGATGAGAATGAAGAGACGAGACGTGGTAAATTGCAACAGTCTCTTTAGGAGACAGAGAGAGGCCTCTTGGAATGTGACTGAAAGATTAGCTAGCCCATTTCTCCTTCCCCAAGAAACTTGAAGGCACACTTATCTGTAGCTAATAATAATTAAGGAAAAAGTTAGTATGAGGGGTGGGGGTGGGGGAGGGGGGTGTTGTAGGGCCAGTAGGCTAGGAGTGGAGACCAGGGCTCAGGTCGAAAAATGTCTTCCCGTGAGGACACCTGACGGTTCCTACCATGGTGTCTCATTTCTTTGGAGAAAAAGAGATGCCTTCTGAATCGCTCACATTCACTGACTCTCAGTCTCCCCTCTTTCCCTCTCCCTCCCTCCCTCCCTCCCCCTAGGTGGTCTCCTGCATACACTTCCTACAGGTATTCACCTAAAAGATCGTCAGCCAAAGCGGAGTTGGGTTGTGGACAAAGCCTTCTGTTTTGTCATCCCTATACTGACCTCTCTGACTAGTTTCCAGTTTTATGTAATCTCTCAGAGAGTCCTTAGCAAAACTGAGTCCCAGGGGGCCACAGCAGTAATCCAGGTGTTATCACACTCTTTACTAGCTCTTCTCTGTCTCATTTCCTCATTCCCCCACCGTGTTTTCTGGGGTCACCTCCTAAATAAATTACTTGCATCCAAATCTGTTTCTCAGGGTCTGCTTCAGGGGCAACTCAAACTAAGACAAGATCTGATCAGGAACATAGAGTGACAGCTGTGTTAAGAGGAAAATAGGATGAAGTCAGACCAGTGATGATGGCCTGTTTCTAAAACTCCAAGCTCTGTATTTTCATGTTTGCCATAGCCTGTTCTCCTGGAGGTGAATGTAGCCCTGTTTTTGGAGGGCTTTGCTCCACCAAGTAACAGAAAGAGAATGCAATAGGGTGGATTCGGGGAAGAACTCAGAGTGGTCCATAAACCCCGATCCTGTCCCTAAATCCTCTTATTTCTTCCTTGCACAATCCAACCTCACTTTACTGGCTGCCGTACATTCCCTTCCTGACCCTCTTCTTTGTTCTAGGAACTCCCCATTTCAAAAGCACTTCCAGGAATAAGACTCAGAGATGACACCACTCAACCAGACCTCTCATCATCTTGCTCCCTGGTGCCCCCCCAACAAGACACATTTAACCTCACTTTACCCTCACAGACCCCTCTTCTCCACAGAAATCCATCTCATTTTCTTCAGGCCTCTTCAATTCCTTTCTACCTTCTGTTCACATACTCAGACTCTGCTGTGTTACAATGCACATAATTTTTTTTCTTCCAGTTTCATTGAAATATAATTCACATATAGCCCTGGATATGCTTAAATCGTACAGCATAAAAAAAATAAAGTATACAAGATAATGATTTGACTTACGTACATCATGAAATAATGACCACGCTAAGTTTAGTGTACAATCCATCATCTCACAGAGATACAAAATAAAAGAAAAAGAAAAAAAAATATTTTTCCTCCTTGTGATGAGAACTCAGGATTTACTCTCTTAACAACTTTCGTATATAACGTAGAACAGTGTTAATTATATTTATCATGTTGTACATTGCATCCCTAGTACTTATTCATCTTATAGCTAGAATTTTGTGCCTTTGGACCACCTTCATCTAATTCCCCCTCTCCCCAACCCCCCCACTTCCAATAACCACAAATCTGATCTCTTTTGTTTGTTGTTTGTTTGTTTGTTTTGAAGTATAATTGACCTACAATGTGTTAGTCCATGTTGCACGATATTTCTAGATGTTACAAAATGATCACTACACAATGCTCATAAATTTAATGCCTCAGTAAAATGTTGCTGAAGGTCAAGGAGAACGAGGATGAGAGTAATCATTGGATCTGACTAGTTTATAATACTGGGAAATTTGAATCAAGCATGGGGAAGAAGGGGTTGGGGGGAAGCCCTGGCAGGTCATTAGATTTGCTTTTACATGGAGCACATCCTCAGCCCAAATGGTTTCATGTCTAAGAGGAAAGAGTATATGTTTCTATTCTCCAGTGGGTCTCAGAATAGCAGGAACTGTCTCACAGCAGCCCCGCATCACAAAGGCATCTCACAAAGAATGAGAGCCATGAGAGGTGGGGGCAGCTAGAATCTCTCTTCCCTGATGGATTCTGGAAAATTCAGATATCCTGCCACTGATTGTTCAAAATTGTTGGTTTCTGTTGAAATGACTCAAATGTTACCCAGTCAGAACCTTGGCTGCCACATAATATCTCAAGTTCTAAATATTTTTTGCTTTTATTTATCTGGCCCCTTTCTTTTCAGTCTAGCTCCCTCAGGATATTTGACAATGTAAAGCAAAGGACCAAAATCTAATCAAAGGAAACCTATTATCAGTGATAGTTTTAAAAAGTTAAGGACTTAAGAACAAATGCAAGCTGTAAATGAGGCAGGCACATTTCAAACTAGGAAAGCCAAGGACTGGTTGGTTTTACTTTAGCTGCAAATTCCTTTTTTTTTTTTTTGCTCTTTTTAGGGCCGTACCCATGGCATATAGAGGTTCCCAGGCTAGGGGTCGAATTAGAGCTGTACCTGCCGGCCTACGCCACAGCCACAGCAACGCGGGATCCGAGCCGTGACTGTGACCGTGAACACAGCTCATGGAAATTCCGGATCCTCAACCCACTGAGCACAGCCAGGGGTTGAACCCAAATCCTCATGGATACTACCTGGGTTTGTTAACCACTGAGCCACAACGGGAACTCCTAAGTTGCAAATTCTGCTTTGGTTCATGTGCTGATGAGAGGTCAGAGAGTATGAACTCAAAGAGCTAGGTTTAGGAGAGGAAGAGAGATTTGGAAACAAAAGACAAAAACAAAAACCCACTACACTGTACAGTAGGAACAGACAGCACTATAAATCAATAATGGAAAAAATAAAAAGCATAAAAAAAAAAACCAATACATCTTCTTCTTGACGTGGGATTCAGGTCAGGTTTGTGCCAGCAAAGAGGAACCAAGAAGTAGTCCTTATCACAAGATAAACCTGGCCCGTCTTCCTGGAGAGCTGATTTCACTTGGAGGAGGCAAAGTCTATCCAGAGTCACATTTTTTAAAATTTCATATATAATGAAGTAAAATGTTTTAATTTACTTTAAATATATATAGAAAAGACCAAGACTTCAAAAGTGTTTCTCACATGAGTTAGTTGGTGCTCCGAAGCTCCTTGCTAAAGGCCCTCCCTCTGGTTAGATACTTGGATGAGATAACAGTGCGTTGCTACAACGGAATGAAGAAGCCCTGGAGGTGACTGAAGAAGCCCTGGAGGTGACGTTACATCCGCTTGCTTCTGGAAGAAGTTGCTCTCAAATGAGCTTTTAAGGGAAGAGCAGGAGTCTGCCATGCAGATCAGAGGAAGCACGGAGGGAGAAGAGAGATAAGCGTTATTATCTGGCAGCCTGAGAAGTATAATGTGAGTTGAGGGAAACTTGTCTCCTTCCAAATTCTGGCAGTGGGTGAGTAGACCATTGAGGGGGTGGGGAGAGGAGAAGAGGCTGAAAGGAAGAAAGCAGGGAAACTTCTAGATCTTACAGCATTTTCTTGACCAGATTCAGGTGCCTGAACATGGTGCTGGGGTCACTAAGGAGACATGTAGGGATTTTTAAGCAAAACTGGCAAGGTCTTATTTGCATTTGGGAAAATTCATTCTCCTAGCATTCAGGTGAATTCTCTTTCATTGGTCTTGGTCATAGTCCCAATTAAAAGGCAAAGAACAAGTTGGGGTGGTGAAGGGTTTTTGCCACAAATATTATACAGGGTTGATGTCTTTGTAAAAAAAAAAAAATCCTTATAGATTGATAAGAAACAGCACCAGAATCTGTCTAGGAAACAAAAGGGTAATTAAGTTGAATATATTAAAATATATAAATATTGAAAAATGACCAGTGTCACTATCATATAAATGCCTAGTAATAATAAAAAAAATTTGGTTGATTTCACCCATCCCATTAGTGACAATGAGGAATAATAATAACTCTCAATTCTGGCAGGAATTAGGTGAGAAGGACATTCCCACTGATGGCGTGATAGGTTTAACATTTCAGGAAGAAACTTTGGCAATATGTTCATACCCTTTGACCTAATGATGGTCTTTCCGGGAATTCATCAGGAAGTTATCAAAGATGTAGACAAAGATTTGTGTATAATATGCACTATTTATAACAGGCAAAAAACCCAAGCTGTCCCACGAGCTTGGGAATTACAGGAAACTTAATACGATATTATGTAGCTATTAACAGTATTTCAAATTATACAAAAATCATCATCAATTCTGCCAGAGGCTATCATTATCTGGTGACATTATGAGTGATTTCTACTTTTAAAAAATACTTTCCCCCTTCAAAAAAACATTTTCCATAACAATAAGGGATTTAGTCCATAACAATAAGGGATTTAGCCCACAACGAGCAATCTCAGGCCTCATGAATTGCTTTTAGGGAGGTAGTTTTGGCAGAGAGGCAACTCTGGGACCTGGAAAACTGAATCACACATACGCATTCCCAGCCTGTCTTTGATTTTTTGATTTGCATAAACAAAAGCAGAATAAGAATTTCCACTCTTCTAAGTCCCTACCGCATACTAAGCACTTAACCTGCTTAATCTTCTTTAATCCTCCCAACACCGCTCCAAAGAAGATATTATTAACAATATTCCCATTTTAGAGATGGAAGAACTGAGGCGAGAGAAGAGGTGAATTAATAGCCCAAAGCCTTGCAATTTAATTTCATTGTTCTTTTGAATTCTTCCTTTTTTGCTCTGTCCCCTTCTGTTTAGCCCAGGTCCTGATCTCTCAGCTGAAGAGTGCAAATCCACAGAACTTTTACCTCTCCAGAAAACCTTTCCTTTTTTTCCCCTTAAGTGTATACATCAGGGACCTGGGGGCAGGCTTTCCTGAGAGCACTTCCCCCTTCCTTCTCCTCTGGCCTTTAACTTTTGCTCCTGAAGCCACAACCAGCTTTCTCATTTGGCAGCAGAGACTTATTGGTGCCTTTTCCTCCAAGGCCAGAGGTTAGTAACTGGGATTCCTCTCAGCCAGGGGGCATTTTCTCTCCCCTTCGCTCCTTCCTTCCTAGTCTTAGGCCCTCTACTCTTCAAGCCCTTTAGCTCTCTTCAGTTCTTCGGTCCATCTCCTCCCAACCCTTCTTCTTGTCTCCTCTAGCTTGTTCCCCGGTCTCCATTTCTGCCTCCATCGTGGCATCTTTATTATCATTGCTAAAAGCAAGTACCAAATCATTGTATCTGAAAGAAGAGGGTTTTCTGGGTCGTAGTTCCAAGATTTGTCCATTGATACGAAACCCCTTCGTGGGTACCATGCCTCACAATTCCCTTCTCCTAAGTCTCTTGGGGGTTTTGGACCCATTTTGTTGTTTTATACAGATAAGCTTGACCAGTCTCAGGGCTGGTGGGTGTGCGGGCGCTGACAGCAGCCTGAACTGAGAGTCTGCACTGTGTGCGTCGGGGTGGCGGTGCCTAGGAAGAAGCTTCAGGTGCAATTGACTCTTTCCAGCAAGAGCAGTATCTCAGCAGCCCAAGTTATCTTCTAACCTTTCATTTCTCTCCTAGGCTGGAGTTGCTGACCAACTCAAGCATCTTGCTGTCCAGAAACGTCGGAGATGGCAGCCTGCAGAAGCTCCTGCCTCCTTCGGTGTCTGCTCATCTTCATTCTCCTCCAGCTGCCGGAGCTGGATGCGGGTATGTCTCGCCTGACTCTCTGGCCTGCAGGCTTGAAATTTCTCAGTAAGTGTAAACAATCCCGCTTGGTTCGCCTTTGCGACTTCCCCAAGTGTCCAGATGGACACCCTCGGGCTGTGGTAGGAATAAGAGAACTAGTGGAAGCGTCTCTACCCTTCGGCGGGAACCTGGTTCGTACCAGCCATCGCCGCCCACCTCCACATTCTGTCTGACCCTCTTGGCTTTTGGCAGCTCACTTTGACGTGATCGGACCCCCGGAGCCCATCCTGGCGGCAGTGGGTGAAGATGCCGAGCTGCCCTGTCACCTCTCCCCCAACGTGAGCGCGGAGCACCTGGAGCTGCGGTGGTTCCGGAAGAAGGTCTCGCCCGCGGTGTTCGTGCGCCGGGAAGGGCGAGAACAGGAGGGAGAGCAGATGCCGGAGTACCGGGGGAGAGTGACGCTGGTGGAAGACGACATCGCCTCGGGGCGCGTCGCCGTGAGGATCCAGGGGGTCAAGGCCGCTGATGATGGGGAGTACCGCTGCTTTTTCAGGCAGGACGAAAACTACGAAGAGGCCATCGTGCACCTGAAAGTGGCTGGTGAGTAGAGCGGTTTTGACTTTTCTCCGCTGACTCCAGGTGGGATATATTTTTCCCATGGATCTGTTACTTTGGAAACCATCAGATTCATTTCCCAAATCCCTTTTAGGTTGGAAGAGGATGGCAGGCCTAGAGTAGGAGGGGGTTTGAGTTGACAGCGGAGAGGGACAGCGGCGATTTAGCTTTCCGAGTAGAGCTTTATTTCAATGATGTCCTGCCTTTCCCTCTCTATTACAGGATAAGCGTTTCCTCATGTTATTAACGAAATGAGTGTAATATGTAATGGTTGTATAACACCATAATTTGCTTGATCAGAGCCCAGGATTGAGCATTTTATGTTGTGTCTATTTTTCACCATTACAGTAAGGCTGTGGTGAGCAACCTCAATGCAGACTTTGATGCTGCTTTTATGAATTAGTACCCAAAGACAAATTTCCTAAGATCAGAAAGCATGGCAGCTTGTTAAAGGTCTTGATCCATCCAGAAAAGTCTTTGTTTTTGTTTCCTTTTGCTTCAAGTCAAAATTCAGAGCGAAACAATAAGGAAAATGGTAAGCACTTGGGAGGAAAATATGCCTTGAGGCCTGGCTTTCCCACTTGGCGTTAAGCAAATCTCCTTCTGAGCTCTATTTCCTACTATAAAGCCGGGGGAGCACCTATCAAACAAGATTTTGCGAGAATAAAATAAAACGAAACAATATATGAGAAACTGCTTTATCAATTCAAAGCTTGCAAGATACCACTACTATGCCTCAGACTGCCCTGCAATGTATAAGATACAAGTACATTGCTTTTCATGTATATATTCGAATAAAGAAAATAGCTGGGTGAAATCAGGGTGCCCCACATGGCAGCATCATGTGTAATTCATATGTTCTTTTTAGGGAAGTATTTTCTTTTTCCCCTCTTCTTTTTTTAGTTCCATACCTGAGGCATATGGACGTTCCCGGGCTGGGGGTCAAATCTGAGCTGTTCTACACCACCGCCAAAGCAAGGCCAGATCTGAGCTGCCTCTGCGAGGAATACCACAACTCACAGCAACACTGGATCCTTAACCTTTGAAGCGGGGCCAGGGATCAAACCCTCAATCTCATGGATACTTGGGGTTCTTAACCTGCTGAGCCACAATAGGAATTCTAGGGAAGTATCTTAAAGTTCGGTTATAAAGCCCTAAAGATTTGATAGCATAAAAATGCCACTGATATCTTTTATGAGTGGTAGACACCTGTGAGAGTCTGCTGAGGGTGGTGGCCTTTTTCATGAAAAGAATACACATTCTCATATGTATGCACAACTTGGAATATAGATTTAAACCAACAGATGTGGGTGTGTTTAAGAACTCTTTTCTGGAGCTTCGTGCTTTCCTGTACTTAGTAGAATTGTAAGAAAATAATAGGCTGAACATAAAAGGAAAACAGCTTCATGCTGATTTATGTTAAAATGTGAATTGTGGGTGTGGCGGGGGAGGGGGGGGATGAGGTTGAAACCATTTAAGAAAATTCCTGATTCAGTATCATAGGTAAAGGAAACTTAAACTGTGAGCTACAATCTCAGTGCAAAGAACCTCCAAATCCCCTTCTCCTCAAGGATACTTCTTCTCTGTTCATCTTTAAATACTCGATCCTAGTTCCTTTTTCTTATCTTACCTTATGTTTTCTTGGATGTGCCCACAGCGTGCAAGAGGTTCCCACATGCATGCCACAGCTATAACCATGCCGAATCCTTAACCCACTGAGCCACGAGGGAACTCTCTCAATCCTAATTCTTTTCCTACTCAAATCCTTTTTGTAATACTTCCAGAGATATGAGAGAGCTCATATCTCTGAAATTCCCAGCCTAGACTTACTAGTCTGCCTCTAAGCCTTTGGTCTTGCTGTTCCTGCTGACTGGACAAGCACCGCATGTCTGTCCATCAAACTCCTGCCCATGTTTCAAACACTAAATCCCAACATGGCATCCGTCTTTGATAAGAGTATGACATTCCTTTTATTGCTGCCTCAGCTTCCTGGCATAATAAAATGTGCAGATGAGTCCTTCTCATTCCCAGTTCCCTTGGACTTCTTCTCAAACTACATAGCCCTATGTTACAAGGCCCCCTGAAGAGTGTCTACTAAAGCAGTAAGGGTTCTTCTTTCTCCATAGCTGTGGGCTCTGATCCTCACATCCATATGGAAGTTCAAGAGAGTGGAGCGATCCGGCTGGAGTGTACCTCAGTGGGATGGTACCCAGAGCCCTTGGTGCAGTGGAGAACTCCCAAGGGAGAGGAATTTCCATCCATGTCAGAGTCCAGGAGTCCTGATGAGGAAGGCCTGTTCACCGTGGCAGCTTCAGTGGTCATCAGAGACCCCTCTGTGAAGAATGTGTCCTGCTATGTCCGGAACCTGCTCCTTGGCCAAGAGAAGGAAGCAGAGATTTCCATACCAGGTCAGTGAAACCAGAGCTGGGTTCCATTCTGACACAGCTTCAGAGCCTCATCACATGGGACACCTGCCCAGCTGTAACCTCATGGCAGGCCTGTCTGCTTTCCTCACCTTAAGCTTTTTCCACCTAAACTCCTGCCCACTGAGCCCCACCAACTTCACTGGAAGAGTAGAGATTCTGAAGACATCGATTTTACCTAGATCTCATAGAAATTCCAGATTTTCCATCCTAGGAGAGATGTCTTAGATAGAAAAGCTTTCTCTCTGGGGAATCTTCCTAATCCAGAGCCTTCTGAATCTCACTAAATTAGTTCTGTTTCCATCCTTGCCTCCTCCTCTCCGCATCCCACACTAGTGCTCTGTCTAAGTTTTCAGGGTCCTCAGGGGAAAAAGAGGGTGTGGGATGGGCTGGGAGTTTGGGCTTAGTAGATGCAAACTATTGCATTTAGAATGGATAAGCAATGAGATCCTGCTCTATAAGCACAGGGAACTATATCTAGTCACTTGTGATGGAACATGATGGAGGATAATGCGAGAAATATATATATGGCTGGTCACTGCTGTACAGCAGAAATTGACAAAACATTGTAAATCAACTATAATAAAAAATTTAAATCTTAAAAAAAAAAAGTTTTCGGGGTCCTCAGGGAAACAAATCTTCTTGTTATTCCCCACACAATACCTCTGGTTCAGGCAGAAACTTTTCCTTATTCTCTAATTGAGTCCCATTCTGCTGCACACAGAGGTGATATTTCCCCTTCCTTATTTCCTTTCCTCATCCCCTTGGCTCCCATCCTGCACTGATAGCTAAGGAGAAATTTCCTTGATAACAGGAATTGATCCATTATATTCTGTATTTCATTCTGTCCTCAAAGGACTCTTGTTCATCTTCATTCCTCTCTTTCTCTGCTCTCTCTTACCTAAAATCAAAATTTATTTGAAAGACTTAGAGTGGCATGCTGCCATGGGAGGAATGGGAGAGTTCCAGGTCATCTTCTCATCCAGCCCCCTTTGGAATGAGGAGAAGAACTGGACTTGCTCAGAGTTTCTCAACAAATGTCCTTCTTGCGAATTTTGTTTTAGCTCCCTTCTTCCCAAAGCTGACTCCTTGGATGGTGGCTGTGGCTGTCATCTTGATGGTCCTAGGACTTCTCACAATTGGGTCCATACTTTTCACTTGGAGACTATATAAAGAAAGGTCCAGACAGAGGAGGGGTGAATTCAGCCCTAAACGTAAGTTCTAGAATCCCAGTCTACTTGTCAGGAATGCTTCCAAGTGGGGTGGGATCCAAGTCCTTTGGGATGACTGCCAATGGGAAGATAATTGATTCTAGAATTCTGAAAGTCAGAGGGGATTATAAGGCTCCTGAAATCAGTGGTATACAATACGAAGAAGAATAGAGGTTTAGGGTACAAGATAAGTCAAAACCTATTCTAACTGAGATAATAGACCTGATGTTTATTCACTGCTCACCTTCAGACCCTATCCTTACTTCTAACTTGGTTTCCCACTAATGACTAAAGATCTGATCCCAAGCCAGTAGGAACTTCCTACATATTTCTTAGAAAACAAAATGTAATCCTTGTTCATTTATTGATAGTATTTCAATAATCAGGTAGTCACGAACTGAACAGTTAGCACTTTGTGTGTTTTTCACATCTGTTTTGTACCCTCCCTCATGGCCACTGTAGAAGGTCATTAAGGTATTTCCATTTGTTTTCCAGAGAAACTCCTGGAAGAGCTCAGTAAGTTCTATCTTCTTGTCTTTATTTTATCCACAAGGTTTTCTCTCTCTTATTGTAAAATATGTCAATAACACTCTTTCCCCTTCTCTCTCTCTTTTATTGTAGAATGGAAAAAGGCTACATTGCATGCAGGTCAGTGACCCTGGATATCATAAGGGCTCGGAGGCTCCACCCACAGGGACTCAAAACCCTATAATACTTGGAATTAAATGAGAGCAAGGAGAATATGAAGGGGCAAGACGTGCCTCAAGGAACATGTGCAGGTCACTTGCCACCATCTTGCCCCTTCATATTCCCCTCATTCTCATGAACTGATGGCCCCTAATGCCTACCTAACGGGACCTGGTCAGAGGGCACTTGTCTTCTAACCTTCTTCCAAGGGCCCTCTGACCAGGTCCCGTTAGGCACTAGGAACCATCAGTTCATACCTCACCCTGTGGCTGTTGATGCGAGAGGGGACTAGAGACAGCTGAGCAGGCCAAGCGGCTCTCTTCCTAAGGAGACCTGTCAACTACTAGAATGGTACTCTACTTCTCTGGAGAAGAAAGGATAGTTTTTTCAACCTCTAACACGTACTGACGTTCAGAATCACTTTCTCTCTGTTTCCAGTTGATGTGACGCTGGATCCAGATACTGCCCACCCCCACCTCTTTCTGTATGAGGATTCAAAGTCTGTCCGACTGGAAGATTCACGTCAGAAACTGCCTGAGAAACCTGAGCGATTTGACTCCTGGCCTTGCGTGTTGGGTCGTGAGACCCTCACCTCGGGGAGACATTACTGGGAGGTGGAGGTGGGAGACAGGACTGATTGGGCAATCGGGGTGTGTAGGGAGAACGTGATGAAGAAAGGATTTGACCCCATGACTCCTGAGAATGGGTTCTGGGCTGTGGAGTTGTATGGAAACGGGTACTGGGCTCTCACCCCGCTCCGGACCCCTCTCCCCTTGGCTGGACCCCCCCGCCGGGTGGGGATCTTCCTGGACTACGAATCAGGCGACATCTCCTTCTACAACATGACTGATGGATCCCATATCTATACTTTCTCCAGTGCCTCTTTCTCTGGCCCCCTCCGGCCCTTCTTCTGCCTGTGGTCCTGTGGTAAAAAGCCCCTGACCATCTGCCCGATCACCGATGGGCTTGAGGGAGTCACAGTAGTTGCTGATGCCAAGAACCTTTCTAAGGAGATCCCACTGTCCCCCACGGGGGGAGAATCTGCCTCTGGGGATACAGACACCCTCCATTCTAAACTAATCCCTACCCAGCCCATCCAAGGGGTGCCTTAAGGAAATCCCAGCACAATCATCTCCCTTTGCTCTTACCCCCTCCTCCATCACCTCTGAGGCTTCATCTGCCAGCTTTACTCAGCCCCTGTTTCTTCCTGTTGGGTAGGGAGTAATTAGTCTTGGGAACGTTGTGTTGCTGCTGATAGAGTGTGTGGGGTGTAGGACCTTCCTAATCCGTTTCTGCACCAATATTCAGGGCCCAGGGAGGTGACTCAAAACTGCCTCTCACATTCCTCTGTACCTTGAGGCCAAACCCTGTAGGGGGCAACCTGAAGTTCAGGGATCAAGATGGAGTTAGATTGGCACAAGGTTGTGACAGAAATATCTTGGTGTCTAGAATAGGACTATATAGAGGAACAGGTTTTAGGCCAGCCGAAACCCCAAAAGGTCCTGGGAAGGGAAGATCTGAGGCTGAAATCCCATAAAGGAACTTGGAGGTGACATTGGTATAGAGGAAAAAAACGTGAGGCGAACTTAGGCCAGTGATGGACCTCTGGCCTGCCCCTAGACTTGTAGGGCCTTTATCTCAAATTTTCTAAGTTGTGTCCTACAGAATGGATCAGAGTAATTGGCACGGAGATTAAAGAAGAGGTGAAACGAGCAGGGCTGGGGGGGTCAGATAGAACATGTGATAGAGCAGAGAATTTTAGACAAAAGTCTAAGGTTATGTGCACAGCCATGCCTCAGGCCCCATTCGTTCCCCGTCTCTGCACGCCCCCCGTTTCTCCCATGCCTGGGGCTCATTCTAATCTTGTTTTGTTGACTCCACAAGTGTACAGTTCTCTTCTTCCCTTTGATCTAGAATCCCTCCTTTTCAGAGGCGATTCCAGGAATCATCTTTCAGTGATATCACTGCCTTATCGGCCATTGTCTCACCTTCAACCCAACATTAGGTTTAAACCCCCTCAACCACACCTTCAATTAACTTCAACCGCCACCCACTTCCACACGCCACTGCCAATCACTCTCCCGTCACCCAGCTTTCCTACATGTTGCTTCTCCTCAGGGTCCCCCGAAGGCCGTGTCATTGTGTCCAGCACAGCTAGATTGATTCCATTTGTTTGTATTTGCATTTCCTTATATACCTGTGGCTTGTCTTGTTGCCAACAGGCTGCAAATTTATCCAGGCTCTCACCTTCCATTTCCATTGTGTTCTCCAGTTTCCGGAATAGATGTCACCTATGGTTTTAACCTAATAAATAAGTCTGTCTAATTGCTGAAAACAGCATCTGTACCTTCCTTTCTTCATCCCAACAAGTGGAATTGAAACAACAACAGAGGAAAGAAACCTATGTGGGAATGCTGCGGGCCCAAGCAGCGTGGTTCTATTCATCCAAAACCCATCCCCAAACCTGATGGTGGTGGGCTCACCAGGACAGCCACCACAGGGGGCTATTGTCCTGGGAGGGTCCAGCTACTTACAAAAAGACCACAGAGCCAATGGCTATGTACCCTCAGCCTCTGTCTGAGTGGTGACCCCATTTCTACTACTAACAAGGTAACCTCTTCAAATGTCTATAGTACTTTTCCAGGAAGAGAAAATGTTTGGGAAATTTTAGTGACAATGCCTGATAATTGGAAAAACAAACCAACCTGGGTGATCTTTAAGCCACTATTCCAGAGGAAAGCCCCTTTGGATTCCTTCTCGAAGGCTCTCGTAGTTCAGTGAGATGCCCACTTTCCCCTATGTTGCCCCAAGAAAGGATCAGGAAGAGTCCCCTTCACAGAAGGTCTGAACTTAATTCAATCCAGCCAGCTCTGCTGCCCAAAGGGACAGAAAGTGAGTCTCCAAAATTACACCAAGTGGTGGGAAATCACCTGCTATGTATATCTCCTGCTGAGAAATTATCAGACAGAGCTCTACTCATCAAACAACAAGGAATCAAATTCCAAACTATGTTCATACTAACATATTCTTTCCATTATTGCACCCATTATATTTCTCACAAATAAGTAAAAAAACAGCTTCTGTAAGTTTTCAGTCTACCTGCTCCCTCATAGACGACCATGACAAATTAAAACCAAACATTCTCTATTGTGTGGAAATTCTGTACACCAGACAAGTCTGTTATCATTACATTCACTGTACTTTAAGTGAAATATG
Organism: Catagonus wagneri; assembly: GCA_004024745.2. NCBI lineage: Eukaryota > Metazoa > Chordata > Mammalia > Artiodactyla > Tayassuidae > Catagonus > Catagonus wagneri. The sequence goes on along the minus strand of PVHT021183524.1, from coordinate 15,075,330 downwards.
ACAAGCATAGAAATATTCCACCGCTCACTTTTTGTCATTGTCAGGTACCAGGCTCTACCTCCACTTAGATTTTGGTTTTGGTGTCTTCCTGCTGAGTTGAGACACTTACGCAGCAATATCTAGATAATCACATATTCATGGATATGTTGTTACATGATGATGATGGAGATGATGATGATGATGATTTTGCGTTTTAGGGCCACACCTCTGGCATATGGAAGTTCCCAAACTAGGGGTCAAATTGAGCTACAGCTGCCAGCCTACACCAGAGCCACTGCAACGTGCGATCTGAGCAGTGTCTGCAACCCACACCACAGTTCACAACAACGAGAAATCCCTAATCCACCGAGCAAGGCCAGGGATAGAACTGGCATCCTCATGGATACTAGCTGGTCTCGTTACCACTGAGCCACAATGGGAACTTCCGTTAGATTACTTTTAAACAAATCTACATCCAGGCTTATGAATCAGGAGACCACAGAGGTCTTTACTTTGGGAAGGGGTCTAGAAGAAGTAATAGAAGAGAAACAACTGTTGACATTTATTCTGACAGCCTCCTTTCACAGATGAGGAAACTGAAGCCAAGAGAAATGAAGTGATTTGATTAAAAGTACATAGTAGGAGCCCTTGCTATCTATCCAAGACATCTTCTGCTTAGCAAGCCACAGTTGAATAGGAGGATTGATAAAGTTCATCCGGGGACGCAGAAAACTGTTTAGTGAAATTATCAAGGATGGGCCTCGTTGGTTCAGGCATAAAGAAGGTCAGGAGAAGAGAAAAGCAACTAAACATGCCAGGGGCTACTTGGACCAAAGGCACGCATCTGGAGAACCAGACAGAAAGGACTCCTCCCTCCATCATTTCATGGACCCCCAGCACCCAATGTCTTCCTTTCCTTGCCCCGCTCCTTCCTCAAACACTGCTCACCCCATGCTGCCCACCCTACACTGTACTCCTGGGAGAAGAACATCTGCTGCTTTAAAAGTATTCATTTGTGTTCAAATTGTACTTTTAGAAAGTAAAAAAGACCAAAAACCAAAGTCCAAACTTCTTTGAAGAATACTTAGGAACCTCAGGAGTTCCTGTTGTGGCTCAGCAGTAATGAACCCAACTAGCACCCATGAGGACTCAGGGTCAATCCATGGCCTCACTCAGTGGGTTAAGGATCTGGCATTGCTGTGGATGTGGGTTAGGCTGGCAGTTACAGCTCCAGTTAGATCCCTAGCCTGGGAACTTGCATATACTACAGGTGAGGGCCTAAAAAGCAAAAAATAAAAAAATTAAAATTAAAAAAATACTTGAGAACCTCAAAGCATTTGTTTTGCTAGTTTAATGTACAATGTGTATCCTGAAATGCTTATGTGAAATCTCACCCATGATAGATGGGGCTGTCACAGGAACCCCTCCCTCCCTGGGAGAAATAGCCATAGGTTTTAATTCGCTCTGAAATTTCTCTCCCCTTCCTATTTCCTCATGATCTTCAAGGAAAATGTTTACCAAGCACAGTACTGAGCTGGTAGTAGATTCTTAGGAAACGTCTGTGCCCGCCCTCCCCCTCCCCCGGCGGGCTCTAACCTCTTTGCATGAGGCAGCCTGAGGGAGAACTTATCTGAGGAGCCTTCTAGCTCGTTTTCCAGCTGGCATCAGCTACCAGTGCCTGGCAGGAATTAACAGTCTTGGTAGTCTTGGCTTTATTTTCAAGAATGCAAAAAGAGAAGAAATGTTGCCATGTTGATTCTTTTCCCAAACCTGTCTTAATCGCCTGAAAACAGAATTTGTGATAACTGCGAATTTAGAAGCACCAGAAAGGCCTCTCTTCCATCACTGCAAATAATTAACTGGAGTATTTCCAAGGCTTGGTTTTCTTTTTTAAACTAGAGTCAAAAACCTTTAACCCCAAGGCTAAAGATCAGCGTAAAATTGCAAACGCTACTGAAATAATAATCATGGTCTTCATTTCACACACTGCCAACTCTAGTCATCACGTGTTTGAAAGTACCTGCCTCTATTTAACAGAGATTCTGTGAGAGTTGAGCTCAGACATAAGGATTAAGAGAAAAGTAATTGTACGACCTCTACCATCCCTAACCAACAATAGCTCTTCCACACCATCTCTCTGCATATCCCAATTCATCTGTTCCTTCTGCCTCCAGACAGCGTTCATGTCTCCTCAAATAGCCCTCTGGAAACCTCTGAGTCCACTCCCAACAACGTGCACATTTACTCTTGCCTCTCACTAAAAAAAAAATGTAAAATGGAAATAGCCTTTTTTTTCCCTAAATACATATGAAAGATTAAAAGGTAACAATGTTCCAAAGTCTCATCACTCAAATATAACCGATGCCAAAGTTTGGGTTTACCCTCTACTTAAAGAAATAATCCATATCTGTATTATTTAGTTCAAAGGATTTAAGCTAAATACTCTTTGAGGAGTGTTTCATACAGAGATTTAGGAAAACCGTATGAATTAATGGAAGATAGAGTGATACACCTGTAGAAAGTGAAAGGCAGAACTGTGTTTTCCTTTTTTGGCCGCGCTGGCGGCATGTGAAACTTCCCCGGCCTGGGATCAAACCCACGCCCCAGCAGCGACTGAGTCATAGTAGAGACAATACCAGATCCTTAATTCACTGTGCCACCAGGGAACTCCTTGACGTCTCCTTTTGAGGGCAGAATAACAGCCATACAGAGAAGTCCACCAATCCTCAGCGTACAGCTCAGTAAATTCAGAAGCAAGACACCCGCTCACGACGGGAACACGAGCAGGAAGATTTACAACAGAAAGTACAGAAGGAAGGAGTTAGCGAGCACCCTAGTGTTGCCGGTAGCCTAAAATTTCCTGGAATCTGGTGTAAATTTAAGCATGGCAATGCCAGCCACTTGGAGGCCATTTATTTAAACTAGAATTCTGCGGAGTGTGGAGAGAAAGCGCCCTTACTCTCGGGTACTCAGACCTGCGGCGCCCTGCCGGCGGCATCCTGGAATCGAATTCGAATTCATTCAGAAGACGCTCCCGGGCCATCCTGGCAACCCGCTCTTCCACCCAGAGTTGGCGTCCTGAGCGGTTCGTTTTAACTGACGGATTCACTTTTTAGACGAAAAATTTCCACATCATCAGAAAGAAAAAGGAAAAAAAGAAATTTTTTTTTTGACTGATGTTCATGTAGACACGGATATACAATCTAAGTAAACCCTACATACAGCAAGTCAGGATGGCCGAGCGGTCTAAGGCGCTGCGTTCAGGTCGCAGTCTCCCCTGGAGGCGTGGGTTCGAATCCCACTCCTGACATCACAGTTTTTCCTTTTTTTTCCCCTTCAAACACGCTGGTCCTACGTGCCACCCACTCCTGGCAGCACACTTTTTCTTCAAAAGTAGTGGTTCCTTTGTGCCGCGTACCTGCCTCACCCTCCCACCAATCTCTTTAGGACAGAACTCATAACCCATAAGTGATTAGCATGGTGCCTGCCCCATGATAAGCACTGCATGGATAAACAAGAATTTGATTGCAAACTGTTTCCTCTTGTGCACATGAATCACTTTCATAATTGATATACGGAGAGTTAAGATTTTTAGGCTTTGGGGAGAGAAGATTAGATTCCTTACCTGGATATATTCTATAGCTTCAGGTGAGGACTGCTACTTCAGTAGTACAGATCAGGAAATCCATTGAAGGCCACTTGACTGGAAACACCCCTGTAAAGTTGTTCCTGGAGCTTGATGAAGCAGAAGGCTGAGGTTAAGCAGGCTTGGTAACAGGATGAAGGAGTGGTCCAGTGTTGATATCAACACCAGCCGGCCACACCATTTGAGGGAGGTCTCTACTCTGGACCTGAAAAAAAAGGCTCACTAAAGGAGAAGATAGGTAGACGTGAAAAAGAGGGTCTGTCTTTTGATGACATAAAATTCATATTTTAGGACAGAACAAGAAAAATTAAACATAAAATTCTCTCTGTGTGTTTATTTGGACCTCCCCCCTCCATCCCCAATGTGTAGTATGTGTCAGCCTTACACATTAACCAGAGAGCACTTTAAAGATGGGATCTGGTGACTGCTCCATCCTAAAGATCATTTTCCCCCTTACTTCTGATGCTAGCAATATAACTTAAAAGACGGGATCCTTTGTCAGTTCAGGACAGGGTCATGGTGATCTGCTGCTTACTTTGTGTGAACTTTCACAGACTACGTATTCTTGGTGAACTCTATGTAAAATATCAGTATGTCATTTTGATGTACTATCCTCTGTCCCGAAAATGTACGTGGCTGTGCCTTCAACTTGCAACAAGGGGAACAGTTCCCTGAGCTTCCTGAGAGTCTATCTCCCGTGTTATAAACTTCAGTTTAGCTCAAATAAGATTCCTTTTTTTCTTCTTAACATACTGTTAATTGAATTTTTGCTGACACTTTCCACTGCTGTGTGTTGCTTATAAAGAAAAGTGGGCAGTTAAACTGCAGAATGAGTGAAGAAAGTCTTCACAACAGTAAAGTTGTTTCCTGAACTATTCCTCAAAGTGTTAGGACATTTTGTTTCTGCAAATAGAACAGGAGATCATAGTTTTACCCTTGACCATCAGCATAAAATAATGTGCTTGTTCTGAAGGTAAATGCCATGTTGGTGGAATTTTCTGTACTGGGTGGTTGTGGTGGGAAGGGCTTGGTTGTGGAAGATGAGTAAGAGTTACAGTGAGCTTTGTTTCCCTGGTCTTGAGTTTCTACGCAAAGGGGCTCAGCCGTGAGTAAAACTCCAGAGTTCTTTTCCACTTCTCAGTTTTACTTCCTCTCTCTTTCAGAATTTGGAAGAAAGGACCTCAGCCCTTCCTGAACTGTTTCTTCAGGTCAGCCTGGATGCTAACAGCTTCAAGTCACCCTGTTCGGTGACTATCCACTCTGCGATATACAGTGCAAAGGATGCTCCTCCCTGACAGCTTCTTTTCTGAAATGACAGTGACAGATGTTTTTCTCTTTGATTTTCCTTTCCAAAAATCTCTTAGCACAAATCCACCTTCTAAAATAGTTATTTACAGCTTGCGTTATGTGGTTGGATTTTAGAGGCTGCTATAAATTGAGATGCCGCAGCCTTCTCAACACAACATTTATCAATTATTCCAGAGGTTGATCTTGCCTAAAAAAAAAAAAAACAATTGCCTGCAGATTATAAAAGCGTATCCATTTAGGATTTCCCCAAGAAAATGAATAGAATGACCAGAGATTGTGATGCTGCTTGTAGTTTAAATCTGGTGGCTTTTCCTTATGCTTTTCCTAGTTCCTTTTATTCTTGCTGAAAAAATATTATACGTAGTAAAAATGTAAGGACACCAAAAAAGGTAGAAATACTTCAGAAAGAAAAACGAATTCACCTTTGTCTCTTTTTCTGTAAACAGTAAGGTTGTTCCCACTCTTGGACCCATATAAATTTTGTGAAACTCCTTGAGGAAAACATGCCGTCAAGACAAGACTTACTCATCTTCTTTATCTGAGGCAGGAAAAACCACACGAGGCCCCGCTGGGATTCGAACCCAGGATCTCCTGTTTACTAGACAGGCGCTTTAACCAGCTAAGCCACGGAGCCAACACGCTTGCCAGTTTTCAAATAGACATGGAAAAGGAGTGAAATTTGCTTTTATTCTCTGTATCTATTCATTTTCCCTTTACTGAAGCTCAGGAGCAGATGGTTTTCCAGACCCTAAAGATGAACCTCCGCTTTGCTCCCAAAGACCTAAGAGACACGGCAGCCTTGGGAATACTGAGACTCCACACCGGCGTGAGCCTGAACCCTCCGGCTGCGCAGTAGGAGAAACCGCCGGGATAGGCGAGCAGCTTCTGCTTCCTTAGGTGAAGTGCGACCTGGGGCGCCCCAAGGATAGGAAACGCGCCACTTTTACACTCCATCGGGTTGTGTAACACATTTACACCAGAACACTTCCAGCACCAAAAACTAGTCCCTGAAGGAAGAAAGGTCTATGTTCTTTAGTTCAGGGATTTTAATTAAAACATGGGCCCTTCCTTAGCCATTATTTCCGTAAAATTGTGTTCTATCTGCCTGCTTCTTGCTAATAATGTTAACTAATGGAATTCTAGAGCCCCATCTTAAAAAAATTCAAGACTTCATCATTAAAACCTAGGTTGGGAAAGAGATGAAACGAGCAGTCCCCTCTCTTCTGCAGCTAGAGGAAGAAAAGCTTTCTTATCTGAAAACTTATCCAAAGGGTCTGCTTCATAAGCTATCAAAATGAGAGAATTCACAAGCATTTCTATATTTAAATGGAGGCTGTGTATATGTAGCTGTTTCAAACCTATTCTATTTATTCCATTCTCTGTAAAATAAATCTGTCCTTGGGAAAATAATTTGACCAAAGGGCTTTAGCTGAACTCAGAAGAGCTTACAAATTGTTGCCATCACTGTGAAAGTAGCTTCCCAAATGAAATCTATAATTATGATTGGCTGCTTGCTTGAAATCTGTTGTCATGGTAAAAATACTGAAATCAACATTTCAATTTTTCTAAACCGTATCAATATTTCAAGATTTCTCTGTCTCATTTCAAGTAGCCATAGCACTAATCTCTGCCTACAAACATGTTATAGGAGAGAGGTTAAAAAGCTCATGACTGCTAGATTTTTCATTTTCGTGAAATGATTGAAAGTCTATGAACTCAACACACAATCTGATTAACTCCATGAAATAAGCACCGATTTCTTTAATAGTATAAGATTAATCATAGTATTATTAATGTACTTGGAGCGGAGATAATCATGAACATCACAGTCACAGCTAACATGGCTTTGACACAACTGCGGTGGACATTTAGAAAGACAGCAGAGCCAGTAGTATTTGGTTTGAGTTCTTCCTTTGATTGGCAGCTGTCAAAATATGCAGAGACATTCTAATAATTCAAAGCAGTTGACTGCAAGCAACTTTGCTAGTCTATAAAGCCCAGTTATTCAATTAAACTCTAATCTAGATGTTGCTGTGAAGGCATTTTGCAGATGTGGTTAACATCTACAATTAGTTGACTATAAGTAAAAGAGATTATCCTCAGTAATGTGGGTGGGCCTTATCCAACAAGTTGAAAGACTTTAAGAGCAAACTGAAGGTTTTCCTAAGGAAGAAAAATTTGTCACAAGACTGTAGCATCAGCTCCTGCCTGGGATTTCCTAAACTCCCAGCCTGCACTGCAGATTTCAGATTTGTCAGTCCCTACAATCATGTAAGTGGATTCCTAGAAATATATGTGTGTTTTCCTACTGATTCTGTTTTTTCTCTATTCTGTTTCTCTTTTTCGGGCTGAAACAACCACTGGCGGGGGGAGACTGGAAGCTGGAAACTGGAACTCTCAGAAAAGAAGGTCCAAGAGAAAGATCTCTAAGAACAAAGTGAAAGTGAACCTTAGCTCATGTCAGAACATGAGCAGAGAAATTTAAGGCAGCCAAGAAAAGCTTTCAAAACCTGCCAAAGGGAGGTCTTTACAGATACTGAAGACAGCAAATGTGAGTATGCCCTCCCAGCTAGCTGAGTTGAAGCCCATTTTAGAGGTGCAAAATGGGACCTGTGACTTCAAGGGGTGCCCTGGAATCTGGCCTTCTCATCCTGGCTATATGTTGAGGACTATATAGAACCAAGAGGTACCCCAGTTTGCTTCTGCTGCGCTGCACCCAGCAGGCCTGGAAGCCCTATACTTGCCCAGCCTCAAGACAGAAGAAAGGGCCCAGAGTCAGCAACAGAGACATCAACGCTCTAATGGAGGGAGGAACTCACACATCTGAAGCAAGGTCCCAGAGGACACCCCATCATGTGCAGCACATGGCAGTAGTCTTCGCTCCCAGGGGAAGACTTCGTTCCCAGGGGAGATTACCAACTACAGGGAGAATTTACCTCAGGTTGGCTGATCGGTTACCAGGAAAACCAGCAGAGGATCACGCCCTTCGCCACCTCTTTGATAAGCTATCTTGATGAAGTTCTGATCTAAAGATTAGAAGAAATACTAGTGGGAGCTGGAGCAGTAAGTAGGCATTTACTGATTAGGCTCTAAGATTAAGAGGGACGGTCAGTTCGGCGGCCTAGGGGTTACGATTCTGTGCTTTCAAGGCTGCAGCCTAGATTCAGTCCGGGGAACTGGGATCCCATATCTTGACGAACTTGCCTAAGTAAATTTTGGGAATAAAGTGTTTTCAGCCACGCAAGAAGAGACAAGAGAGGTATATTGCCACCCTACAATGGCTTCCAATTTCCTACAGAGTAACAGCCAAAGTCCTTACAAGGGCGTACAAGGCCAAGAATCATTTCCTCAAGGTCCAGCACTCTGCGCTCAGCACTGGCCTCGTCCACATTGCTGAAATATCCCAAGCAGCAAGCTCCCACCTCCAGGCCTTTGCCCTGGAGATTTCCCCTGTTCCAGGTCGCTCTTTCCCGGATACCCGCGTTTATCTTTTATCACCTTCCCTGCTGGGCTTTCCTATTCCTTTTCCCGTTTGTTTTATTCCAGGTGCTTATCAATATTATTTGATTTATTTAGTGCTTTATTACTGTCTTTGCTAAGTCCATACAATCTTCTTCGGGGCAAGGATTATATATATTTTCTTGAAACAGTTGTATTTCCAGTGCCTCGAATGATAATATCGATTGAATGAAGAAATTCTTGAATGGGGGTGATACTGAGGCCGAGATGATGCCAGGCTTGCCTCCTACCGCCATTTTTCTGTTGGTGCAGACACGCTAAGACAGGAGCACAGACACTGGGACGCCCGTGCAGGCGAAGTGGCTGCCTGGGAGTCCACGCGCTGCGAGTCTGAGCTAGCCAGGACAATGCAACTTGCAGGCCCAAGCGCAGACTACACCACATGGATCACCTCCACCTTCTTGTTCCTGATGAAGGCATGCCTGCCTCATTATCATCCACGTGCGGGGCCAGTGGCGCAATGGATAACGCGTCTGACTACGGATCAGAAGATTCCAGGTTCGACTCCTGGCTGGCTCGGTGTACGAAAGTACCTTTTTTACTCCTTTTTTCCGCCTACCACGGAGGCATTCAATCAAGTTAGAAAATCCTTATAAAGTGAAGTGTGCCTGGAAGTCTCAGGAGCGAGAAGGCGCCACTTTTTTTTAACCACAACGGGAGACATTACTTCTTGGCAGAGCGATTCCGCGTCCGGCCAAGAGGTGGCGCCAGCCGAAGACATGTGCTGAGGCCTCCGTGTCACGCCCCGCAGGTCGGTTATGACTGAAAGTAACATAGCAAACAAAGAGGAAGAAATTAAAATATAGTTCAGATTGAGAAGTAGTAGTCAAGGGGTTAGAGTCTCTTTTGTTCTCCCCTATCCGGTCATTTACAGAATAAATTATTAAGAACTCGGCTCCAGATCTATGCGCACTGCGGGCTTGGTTTTCGCATTTAATTGGCTTCTCTGGTTTAGGAGAATGGTACACAGATGCAAATGCACATTATCGACGGAGATTTACAGGAATGACGCAGTGGAGCGGCGGGGCATGGCGCGGGGGGGCGGGCTTCTGTAGAATGAGTTACAGCTGGGGCAAATCACTGGTGCGGAGTTTCCGTAGTGTAGTGGTTATCACGTTCGCCTCACACGCGAAAGGTCCCCGGTTCGAAACCGGGCGGAAACAACCGTTTTCAGCCACTTCGCATTTTCTTTGAACTACTCATTTATTGAAGATTTTTTTCTTTTTTTTTATGATTTCATAAACACGTTCCCTTCCTTTTCTTATCTCACTTGCCCTGGTCCGTGGTGCTGGGGCGACGCAACTCAAAGTAGGTCTGGAGTCCGCGGCGCCGGAGGCGGACACACGTATCACGAGGGGAGGACCGGGTTGTCCCCGACTCCGACGCGAGGTGGCCCGACGCCCGCAGCCCCGGAAGCGCATCCCCTCCTTGCCTCGCCTTCCTGTTCCCGGCTGTGCCGGGCTCCGGGCGTCTCTCCACGATCCCAGGGTTCGCGACGGCCCTGCCCCAACCGAGGGCACCTGCGCGGCGGGCCAGCAGCCGGGAGCCCCTCGCCGCTTGGACGGCCCCGAGACTCGGGTAAGCACCTCGGAAGGAGGCCTTAGCGAGAGTCTCCGGGAAATGGAGGTAGTGCCGCCGCCGCCCTGCATAGATTCGGGACCCTCCTGCAATCTGGCACTCGTAGTGATTAGGTCACCTCGGGCCCCCCCACAGCCGCGCCTTGCCTCCCATTCTCCAAAATAGAGGAATTCGGTGAGAAGTCCCCAGGGAAGATCTAGGGCAGAAAAAGGAGAGGCGAGAAGGGGATTTGAAAACATAGGGCCCGCAGGGCTGTGGCCCTGAAGAGGTCTGCCACTGGCCTGGGCTCTTTCTCCCTTCCTCTCTCCATCTTAAGAGGCCTCACCTCCGAGAACCCTCTCCTGAGTGGCCACCGAAGGGCTGAGCTTTCTCTTTTTTTCAAAAAGAAAAAAGGATCCCAAAGTTAAGAAACAGACCAACTGTTGCATGTTGCCTTGAGTCTCAAGAAAAGTCACTGGCAATACCTGTTTAAATCATGACTTGGGCCCTGGTGTTTGGCCTCGTACCTCTGTTTCTGACATGGCCTGCTTCAAAGTTAAGGGAGAAAGACATTATACAATTTTTATAAAATTATATGGTGTATATAACACCGTAAAGATTCAATAAATCCTCAGGATTTTCTTCTTAGGTGTATTATTATTGTTGTTGTTGTTACTGTTTCTAAGGGTAACCAAGCCTAGTCTCTCAGATCACAATGTTCCAGGTGCCCTCAAATGGCTGATATGAATGCACTGTTTTTATAACCAGAAGACAAGTAAGAGCAATCCTTGCCTAGTGAACTATTTTCTGTTTCTTCCTTTTCGTTTTAAACGGGCAACTTGTAGAGGCAGCCCTTCCGCAGCCCTATCACTCTTTCATTTTCATACCTTCTCTGAAAGACACATGTTTTTATCATCTTGTTGTTTCCGTTCTTAGCAAGACAATAAGTTGGGCAGTTGCTCAATGCAAATTTGCCTAAGATATTTCCACTTAAAATCCCCTCTATACCACTCAGAAATACGTGTGAGTTCATGTGGGGCCTTCCAGGAGGGAGGGTCTCAGGGCCCTGGAGGTGATGGGTTTGTCCTCTCCATCTTTCTCTGAGGCCAGACCGCAGGAATACTTTTTTTTTTCCCTACACAAGGCTGTTCGTTTCTGTACAAAACCATGTTTCTATTTTGTACAAAGAGCACCCCGCCTTTACCTCTCCTCCCCTCAGGTCAGTGCCTTAGCCCTGGGGCGCATTTCCCCAGGAGGAGGGGCCCGAGTGAGGTCCCACCCATCAGCCCTCACTTCTCCCTGCCCCAGCTCAGGAGACAGGCAGACTCACCATGAAAGAGAAAAAAAACATGGTAACAAGATTTTGAGAGTTCCCGCTGTGGCACAGTGGGTAAGGACCTAACGTTGCCGCAGCTGTGACGTAGGTCACAGTTGTGGCTGGAATTCAGTCCCTGGCCAGGTAACTTCCGTATGCTGCAGGTGTGGCCATTAAAAAAAACAAAATTAAAAAATAGAAAAGCCCCACCGTGTTTGTGAATGCCAGCCATAGGTCTGGGTCCTAATTACTCAAATTCAAAATCACTTTCTATTCTTTGTAATTGTGTGTTTAATTGTTCCACATCTGCTGGCCCTTGATATTGTCAGGCAACTTAGTTTTCTCCAATTTGATGACATGTTATATCTTGTGGGTTTTGTATTCATTTCCCATATTACTAATGAACTTTACTCTTTTTATGCTTTTTCACCATTCATGCTTTTTCTAAGAAGTACTTATTAACCCATTGGCCCATTGTTTTTACATTTTCATTTCATCCTGTACTCATGGACCTGTAGGAATTCTTTCTATATTCTGGACTATGATCCTGTCAGTTGTGTATATTATGAATGCCTTTCTCCAGCTTGTAACTTTTTTTTTTTTTACTTTTTAATGCATCTTTTGCCATCCACAAATTACTAATTTTACTATAGTCAAATTTGATTTTTTTTCCCTTATCTAGGGCCACACCCGCGGCATATGGAGGTTCCCAGGCTAGGGGTCTAATCGGAGCTGTAGCTGCCGGCCTACGCCAAAGTCACAGCAATGCCAGATCCGAACCGTGTCTGTGACCTACACCACAGGTCACGGCAACGCCGGATCCTTAACCCACTGAGCAAGGCCAGGGATCGATCCCACAATCTCATGGTTCCTAGTCGGATTAGTTAACAACTGAGCCACGACGGGAACTCCAAATTCGAATTTTTTTTTCATTATTTTATTTATTTTATTTTTAGGGCCATCCACCTGCCGAATATGGAAGGCCCCTGGCCGACCTATGCGGCAGCCACAGCAACACCAGATCTGAGCAGCATGTGCAACTTATACCTCAGCTTGAGACAATGCCTAACCCACTAAGCAAGGTCAAGGATCAAACCCCCACCCTCACAGATACTAGTGGAGTTCTTAACTTGAATTACAGAAAGTCCCAATTTGAATTTTAACATAGTTAAATTTGTCAATCTTTTGCCTTTATGATTTACATTTTCTGTGTCTTGTTAAAGAAATCTTTCTAGGAGCAGTGAGGAAGACAGAAGAACTCCTTGGGCTGGCAAAGCCATCTGCCAAGCACTGCTGCCACCATGCCCAAGAGAAAGGCTAAAGGAGATGCTAAAGGTGACAAAGTGAAGGTGAAGGATGAGCCACAGAGAAGATCGGCACGGTTGTCTGCTAAACCTGCCCCTCCAAAACCAGAGCCCAGGCCAAAAAAAGCCCTTGCAAAGAAGGGAGAGAAGCTGGCCAAAGGGAGAAAGGGGAAAGCCGAAGGTGGCAAGGATGGGAACAACCCAGTAAAAAACCGAGATGCCTCTGCAGACCAGTCACAGAAAGCAGAAAGCACTGGAGATGCCAAGTGAAGGATATTTTTCGATGGCTCTGTACTTCAAGTGACTCTACTGTTTGAAATACTATTTTTTAAACCAAATTTTATTAAGAAGTAGAATTTTTTTAAGTTATGTTATTAGCACACAAGACATTTCATTGTTGTCTTTTGCGGAAAGGGCAAATAACCACTAGTAGAAAGTCTCAGAAACTGGATTGAAATGCATGAAAATAGAATTTTCTATTGCTGTATTTGAAGATTTCTTGGTTCCCAGGAGAGAGACTCTGACATTCACACATGGCAGCCACTGTGGCTCAGAAGCCTTATAGTGTTTGGAAGCACAACTTCATTTCTTCTCATCTCCTGATGCCGTCAGATCTCTTTGACTTCCTGAAACCAAGAGTCCTGACACAGCCTTGGCACCCCTGGAATCAGCTGTGTCAAAGAACAATAGTCTGGCTTTCTGGTGATGACATCAAGATGGTCTTGGTCAAAAAAGCCAAGATTCCTGTTTGTAGTTTGTGAATCATCTCATATTAATATTCCTGGAGTTTTTAGTTCCTTGCCTCCATGTCAGAAATGACCTGTGAAAAGCTCTTATATGCCTCCCGTGAAATAGTCACTCTTTCTGAAAAATGTTTCCTCTTCACTGCAGCAACAGAATGCTTATACTTTAGAAGGAGGCAAGTTTGAAAGTGGTAAAATGTTAGAAATTGTCACCCATGTCCTGTTGGAAGTAACTATTTTTGAGAAGTATCTCATAAAGCTGGATATAAGTTGGCTTCACGGTGGAGGAGGGATCATTTCCGACTCAAAGTCATAAAGATATTCTTTACTGCCTTGTAAAAGTTTTCTAGTTTTGCTTTTCACATTTGTCTTTAGTCTTCCCTGAACTGATTTCTGCAAAAACATGAGATAGTGATTCAATATAAAACTTTTTTTTTTCATATGGTAAATTGTCCCAGCAACCATTCTCTGAAAAGTTCATGCTTTCCCCCACTGATCTGTAACACTGGCTCTTTCATAAATCAAGTTTCTGTGTGTGTCTGGGGCAGGGGGGCGGGGGGCGGGTGTCTATTGACAGTTTTTGCTCTGACTCACTGGTCAATCCGTCTAACGTTGAGGTGGCACTATATGATTCTGAGTACTACAATTTTAGAAAATGGTCTTGATATCTCAGGACAAATCCCACTTCCACCTTCGACAGCACCAAACTTTTCATCCTCAAAGTATCTTGGCTCTTCTTAGCCAATTGCTTTTCCATACAAGTTCTAGAACTAGACTGACAACTTCCAAATCAAGCAAACAAGCAAAGTTGGACTTTTTGCTGGATGTGTATTGAATTTATAGATCAATTACAATATTGAGTCTTCCAATCCTTGAGCATGTTATAACTCTCCATTTGTTTAGGCTTTTTAAAATGTCTTTCAATAAAGTTTTACAATTTTCTCCACAAATGTTTTCTTTTGTTAATATGTCTCAGGGACTGTGTGCATTTTGGTTGCAACTTTATATTGTATCTTTTTAGTTGCTTCATTTTCTGTTTTCAGCCAAAGTTGATTTTTATCCAGCAGCCTTGGCTGAATTTGCAATTTCGCTGAATTTACATTCATTCTTATAACATGTCTGTATATTATTTCAGGCTTTCTACCTAGATATCGACATATACTATATATACGAACAGTTTTGTTTCTTCACGGTAGTTGTATCTTCTCCCTTTTCTAGTTCTAGGCATTGTCCAAGTGCTTGGGGTACTAAGGTGAACAAAACAAAATCTCTGCTTTCACGAAGCTTATCTTCTAGTGGGGGAGGGTACAGAAAATGCACAAATTTAGGTGACAAGCTTCTTTGAATAAATAAGTGTAAGTGGGTACTATTTAGATAGGGTAGTTAAAGAAGTCTTCTCTAATGAGAAGACATTTGAGCAGAGCTCCTAATGAAGTAAAGGAATAAAAGATGTGACTATAAGGGGAAAGCATTCCAGAAAAGAACAGCAAATTCAGAGATAAGGTGAAAATGTGTTTAGCATGCTGCGGAAAAACAAGGAGGCAGAAGTGACTGAATTGGAGTGAGGGTAGATAAGAGTGATAGTTGATATGATTACAGAGATCACCAGGGGCCAGAAAATGGAAGACTCTCCAGGTTACCATTTTTTTTCCTCTGAAAATGATGGGATGCCAATTAGAGTTTTGAATAGAGGAACCATACAATCTAAATTGAAGTGTGTGTGTGTGGTGGGGAGTTAATGCCTGGATAATAGGCTGTAAGGTGGGGAAGAGTTAAAGGAAGAAAAACAAACAGTTAGATGGCCATCACAACTGAATTACTGGAAATTCTACTTTTATCGTGCTGTATTACCATCCTTCCTTTGCTCAGTTATTCCCACCCCATTTTGTTGGGTAAACATTATCTTTGTCTTCTTGCCTAAAAAACCAGAACAGGATCAAAGATAAACACCCCCTATTGTCAAGAATCCAAAGTCAAATACCAGAAAGTCACCACCGTGTGCTTAGTATTATGATACTACTGCAGGAGACCCTGACCCTGATGTCAGAGCATGAAAGGGTATTATTAGGAAGCATTTTCTGAGGCATTTTGATTCCTAAGCAACAAAATGAAAAACAAAGAAGGTGGTCAAGCAAGCAGTGGGTAAAAGGCTTCTAGTAAAAGTAATAACATTTGCAAAGATGTTAAGAGAATATTGTGCATAGTAGATGTTCCATAAAGTATTTGTTGAACCAAAAAATATTTAGGAGTTCCCACTGTGGTGCAGGGGGTTAAGGATCTGGTGTTGCCCCAGCTGTGGCTTGGATGCAGTCCCTGGCCTAGGAACTTCCACATGCCCCCGGCAAGGTAAAAAAAGAAAGAAAAAAAGTAAATGTATAACAAAGTAAATTATACCAGATTGTTGACAATAATAAGATTATTTCTCAAGAGTTCCTGTTGTGGCTCAGTGGTGTAGCTCGCAGATGTGGTTCGGATCTGGCGTTGCTGTGACTGCGGCAAAGGCTGACAGCTGCAGCTCCAATTCAGCCAGAGCTTAGGAACTTCCATCTGCCTGCAGCCGTGGCCACACCCAAAAAGCAAATAATATTTCTCATTAAGTGCTTATTGCTTGCCAAACACTGTTCTGCTCAGTGATTTATATTTTATTTTAATTTTATTTACATGACCCTATGAGTTGAATATTACTACCCCCATTTTTATATTTAGTGAAACTGAAGCAAACAGAAATTAATTTGCCCTGAAGTCATACAAGTGAGAGCAAAATCTAGATTAAGACCCCTTTAAACCTCTCTTGCCCACCCTTCTGATCCATTTGGCATTTACATTACTATCTGTAAATTCATAAATTGAAGTCCTGGCTTATTAGTACTTTGAGAATGTGGGTGTCAGATATGAAGCAGCCCAAGTGATCCAGAGTTTCCAATAATCAAATTTCTGAGGCATTGGTCCTGGAAGGGTTGGAAAGGAGGAGGAGGGAAAACTTATTTTCCGCCTCTGGCCCTGTGCCCTCTTCATTCTGTTCTCGACAGTGGTCACAGTGCCCCTTGTAAAATGTAGGTCATTCCGCTCCAAAACCCCGCAATGCCTTCAACCCAGGTCATAAAAATGACCTACAATCGCAAACGCGGCCAGACCCTGACACCACTGCCCTGCGGCGGCCCGGCGTTCGGACGCCCTTCGGAGCCGTTCTAGGCCGCTCCAAGGTCGCCCCGTTAGGTGTCGCCTGGCGCTGGCCCGGCTGGAGTGCGGCCTGATTCCCCAGGCAAGTAGGGGAGGGACCGACCATGAGCTTGCTTCCTTGTGTAGGATCTCAGACCCCTCGCACACCTTGCTCGGGTTTTGGGTCCCAGGCTCCAACCCCAAGTCCCCTTGAGTGAAGCCTCCGTCCAAGGCATTGCCAGCACAGGGAGGTCGCCGGGGGTGCGTGGCTTCTTAACCTTTTAGGTACCTGCCATCCCAGTGGCCTTGTGATGAAGCCTATGGAGCCCTTCTCAAATTATATAAAGAGCATTAAAAAATACATAGGATAAATAATTCTCTGTGGTCCAGCGGTTAGGGACCTGGCATTCTCACTGCTGTGACTCTGCTGCAGTCCCTGTCCCTAGAACTTATGCAGCCAAAAACAAACAAACAAACGAACAAAAAAACCCGTCAAAATTAAGATGAAAATAACAACATAAGACAAACTATAGGATAACAAAGGAAACCAATTATACCCAAAGACAAAATAATTGTCGACATAGTTATATGTCAACATAGTAATACTGTGGACATAGTAATATGCTTAATACCATGTGTTCACTAGTATATTAAACACTGAGACCCATCTTACAACTACTGGAACTTCTAAATAGTTAAGTATGAAATACTTGTAACATACTTCATTTCTCAAGTATGGGATATGAACATGTCTGTTTTTTCCTTAGTGACAAAGCCACAGCTACTTCTGAATATAATTTGTTGCCTACATTCATACGTGAAGGATATGCTAAACTTCAGTCAGAGGTTAAAGATTTTGAAGTTGTAAACATTTTTGTCCTACCCAAGTTCACCTGTCCCCAAGTTAAGAAATCCCCCGAAAGTGCTCAGCACGGTGTCTGGCGCATTAAAAGTCCCTTCATATATGTAGATATTAGTAACTTTACTATTGCTTTTCTTGCATCTGTTCAAATTTCTTTTGGGTGACCATGATGAAGTTAATCACATGAAATCTTGAGGGAGTACAAAGATAAATCAAGGCTTCAACCCATTAATTCATTTATTTTTAATATATTTTTGAGGTATAATTAACATATTATTTTAGTCTCAGATGTACAACATAATGATTTGATATATTTGAATACATTGTGAAATGTCTAGTTAACATCCATCACCTTATATAGTTACAAAACATTTTTTCTTATGACAGCTTTTAAGATTTACTGTTGTAGCACCTTTCAAATATATTATACAGTATTATTAGCTATATTAAGTTTAGTTGATAACATATGTAGCTAACTACATGACATATATATTTGGTTATTATGTATATATAACATATAGAAGCATATATATATAAATATATTCAGTCCTTCAGATATGAGTGCTAAAAGAGTGCTCTCTGCAAACTCCAGCCATGGTGTAGAGGAAGGGAAAACTTGAATTTGATGGTTGTAGGAAATGAGGATCGGCAAAGTGAAGAGAAAGGGAGAATGACATGCCTTTAAGAATGAATTTCTTGATTTATCCAGCAAAAGATTTTAGAGCTTCAGTTGTATGCCTAGGCTACTTGGCATGTGGTAAGGGCCTTTGCCCTCACCAGAGAGCAATGGCATTCAGCCCTCGGAGACAGAGAAAAAGCTCTGCCATCTGAGGGAAGAGTAAAAACAAGCCAAAGTGAAAAGCTCCAAAGTTTGACTCCATCATTTCTGAACCATCCATCCTTCCAAGGAAAGATTCAAAACCTGCTTTGCACAAAGGATTTAGCTGTAGGCATGACCTTGGATGAAAAGAAGTAGAAAGTGCCCTTATCTTTCCGCAGCCCTGCAGCCACAAGTTAAGATAAAGTTAGAGGAATCATAAGAACAAAGAAGCAGGTTGAGAGGAGAAATACCTCAGAAGCAAAGTGGTTCAGAAAGGGTCTTTTCTCTTGCAAAAGATTTCAGACTTATTCTGGTCTATCTTGAAAGTTTTTGCTCTGGGGAAAAGCCTGATCAGGTTTGCATTTTACAAAAACCTCCTTGACAGTTGACCTTTGTATGGCTGAATTTGAAGAAGGGTATTAAAGTGGAGTTTTCCTGCTTTATTCGGATCTAAAAAAGGGGCTTTCAAAAGGATGGAGCAGAACACTTGTCTTCTTTGCTAAAAAAGAAATAAAAGATGAGTACAAGACAATTGCCATAGTTTTCACAAAAGATGGCAAGAACCTGAATTTGGGTGATAGGCTGGGAGCAGAAACAGAAAGATTTTCACAAAATTCCCTGCATCCTACCTCTTAAGAGTTTAGAAGATAGACTTTGAGGGCCCTGCTGGCTCAGCGGGTTTAACCTTAGGATCCGGTATTGTCACTGCCTGTGCTCAGGTTACTGCTGTGGCGAAGGTCTAATCCCTGCCGCTGGAACTTCTGCATACTTCTGGTGTGGCCAAAAAATAAACAAATAAAAAAATGACAGGTAGACTTTGATGGATTGGATATGGAGGAAGTGGAATGACTGAAGGAAAGAATTCAGAGAAGGGACTCCAATTCCTAGCTTTGGAATTTATGTGGATGCTTGTATAACTAAACCAAGGTAAGGAATGCAGGAGAAGAAAGAGGACAGAGGAGAGGCTGATGAATGTTAAGAAACATGAAAGGTCTCAAATTTTATCCAACTTGCAAGCTAAACTTGTTAGTGTGCCACATAGTTTCAGGGATGCTGGTACAATTTATAAGACTCCAGGGTCAGAGATAGTGGACAGTTCATTATTCTGGCAATGGCAATAACCAGATTATCTGCATTTTTTTCTCTGATTCCTCAACTCTTCCTGAGGGCAACATGTGACATCTGTACATTCAGTGGATTGGGTTACAAGACAGAAACCCTAAAGACCTGGGGATTCCAATTCTTTTATAATGAGCAGGGAGCATGCCTGCTTGTTGCTCTGGAGAGAAATATTATCTCTGCCTTCCAACAGTGCTTGCTATATAAACATCCTTGAAAAGATAATCCAGAACAAAGTGCTGTCAGCTAGCAATACAGGCAGAAATGTGAGAGATTCATGAAGAATTATCTCCTCACAGTGAGTTGTTTTCACTACTTGAGGTTTTTTTGTTTGTTTTTTAACAAAGTCTTCAGGGACTGGTTGAGTTGGGTAGAGGCTACATGAGATTTCAAAAGTAAGGAACATCTACATTGATTACTTTATACTTTTTCTGTTTGCTTTATATTTTAATAAACCATAGAAAAGAAGTGTGATTGATAGTGCAGCTTGGGAATCTGAAGGTTTATCTAAAGTCACCAGGCAGTCTCCCTAAATAAAGGGCGAATGACCCATGGAAACTTTTAGTAGTTTTTTCCTCTACGCACCAAGCTCAAGGCTTCTTTGAATGGAGGATGCTAGGTTTTGACTGGGAAAACAAATGATTATAACTAGTTGAGGTTTTTTTAAATTTGTTTTTAAATCGAGGTGTAGTTGATTTACAATATTATGTAAATTTCAGGTGTACAACATAGTGAGTCACAATTTTTTAAGGATTATACTTCATTTGCAGTTATTGTAAAAAACTGACTATATTCCGTGTGCTATAATATATATCCTTGTATTTTTATATATAAGAGTTTGCACCTCTTAATCCTCTACCCAGAACTAGCTGATTTTAAGTGTTTGAAGATATCTGGGCTAATAAGGGCAGGTCTGGAGATTGGGAGAACATTGTGGAATGGAAATATGACTTGTCTTTTAATCCAGTGCCATCTTATAACTATCTAATATATAATTTCCTTGCCTCCTGGAACTGAATTAGCGTTCTTGGCAAATCTGTCACTCAACCAGTTGCATCCACGTAGACCCTTGTTGGAGCACAGCTAACAATCAGCTCAGGAGCACTGGTATTTCAGCCCACTAAGATCCAAACTGCAAAGTGTAAAATTTCAAGCGGTCATTTCCTTTCTATCTCAGACTTCCCCCAAAGGCTGCAAATAGAGAGGAAATCTTTTGACTCATATAACTATACATACTGATGTATTGGTAAGTCCTTCATTCTCTGAGACCATGTTAGAATCATTTTTAAATATTCAGTTTTGTGACTACAACCCCTCTCCCCCCACTTATTTTTAAAAGATTGTGAGAGACAGTTGCTCTGTTGATTTTAATTAAAGTTAATGGAAGTTTCCTTTTTTACTGAAAAACTCTTCGTATTGTGAAAACAAAACTGTGGGGTCAGAACCCAAGTGAGCTGCTTTCTTTAGAGACAGGAAAAGCTTTCACCTATAGTTGTGTGGCCTCATCAAAATTATGAAGTGGCAAGCACTTAAAGAAGAGCTTTCTTATGTGACTCTAATAGCAGTAAAAGTGATAATCACAGCAGGTTACTTATTAGGCAGTATTATTCTCAGGGCAAAATGCTACTTTTTCTCTGAGGACTGACCTTAGAGACTGTCACACTATGAGGCTGATATGCTGCGTACTGTGCCAATCGGCAACTGAAAAGAAGAGTTCTTTTATTTTTTTCCTAGAGGTTTTTTAACTTATTTGAAGATTTTTAATAGCAAGGTAAAGTCTTATTAGTTATCTGCTGGATCCATTAAGATGAAATTTCTGCCTTGGGGAATTACCAAATGAAGTCTCAATCAAGGGCTGCCAAATTCTGTTTCTGTAGTTGTTCCCAGGAGATAGTGCTAGTGTCCCTGTGCTCAGCTGAGGATTTGGATCCTCTAGAACAGGGGGCTCTGATTTAGAGGAATAAGGCAGAGCAGGCAGGTTACTCAGCAAGTAACAGGGAAGAATAAATGACTTCAGCCTTTGTGTTTTATTGCTTTTCTACAAGTTCATCACTAAAGGAATGTTGCCTATGAGGGTGATTATACATAAAGGCCCATCCCTGGGAACCCTGCCTCCCCTATTAATGAACATTAAGCTAAACTACTTTGCTTAGCTCACAGGAAACCTTCCCACCAGGCCCACCTATGAATGGCTGAATGAAGGAAGAAGTTTATACATCCTGGAACCAGGACTTTATTCCTTCCCCTTTTAGTATAAAAGGAACCTGAATTTTAACTCAGAGAAGATGTTTCTTGCAGTCTCTAGTCTACCATCTTTATGTTCTGCTGGTTTTCTGAATAAAAGTTGCTATTCTTGCCCCAACAAATCCACTCCTGATTTATTGGCCCATACTGGGTAAGCAGTGCAAACCCTGACTCTGTAATAAGCACAGTACACATTGCCCTGTACTATATGTTATATCTCATCTCCATGATCACCTACAGCCCAGTGTGTCCCAATGAGGAAGATATAAAGTAAATTTAAGGGTAGGTATCATTCACCCAGCATTTTTAAGAATAACATGGAATCTGAAATAGAATGAAATACCTACGGTAACTGGTTATTCAGGCAACTTTTGTTCCTGTTATGGGTGTGTGTGTGTGTGTGTGTGTCCAGATGTAAACTAAACTACAAACTGGTCATGGCCATAAGAGTTTGGAAAGCACTGCCCCTAGGCCACGAAATCTGGGTGTGGTACCACCTCCTCTGTACAGTTTACCTGGGCATCCCCAGAGCTGACCTCAGAGAGGAGCACACCAATGTAGGGAAGAGGGAGCAGTTCTGCATCTTGCTTGCTTTTCTAGAAAGAGTTTGATCTTTGGTAACTTGTGACCATTGTTACTGGAGCACTAGATTAAATGTTTTGTGTGCTGTGGCTTCCCACCACCAAGCTAAAAGTGGCTCTTCTATTTTCCGACAAAGTCCTAAATTGTGGTATCTATACTATGCTAAGGAGTCTATTTTTTTTAGGGAAATCAGTTAGTTTCCTTTCTGTTAATATTTTTTAAAGTTCAGAAAAGGGGAAAAACAGAGTCGCCCGAACAGGGACTTGAACCCTGGACCCTCAGATTAAAAGTCTGATGCTCTACCGACTGAGCTATCCGGGCTCACGTGTGAAAGTTCTAAAACATTAACTATAGTCAATTTACCTATCTATTTTAAAATGATTTTCTGTTTTACCCGTCTTTCCGGTTTGGATCTGGTTATTCAGGAAAAGCTTAGCATAGAAACTCAACCACAATGAAGGTCTTTAAGACCTAGATATAGCCATATTGCATTTACTATACTGTCCCCCTAAATGCTATCTTTCTTTCTCTATATAGTGTAGATGTACGCTCTATTTATAAACACCATACCTCTAGTATCTAGAGATATATACTATACTATATAGGATTCAGAGCAGTCAAGCGCTACAGAATGTTGGCTTTCAGTTCCTAGGCTTCCTAGAGAAATATGTCAAATATTCTACATCTAGGCCCAAACAAAACACTTTCAAAAGGAAGCCAACCCAAGGCTGACGCTTCTAAGGGATCACCACTTCGGCCGCACTTTGGATACCTGAATATGGGTTGAGAGACTGAGGGAGCGATTTGATTTCGTGCTGGATCTCAGCTGTCTTTGGAGAAGGAAAAAGAAAAAAGAAAAAAGGAAAGAAAGAAACTTTTAAAGGAAAGTCCCATTCCCTTTTTTCTCGTCAGATTTCCGGGCAGTTACTTCCATCCTTCGGTCTCTAAGTTAAGTGCTATCAAGGATTCAGTGACTGGAAGGCTCTGTCCAATTGGAATATCGATGAATGCTGCTCCGTTTTACTGAGTAAATATAGAAAGTTTTAGCTTAAGCAATCAGAAAATTTTAGGATTGCGGTGGGGGGGTGGTGGTGGGGGGGTGTAAATCGGCCTCAAAGAGTTGGGGCGAGCTACAAAGAGGCTTGGCCCAGGACGGGGATGTAGCTCAGTGGTAGAGCGCATGCTTCGCATGTATGAGGCCCCGGGTTCGATCCCCGGCATCTCCAAACTCTTTTGCCAAAAGTTCAGAGTAGCATAATGCATATGCTTTGTATCCTTCTGTAAAGGAATTTTCTACCGAGCTCTTTTAGCCACTACGTATAGAACTGTATATATAGGGAGGGAGACAGGATAACTTTGAGGTATTTGGGGATGTCTTTATCTGAAATGAATGAAATTAAAAACACACCCAGGGGACAGATGGTGGAAGAGGAGCTCTCTGCAAACTTGCCATCCATGATCCAGAGCTGAGGTGTCTGGCCTGAAAACACAGAAACGGGAGGAGGGGTATTGTTGCTGAGTCATGGTACTGAAAAGTAGGACAAATGGAATAAGAACGAAGCCTTGCTCGGTGTAGTTGAATCTAGTTTCTCAAGCGTACCATACTACTTTTTTAAAAAATTTAAACCATATTACGTGTAATAGCAGAGCAAATACGAATATAGTTTACTTCCTAAAACCTTCGCTTTGCCGTGTGGCCGGTTAGCTCAGTTGGTTAGAGCGTGGTGCTAATAACGCCAAGGTCGCGGGTTCGATCCCCGTACGGGCCAAAGGTTGACATTTTCGTAACTAAAAAAGAACTTTGTATGATTTAAATATTGAATACTTTTTTTTCAGCGAGAATGACTTGTCCAAGGACTTCCCCATAAGACATCATGGTATAACTCTGCAAGTAATATTTTGCCACAAGTCCACACCACCGTATGGAGTCCAGATCACCATTTTTTGAGCAAGTCAGAGTTCTCAAAAAACGGCCCCGGAGAAGCAGAAAAGCAGCACGGCACTTAGGAGTTATTAAATTCAGTAGAAGGAAAAACTGTCACTAAGTTCGTTTAGTAGTCAAACACTGCCCTCGAAACAGTCTGAAAATATACCGGGTGTGAGAAGGCCGTCCTCCTTATTATTAGTTCTGATTGCTTAATTGAGGATTCCTATTTGGGTAGATCATCCCTCACATGAAGGGAGGAATTCCACCTTGAGAAGAGTATTCTTGTTACTTGGATTTTTCGGGTAAGAAAGGACCAAGCTCTTTCCCAGAATCTACTTTGCCTTCTGTCACCAACCAGTTGGTCCATGTTGACCAACGCCAGCAGTCCTTCTGTTTGGTCCATTTCTTGATGTTACACCTCTTAAGGTGGTCTCATTTTCCACCAAAACGGACTTTCAGAACCCTCTTTATGTATACCCCTGTTCCTTGTACAATGAGTTTTCCTTATTTATTCACGACTTCAGAGCTTTATATTCCATTCAGTGAATTTTCACAGTATTGTCCTTGGAAAATACTGAGTTCAAGCCAAGATGAGTTAGGGAGCTTCTCAAAAATGCAGCTTTTTGGGCCTCTCCCCCAGGGACTTTGACTCAGTAGATTTGAGAAAGACTATATGTTATTGTATTTTTAATAAACGCAACGGTTGTTTCTTACAAAGGATGGGTCAGAAACCAAGGCTTTGTACAACCCAGTCTTCGTTGGTTTACGGGAAAATCCAGGAAGTTCTGAGATACGTAGATCTGGTTTTGCAAATGCAAAAGGAAGTTTGGAGGGAGAGAGAAACAGAAAGAAAAATGTGGTTCATAGTTACATGTATCTATAAATGAAAACAAAGCAGAAATTCAATAAATATTTAATATATTTAGAAAACGGTATTGGGCGGCTGGCTCGTTGGTCTAGGGGTATGATTCTCGCTTAGGGTGCGAGAGGTCCCGGGTTCAAATCCCGGACGAGCCCGTTTTCCTGGCCTACCTCCCGAAACGGAACTTTCCTTAACTTTAAACTCTCACGACAGAAACGGTATATCTGCTGTTAAATTAAACTGCTATATTTTCGGGTAGAAAGATACAGACTGTAAATGCGCTTGATTCCAATAAATAACTTTTCATTAGTGATGTCATTAAGAGAGACGAGTACTTTTCAATTTCGGCTCTTACTCAGTTTTCCGTCAGCTCTAAATTGATCCGTGCAAAGGCAAACGTTGCTGGTTATTCTAGAAGTTCCGATTTCACTATTACAATCATATGATATGTATGGGAAGATGGTGGTCACATATCAATTTAATGTCATCCCTTCTTCATTCATCATATCAAATGAAGGGGTTCAAATGGAAAAGTCAAATATTGACTTAAGAATTGGAGTGCTGGAAACTTTTGTACAAGCTATTTCGGCTTTCCTGGTTGCATAGTGCCACATCATTCAGGAACATGGGATCTACGTCTTGAGAAGCAGTGTTTTTTTTTCTCTCTCACTGGAGCTTACTGTTGGTACACTCTTTAAACAGATAATTACTTAGTATCTATTATAAACAATGAACTTTTCAGTCTGTGGAAAACAAAATACACAGAAATCACTGGATCCTATCTACACTCCGGGTATCGTCAAATATTTTATATTAAAATATGGTTGCAACAACACTTCCTACCTCCCTTTTCTGCGTGTGTAAACCTTGATTGTGGAGAGAGACAACAAATGAACAAGGCCTTTAGGGCCCGAAAAGGAGGGAGAAAACCGCAGGGAATTTCTTCAGGACCACATCCACTATGTGCCAAGAGCAACAGAATGGACAGGTGATAGAAACAGAAGAGGAATGTCTCGGTGGATTAGGAGAAGGCCCAGCGCAGTGCTTGGGTTCGAGGACCTGTACCCTTTGGGACTCTACTTGGAGCCACACCGGCAACTAGGTCTGGTGCTCTGGGAGTGCCAAAGTTGGGGTCACTCTTAGAGAGTTCAGAGAAGCCTACTCTTGGATCCTGAAAACAGTTTGTGGTCCGTCAATACAGACCGGTAAGAATGAGGGTAAGAAGGAAGATGCAGTGAAAGAGGATAAAATGCATGCTAATAACTTCAGGTGATTCCTATATTCTTTGTGTTTCATGTCATCATACTTATACAACCAAAAACAAAGTCTAGAATACCATAATCAATGTTAGGCCAAGAATTCAACAGTTTCTTAATTTATAAGGAAAA
This sequence comes from Catagonus wagneri, assembly GCA_004024745.2. Classification (NCBI taxonomy): domain Eukaryota; kingdom Metazoa; phylum Chordata; class Mammalia; order Artiodactyla; family Tayassuidae; genus Catagonus; species Catagonus wagneri. The sequence goes on along the minus strand of PVHT021183524.1, from coordinate 15,048,996 downwards.
CAAAAAAGGGGTTGCCTCATCTGCCCGGCTAGCTCAGTCGGTAGAGCATGAGACTCTTAATCTCAGGGTCGTGGGTTCGAGCCCCACGTTGGGCGGTCACTTTTGAGGAAGTTCTCAAGAGTAAACTCAAATTAGGCTTCTGAACATTCATAATCCTCAGAAAAACGTGCCTCAGTATTGCCAAACAAGAAAAACTTTTGAGTCCAACACTCTCAGCTACTGAATTTCGAAATCTTCATGACCAGCTACGGTCTACTGGCTCTATTGAACTATTCCGGGCAGCCCTATGACTCTTGCAGGGTTAATCATTGCCCCCTGGCTAGAATACATTTTTTTCTGGCCTATTACAGCTTTTGTTTTGACACTTGAGATACCTCTGCTAGGACATGGTTTCTGTATACTCAAGTTCCTAGGATGATTCTGAAGCACAATCTCCACCAAAAAAGATTTAGATCAACTACAATTAAAAAAACTTTAAAATACTTAGGATGTAGGGGTGTTGGAAAAGTATGAGGTTGGAGAAAAAAATCTAAACAAAGGGAACAGTTTGATGGACAGAGGCTGAGAGGCAGCAATGTCCATGGAGAATTTTGAGAATAGTGATTCCATTTTCTGATCCAAGCAAGTGTCGTTAAGTAATAATGGGAGCCAAATTGTCTATTACCACTGCCTCATACACTCTTTCAGCTTCTGATTACTCACACCTAAATAGCACAATGGACCTGTTTATTAGACTATGCTGTTTCCAACCTTTCTTCCTTTCCCTTGGCAAGTAAAAGATCCAGACAACCCACAACAAGTTGCAGTGGCCTACAGAATAAAATCTAAAGATTTGTTCATAGCCAAGATGAGTTAGACCTTGATGAGTTTGGACCTTGTTTTTTAAGGTCCAAATTGCATTACTGCCATTCTGTCTTGAATGGGAGTGTGAAGGACAGTCAAAAATAATTTTATTTTTTATTTTTAAAATGTACTTTATTGAAGTATGATTGATTTACAATATTGTGTTACATTCTCCTGTACAGCAAAGTGAATCAATGATATATGTGTGTGTGTATGTGCGTGTATACACACATACGCACACACACACACACACACACACACACACACACACAAATACATTCTTTTTCATATTCTCTTCCATTATGTTTCATCACAGGATATTGGATATAGTTCCCTGTGCTATACAGTAGGACCTTGGTGTTTATCCATTCCATCTGCAATAGTTTTCACCTGTTAGTCCCAAACTCCCAATCCATCCCTTCTAACATCTCCTTTTTGGCTGGGAAGTTCCTCAAGCAGGGGTCAGACTAGAGCCACAGCAGTGAAAATGCCAAGGCCTTAACTGCTAGGCCACCAGGGAACATTAAGAATAACTTTAAAGTCAGAATGCCAGCTTTATAAATTTCTACTAAGAAACTAAACTGTTTAGTGACCCGTTGTGTTCTCCCCTCAAATTTGGGACAGCAAAATTCATATGGCAGATTCCTAGCATATAATCAGACCAAAAGGTGTTAGATGTTAGCAATACTTACGTTGCTTTGAAAACCTGGTAATGCTGTCCACACCCACTGAGACCAATAGCCCTGGAACTATCGATATTGTACTGAAAGAATGCCCACTTCTGAACATGCTGGAGCCATGACAAATCACCACTCTCCATCCTCCTGCATCTAAACCTTCTTTTTTTCTTTACCCAGGAATCTGAACATTGTTATAAATATATCCCTTGCTCCATGTGATGTTATATTCATTTCTAAAAGTGTTCCATATTTTACCCAAATTAGATCAATAGCACCTATGGTTGGGAACACAGAATCATGTTTTAAACTAGGTAGAGTCCCTAGAATTTGGAAGTACTGTCAGTATATACACAATGAAATCCAGAATCACAAGTTTACATAAAATAGACAAGAAGTAACTGTTCTAGAAGAGTACACTGAGTCTTGAGTGTTTCCCAGGTCTCCTTTAAAGAAGACAGGAGTTTGTCAAATCAATTAAACATATTTTTTATTAAGTACCTTCCCCATGTTGGATATGTAAAATGAAAACAGGCATATGACATGGTGCATGCCTTCAAGAAAGCTGTCATCTACTTACTAGGTGAATGTAACTGTAATGAAAATTAAATCCTCAGTTGTATTTTAACTTGTCTGGCAATAGGAAATGAAGGTGCTTGCAGTGATTATTTAAAAATAAGGGGTCGGGGGGAAAAGTGACGATAGGGGCTCCCTGGTGGTTCAGAGGGTTAAGGATCTGGTGTTGTCACTACTGTGGCTCAGGCCACTGCTGTGGCATAGATTAGATCCCTGACCTGGGCCAAAAAAAAAAGAGAAAAAAAGGTGGGGGAGTTCCTTTTGTGGCTCAGTGGTAATGAACCCGACTAGTATCCATGAGGATGCAGGATCCCCGGCCTTGCTCAGTGGGTTAAGGACCTGTCGTTGCTGTGGCTATGGCATAGGCCAGCAGCTGCAGCTCCTATCCAACCCCTAGCTGGGGAATTTTCATATGCCATGCGTGCAGCCCTAAAAAGATAAAAGAAAAAAAAAAAAAGGTTGGACTTAGTAAATTACCACTGTTTATTTAGGAAAATCAAAGTAGCAAAGACCCTGTATCTGATTCATATGAATATTCTACTTACTGGAGAGCACAATCATCAAAGATTTATAGACTACATATCATAGATAGCCTAAATCTTATTGTATGTAAAGTCTGAACTAGGCTCCCTTTGCTTGCCCAGAATCATCTCTTTACAGTTTCATGTACCAGGAAAACAACACTTAAGGAGCAAAATTCAATCTATAGCAGAGGGACCAAAAAAAAAAAAAAAAAAAACCCAACAAAACAAAACAAAACAAAAAAACAATCAAAAACACAATATGACATTTTGGAATTCAGGAATTTGACACAGTAAGCTCCCAAATATTTGTTGAAAGAATAATTTCGCTGCATTGCCTTTATGACACAACATATTTTATACATATAATATTGCTTTAATAAATGCTATTGAACTAACTAAAAAAGAAAAAAAAACTTAGTGGCTTTTCTTTAGGATAGATAATGTGTAAGCAGAGTCCACAGGTTCTTGGTTCATAACTAGAGCTTGATTAATACTGGATTGACCCAGATAAGAAAGAAAAGCCAGGGGTCAGTAATTTTAGGGGCTGCCTCAAGACCTTCTTCACCTAGAGTTAGGGCGGAATTTGGGAGGTCAGTCTCTGGAGGAAACTCAAAGGTAGATGCAACCACGATTTTGTGAATACAAGGTTTTAGTTATAGCCTGTTCAGCAAAGGTGATCAACAGCAAATTGCACAGTGAAGTGTGCTTCAGGAAGCCTTGAGAAGAATAATTAAGAGACAGAAGTCAGGGGCTTAACCCTGTTCCAGAAAAGACTTGGAAAGCTGGGATCATAACTAAAGAAAAAAAGAAGTATCCTACACAGGAGTGATTATCTGCACCAGTAGCCCAAGGGGACCATAGCTCAGGCGAGCCAGAAGCAAAAGACAGCATTATATACTGAACATGAAATAAAGGAGAAAATGTAATGAATGACCTCAGCCATCTTCAGAGATTACAGCTCAAGAGGAAATCTGTGCATGTGACTGGATTTGAGGATGTAACCTCTGGGAAAGAGGCCTAAAATGTGACGTAGTAAAGAAAAATTAAGCCAATCCATTAATGTCAAATTAGTGAATGCTTTTAAAGCATACAAATCACCTTTTGGACATACTGACTGAATCCTACCAAGAGGCACCCTCCTAGGGACATGTGTTATCCTTGGAAATATATCAGTATTCAATGCAGAAACAGTAGACTCCGAGTAGGCTTCAGAAAAAGAACATGACAAAATAAAAAAAAGGTCAGAAAAGGGATCTTTTCCTTCAAGCCTATAGGAATTCAAGTATGGGACAAGAAATTGCCTTCCAAAGACTTTGGGTAAAGACTCAGTAGGAGATTAAAAAAAAAAAAAAGGCAGGACATTTTCCAGCTAACAATCTTGCCTAAGTCTCACAAGGCTACATTGTGAAGAGGGACAAGGAGTGGAGCCTGAAACAGCCACGTCCTAATAAGGCTTCTCCAGGGTAAGTCCCTACGTTATTGTGGACTGAATGAAAGGTAATGTAGTCAAGAGGACTGGAGAGAATAACACAGGTGACCTCATCCAAGGTTTTATACACATTATCATTTACCAAATTCCGCTGCAGCTCCAATTCCTCTAACAGTTCTCAACATCGTACCTTGTCTCCAGAAGAGAAGCCACCTGGTTCCCTTCGTTGCGTGTAAGCTGTGTTCAGCATCAACAGGGGAAGCTATCAAATGGACACATCTGAGTCAGAAAGGACTGGGACTTTTTCTTAGTAGCAATAAAATCTTGGACAAGTTACTCCTCTGATGATCTTAATTCCTACACAACATTGTAAATCAACCGTAGTCCATTAAAATAACTAAGTTTTTTCTAAAATGAGGAGAAATGTACATAGATATAAGAAATTTAAAATACATCTCTAGGAGTTCCTGCTGTGGCCCAGTGGGCAGTGGCGCGGTTTAGATCCCAGGCCAGTTCAGGCCTATCAACAGCGCGGATGACTAAAGCAGCAAACACCAGCCATCTCTCAACCTTGCGCAGAGATGGCATGGTCTGCGGAAGAAACGTGAAGCGTGGTTCCTTCGATAGCTCAGTTGGTAGAGCGGAGGACTGTAGAGGACAAACCCCAGGCATCCTTAGGTCGCTGGTTCGAATCCGGCTCGAAGGAGTTCACTGTTTTCCGTCCCAACCCTCACGAACGTCGGTTTACATGTCCTCGTTGTCTATTTATTTCAGACTTACTGTGCAGCGAATCTAATTTTTAAAATTACCCTTCGTAACAATTATTAATACAAGCTATCACACTCCAGCCCCATAGTTCATAAAGGGCCAGTGCGGCAGAGAAGTACGGAGCCTTGACAAGGCGGATCAGAGATGGGCCCACTAAGCCAAAGGGTGTGGAGGCGAGTCTCCTCCACACCCTTTGGGATTGGAAGATAGAGGGGCGGCTTTGAACGAGCCAAGGTGACCACCGGGGAGTAATTAGTGGGGCACGCGCGCCCTCTGGTGGGTTTAGCGTACTGAGTGTCTCCGAAGGTTTTTTGCTTTTTTTTTTCTTTCCTAGATGCTCAACTTGTGGCGGCAGCTCACAGCAGCTGAGGGAGGAATGAAATTAATTCAAGGGCGCTACTCCCCCTTCTCCGTTTAATTTTGTTAAGGTGGTTCTCAGCTCTGGCTGAGAAAAGTGTGTGGATATCAGAACTACCTGGGGCTATTTTACAAAGCGCCTAAACTTGAGCCACTTTGGCGGTGGGACCCAGACAATGGTAGTTTAAATGCTATCAGACGATTTTAATGTGTTGTAAGGTTTGAGAACATCGGCAGAAAATAAAATGTTTAGAAGAAAAAAAAATAGACCGGGAGAAAATGGATAGGATTTTCTACCCACTTTGAGAATTAGCTCGAGAGGCACAGCTCTCTTTTAACAGTAGAAAGTTATTTGCTCATTTTGTGCCTGTCTCATTAAAATATGTTAACCATGCTTCTACCCTGTCTGAAAAATGTGATTCCCACTAACTATGGAAGAATCTTCAACTATAATGATACTAAAATTAAAGTAAGGAGGTGCTTGAGAATTTTGTGCCTGGCAGCTTCTTGTATGTTCCCTCCCGTATTTCAGAACTTTTGTCCCTTAAGTAAAAATGATTCTCAATATTTGGTATGTATAAGAACCATCTGCTGAGTTAACAGAGGACACAGAAACTGAGACTACTCCTAAAAACCCACTGGAAACTACCGTCTTTTGGGGGGAGAGGGGGTATTTGTTTTTGTTTTTGGCCTGCAGGCAGAAGTTCCCAGACCCAAGCCACAGCAGCAACCTGAGCCGCTGCAGTGACAATGCCGGATCCTTAACCCACTGAGCCACACAGGAACTCCTGGAAACTCTGGGTGTTAAGGGCTGGGAAACTGGTCTAAACTGGTAGCTCTCTTGCTCTTTGAAAGCGCGTTGAGGGCAAAGGAGTAAACAAGAAAAATGGTTCAATTTTCTTTTCAAAGATAGCATTTGGGCCTTGGAAGCAAAGTTTAATGCATAGTCTTAAACTGAGCTTCCCACCAAGGCCCCACAGATTCGAAATCGGATAGGTTCTCCACTGCAATTTTCCTCCAAAAATTGGGCCTTATTCTGCGATATTCTATTATTGGTGCCCGCAGCTCCACCACTTCCGTAGATAAAGCCAGATGACTCCAGAAGAGGAAGAGTGAATGTATTCTTTGGCTTTTCACGATCTCATCAAGAAGTGGAAATCGTTTGTTCCAGTTATGAGAACTTGAGGTGGCCCTTAATAGGTTAGACATGTGAGAAATAGATTCTGAGGATATAAATGTAAACTTTTTTTTTTTCTTCGTGGGCTCTTGTTTTATTTTGTTTTGGCCGTGCCCATGGCATACGGAAGTTCCCTGGCCAGGGACTGAAGCTGTGCCCTAACAGCGACCCGAGCTTCAGCAGCGACAACGCTGAATCGTTGACCCGCTGCACCACCAGGGAAATCCTGGCTTGTGTGCGTGCGCGCGCACGTGTGTGTGTGTGTCTGTGCGTTCGTGCATGTGCCCTCAGTGGGCTTTTTAAGGAACATTTTCGTAGCTGTAAGCATCGCTGTTCCTTCCCTATCTTAGCCTAACCCTCAGGGAGAGCAGACCCGAATCTCTGGGCCTTACAAGGGCCAGGCATGCGGGCCGAGCCCCCTGCTCTTGGAAGAGGCCTGGCCAATTGCGGTGGCAGCTACCCTGGGGACCGGGAGGCTCATAAAAGAACACTTCCCTTCTTTCCTGGGCCTGGGTCTCCTCAGGACATTGTGTCTGCATGCCGGGGGCAGGGGGGCGCATTGCAATGCCCCTCTCAAAAGAAAAAAAAACCTGCCATTTGGCTCATCAAAGCCATTTTTGTCCCCAGCAGGGCCCAGTTCACACCTGGTTGCAGGTCAGTGAACAGGCGAAGGAGGAGCTCGAATGAGTTTATGATGGGGCAGGGTGGCCGGGGTGGGGTTGGGGGGGCTGGCCCCTGGAGGCTGCGGAATTGGCACCTTTTGGAGCCCAGGGTTGGGGTCTGCCTCTCTCTGCAGGCCCCGCTCCCACTCCACATGGACCAGCAGGAGGGAGGGCCCTCTGGAGCCAGCCACCGGGAAGCAGCTGGGGTCCCAGATCGGGGGAGCCCAACAGGTGTGGGTGGCAGGTCCGCCCTCTCCCTGCAGGCACCACCCCAAGGCGCCCTGCCTGAGCCAGCCGGGCCGCTCTGCCTCTCAGCTGGTTTCCCCAGCACAGCTAGAGTGGCCTTCCCCAGAGCGGACTGTTTCATAATTCCTGCTGCCCGCCCCCCCATATAGCCTTCCAGAGCCTTCCATCAGGCTCAGAATCCTGGCTGCCCCTGGTCTCTTGGCCTCTCCTCCGTTCCCCCTCCCCCAGCGTACAGGCCTTTCTGGAACCCCAGCCCCTAAATGTAAACTTAATGCATAAATAAATGAAATGCAGTTTTGCAAATCCACCTGGCATAGACCAATATTCAAATATGCAAAAAGCGTGACAAATCCGGAAGAACCCAACATTGCCTATCCTGTCATTCAAGACAAAGCAGCCCAGGGTACGTGATTCTTGAAGGAGAGGCCAGCAGTATTATGAATCGGGCTCTTGTTATTGGTAACATTCTAGCAAGACATCACAGGCAAAACGGTTAGAAGAAACACGAAGTTGGAGAATGCGGGCATCGATCCCGCTACCTCTCGCATGCTAAGCGAGCGCTCTACCATTTGAGCTAATTCCCCACCACGGTAAGCAGCCACGCCTCCCTAGCCTATTTTAATATCTGAAAGTTGTTTATAACTCGAGGCCTTCTCAGTTTGTAGTTGGCGTTAGCCAATAGGACAAAATGCAGGTGATCAAACAGCCTCTGGGGTGCCACCTATAATCTGTTCTACGCTTCTGGATCCTGTCAGGAGATGACTGCAGAGTGCAGGTGAAACAGGCTGTGGACTCCAACAGAAACACCCGTCTAGAAAGCAAGAGTTTAACCCTGGAATCATGTCCATGGAAACTGAGGACGAGAAAGAAACTGCAGGTGCGTTCAGGAAGATTCAAATCAAGTTTCTCAAGTAATGAGACTCGGATTTTGGCCATCCCAAATAGTTCCTGACAAGCCCCTCTCCCCTCAATTTTCCATCAGTTGACTCTGCTAGCCCTAGAAACAGGTTCTCCAGAGTTACTACGAATGAGCACTAAGATCTGCTATCTGGCTTTTTTTTTTTTTCTTTTTCCCCCATACCACCGTCTGTGGACATAGGCCAGGAGAGGGCATGCGTCCCAATTAGGTTCATCCCTTCATTTTTCTGGTTCTTTAAATCTCGATTTCGATCAAGGGTATACAAGTTATTTTTTTAAGTAAACATTAATAGGAGAAGAGACTATAATCATGATTGCAGGCATAGGTCTGGAATGCTTACAAAAGAACGAAAATAATAGTTGCCTCTTTTTCTTCCGGGTCTGTGGAGCACTAAATACCAGGTACTGTGCTATATGCTTGGTACTGCTCAGAGCTAGTTCCGAAGAGGAGGACTCTTGGGCATTGCCAGAATCCCATCACTTGTAGGAAAGCCACGTGCAGGCCCTCCTCCAACAACATCTACACCTTCGATTGCCTCTTTGCCTGAAGTTCCATCATTAGGAATATTTTTTTAAATGTTATTTTCTAGTCTCAATGAAGTTGGGGCAAGGTGATCGAAACTGAAATGGAGAATAGGAAACATTCTCTTTAAGAAAATGACATGTTGTGCAGGCGTGTTGAACAGGTCTTTTCAAGACCTTTATAATACCCTTCTCTTTTCTTTTTCACTGCAATCAGGGCTGACAAAAAAAAGTGGATAACTTTCTGTAGGAAGAAATCTTCCACTTTTCTGAAACCCTGCCATCTTACACAAAAGAGTTCAAAACTCAGGTGTTCCAAAGTGTGCAGAAATCCATCATTTATCCCAAAACTTGGCTCAAAGTCAGACTTATCTTGACTCTCGCCTCTGTCTGGGTGTTTTCTCCTTACTCTTCCTTGGTCAGAATTTATCCAGCTACGGAAGTCAATTTGGCCTCCACTCGTCACCCTCACCCCCTGTCACGATTCTATTAGGGGCGCAGGTGTAGAACTGGAGTGAAAAAAGTATCCCAATTCCATAGCTCAGATTGAGCTTTGGGATGACTTGTGAACTGGGCGCGACTGGGAGTTTTCAACTATCAGCTGCGAGTTCTAGTTTCCAGTAACATTGGATTAGGTATTAAAATTTCAACCACTTAATTTCTACCATAGAGGTAAATTGAAAATCAGGAGTACTATCTTAGAATTCACATGAAAGTTTAACCAGTTGTTAGAATACTGACTCAGCTCTCAACTCACTGCTCTGAACTGAATTGAGCTCTTCACAAATCCAAATGTGACAGTATTCGGAATAAGAAAGTAATTAAGGTAAATGAAGCTTGGGAGGGGGGCCTCAAACGTCTTAAATGTATAACCCAAAGGATTTTTACAATTTATTAAACCTATCATACCAACTGCCGAGATTATTACACATAATGCAGTCAATATCGAAAAAGACTGCTAAATTTGATCATACTTTTAAAAGTACTAGCATTATCAAAACAGAAACCGTATGTAGACATTATTTTGGGAATTCTAAAAGAAGCTTTGAAGACGATCCTTCGATAGCTCAGTTGGTAGAGCGGAGGACTGTAGGCACAGCAAGCTATTAGGCTATCCTTAGGTCGCTGGTTCGAATCCGGCTCGAAGGACAGGACTTTTGCAAACTGTAGCTCGTAGACCAAAACAAAAGACCTTTACCGAATCCATACTCAAGATCCTTTCTAAGTGAACGAACTAGGTAGAATCCACTTAGGAAAACCATATCAGCACTTTTGATTGAGCGGATGGGACAGCAAGAATAAGGGTGATGATCCTATCTATATTATGCCCTAGTGAGTAGGATAACGAATTAAAACACAAACCTTTAGTGTTCAAAGGCATGAATTATCTAATATACTTCCATAATCACTACCCATATAAGCTTTAGAATATTTCCAGCAGGCTTCATGTTTACTTCTATTTTTTAAATAAACCTATAGTTAAAGCTATTAAAGATTATTTAACATATTATAAAGACACTCTTATAGTTCCTTCGATAGCTCAGTTGGTAGAGCGGAGGACTGTAGGAGTGGCTATAGGCGGTCATCCTTAGGTCGCTGGTTCGAGTCCGGCTCGAAGGACTTCGTTTTCCTCATTTCATTTGACGGTCAACTTAGTGTTTTGAAAGCATTGGTGTTAAGAATTAAAAGCGGGACCTAGTTTGTTCCTCTTATTGCCCTCTCCCCACGCCAAAAAAAACAACGGACAGTTCTTGCCAATAAAATCAATGAAACAGGCGTGTGAGAACTAAAGACTCTAGTTTATTAGACCTTTAGACCATTCCATCAAAGGGTGCGGTGCCGCGTTAACTTTGGAAATATACTCGGAGGCCTGTCCAGCAACGGCCGTCATCCTCAAACTCGTCCGCATTCCAGGGCAGGGCACGTGGCAGTAGGCCCCAAGGGTCAGAGGACCCACGGCACCTTAAGGGGGCGGATGGTGCCCCCTAGTGGGCGCATCCTTGGACAAACAGATGAGAGGGCACGGGGGCGCGGGGGGGCGGGGAGCGGCCTCGGGTTTGGTGAGCGGATAGCTTTCAGGGCCCAGCCGCCGGCTGGGAACAGTCTGGGCTGCGGCAGTTCTTGTGATGGATGGTTTAAACGCACAGAGTGAAAATCAGTTTGTGATCTAAGGGCAAATCTTTTGTCAGGGAGGGCAAATTTCCCCCTCTACTTCTCTTGAGATCTTGCAGTTGCACAAGCCACAATAAAATTGACACTAGATATTAACAGGAGAGAAAGAAACAATTTTAATTCATGAGCCTGGAGGTCTCATAGAAATGGCACCTAAGAAGTGGCCAATGCAGACAGCTTTTATACTTTTTTAGACAAAGAAACAATAAATTTATGAGGAACTCACAGGATAGAGAAACTTTGGTTCCCAATTGGTGAAGAATCTGAGTTTGGACTTCGGGTACTATATTAAAGAAGTAAGGTTTCTTTATGTACCCTTAGTCCAGAATTCTCTCCTTGGTGATAATGGTGTCTTCCTACCACCAAATGCAGGGAGTGCACCTTTCACGTGGGAAGTTTACTTCCTGCTTTCAGGGAGACAGAAATAAGTGTTAGAGAGTCCCCTTTGTATTGACCACGTCTTCAATAACGTTAATTCAAAATAACCAATATGCCATTCAGGCACATTTTGGGGTGACCTGCCCTGGGCCCCCAAACCGTGAAAATAAGCCCCAGAGAGAATAAAGCTCGGTGATCCAGGCTGGGGCCTAAATCAGGACCATGTACACATTTGAGGACAGGTATTTGTAAGGTAAGTATAAATACGAAACACGTATCAATACAAACGTAAAACAGACACCAAATAATTTTTTTAAAAAGAAATAACTGTCGTGCATTAAAAATTTTTAGACATCTTACAAAATCAAATTTTAAATTAATATTTTAAACTAAATTTCTTAAACTAAATAATAGGTCACAAATGAAATTTTCAAAAATCTAATTTCTAAAACTTATATTTCCAAAGTTGTTACATTTTCAAACTTCAATTTAAAATCTTCAAATCCCTAGGTTAAATTTTGAAAAATAATTAAAAATTCAAAACTCCAACAGTTAATCAAAAAACTGAAATTTAAGTAAACTTTACAAATTGCGTCATCCCCCAATCTGAGTCGCACCCGAATCCCTTGGGTAAAATACTATGTTGTGTTCTTGCTAGAACACAAAGAAACATCCCCTCAACTCCCCAAACTGTCCTCCAAAATTTCCGGAAGAGCCCGCCTCATCCCATCTTTTTACATTTCAAGAAGGAGTTCTGTTCGGGAAGTTAGACTTGGTGTCCTACCTCTCCAGTTGTGCCTCTTCAGCTCAGGAGTCAAGTCAGTTTGCCTCTCCTAAACCTCTGATCCTGCTCTTAGGCTTCGAATTTCCCGGCTGACCCCGGGCCCACTTCCGCCCTCTAGGTTAGGCCTGGACCCGCCTGTACCGACCAATCCTGTTCTTTCACTTGTCAATCCAGCGACAAGCCCCGCCCCCTCGACGCAGGCCGTCGCAAACGGTGTGCGTCAGAGGCGCTGCGCCTTACGGCTGTCTTGCGTTACGTAGCGGCAAGCATGGAGGCAGAGGAGTCGGATAAGGAAGATGCCGGGAACGACCAGAAGCCAGAAGCAGAGGAGGAACAGGAGGAATCCGAAGAAACGGCTGGCGGCAGCAAGAAACGGGTAGTGCCGGGTATAGTGTACCTGGGCCACATCCCACCCCGCTTTAGGCCTTTGCACGTACGGAACCTTCTCAGCGCCTACGGCGAGGTCGGGCGTGTTTTTTTCCAGCCGGAGGGTAAGTGCTCGGGCGGTGGCGGATGGGGGGGAGGAGGGTGATGCTTGCTGACGGTGAACACACAGTACATGTCCTGTTGCCTCTGCTGCGTGGTTCACGGGCACGAACCGAGCCAGGGGCCCGCGTCTGGCTTCCTTAGTTGATAGGTGACGCACACCTTCCTTAGAGTGGGCCTGGGGTGTAGTTACCGCAGTATGTCTAGTTGAGCCTTAGTTCTCTAATAGCTCACTTTTAGATTTTAGTCTCGGCTCCCCCAGTCCGTCTTTCCTGAGACGAATTTACCAGTTTGTTAAGTGGGTATAGCCTGCAATAAAATCTCAGTGGCTTTTTCACGAAACTGAACATAACCCTTTGCCATCGCGGTCCAGGTCAAGAGACGGTATACGGTCAGCCGCAACTCCTTACAGACAATAATTGGAATTAGGGTTAGGGGGCCGTGCGGGTTTTATATAGAATCTTCAGGGCAGATCTTACTAAGGAGTTGACATCTGAGGAAAGGATTGAATTAGACAAGGGAGAAAAGGTTGACCTTTCAGTTCTCTTCTGGGCAGAGATCTTGGGGTGGGATCCTGGCCCTTGGGCAGATTTGGAGAACTCGGGGAGTGGAAGGTGCATTTGAGTGGGTGCTGCGTCGGCTTGCTTGACCACTGCTCTCGCTTTGGCTCGCAGACGGGTTCGTGAGGCGCAAAAAGAAGGCAGCGGCAGCCTCCACCACTGGTGGGAAAAAGCGTTCCAAGTACAGCAAGGACTACACCGAGGGCTGGGTGGAGTTCCGGGACAAGCGAGTAGCCAAGCGTGTGGCGGCCAGTCTGCACAACACGCCCATGGGCTCCCGCAGGCGCAGCCCCTTCCGTTATGACCTGTGGAATCTCAAGGTGAGAGCATTGGCTTGTTTACCCCACAGCTCATACTCCCCCCTTCCTAGCCCCAGCCCTCGCACCTCTATAACCTCTTGTTAGCCCTGTTCCTCCCATCTTTTCTCCATCTCTGACCTGCCCTACCCAGATCTTCTCTTGTTTTCCTTTCCACAGTACCTGCACCGTTTTACCTGGTCCCACCTCAGCGAGCATCTTGCTTTTGAGCGCCAGGTGCGCAGGCAGCGCCTGAGAGCTGAGGTTGCCCAGGCCAAGCGTGAGACTGACTTCTATCTTCGAAGTGTGGAGCGTGGACAGCGTTTCCTTGCTGCCGATGGGGACTCTACTCGCCCAAATGGCTCCTGGGCCTTTGCCCAGCGTCCTACTGAGCAGGAGCTGAGAGCCCGGAAGGCAGCTCGGCCAGGAGGACGTGAACGGGCTCGCCTGGCTAATGCCGAGGACCAGGCCCGCTCCAACCGAGGGCTTCTTGCCAGGATCTTTGGAGCCCCTGCACCCTCAGAGAGCTTGGAGGACTCCTCTCTGGTCAGGAACTCTTGAGGGGCAGGGAGGCCTCTTCTACCTCGTAGCCCAGCCCTGCGTCCTATCTACATGATAATTACTACCCAGGTGGACGTTTTGTTGTGTTTCTCAACAGGAGACTCCCATGCGTGCTCAGGCATAGAAGCTTTGTGAGCCTCCTTCCCCACCACCTCCTGTACATGCCTGGCTGAGGCACTTAGTTCCTACTAGCATGATTATAACTACTGTAGATGCCTGTTTTGTCTTGTTTGATTCTTAGCTGTCTGCCTCCTGCCCATTGGAGCCCTCCTATTTTCTGGCCCCAGAAAGAGCTCTTGCTTTGAGCTAGAGTGATAATGGCTGGTCGAGACAGCTGTTTACCAACCACAGGTACTGGGTAGCAATGATATCCTTTTTATTTAGAAAGGACTAGTAGAGACAGGGACTAATGAGGTAGGAGTGGCTTGGGTGCCACCTTCCAAATGTATTCATAGAAAAGAAAAAAATAAATATTTTATGTGCCTTTGTAGGCAGTTTATAGGGGGTGCGGATGGTCATCAGATAAGTTCTGCCTTCTTTCTGTGTACTGTTCACTCACCTTCACTCTATTTCCTGGTCTGAGAGCCCCCCCCCACCATTCAGCCTCTTCTATCTAATCAATTTCATAGGCCATGTTGTTAATCATCAAATTTAGCATTTACTAAATCACTGTGATTAGTGGGCAATAATGGGTGACAGAGTGACAATAGGTAATAACACATGGCCCTTCCACTAAAAAAAGACAGATGTCTAAGAAATACATATACAGAAGTACTACAGACACCATGGTAGATGTGCATGAGGGGTATAGTGGGGCCATGGAAAGAATGGCTGACTTTATCTGGGAAGGTAAGCAGTGCTCTCTATGTGGCGATGATTTCTGATCATCCTTCTGAGATAGGTCAGTTTTCACCGTGTTTTTCAGATCATTCTTGCAAAGTGAACAGAACGGCCTAGTGCACTCTTAAAATTATAGACAAAGCTCTATGGATGGAGTGTTGAGTTCAAACCATTGTAAAGGTAAGGAAAGCCTAAGAGCTAGTTGTGCATAAAAGATGCACATCTGGTACACTTACACATGCTGCCTCTGCTTAGACAAGGGAGGGGTCACAAACACGCAGAGCAGCTCTGGAGGTGACAAAGAATCCCTGTAAGCCACTAAGAGGAACTGAAAACTGAGGCGTGGCAACCAATGAAGAAAAGTCTACAAACCGCCTCATAATAGATTAAAACTCTGGTCAGTATTCAGGCTTTTAAATTTACAGAAAATGTTAGAGTGAGAATAAGATACAATTTGAGTTTTGCTTGTGCTGTGTTTTCTTAGCTTTTTTTCCTTCACTGTCATCAATGTAATTATCCATATGGTCTTTGGATGAAGTGGATTCATCCCCTCTGGCTCTAAAACTAACCCAATCATGTTAAGATCTCAATTTGATAGGTGCAATATATTCAGGAGAATAAAGATGACCGTACAACTAAAAAAAATACATAGTTTGCTTGGTATAAATTTCTCATAATCCATACACCTCTCATACCGAGTGTGCAAACACATTTGTGTGATGTTACACCCTCATCTTTGGAACATTTTTTTTTTTTTTTCTGCATTCATGACATATGGAGGTTCCCAGGCCAGGGATTGAACCCCTGCCACTGCAGTGACAATGCCAGGTCCTTAACCTGCTGGGCCACCAGGGAACTCCTCATCCTAGGAACTTGGTGTTCTTGTTTCTGTGTTCATTTCTTGTGAGTTTGTTCCATGTGGATTGTTGTGATGCCTTCCAGGTAAACCAGGAAGATCCACTTTCAGAATTTGACAAGCTGGAGTTCCCGTCGTGGCTCAGTGGTTAACGAATCCGACTAATGAACCATGAGGTTGCGGGTTCGATCCCTGGCCTTGCGCAGTGGGTTAAGGATCCGGCGTTGCCGTGAGCTGTGGTGTAGGTTGCAGACGTGGCTCGGATCCTGCGTTGCTGTGGCTGTGGCGAAGGCCAGCAGCTACAGCTCCTGTTAGACCCCTAG
>PVHT021183524.1:14982500-15032041 GCA_004024745.2 Catagonus wagneri | reverse complement strand
GGCCTTGCGCAGTGGGTTAAGGATCCGGCGTTGCCGTGAGCTGTGGTGTAGGTTGCAGACGTGGCTCGGATCCTGCGTTGCTGTGGCTGTGGCGAAGGCCAGCAGCTACAGCTCCTGTTAGACCCCTAGCATAGGAACCTCCATATGCTGCGGGTGCAGCTCTAGATAAAGGCAAAAAAAGACCAAAAAAAAAAAAAAACAAACAATTTGACAAGCTGTCATATTCATTTATTTAGAGTTCTGAATGCCCAGTGTCACCCTTGCTAGATAAAGAGAATACCAAGCTGAAGAAACTTCTTCCTCTTAAGTTGCTAACAGCTTAGAAAGTAAAACAAATATAGGACTTAATAATTCCTTGAGTGAATGAAATTGTACTCCCAAGCTGATTGACATTAGTTGTTGGTATAGTCAAGATCAGCATTTCAGGCTTAAGTTTAAACAGGCACAAAGAGCTCATCCCTGCAGCCATGTAAACTGGGTAAGTCACAGGTGGGGTGAGGAATGAAAAATGGGTGAACTGCACTCTTGATTCCCTCAAGTCTAAGCCCTTTGAAGCAGAAAAATGCCTTTTGTACACTTAAAATTTTGTATCCATTGAAACAGCACTTTGTGTGTGTTTGTGTCTTTTTAGGGCATATGAAGTTCCTAGGCTAAGGGTCCAATCAGAGCTGCAACTGCTTACCTACACCACAGCCTCACCAATGCAGTATTTGAGCTGCATCTGCAACCTACACTGCCGCAACACTGGATCCTTACTTAACCCACTGAGCAGGGATTGAACCCGAGTTCTCACGGATACTCGTCGGGTTCGTTATTGTTGAGTCCCAGTGAGAACTCCAGTCTTTTTTTCTTTTTTTAAAAATATGAATGAACTTGTATAATAACCACACAAAATTATATTATCCTTGTATTTCCAGATATGATGCAATTTGCCACTTAATATTTTTTTCCAGCATCTTTCCAGATTATTTTCCACATGTGTATATGATAAGTGCTTATTTTATGAATCTCATGTGACAAGCTTATATCATGGTCTGGAGAGTGAAGAGGTACTGCACGTATGAATAGATTAATACCAAGAGCTGCAAACTGGGTGCTTTAACTCCCAACTTATGCCCTACACAATTAGACTAAGTTATGAATCTACTGATGCAAGAAATACTGTGAGTCAACTTAGGTCCACACTGTCTAAGAAGCTGAGATCCTCCATTTGCCAGAAATAGAGTAAATCAATAAAAGGAGGAAGGGCATCCTACTTAAAAGAGTAAGAGCGCTTGAATAGGGTGTATCTAAGTGTGCGAGTTATTCCTAAAAACATCCAAAAGTCACAGAGTACTCTGCCTCAATTAGCTTTTCCATGATTCTTTGTATCTCTAGAAGTTGTCTCGCTGTTATTAATATTTTCTCGCTGTCCCCTTGAAGGGGAAAACCTTTTGTGTAAGCCTCAAGGATGTGCCCTGTTCCAAGAGAGTTAATGTTTCAGCACAATGCTTGAGGTTCAGTTATAGTTGTTTCCTGACTTAACGATGGTTATACTTAATTTAATTTGATTTACTTAATTTATTTAATTTACTTAATTTAATTTACTTAAATTTTTTCAACAGTGGGAACAGTAGTTCCAATTCCGAATTTTAATGTTTTCCCTGTGGTGTGAGACTTTCCTGGTGCTGGGCAGCCACTTAATCATAAGGGTGTTTTTCACTTTCACGACAGTATGCAGTAAATTACATGAGGTTGTCGACACTTTATTATGAAACAGTCTTTTTGTTAGATGATTTTGCCCAACTGTAGGCTACTGTAAGTGTTCGAGCACATTTAGGGTAGGCTAGGGTAAGCTATGCTGTTCAGTAGGTTTGGTGTATTAAATGCATTTTCTAACTACAGATGTTCTCAACCTAGATGGGTTTATTGGGTGAAACCATATCCTCAGTAGAGGAAGATCTGTATTAGATTTCCCAAACTTTAAGGGGTAGTCCTGCCACCTATTCACAGCAAAAGTGTTCATTTTATTCCTTTTTAGTAAATTAAATCCACCACATTCATGTCCACACAAAACTATGACTCCAGCCAGAGAAATGAAATGGAAAGAAATGGGTTAAACTGTGTGCTTTTATAGGCTCTAATGTTTTTTTAAAAAATACAAACAATATCCTGAAAACTCCTGAGACTTATACTAAGCTTCCTGCCTCCCCTCTCAGGCGTGAAAACTCTCAGGAAGATGGGCCACAGCACTGACCTGAGCCGCTGCTGTGACAACACAGAATTTTTAACCCACTGAGCCACCAAGAAACTCCAAGATTATTTAATATATATATGGAGAGAGAATAAACAACCTAATAAAAAATGTCTTGCATTTCTTGGCATACATTTTACTCCAACACCGTTTGCACATTCAGGGCAGAACTTTAAAATGCAACATTCTTTACCATGGAATAAAGAATAAGAGTCCAGAGCAAGGGCTTTCACATAATTTAGTGTGAAAGTGCCCAAAGATGGAACCTTACTCACCTAAAGGAACAGAAAATAGAAAACAAGCCTCCCCTGAATCCTTTTCAAGGAACAGTGTTCTTTGCTTGGCTTTTGCGATTTTTTTTTTTTTTTTCCCTCTCAACCCCTTTTCCAAATTTCTGAAAACGGCATTTTGGGGACCCCTTGTCAGCTGACTTTCTGGTAAATTTAGTCCATGGGCAACACAGTCGAGAGAAGGCGGGCAGAGGGGAGAGGCCATGTAAACCTGGTGACGCCCCTCCAGTCCGTGGCGCATCCCCAGCCACCTTCAGCCGTTCTGGTAGCAGGTGGACTGTGGCTGCCCGAGGCTTCCCGGGTCAGTGCACTCCAGAGAAGTTCTCACTCCATCCGCTACAGATTCGTACTTGAGAGCGCTTTTTGTTTTTCACCTTTGCCTCCAATTCCATTGAGTGATGCATCATTGATGATTAACCAGGCCCTTATGGATGGACCTGTAGCTTCTGCTAGGGCGTTATTTTTCTTTTAAATATTGTAGTGAATAACCTCGACATGGGTCCATTTTGGTCGCAGAAATATATACAGTTGTATATACATTTTCAGATGTGGAATTGTAGAATAATTTTGGTGGAGAATATCAAAATGCCTTTTATGAGAAGTGTAAGAAGACCATCATTTTATTACGTGAGGAAACTCGGATGATTTAGGAAAATACCAAAGTCACTGTAAACCAGCTATCCCCATGGAGCCTCCACCACCCTCCTTCGCGGTCCAAGGTCTGATCCAAGTAGCTGATTCAGGTAGAGGTGACCCCAGCTCGGTGTGAAGAACAAGATTTTCAGGGCCTTGGCCAAGTGATCGCGGCAGCTCTTGGCGGGGTGGACTCTACTGGATGGATTAACACAGGCGAGGGAGATGGAGTCTGGAAACAAAATGAGAATTTATGTCCCAAATGAAGTGACTGCACTCCTATCTGATGGCATGTGAATCTTGTTCAATGCACCCAATCCAAAGAGGACGCGAAGATTTCCATTTAATTTGTGAAAATCACCACAATGTGATATTGACAGGCACAGATCTGGAAAGTTAAAAACTACCTCTGGAAAGGTCCTAAACAACTCGTCGCTCTACGCCAGAGAGCCCCAACCGTCCCTGGGTGGGCTTGAACCACCAACCTTTCGGTTAACAGCCGAACGCGCTGACCGATTGCGCCACAGAGACGGAGGTGCTAGCAGCGTTCTTTTCCATCGGTATTATTTTTTACTTTTTCAGTCTAAATTGTGCAATACTCAGAAACTGAATTTTGTTGGATGTATGCGTTGGAAAAAAGTTATCTCAAGTCTTGATTTTTATCGTTCCTATGTTAAGATGTATTTTAAAAATAGAGGTCTTAATGATATAGACATTATTCTCAGGAAAGTCAGAGTGTTGATTGGGTGGAAAACGTGACTGTTTATCTCAATAAGTGTGAGCATAATTTATGGAAAGACACCTGACAGAATTTATTCTCTGTTCAATGAGAGAGTTTTCGCTAATAATTCACTTGATATAGAACCGCCTGGAAGGATTCCTTATACATTAAATGGGAAGGAAACCAGCAGGAGCAACTGAAGAGGGGGAAATAATTTAGGGAAATTGTTGCAAGTTTCATCAATGGAACCCAAAACTAGCAGATAAAAGGGTACCTCCTAGGAAACAGGATATATCTGTGCTACCAAAGCAGCATCACAGAGATCACTTCCTAATTGCAAAGACTTTACAAAGAGACCCACATCTCTACTTACCCCAGGGATCAAATGTAGCATCGTTAATAATGGGACAAATTAACAAAATAATGGGACAAATCAACATTACTGTGTTTCCTGATGAAGTCACAGGAAGCACACAGCATCAGCCACAGAGGTAGTCCAAGTTTTAACCTGGATCCAGTCAGGCCTTTAGACATAACTTCTACCCTATAGTTGCTTCATGTAGCTACTGCTATGTAACAAGACTCTAAAAAGAGTCAATGGTTGTGTCAGTCAGAGTTCTCCAGAGAAGCAGAACATGTATAATAAGTCTGACCTCCCCCCCAACTTCCTCTCTCACGTCTGTATCTCCATCTCTCTATCATTTCTCTAAAAGTATAATGTGCAAAAAAGAGTATGATAAATTCTGATGTGTGAAGAAACACTGAAGATCATGGTGTAAAAGCGGTTTTGTTGGTTTCAAGGCTATGGGAGGGAATGAGCAGGAAATCACTAAATGCTTCAGTAGCCGGGGCAGATATAGATGCCCAAATTTGGATCTGAAGCCCAAGGGGAAAAAAAGAATAGTTAGAAAACATCCATTCATTTTTATTCAAAAAAAATGTAAAGATATGTTACCCATGCAATAAAGTTTGGAAATAACACTTTAAAATCTTTGCAGCAGGATTACTTAGAGTGGGAAAACTCACATAAGTACACAAATTCAGTATAAAAATGTGTATTTATTTCATACATCCTAGTTGTGTACTGGACTTTGGGATATTTGGGCTGGGACTCTGCAAAACACATTTCTCCTTTGCTGGCTGCTTTTCTCTTAGATTCTGTCACTAGATGGCCCCAGGAGACCATACTCTGGTACTTTTTGCATTTTTATGACAAGAGCTTTCTGCTCTGCACTGATTACAGTGTTCCATTCTCCAGATTTTAAAAAACACCCACAGATGCAGGCTTATTGCATCCTCAGAGGTACTGGCATCATCTGAGAAGTGTCCCCTTCCTAAGCTGGGGCCCAGCTCCACAAGATCCTGTGCTAGGAGCTCTTGAGGTACCAACCTCAGCCAGCAAACACCGTGCCCCACCTCCCCAACCCCCAGGGAGGTGTAAGCCCAACTTTCCAGATTCTTGTCTCTAACCTCTAGTTTCTGGTAATTTTTTTTTCTTTACAGCATATATTTCATTTGGGGAGAAATTCAATTTCTAAAATTTTATATCGAGCTTGAGTTCATGTAAACTGTTTTTTTAAACACAGAAACTGTGAACCGATAGAGAAATACAACGCTGGGCTTCACCGAAAACCTTGGAAACCTGGAAAACACGTTGGCCATTTAACTTCTCTTACAGTTTTACACCAGAGATTTCCCAATGAGAGACCACATTCCCCACTTCCATAACCTTGACCATGTTACAGTAACCACATGTAAAGTTTTCATCATAAAACTCCACTGCATTCACGAAGTTTTTGAAAAGTACAGAAATTTAAAAGAAAAATCTCTTTCAAGTCTAACCAACAAGGCAACCACATTTGGTGCAATTCCTTGTCTTTTGAGAGCATCCTAATCACTGCTGTTGAGTGTGTGTTAGCTAGCACAACTACAATTCTTATTTTCCATGGATGAGAGACTCTCCAGAGAGATCCTCTATATCCAGGATCCTGTATCTCCCAGTTGAGCTCAGGACAGTTGCCTAAGGAGACTGTAGCAAAGATAAGTACTCAGGGAGTTAAAAAGGTATAAACGTAACTTATGCGTTAGATACAAACTAAACCAGAGCCAAAAGTCACAGCAGGTGGGAGCTTTTTCTCTTGGGGGAGTAAAATGAAAATTTAGGATTGGAAAAAAGAGTCCAAAAATAAAAATTAATGAAGGCAGTAAGAATGGTGGTCAAGAAGAGAAAGCACTATGGAGGCACTGGAGGCAATTATGTCAGGAAGTATCAGAACTCATGAGTGAGAATGAAACGTGAATATAACCCACATATAATGCTAATTTGATGGCTGAGAAGAAAACTAATACTTCTTTGAAAGTGACTGCGGATGTTTTTGGTTCCATTTGGTATTGTTTTAGTGCTGTTCAATAATGGCCTATTCCATTAGAAGCTGCTGGAAATGAGTCTTTAAATAAGTAAAAGCATATGTGTAAGTAGGTATTAGCAGCATAGATCTGCATAGTCTACTAGTTTTATGAATGTTTGCAACTTATTAACCTCACTGTATCTCAGTTTCATCTTCTACAATATTGAAATAATAATTATACTCTAATTATACTCACTCCATAATGTTAAGTATTGAATATTTATTATTCAGATTTTCTATAGCCCCATTTTATTTCTGATGACTTTGGTGGGATTTTTTTTTCCAGTTTGTCTTAAATATAAATATGTCTTTTACCATCTTTTTCATTTGATATATCAGTATCATACAAAATGAATAAAGAATTGGACAATAAACCCATATTACTCTTTGGAAGGTCCTTAAAGATTAAAGAGGTAGCTACCTCCCTAGTGAGTGGGAAAATATAAGGCTTATATTTGAAAAATTGAGCAACTCAGAATTTTAAAATATCCTCAAAATCACACTTGTAATTTCCTACCAGGCTATTATAATTTCACTATTTAAACTGGCTTTTATATCTTTTTTAAATTTCAGTTTTATTTTTAAGGGGAAAATCAATGCATGCTTGTTCTTAAATTTCTCAAATGCAAAATGAATGTATGAATAGGAAAAAAAAGGCACTCATACTTGAACAGAGAATATGATAACCCATTAATAATATTTTGGTGAATTTTCTTCTTGTCATCCTTGATAAAGAATTTTGTTGGTTTAACACAACTTGAGGGAGTTCCCATTGTGGCTTAGTGGTAGCGAACCTGACTAGTATCCATTTTAACTCAGGTTAGATCCCTGGCCTTGCCCAGTGGGTTAAGGATCTGGCATTGCCTTGAGCTGTGGTGTAGATCGCGGATGAAGCTTGGATTCTGCATTGCTGTGGCTGTGGTGTAGGCCAGCAACTGCAGTTCGATTTGACCCCAAGCCTGGGAACTTCAGTATACTCAGGTGAGGCCCTAAAAAAACAAACAAACACAAACAAAAACAGCTAAAACATGAGAACAGTTCACGTCTTTGTTCTAATTTTATGTAAATACCTAAAGATATTTTCAAACACTTAAAAAATATCTTCTTAAAACACACACACACACACACACACACACACACACACACACACACTTCCAATCCATCCTCTTAAAGAGGCCACAGCTACAGCATTGCCAGATCTGGGCTGGGGATCAAACCCATGCTACCACAGAAACAACACTGGATCCTTAACCAGCTGCACCACAGTAGGAACTCCATTAAAGAATTTTTAAACTAAGTTTTTTTTAAAAAAAGGGACTATGTTTATTGAGGGAACTGATATATTACAACACATTAGTAGTTTCAAAAAAAAAAAAAGAGGGACAGAAACGCAAAATGTCACTGTGATGCTGATATCACCAAAGAAAAATCCTAACAGCCCGATTTTTTTTTCTTTTTAGGGCTGACCCTGAGGCATATGGAGGTTCCCAGGGGTTGACTCAGAGCTACAGCTGCCGACCTATGCCACAGCCATGTGGGATCCAAGATGCCTCTGTGACCTACACCACAGCTCACAGCAATGCGAGATCCCTGACCCAGTGAGTGATGACAAGGATTGAACCCACATCCTCATGGATGCTAGTCAGATTTGTTTCTGCTGTACCACAATGGGAACTCCCTAACAGCCCAATTTTTAAAAGGGTCAGAGATCTAAATGGACACCTCACCAGAGGATATGTACATAGAAAATTAGCTTATAGAAAGACACTCACCTCATTTGTCATTAGGGAACTGAAAATTAAAATGGTAATAAGGTACCACTTCATACCCATTAGAATGGCTAAAATTCGAAACACTGACAACACCAAATGCTGGCAAGAATGTGAAGCGATAAGGATTCTCATTCTGTGTGATGGAAATGCAAAATTGTGCAGCTACTTGGAAGATAATTTTTATAAAGCTAAACCCAATGTTAATATGATGCAGCCATCTTGCTCTTTAGTATTTACCCAAATGACTTAAAAACTTGTGTTCACACAAAAACCTGCACACATAGATGTTTGTAGCATCTTTATTCATAATTGCCACAATATGGAAGCAATCAAAATGTTCTTCATTAGGTGAATAGAATGACAAACTGTGGCACAACCAGACAGTAGAATATTATTCAGCGCTAAAAGAAAATGAGCTATCAAGTCATGAAAAGACAGAGAGAAATATTAAATGCACACTATTAAATGTAAGAAGCCAATCTTAAAAGGCTTCTCTATGATTCAATATATATAACATTTGGGAAAAGGGAAAACTACAGAGTAAAAAGATTAGTAGTTGCCAGGAAGGGGCATAAATTTCTCTTTTTTTTTATTTACTTTTATGAATGGTTCTTTTGGTGTCATAGCCTAGAACTAGGCCCGAATATATTATAATTTTTTCAGTAGTTTCATAAGTCTTCTTATAGAATAATGCACCCAATGCAAAAGCCCACCTGCCAAATGCCAACAGGAATACATCTATAGTTAAACAAAATTAGATTTATTTATCTTTCTGAGGCGAGTGAGAATGTAGCCCAGGGGACATTTGAGAACACTTCAACAGGAAAGATATGGGAGGACTAGTTGCTTGTTTCTTATATATACATAATATATAGATACTAACATGTATGTATTAAAATATGTGTACTTGGTAAATCATGTTGGTTTTTGTTTTTCATAAATAAATGTGCAAAAAAGAGGGTAGTTATGAGAGGGGAAAAAAATCCCTGTAAATCTTTAAGGAAGATTTCTCCTTCCCTAGCACCTTATTGAATGCTTTGGCCACGTCTTTGTTGCGGAGGCTGTATATAAGCGGATTCAGCATGGGCGTGAGAATGGTATAGAAGGTCGAAACCATCTTGTCCTGGGTTGAGGAACGATTAGAAGCGGGCCTCATATATATGAACATAGCTGCTCCATAATACAGCCCCACCACAACAAGGTGGGAACTACAGGTGGTGAAAGCCTTGTGCCGACCCTCCCCAGAACTCATGCGAATGACAGTTACAATGACACGTGTGTAGGAGATGATGATGAGTGACAAAGGGCAGAGGAGCATTACTACACAACAGATAAAAATGAGTGTTTCAAATGTGGAAGTATCTGTGCACGAGAGACGTAGGAGTGCCGGGACATCACAGAAGAACTGGGATATTTCTCGGGAGCCACAATAGGAGAAGGACAAAGTAGCGGCTAATTCAACAGTCCCGTCGAAGACCCCAAGGAGCCATGAAGAGGCAGCCATGAGTCCACAAACTTTCCAGTTCATGAGATTGGGGTACTGAAGTGGGTAGCAAATGGCAACATAGCGGTCATAGGCCATGACAGCCAATAAGAAGCACTCGGCCCCAAGGAGGGTCACATAGAAGAATATCTGGGTTTCACATCCTGCTACAGAGATGGACTTCCTGCCAGACAGATAGTTGCAGGCCATTTTGGGAACAGTGGTGCAGATGAGCGTGAGGTCCATGAGGGAGAGCTGGCTGAGGAGGAAGTACATGGGGGTGTGGAGCCGGCGGTCCAGGTAGATGAGGAGAACCATGGCCGTGTTTGCCAAGAGAGCCACTGTGAAGATGCCCAGCACCAGAGAGAACAGAAAGATGTGAGCGGGTGTGTGACTAAAAATTCCCATCAAGATGAAGTCAGAGCTAAAGGTCTGATTCTCCCATTCCATGATGAATATTTTCTTTCTCTAGAGCCATAAGAAGTAATAAATGTTAACTATTTGTGTAGTCACTTATCCACGACCTACTCCTCTATGTGTGGTACTCTGGTAAAGCAACACACACGATATGGTCAGGACTGGAAAAGGCTGAGAATGACTCTGCAGTCAGACAGCATCAACTACACTCAAGCTCTGCCTCTACCAACCTGCATGTCCTCTGACCAGTTGCTTCTATGTGCTTCATTTTACTTCCTTTACAAGGCAGAAATAGCTTTTTAATTGAGTTGCTGTGATTAAAAGATATCAAATTCATTCCACAGCATGTGGAGAGGGCATTTGGCTCAAGAACAATATAGTCTATACTAAACAGAATTGTCCATAAATTTCTCATATGTCAGTATGTAATAAATTCTGTAACAGTGGAATAGAGCTCTTTGAATGTCATTGCCTATAATCTGCTCTAAGATGTGTTAACAGTTATATTAATATAATTTTATTTGTGCACCAAACTTAGAGATTAAACAGAACTACTAGTTTTATCATTACATAAATGATGAACTTTCCATTCAGAATAACTGGTAAATAATTGCAAGTAACTTATACTTAAGTACTATATCATGAATAGATGATTTAATTGAGGATGAGGAAGTAAAAATCAAAATTATCCTTATGTTTCAGTCTGAGGAGGACTGTATCTTGAGATATCTTTTTACATTCTGCCGTGATTCTGCTGAATTCCCTTGTCATCATCAAATGGGGCGAAACAAATGTCTTGGTGCATCTCTATCAGTATAAGAGTGAGCCAAGGCCAGCTTGTTGTGGTTATGAAAAACTGAATTGTTTTCCAAAGGATTAGATAAAAGCAAAATAAACGGACACTTTATGTTGTTGAAGCATCAAGGAAGTTGGAACCAAGCCAACTTCATGACAAAAGATAGCTCAGCATAAAGTTTAGTCCAAAATATATGAACTCAGAAAATACAAGCTTCAACCATCTTAATCATTACCATTATAATACTTTTGATAGTTAATCCTATCATATTAGTTTGCTAGATTGCAATGACAAGGTACTAAAAACTAGTCAGACTAAACGATCAAAACTTATTGTCTCCCAGTTCTGAAGGCTAGAAGTGTCAGAACAAGGTGCCAGAAAGACTAATTCCTTCTGAGGGCTTCAAGGAAAACTCAGTTTCATGCCTCTCACCTTATTTCCAGGGGTTGCTGGCAATCTTTTCTATTCCCTGGCTTGTTGAAAACAATCCTGATCTCTTCCTTCACTTTCACCTGGTAATCTTGCTGTGTTTGTGTTTGCCTCCACTTGCTTTTTTTTTTTTTTGGAGGACACTGGTAGTTTGGATTAACACTCCCCCTAGTGACCTCATTTTAACTTGATTACCTCTTTAAAGACCATCTCCTTTTTATTTAGTAGGACATTTTTATTAAAATAAAAAGGACCTCTGTTTTATCTCCAAATAACATCACATTCTGAGGTACTGGGACTTCAGTGTATACATTTTTAGGGACACGATTCAATCCATAAAACATCTATTACTTTACATCTTTATTTTTACCCTATTATTTTATGTAACGACTTATTCTCTAGCTGCTAAAAGGTAATGTCTTCCATTTACAAAATACTGTTTTAATCAAACAGAAGTGTGCTTTACACAGAGTTAAATATCTGCCTCTCAGGGGGAGAAAAAAGTCTTGAATTAATGAAATAACTCCATGAAGAGATCCTTTTAAAGGAATGTACAACCTAGTCAAGACTAATATTACTCAAGTTTTAAATATGGGATGAATTAATGTAGGCCTAATTAAGATGAAAATATATCTATTACTTTGGAAATATCTAAAAGAGTATAGGTTTTCATCTATTTCTGCCTCATTGAAACCAAGAAACGCTAGAAATTTTGTAATTTAAACTTCTTTTTCCAATCTTACCTTCTAGTGTCTCCTAAGAAGATACAATGGCACTGACTGAGTAAATAAAAGTGCTTAAATTCCGAGGTTTTTTTTTCTAGTTAAATTTCTAAGTCCACAGGGATTTATTCCCTTGCCTTTAATTACATTGGCAAAGTTGTCTTCTAATTTTTACCAAGGTCATCAAGGTAATTGTTCCTGTTTTCAGCATAAACTTTGTTTTTTATACCAGGTAGTTTCATCATTAATAATATAGGTTGCCTGAAATATTCACCTGGCCAATGTCTGGCTTTAAAATTTTTAACAGTTTCCCATCCTCTATTGCAATGGTTCTCAAACTTAGATTCTTAGTAGAATCTCTTGAGGAGATTTTAAAATGTTTTCTAGCAGTTCCTGTTGTGAGTTTGATCCCTGGCCTCGCTCAGTGGGTTGAGGATCAGCCATTGCTGTGAGCTGTGGTGTAGGTCACAGACCTGGCTCGGATCTGCCGTTGCTGTAGTGTGGCGTAGGCCGGCAGCTGCAGCTCAGATTTGACCCTTAGTCTGGGAACTTCCATAAGCTGCGGGTGCATCCCTAAAAAGACAAAAATAAAAAATGTTTTCTAGGATGGGACAATTCTGAGAATCACTGAATCAGAATCTCTTGGGAAGAGGCTAGACATTGCTATTTTTAAAAACTTCCCAGTAGATTCTATTACACAGGCTCTATTTTTTCCAAAGTTAAGAAGGCCCTCTTGGTCCTTGGGTTCTATTGTTTTCTATCCCAGGGCAAATCTTATTCAGCAAGCTTTACTAGTCCCTCATATTTTTTGTCAGTTGATACTTTTAGATTAAGCTACTAATAAGCCCAAAACATGCTTGTTTTTCATTAAATAGCTTTGGTACAATGCATAGGCTTGCTGCCAGAGATATTTTACTTTACTGTGGCTGAAAAAAGTAGCAGAATCACTTGCTAACTTATCAGCATAGAGCCTGAGATGATTAGTGAGATAATGAAGGATTTCCCCTTTTGTACCACTTCATTATTACTATTTTGGGGGGAGAATATTTGGAATATTCATGAATGGTCAAATATTATCTTAAAATGCATTTCACCAGGCACTGCTGATCTCTTTTTCCGTATGACATCAGTGATTTAAATATTCAGCCTTCACTCAAGAGTCATTAAGTTTTTAGTTCTCTCTCTGCATGGTTCACCCTAAAATTTCCTGTCTGACCCTAATTAGAAATCTTTAAAAGCTGAGATTCAAATGCCTGACACTTATCATCAATTGGACAGTTTGGGGAGATGTATTAATCCCTCTGGTCCCTGAGAAATAGGGAGTCCTCTTAGTTCTATAAGGAGTCATGGTGGGAGGAGTCCAGTAGAAGTCCCAGTAACACTCCAAGTTAAAATAGTTGGAGAACACCTCCTTATGAGTGACAAACAAGGGACAGATGGAGCCTCATCAAAATTCTACCTACCTAATTTCATCTCAGCCCCAAAGTCTATTAAGCTCCTTTGTAGCTGCTTTAGAGTATCGAGCAAGTTGCTTTGTAACTGGGCTTTGGGATACCAGATCCAATGGTGCATAAAGGGTTAAATAAAGATGCTCTATGATTCCTTTGTCAATTCACAGGAAAAAAACTATTTGAAAAAATCTCCTCAAATAGTTCCCTTGTTGCACAGTGGGCTGAGGATCTGGTGTTGTCACTACAGTGGCTTGTGCTGTGGTTCAGGTTTGATCCCTGGTTCAGGATTTTCCATATGCCCTAGGCATGGCAAAAACAAACAAACAAATAAACAAAAAAAACAAGACCAAGAACCGAAACAAAACCTCTTTATTCTTTTTATTTTTTTTGGTCTTTTGTCGTTTTAGGGCTGCACCCGCAGCACATGGAAGTTACCAGGCTACGGGTCTAATTGGAGCTACAGCTGCTGGCCTAGACCACAGCTCACTGCAACGCCAGATCCTTAACCCACTGAGCAAGGTCAGGGATTGAATCTGCAACCTCATGGTTCCTAGTCGGATTCGTTAACCACTGAGCCACAATGGGAACTCCCTGAAACCTCTTTATTCTTTACTGGGCTTTGCAGAGACTTAAAGCTGCCCCGTGGGACACAAAGAATGGCCATGTGACCTGAATTTCCTTTTAAATATTGAGTTATCTGATCTGCAATCCATAAAAATCATGGCTGCACAGTAGAGTCCTTCATTCATGGATATCTTCTACAGTCACTTCTGGTCATCACAGAATGGAAACCAGAAAGCCTACCAAAGATGTGTCCATTCCATATAAGTTCATATTTTGTGTAGATATTTATATTCAGATATTTAGATTTGAGTAGCTAGAAAACAATATTAAACACAGTCCATGTATAGAAAGCACAATCAGCAACAAAAGAGTATGTACAGTGGATAGCAAAGAAAGCTGCCTAACTAGATAAGAGTTTATGAGATATATGAAAATGTTTACCGCTATAAGTAATAGAAACCCACCTCAATAAGGCATAATCAAAAAGGGTTTTCCCCCTCATATAATTAGAAGGCAATAGCTCACTTCAAGCATGTTTCATATGCTGTTCTCTCAGCTGTGCCTTCTGTCACTCCCCAGATCCAGAACAACCATGCCTGTGGAATGAGTGGGGAGGGATTTATGTAAGACTTTTATTATTTTAGTTTAATTGGCCAACATAGTTTATACGCCCATCTTAGACCTTTAATGCTACTCAGGATAATGTTAGGTGCTAAATTAGCTTAAACTTGGGTTCACAAACCAGACAAAGGAAGCTTGAAGTTGCCCTCAGTTCAGCAAACCACACTCCTGCCTCAAAGTAGATGAGGGTGAAATATCTGCTCTAGATGAACTGTGGAAAATATAACTTAAAAAGGACCAGATTTTAGGCTCCTTTAAAAACTAGGTTAGATCTTAGTTAATTCACTCCATAAATGATATATCAAGTGAAAAAAAGTAGGTTAGAAAATGTACAGTTTGGAAAGGAATCTATTTAGGGCTGCATAAAATGGGTAAAAGCAAGTAAAGCTGCTGAATTGAGTAGGATGGAGAGAAAGAGGATAGACAATTGAGATTACTGTAAAAATCAAAACAAATCAATACATTTCTGGACTAGAGTGGTTATAATCAGAATGCAAATGAAGAATAAGCATGAGAGACATGAAGAATGCATAACAGGACATTGGCCAAGAAAGGGAAGAATGGAAAATGTTTCCTTCCTCAGCAAAGGTCCTAATGGAGAAATTGAGACATGGGTCAATGGTTGGATTTTACGTGGTTTGAGCCTTTAAGAGATTTTCAGGATGCTGGGAGATTAAAATTAACTCTTATGGGAGTGAGAATTTGAGTAAAAGACATATAATAGAGATGAATAAATTTTCTAAGAGAAAGCAGGTGATCAGAGCTTACACTTTGTAAGAAAGAAGAAGCCAACATAGAAGTTAACAAAAAGAAATGTCAGAAAGACAGGTTAGAATCGGTACTACACTGTACTGCTTAGGCCAAAAAAAAAAAGGAAAAAAAAGAGGCAGGCAACTGATGTGGAACATAATCCACTTTGGTTCAAAGGTCATTGGTGTCATTGGTGCCAGGTAGGAAACTGAGCGAAGCCAAGTTATAGCATGATAGGAAATGAACACTTAGAAATGAAGGCAGTAGATTTTAAGCTGGTGAATTCTGGAAAGGGGAAAAATAAGAGAAAAACTAGCATATTAATGGCCTCCTAAACTTTTTTTTTTTTTAAGGCAGGGATTGAAAGGGCATCTACACATATTTGAAGACATGAGGGAAAGTCTCAAGGAAATAAATGAAAAAAATCTGTAGATAACTAAATGAAAGAGGTTCCAGAGATCGTTGAAGAAAATGTGCTTGGCATGTTAAAGGAATCAGGACATTTATTCCCTTGGAAGAAGAAAGGCAGCATAAAGAGTTTGGTTTTGAAGTGGTCAGGAGGGCTGTGGTTACTGGGGATTTTCCTTGGTGGAGTAGATGGTCTATGGGAGGTGGTGGTGGGAGTTGAACAGGGCTGGACAATGAGGGCTGAGAGTGTGGGCTTATGACTTTGACAGAGGAGACAAGACAGGTCACTGCAGCAGCGATTATTCCATACAACTCCCTTGCCAGTACCCTGCCCAGTCAGAAACAACTGGTCTGGTTTAAACAGCTCATTGGTAAACCATGCTATGGCCTTACTGACTCCCAACCAACTACTCCCATGTTTCCTGAAGCAGCTCCAACTTCCTCCGCCTGCAGGACTGAAGCTCTCCATTAAGAAGAGGTGCTGGGGAGTTCCCTTCGTGGCTCAGTGGTTAATGAATCCGACTAAGAATTGTGGGTTCGATCCCTGGGCTTGCTCAGTGGGTTAAGGATCCGGCGTTGCCATGAGCTGCGGTGTAGGTTCCAGATGCGGCTCGGATCCCGCGTTGCTGTGGCTGTGGCGAAGGCCGGCAGCTACAGCTCCTTTTAGACCTGGAAACCTCCATATGCCGTGGGTGCGGCTCTACATTAAAAAAAAAAAAAAAAAGACAAAAAAAAGAAGAGGTACGTTCAATAACAAAGGAAGATGAGGTGTTCCCATTGTGGCGCAGCAGAAACGAATCTGACTATTATGCCCAAGGACGTGGGTTCCAGCATTGCCCTGAGCTATGGGGTAGGTTGCAGACGCACCTTGGATCTTGCGTTGCTGTAGCAAAGGCCAGCAGCTACAGCTCCAACTCAACCCTTGGCCTGGGAATTTCCATATGCCTTGGGTGCAGCACTTAAAAAAATAAAAGCAAGGTCCACTTAGAACTCCATATAAAAGACTTCTCATTTTCAAATATAATAATGCAATTAATACCAAGACTGCTGGGTACAAGAGGATCGCAGAGATTTTGAAAAGGGATATGATGGATAAACAGGAGCTATTCCAAGACTTCTCTTTTCCTCACTAGACTAATTATCAATTATTTGACAATGTCAGAGTTCCCACTGTGGCTCAGTGGTTTAAAAACGCAACTAGTATCCATGAGGATGTGGGCTCAATCCTTGGCCCTGCTCAGCGGGTTAAAGCTGTGGCAGAAGAAAAAAACAAAAAGATTTGGTGCTGTCAGTCACTACACACAGTAGGATCCCTATACCCCTATTTTTTAGGTGTCCTCTGCCAGATGGCGAAAGGATTCCCTCTTCCAGGGTTAATTGCCTTCAGCTTCCCTCATCATTTTAAAGTCCCATTGTCTGCTTGGGCAAAGTGATGGCACAAGCTAACCTCTTGGGCATGAAACAAGAAACTTCAGTTGCTTTACAAGCACCCCCCCCCCCAAAGAAACATGAGGAACTATTTTAAGAAACACTTGTGACATATGTGTGTATTAGGAAGCATCTTTCCTTTATTCTACCACAGAGACAGTGTGGCACCATTTCTCTTTTGATTACTTGCAGGGGATGTGACTAGTGTTTTTCACAGAAATGTTTCTCACCACACACAGCCCAGCTAAATGTCAGGCTGTAGCATCACTTTAAGTAGGTGCGGGGGAAGCATGAAATCCACGTTTTAGCTACACTACTCTATATGAATGTCAGAGGAAAAACAAAACTTGAAGTGGTATCATTTTGCCTTCCTCTTTTCATCCTTCCAACTGTCTTAACTCATTCTTTTCCCACAATGAAAGCCACTCAAAACTCTGGAAACATAAGCAATGAGGTCTTACTGTATAGCCCAGGGAACTATATCCAATCTCTTGTGATAGAACATGATGGAAGATAATATGAGAAAAAGAATGTATATATATATATATATATGTATGACTAGGTCACTTTGCTCTACAGCATAAATTGACACTGGCATTGTAAATCAACTATACATACACACACTCACACACACTCCAGGACCTAGTCTGTTGCAGAGCAAATAGATGTAAACTGGAGAAAACGTCACAATGGGAGGTAAATCAATGCCACCATTTTTTTTTGGTCTTTTTGCCTTCATCTAGAGCCACACCCGGCATGTGGAGGTTCCCAGGCTAGGGGTCTAACAGGAGCTGTAGCCACCAGCCTTTGCCACAGCCACAGGAACGCGGGATCCAAGCCGCGTCTGCAACCTACACCACAGCTCACGGCAACACCGGATCCGAGACGCGTCTGCGACCTACACCACAGCTCACGGCAACGCCGGATCCTTAACCCACTGAGCAAGGCCAGGGATCGATCCCACAATCTCATGGTTCTCAGTCGGATTCCTTAACCACTGAGCCACAAAGGGCACTCCAATGCCACTATTTTTATCTATTTTTTTTCTTAGGGCCACACCCGCAGCCTATGGAAGTTCCCAGGCTAGGGGCTGAATGGGCGCTGCAGCTGCTGACCTACACCAGTCACAGAAACGTGAGATCTGAGCCGCATCTGTGACCTAGCCCACAGCTCATAGCAATGCTGGATCTCCAGCCCACTGAGGCCAGGCATCAAACCTGAATTTTCAATGGCTAATAGTCAGATTCATTTCTGCTGAGCCAAGATGTGAACTCCAATGCCACCATTTTTATACCACTCCCCTTGTCCAACTCCAACAAGTGAAAAGGTGGGAAGAGGCAGAACTGGAGCCATATGTGGATTCCACTGGGAACTGAAAATTCAAATTTTTCCTTAATCTTGAGGGTGTAGTTTACCCGCATAGACAGTTTTGCTGTTCCTGAATTTTAGCCAACATGGTTTAAGCTATTACTCCTCCCTGTGCTATTTATGTACTGCAACAGGAAGGCTCCAAAAGGAACCAATGTCTACAGCAGAACAAAGACAATAATTCCAAGTTTTCATTCACTCCCTTCCTTAGCACAAAAAGTTCCTGGAATTCTAGATGGTCCAATGGCTAACACCACCACCAGGCCTAAGGGTCACAGGAATATCCACTTTCCTTTTTTTTTTTTTTTCCAACTTTATTGAGGTATAACTGACAAAACTGTAAGCTATTTAAAGTGTACATTATGATGATTCAATATACATATACACTGAAAGGTTTCCTGAATATCTGCTTTATTCTAATGCAAGTGCTGGGGAAACGATTTTTCTTTGTACAGTGGAGGAAAAAAAATGGAGTTTTTCAGAACAACGTTTATTTAAGAATTAAGGGAAAACAAAAACATTAAAGCATAGGAATACACTGACTGAATACAAGTGTCTCGTTTGGTCTGAAATCTTGAAAAAGTTACTCTACTTACCTGAGGTAGATTTAGGTTGGCATTGTTTCAAGAGAACCTCCATCCATTCCAGAAGTTACCTTCTAGTTTTGGTTACAGGCTCCCAAGTGGTCCTTTCCAACCTCAGGTTATGCTATATGAGCAATAAAAAACCCTTTTTTTCCCCATGTTAAAGGCCCTCAGACTTGTTTCATATCCCAAAGTTCTCTGAGGGATGGTCCATCCTCAATTTACTTAAAGACTAGAGACAATTACCACTAAGATTAGTTGAAAAGAAGGGGCAAGTCATTGCCCTGCCAAAGATACAAACTCTGTTCCCTTCTCCAAGTTCTCTCTAGTGACTAACAAATAGCCATAAGGACTAATTTTTATCACCACCATGCCATACACCCAATACTATTTTAAGAATCACAAATGTCAAACATATACTAGTGACTGGCATGATTTTCACCCAAGAGAAGCAAATACATCTTGTGCATTTTAAAACACTGAGTAACTTATCATGGTTAGGAGCTAGTTATGAAAATTACTAAAACACATTAGATCAAATGAACTTCCAGGATCTGTTTTCTAAGAGAAAAAAGAAACAAACACCCTAGAATCAGATTCCTTATTATCACTATGAGCTATATCCACTGACCCTAAGATTATCAAGGTCATCAACCAGTCATTAGGATCAAAGCTAAGAGCTATATGCAAGGTGGCAGGTTAGCAGATGGCCACCTCCATGAGCCTGAACGCCAATGCTCTCTGGAGTTCAGGATTTGCTAAAATAAACCAGAGGACCTAAAATATTTATTCACCAGTCTACGGTCCCAAGTACTGTAGGAATCTTAAGTATTTATATTGAATGTCTTTTAATCTGAGGGAAGGAAAAAAACTTCAGAGGTGTCCACTTAAAGACCCCTGGATTAATTACAGTATTTCTGGAGAATGTTAAAGGTAATCATAATTATTCTGTCAGGTTGGAGATAAGTGCTTATCTTTAAACTTCTGATGAATCTGCCATATATTTTTCCTTTCTAGCATTTAGAATCCAATATTACAAGCCAAACATATACCTTATATTGTGGTACTTCCTTGGCAGAACCAAAATAAATGAAAGTATATCGTTATGAAGCTTGACGTGCTATCAACAGCAGGATAATGGAGTGAAAATAAAACCAGCTTTTGAGTCAGGATACTCAAAATCAAAGCCTAGCCCCTCCACTAATATGTTTTCCATGTGGCTACCAAGGCTTAAACCTTTCTTTCAGTTTTCCCTTAATCATCACCAAGGAGCTGATGAGGATATCTAATCATTTAAACAAACACGAAAAATGAAGTCACAAAAATATGGATACTAGCAATTCATAACGATTATCCTGGAATTTGCATATCTGAGTTGAGAAAAATGAATCTCTAAAGCTGAAATTCCAAATACCAGTAATAATCTGAAAGACATTTTAGAAAAAGGAAGCTTTTGAGGATACGACTCAATTCACATCAGGTAAAAAAGTTGAGTATTCTGCCTCTTTATGAGGGTGGCCCTCCAAAGAGGAAGCTCTGGGGGGAGTTTTTATCTAGGATAACTACTCCCTAGCTGTTCGATTCTTTTCACAACCAGCAGAAGGTTCCCAAGCTACTATCAACATGCTATCCCCAGTCTAGTCAAGAATGAAAAAAAGTCAACAGAGGCAAAGGCAGTATACTTCTTTCCCCCAACAGTAACACATGCCACACCTTCTATCTCAAGGTTACAGTCCTTTCCTTTATTGGATTTCCAAATTTTAAAAACTGAAAGTAAAGCAATCATTAAGTGGTTCAGATAAAAGAAAAGCATCTTTACCTGAGTTACCCATCAGGTCTCTCTGACCTGCCCTAGCTCCTCCCAGAACAAGCTTCTGGGCATCTAAAAACAAACTGTTTACATACTGACTGCATTAAAAGTCATCTCTACTATATGGGTCAACTAACTATGAGATCAGTTCTTCTCTTACCTACTAAACATACACAGTCCACAGTCAGATCTCTTACTAGAAGAAAATTCTCTGCAGAGTAAGTTCTTTGGGGCCCAGTAAGATAAGGGTTTCTAGCAAGGCTTTTTTCAGACTCAAGGTATGTCTAGGATTTTTCACCTATGTGAGTTCCCTGGTGTACCACAAGAGCTGATCATTGACGGAAGCTTTTCTCATTCAGAGAATTCATAAGGTCTTTTCTCAGATTGCGTTTTTTTCTTGCAAACCCAAGAAGGCTCTTCAACTAATGCTTTTGCCACATTCAAGATAAATAAATACAAACTTTCACCAATATGGCTTCTCTGATGGGTAAGAAAGTCATAGTTCTGTTAGAAGCTTTCTTCACGCTTGTTGGGGTTTCTCCCAAATTGGGTTTTCTGACATCCAACTGCCTGAGGCACTGCTGACACAGGACATTTAAAATGTTGTCCTCCGATGTGAATTCTCTTGGAATGAGGAGACGCCAAGCATTGCTAGAAGGCTTTCTCACACTCAACAAATTGGTAAGGTTCCCCACCTGAATGAATCCTCCTGTGGGAAATCAGATCTGAGCTTGGAATAAAGGTTTTCCCAAACTCAGGTCCTTTATAAGGTTTCTCATTGGAGTGACTGATAAGGTTCTGTAAGGACAGCTATCTGCGCAAACCATTTTTTGACTTCCTACAATTGTAGATTCTCTGGTCCCCAGTGAAATCTGAGCTCTGAGCAAAGTCTGAGATTTGCTTAGAGTTCTTCATCTTAATGAGTTTTCTTACATTGTAAATGTATTTTTTTATGGTATCATACCTTCTTGTCTAGTCAGGACATTTGTGAGGTTTCTGATGCATGGGGAGTGCTAAGCTCAAGACCTTTCTCACCCACATGACAGATATATGGTTTTTCACCAATGTGGATTGTCTGATGTTGGAGAAGGGCTGAGCTCTGGTGGAAGCTTTTATCACAGACACTGTATTTGTAATGTAGCTCCTCTGTTTGAGTTCTCATTTTCTGTTGGGCAACGAAGTCCATGCCCAGAAGGAAGCCACTCTCACATGCAGACCACTGATGAGGTTTCTCCTCCATGTGAATTCTTTGATGCACAATAAGGTCTGAACTACAGCTGAAACTTTTCTCATATTCAAGGCATTTAAAAGTGTGAGTGTGAGTTGCCTGGTGGCGGATTAGGTTGGCACTCCGAGTAAAACTTCTCATACATTCCAAGCATTTATACGGCTTTTCACCTGTGTGGACTCTCTGGTGTACAATAAGGTCTGATTTCTGGCCAAAGCATTTCTCACAGGCACCACACTTATAGGGCTTCTCCCCAGTATGAACTCTTTTATGAACAATGAAGGCTGAACGGTGTCGGTAACTTTTCTCACACTTGTTACATTTGTAGGGCCTTTCACCGGTATGAGTTCTCTGGTGGCTAATAAGATCTGATTTCCCACTAAAAGCCTTTTCACACTCCAGACACTTGAATGGTTTCTCACCGGTGTGAGTTCTTCGGTGCCTTATGAGGTTTGTACTTCGGCTGAAACATTTATCACACTCACTACAGAGATAAGGTTTCTCGCCTGTATGGCTTCGCTGGTGGACAAGCAGATCAGAGCTCTGACCAAAATTCTTGCCACAGATATCACACGTATAGAATTTTTTACCTGCATGTGTTCTCTGGTGTCCTGAAAGGGCTAAGTGGTGCCAAAAGCTCTTCTCACATTTGCTACATTTATAAGGTTTCTCATAATTGTGGATCCTCTGGTGTGAAATAAGATCAGAGCTTTGGATGAAGGTTTTCTCACACATATCACATCTATAAGGTTTCTCCCCAGTATGGGTTCTCTCACACATAATAAGAGCTAAGTTTTCACAGAAGTTTTGCTCACGTTCAAGGCACTGGTAGATCTGCTCATCTATTTGAGTAATCTCATGCACATGAATAAAAATCTTTTTACCCTTCTGAGGGCATACATGATATATTTTCCTTTTTTGAGTTCTCTGGTTATATCTTTCTTCGGAAGTGTACATTTTCTATGGCTCTCTCCTAGGGAGTTTTCCACCGGTCTTCTTGACCCATCATGTTCTCCGTAGTCATTTTCTTGATAAGCACTTGAAAGATACATCTGTTTTAGGCCTTTCAGTCATGAGCAGTTCCTCTCTACAGGCTTCCAGCATCATATACACTAATTCTTTCCTTGTTATTACCAACCCTGAGAAACAAAGAAGAAATATTATTTATAATCCTATAACTAATAAAAATGCTCAAAATTAAAATTGCTACAGATAAGACAGTTTCTGCATCAGAGTCCACAAGTGCTCTAGGTTTAACAGAGTTAAAGCAGTTAGTTTTCCTCTTGGCTAATATAAAACTGACCAGCAATACATATGGAGAAAGTACCAGAAATAACTGTTTCTTTAATGAAGCTGGGTGATCTCAAAACCAGGATTCTTCCTCTTCCCCTTGCTTCAATTTAGTAATCAAGACAGATCTAGTAATTACTATCCCTACTCATGAAGAAAACAACTCGAAAGGAACTATGAGTATTTATGCAACTCTATCATCCTGGCTGTGTGATGTCAGGCAAGTTACTTAACCACTCTGTATCTTGTTTCCTCATCTATAAAAAGGATTAATAATGGAAATAAACTCATCACTAATTGGCAAACTAGCTGTTACCTCCCTCCTAAGGACACAACCAACCAGAAAACCGTCTCTAAACCACTTCACCCTCAAGCTATTGTTCCACTTCTGTTTCTCCCTACAGTAAAATTCCTCAAAAGAAATCAATCTGTTCATTGTCTTTAACTCTTATCTTCCAAAGTTTCTGGAACATACTCCAAGCAAACGCTCACCTTCACCACTCCACCAAAACTGCTCCTATTAGAACCTACAGCCCCGAAGTAACCTGACTCCTAGTGACCACTCTGACTCATTTCCCTGCTCCTCTTGTGCTTACTGCATGCCAGTCACCTTGGCCTCCCTGCTGTTCAAATCAGCCAAGTCCACTCCCATTTCAGGGTCTTGGTGTCATCTCTCTCTGGATAAAGTGCTCTTCCTCTAGATCTTCAGGGCTCCCTCTCTCGCCCCATTCAAATCTTTAGCAAACTGTCAAATTCTCAGCAAGGCTATGCCTGACTATCCTATTTTAAATTATGACACACCTCCGTCCCAGCTAACCCACATATACAACACTCCTTTTTTCCTTTCCTGTTTTATTCTTCTCCATAGACTGTAAACTATTATAAAGGACAGGGATTTTATTTATATTTTTGTATTTTTAGGGCTGCATCCACAGAATATGGAAGTTCCCAGGCTAGGGGTCTAATTGGAGCTGTAGCTGCCGGCCTATACCACAGCCACAGCAATGTGAGATCCGAGCCACAACCGTAACCTACACCACAGCTCCTGGCCACGTTGGATCCTTAACCCACTGAGCGAGAACAGAAATCAAACCCACGTCCTCGTGGATACTAGTCAGATTTGTTACTGCTGAGAAAGGGATAAATACTCATATGTTAGAGGATTTAGCACCAGATCATTTCATTCAAAGAATAGGAAAATGGGTAAACAATAGTTTCCTAAAAAAAGAACAGATGGGTTTCCTTACACAATTCCTTAAATTCAATTCTGAAGAGAATAATCATGTCCTTAGCCATCCCATACGACTCTTTGGAGAAAAAGGACAATAAAGAACTTTAAAACCATCTGCACAAATCTATAGCTTCTCTGGGATTCTAACAACACTGGAGTAAAGGGCTCTGAACACTAAATCACTGCGTTATTCTGAACACACTGAGGCATCACCTTCCCCACAGAACAGGCTGCCCTGATTCCAAGTACAACAGTCAGTATAAAATATACTTGGGACTATAACAAAATCACTGTCTTACTATCAGCACCCTTCCTTCACTGGAAGGCATGCAATCTCACAATTTTGGTAATTCAAAATTTACAATAGTCTAAGTTGGTTTGTATTTCAGTCCTAATGATTCAGGAGGCAGTCATATATGGGCATAAAAAGAAGTTAAAGAGCACAGAGTGTCCATTGATTTTTTTCCTCCAGCAGCTTTAAACTTGCCTTATTCCAGGTCACTGAGATTTTCAGTTCCCTCAACCATCTTTCTATTGAGGATCAGAAGCAAAAATGGAACTACTCAGACACAGATAACATATGGGGACATACAGCTGAGGTTCTCTATAGTTGTTCCATAGCTGCCAGTATGAAGATGACATGTTTCACAGTTCCACTTCCAGGTAAGAAGGAATAAACACATGCCACCCTTGTTCTCCCGCTGAAGGCAACTATGAAATCTGGACAGTATGTGTGGTCCAGTTATTTGAGGGCTCTGAAAAGCAAACAGGATGAAGATCAAAAGACTAAAACTTAAGGCACAACCCAACCGGCAGTGAGTTTACTATTTTTTTTTTTTAATCCCCTTCAGTATTCCCTAGCCTGAATTCAATATAGGCTGAAATGTAGAAGTCAGGGAAATCATAAATGTAACTCAACAGGGATTTTTCAGAAAACCTATGACCTTCTGTGTCAATGATTTAAAACTGACTTCAGTCAACGGATGGAAAGCTAACTTAAATATGGGAAAAGAAAGCACAAAACATCTCTGGAAAAGGAAATACAAAGAACATGGTAAGAAAACAAACTTAGAGAGAGGTAATAGTAGCTGCAGAAATCTAAATCTCCCAGCACATCCTTTTAAAAGCAATTAACAAGAAGAAAAACACACTACACAAAACCTACACCCTCATCAAAACCCAGCTAACACGCTCTCATATTCTAGTTGCAAACTACCAATGAAAGAAAGGGCAATACAGGAATGTGGGGTAAAGAGGGGAGACCTTGGGCTAGTAGTGGGCAAAAATCCTAAAATTCACTGCCAGAAAGAGAAGACCCACTTTAAGTACAAAAAAATTATTTAAAGGAGGAGACTTAGCATGCACATAACAGTTGAAGACACAGTCCTGGAATGGTAATTCTTTGAGAAACAGGAGGTAAAAAGGAAGAGAGAGGAACCCTTTGGACTGTACAGTGAAAGAAAAATTCAAGATCCTTCAGGATGAAGAAAAAAATGTTTTAAAAAAGGGAAAATGTAAAAATGCATTTTCTAATGGAAGTTCCTGCTGTGGTTCAGCAGGCTAAGGACTTAACATAGTGTCCGTGAAGATGTGGGTTTGATTCCAGGCCTTACTCAGTGGGTTAAGGATCCGGTGTTGCTGTGGCTGTGGTGTAGGCTAGCAGCTGCAGCTCCAATTAGACCTGAGAGCTTCCAGATGCTGCCAAGTGTAAACCTAAAAAGAAAAAAAAAGGAAAGAAAAGAAAAGTCTGATCTAACCTCCTCACTAGCATCTAAAAATCCCATCCAGTTAAAAAACAAAAACAAAACTTTACCATAATGACAAAAGTAGTAAAATAATCTTGAATTTAGCAATCTTTTATTTTTCTTTTTAGACCCAGAGCATATGGAGGCCCCCAGGCTAGGGGTCGAATTGGAGCTGCAGCTGCCAGCCTACACCACAGCCACAGCAATGTAGTATCCTTAACCCACTGAGCGAAGCCAGGCATCAAACGTGCATCCTCATGGATACCAGTCAGATTTCTTGAGCCCATCCTGTGTCTGCCTCTTGTGCAAAGCCTTGTTCAAAATCCATTTAAAATAAATAACTAAATAATAAAATAACTCAAACAGTTAATGATTAATAAGAAGATCACGCAAAAACTAGAAAAACATTTATGGAGAAACGTTAGGAGGAAAAGGAAGAATTCAGCATCACGACTAAGTAAAGATATGCAGCCATATAAACAAAAAGCTACTCTAAGACAGTAGGTTTATGGGAGTTTTGGCTCTTAACGTGTATTATTGTTCAGGTAAAAAGGAGAGTGGAATGGAAATAAAAGACTGAGCATGGTCATAGCTTGGTAAATGAATTGAATGTTCCCTAATTTTATCAGCCCAGAGTATCATATTTGCCCTAAATAGCCATAAACTGTAGGGCACCAAGAAGAAAAATGAAAAATAAGGAAATTATTTTCTTATTCATATCTTAGCCTTTTAGATGTCAGCACTTAGAAAATAAAATACAGTCTGACTGTCAAAACTTAAAAGTAAATCATGATCCTTCCCTAGTTCAAAATACCGTAACTGATTCCTACCACACTAAGATTAAAACCTCAAGTCTTCACTGCTCTACGTAACATGGTACCTCCACCTAGTTTCAGCCTCAGAGAACACATCAGAACCTTTACACTTGCTCCTTCTGCCTAGATTGCTCTTCCCCCAAATAGCTTGCTCCTTGATTTGATTCAAGTCTTGACTGAAAATTATTTCCTCAAAAAGAGGTACACCTTGACTACTTTATTTAAAATAGCTACATCTCACATAGCCTGTTTTCTCTCCCTAGCTCTTATCACCCTACTTTGTGGTATATATTTTATATCTGTTCACTTGTTTTTTTCTCAGGGTTAGCACTTTGTCTTTTGTTCACTGCAACATTCCTAGGGTCTGGGATATATCTGTTGAATGAAGGCAAAATATGAATGAATATCAGAACAAAAAAGAGCCATCTTCATCCTTTAGCCCCCAGCAACAATATAGCAGGCTAGGCAAGGAGCCCTGGCTGGTCTATCTAGCAAACTCAAATATACCCTTCAAGTCGTAGTGTCAGAGTACCTTATCGAAGAGGTTTCT
Source organism: Catagonus wagneri (assembly GCA_004024745.2). Classification (NCBI taxonomy): domain Eukaryota; kingdom Metazoa; phylum Chordata; class Mammalia; order Artiodactyla; family Tayassuidae; genus Catagonus; species Catagonus wagneri. The sequence goes on along the minus strand of PVHT021183524.1, from coordinate 15,004,294 downwards.
CTTATGTCATCCTAGGAAAAGACTATTCCCCTCTTCCATGGCTAGGGTCAGAATGCACAGAATACTCAGACAGGCAGGCAATGTAAGTTCAAGCAGACAAGCTGAGTATAGAACTTCAAAGTCCAAGGTTATCCTTATAGTTAAAGGATGTATGGGACAAGCAGATAAAGCTGATAAAGTATTATCTAAAGAACAGATAATGCTTACAGTATCAGGCCCTAGGTTAGGAATTATCTCATTTATTTTTCCTCAATTACATGGATAATCTCATTTAATCTTCCCAAGAACACTGTGAAATAGGTATTACTACCATGTTTGCACCTTAGAGAAAACCTGGTGCTCAGAGCAGTTAAATAACTAAGCAGGAACTTAGTAACAGGGCCAGTATTTAAATCTCCATCTTCTGACTCCGAGGCCTGCCTAAGTATTGGGCATACTGCCTTTGGGGGGCTGAAAATCAATCACAAATTAATTACTAAAATTATTACTACTGTGAATAAGCATGTTGGAAACCAGCAGAATATACACTTAAATTGGCAGGAGAGAACTCAGTTTTATCACTCTGTTATCTCAAGAACTAAGAAATGGTCATTCCCTTTTTCAGTGTATCTTTTCCCATTCCTTCTTGTCCTCCCCCAGTCTCCTCTCCTCCCTCATCAAAAATCTACCATTTGTATAGAAACATACAGCTTGACATGCTACTTACTGTAACAACAGAGACTCAAGACTGTCTTCCTTTTGGCTCCAAAAGGTCTCTAGTCCATAACTAAGCCCAACACTCAAGTCTTCCCTCTCCTAGAGAAAAAAAATCAATAATGTCGAAAATAATTTTTGTGATTTTCTAAAAATGAAATTTATCATTTTTCTGGAGCTGGACATCAAAAAATCGGTCCCATTTACTCCCCGGTCTGGTCAATATCCTTCAACCATTTCTTTCCACCTTCCACCTTTGCTTACATTGTTTCTCCTGCAAGAAGTACCTGACACTGGCAGCCATCAATCCCTTCACAAACAGCCCCAAACATCCAGAACCCTTCTGAGTAAAGCCCAGAGTCCTTTTCTAGTTGTTCTAATTTTTCTCCTCTGTAAAGTGTATTACCGCAACTTCTGAGGTCAGTGACCCTTGTTCTACCACTATAAATCTCAAGATACAGTTGATAAGTGCATAAGATACAAAGTTAAACATAATGCCATTTCCAAAAATGGTCATTCGAGTAAACAAACCAGATGCCCCTGCATACAGATTCGACTGCAACATGACCAATTTGCATTAAAGATTTGGTGGCGGTCGGTGGGGAACTCCATTCAACGTCCTAAGGGTTTTTTCCCCCAAAGTGAAAGATACAGATCGCTTAGAAAACTGTCTGGCAGTGTTTAGTATTATTATCTTAAGAAACGATAGTACTAAGCTTCTCTTCTTTCAACTTTTCATTGACCACCTTTCAGTCCGCCGTCAGGGGTTCCCCCAGACCCGCTCGGTCAAGAGCAATTGGGGCTGCTCCTACAAGGCAGAGGCCTAGGGGGTCTCCGGTGCCACCGAACCCCTCCCCCCCATCCCTGGCTCCGCAGGCCATGCCCCTCCCAGGCCCCGCGGGCCGCGCTTACCCCGGCAGCAGCCGGCACCGCCCCTCCGCCTGGAACGGCACTTCCGGTTACTCTCCGGACACTCGGATTTGGGCTTCCCGGCGGCCGCAAGCTGCGGGCAGTGAACCTAAGAGCCCACTTTCGGGAAAAGAAGGAAAGCAAACCTATGAGGCCAACGACAGCCAGAAGCAGCTCCCTTTGCGCGGATCGGCGACAGTAGTTGGGGCCAGGCCATCCAGCGGGCGCTTTTAGGGCCGACAAGGCCGGCTACCCGAGTCCTTTCAGCCTGGCCGGGAAGCTGCAAGCGCAGCCCCGCCCCCGCGAATCACATGATCATCCCTGGTTCAGCAACTAGGGCGCTCCACCCCCCCGGCCTCTGGGCCAATAGGGGCCGAGCCTCTGGAACAGGGGCGGGGCCCTGGGGCGCCTGCGCTCCGGGGCCATTACTGTTTCCGGGAGGAGCCGGCGAGGACTTTATTTGGGGGTATTTTCTGTCGCGGCGAAGGTCTAGGGGTGACGAGAGGACCACACTGCCCCCTTGTCTAAGGCTGAACAAAGCTGATTAATATTACAGTTTCCGACCTCTCTCTCCTCAAGTCTGTTGAAAGAGGATTCGAAGCAGGAGTAGCGTCAAAAGAGATAGATGTCGCCAACCCCAAGGAAAACACCCCGAAGGATCTGGAAGAAGTAGAGGATCCCAAAGCACAGTGGAAGCGCTCTGTCACCAAAGATGTGGCCAGGGAGATGGATGAAATGCTTTAAAAGGGGGGTTAGTGTTGTCTTTTTGTGGGTGGAGAAAACTGCAGAGGAGGCTAGGACTGCTCTGATAGTAGGAGGTTTCCTAGCCGTTTCTGATTGTGTTTATGGGCTGGGATCAACTTAAATAACCCCGTGTTTGAGTTGGAGCAGAAATGAGGTTTCCATCAGGGTGAAGTAAATATATAAATATATATGTATATATAAAAATATCTCCTACTGCTCAATTGTTCAGTGAAAAATAAAAAGTTTCCTAGAAGGCCTCAGACATCAAAAGAGAAGGATGAGTCCTTGGGTAATGTGACCAAGGACTTGGATTGGGAGCAGAATACTGAGGTTAGGAAATGGTGAGGGTCTTAGCTGTTATATGAGTTAACTCATATGAGTTAATGAGTTAAATCAAGATTAATGGTGTTCCTAATTCTGGAATTCTTCCCCAGAGGATCTGCACCTTGATTTTATGTTTGTTTTTAAAGAAAATTTCCAAGTTGGGCCAAAATATTCTATCTGGAGCCATTTTAATATTTGAAATAATTTTTAATAGAGTATATGTTCCAGACATTGTTCTCTGCCTTTTACATATATTATCTGACTTGTAACAGAAATTCTATTATTTTTATCTTAGGAGGAAACTGATGCAGGAAGAGATTAACCCACTCAAGATCACACATTTATTAACTAATGAAACTGAAATATGAACCAGAGCCTGTGCTTGCCATCACTGTACAAGTATGGCTACATCAATAGTGGTGACTGTATAGTAGAAAAGTACTGGAACAAGAATTAAGTGAACTGAGTTCTGATCCCTGCCCTGCATATAAGAAAGTGTCAGTAAGTGCTGAATTGTTCAGCTTTATTCTTAAAGATACACTCTTAAAGTGCTCATTAGATTCATTGTGGCATTCACTTAACAAATGTTTATTGAGCACTTCCAATTCACCTGACATCATGCTGAGTATTAGGAGTTTAAAGGCAGTAGAGACTCGGTGCCATTCCTTTATTGGTCCACAACCTGCTATGGAGACAGTAGATGTCATAAATGGTGTGTTAGAGGTAGAAGTTACATTAGGTAGTGTGGGAGCAGAGAGAAGGAGCATTTGTTTGAGAATGGGTCAGACATGACTCTGTAGAACATGGGGCATGAGGTGAAGCTTAGTTGAAGATGGGACTGGAATAGAAGATGGGAACGGAGTCAGCTATTTTAATGTGATTTCAATTAATGGACTTTATATTGTAGGAACTGAGAATACATTCTTGGAATAGCTCAATTATCCCCAAACGTAAAACCTTTAGAAGCATGATTCTTAGTTTTAGGTATAGAGAGAAGCAAAACAGGAAGCCTGGAGACAAGGATAAAGAATAAAGAGCAGTCAGCAGATCAGGAACATGAACAAAAATGGGTCATGGTAGCCAAGGGAGTAGAGTTTCAATTAAAAGGTTATTGAGAGCAATGTCAAATATTATGAAGAGATCAGATGAGATGGTAAAGAATACTGGATAAGGTTCACGTGATAATCTCTGTGTTCTAGCCACTGTTAAAAGCACTTTATAGTATTAGCTCAATCACCCAACAAACCTGTGTGCTTTAATCCTCACAATAACACCGTATTATAGATGAGGAAGATGCGGTACAAGGAAGATAAGTGATTTGGGCCAGATGATGCAACTATTAAGAGGCAGAAGGGGAGTTTGAACACTTGTAGTCTGGCTTCTGAATCTGTGCCTGTTACCACCACCCTATCCTTCCTCTCTAAATAGAGGCTTTGTGGAGTTTAGGAATCAAGAGATTCTCATCTTTAGTAAGGGCAGCTACAGTGAAGTGGGTGGTAGGGGAAACAGGGGATGCAGACAGTATCATATAGTCTTTGAGAAGCTTGGCTATAAAGATGAAGAAAGAAAGACCATGTCTAGCACAGAACACAGGACTAAAAGTGAGCAGGGCCTTCAGGGTGGGGCAGATTTTAACATGTTGCCGAAGAAAAAAAAAGTCAATAGGAAAGGGTTATTTGAGGTAAAGAGGCCACTTAGAAGATAGGAGAGGCTGGGGTCTGCAGTACAGAGAGGAATTAGCCTTGAATGGGAGAAGGAATCTGAAATTAGAGCAGAGAACTATAATTGCAAGGTTTTGGTCTTGTTCAGGAACTCTTACTTTTAGAATTTGAAGGGAAGAACCCCAATGAGCCATAGGTACTGAATTCATCGGGCTCCCATCTGTTCTCTTAGTCATTCACCAGAACCCTGACCCAGAGGAGTTATCGTCTCACAAGAAATATCTTCTGATTTAACCCAAATATTAAAGCCAGTAATATATTTTTAGAAAATAAATCACCATGTTAGTATTTCAACAATTCCAATAGAATAGCATTGCTGTTCTTTACCTTCTGATTTCCCAGGCTATCTCACATTTTGCCACAGAAGTATAACCAAGCAACAGGAGAATGAACAAGTGCCTCAGAATGGCTTGTCACAGTTGTAAAATTAATTTGGGCACCTCATTTTGTCTCTGAAATTCACGCAATTTGCATTCGACCCTGTGATCTAGTTGGGCACTGCAAATAGAACAGTTTAAAAAATGGTCATTAGTAAATCAGAGTTAAAAATGAGACAGATATTTGCCTAGTTCAGAGGTGGCAAATTTATGGGGCAAATTACTCGTTTCCTCCATATCGATGGCACTAGAACTTTCTTTTCCACTTTACAAAAACTTAACGTCGGGTACTTTCTCAATACAATATCCACTGTCAGTCATCCAGAATGGGTTTTGCTTTGCTATGTCTGTGTATCAGACAAGTTTAATTCAATAGGATATGAGCTAGAGGAAGGATCTATGCAAAGTGCCATAAGAACATTGAAGGAAGTGAGTTATTCTGGCTGGAGGGATCAGAGGAGACTTTACAAAAAGGGATAGACAGTCTATGGCTGTTACAATAGCTCTGTTCCGCAAAGTCTTTAGGGAGCAAGGTTTCTTCCGGTTCATTGTCCACTATTCCTTGGGATGTTGCCTTTATCTGGTAGGTAGACTTGTAACCATCACTTTCAAATTTTAGATAGAAAGATGGAGGAAGAGACAAGAAAAAGCAAAGGATGGGTGCCAGCTCTTGGTAAAGGAAGTTTCTAAGAAGCTGCTACACGGTCATTCCACCTGGCATCTCATTGGTTAGACCTCAGTCACATCACCACGTGGAGTAGCAAGTCCTAATCCTAAGGAAGAAGATGAATATGGATATTACGCGGGAATCTGGGATGGGGGGAAAGGGAGAAGGGATGTTCTTTTGTTAAATACCGGCTTAAATCAAGTGGTCTGTTTTTTTATATTCTGCATTAGCTACTATCCCCCCTCCTCCCATGATAATATGCATGTTCATCTTCTTCCGTAGGAATAGAACTTTTTTTTTTTTTTGGAAGGCATATGGACAGCAGAATAAAAATGAACTCCCTTGCAGCTATGAAGGATAATGAGGCAGCTATATCCACTGAATAAGAAGGATAAGAGAGGTAAGAAAACCTGGAGAAAACCAGTTTAAAAGAAGTAAAAAGTAAAGTTGGTGGTATGGAGGGCCCGGTCGGTAGAGAGAGAGAGTGAATTATGTGAAGAGAGCAGAACTTCCTTTTGGAAATCTGATGAAAACCCATTGGAGAGAGCAGAACTTCCTTTTGGAAATCTGATGAAAACCCATTGGAGACTTGACCATCTCTGAAGTTTCCTTTTAAAAGAGCTCAAGTGGAGAGAGCTAGCTCAAGTCTGGAGGGGAGAAAGCTGAGGGATATTCTGAGTGTGTCTTGTTTTATCCTACCATTCCTTCCTTACCCAAATATATTTCTCTCCCAAGGAGAATTCAAGGAACCAAGTTGAGCTTCTGTCTTGGCCCTCAACCTAATGGCACCCTCTTGCTGAAATAGACTTGTATCTCCCCTTACTGAGTGCAAATTATGTTCTTAGACAAACTGGTATTTAGCAGTATCTGTGTCATCTGTTTTGAGCACGATTTTTACTTTTCCCTGGTGTAAAGGGTAATAAGCAGGATCCTGTGACAGCTATAGAAAGAGTGGTTACTTTGTTGCAGGCTAGGTTTATTATTAAGTGGATATTACTGACTCAAAGCTATGTGCATAGAATCTTTGATTGCCCTAGTTTTCCAGAGAAATTCTCCACCCTGATTTTCCCCCTGTACTTTAGGATGCCTGTCCTGAGTTTCAAATACAGTCTTCTGCCTCACACATCTTCAGATTGTTTTTCTGCCTTAAAATTTGTTCAAGGAATTGCTGTCACATTTTTTGACCCGAGTTTTAAGTAAAGCAATCAAACAACAGAGATGAGCACTTTACATCAGTCTTCAGGTAGCCCCCAGAAAGTAGACCTATGCAGTAATTTGAGAACAAAGACTACTTTCTTTGGAACTGGGGACCAGGCTCCCACACTGGAAACACACACTTCTGTCTTTCAGAGTGAGGCAAGAACAAGTAAAATTGTCACAAAGATTCCCACCACTTTTCAGTTGACTTTTTCTTGATTCAGTTTCCATTGATTTCTGTAAACTTTTGACTGTTTTCCAGTATCCCAACAAAGTTAGCTTTCACATTTTCTGCTTGTTTAAATTTTTTTTTTTTTGTCAAGGGACAGGAACTTAGAACTTGCTGCTCTGCTGTCTTGCCCCAAATGTTTTTTATAGAGTATCTCAAACTCTTGAAAGAAATGTTGCAATATTATTAATTCACAAAACATGTGATTATAATTGAAGAATCCTTCCCCAATGGCAGACTGAGAAACAATATCTTTAAATTAATAAAAAGCATTTTAATGCTTTTGTGGATGTTGGTATTGTTTGTTGATGTGTTTAAGACAATGAAACCTTCAAAACAAATATGGAAGAAACTTTGGAATTTGGGAGATAAAAGAAGAAAAAGAAAAAAATTAGGAAAAACATAGTAGAGAAATAACCTGTGGCTCAATATATTGTTTTATAAGCTAATAAATGGCTCTTCTTTTTAGAGAACAATCATATATTAACCCAATATCAGCCAAACTGATAATCTAGGTACATGGCCTGAACATAATTGGAGCAAGCAGTTTTAATTTATTCATTCAGTTAATCTCTATATCTACAAAATTATTTTTGGTTCCTGGCCTCTTAATTTCAAATGTATTTTCAGTGTTCTTCATTTGTCCTTTCCTTGTCTCATGCTTGCTACTTTTGATATATTGTCAATGGGTGATTTCCCTCTTTTATGTTATCTTCACTTTTACCAGTGATCTTTTTCATTTGTAATAGTCTTGTTTCTAATTGTGGTCTTTCCTTTTCTGCTTAGAGAAGTTTCTTCAATAGTTGTTGTAGAGCTGGTTTGGAGGTGCTAAATTCTCTTAGCTTTTGCTTGTCTGAAAAGCTTTTGATCTCTCCATCAAATCTGAATGAGAGCCTTGCTGGGTAGAGTTTTCTTGGTTCTAAGTTCCTCCCCTTCATCACCTCAAATGTATCTTGCCACTCCCTTCTAGCTGGCAGAGTTTCTTCTGAAAAATCAGCTGTTATCCTTATGGGGGTTCCCTTGTATGTTATTTGTTGCTATTCCCTTCTGGCTTTTAATATTTTTTCTTTATATTTTATTTTTGTCAGTTTGTTTAGTATGTGTATCACCGTGTTTCTCCTTGGTTTTATCTTGTATGGGATTCTCTGTGTTTCTTCAACTTGAGTGAATGTTTTCTTTCCCATATTAGGTAAGTTTTTAGCTATAACCTCTTCAGATATTCTCGCTGGTCCTTTCTCTCACTCTTCTCTTTCTGGAAACCCTGTGATGAGAATTTTGATATGTTTAATGATGTCCCAGAGGCCTCTTAGGCTCTCCTCACTTTTTTTTTCTTTATTCTTTTCTGTGGCAGTAATTTCCACCACTCTATCTTCCACCTCACTTATTCATTCTTCTGCCTCCATTATCCTGCTATTGATTCCTTCTAGTGTATTTTTCATTTCAGATACTATGTTATTTCATATAAGTTCGCTTGTTCTTTAAGTGTTCTAGCTCTTTGTTAAACATTTCTTCTAACTTCTCAATCTGTGTATCTATTCTATTTCTAATATTTTGTGTTTTTGTCAGCAGATATGTAGATGAAGCAGCAGATGCTTAGACTTGGAATTTTCAGGGCTGGTGGCAGCTCGTATGAACCCAGAGCATGCAATGGGAGCAGCTGTCTCTTGGGGTCTGTGAAGGAAGTGGCAGTGGTTCACAGTTCACGGGATTGCTCTTGTAGCAAGGAGGGCAGCAGCAGCTTCTGCAACTTCTCCCACTACCAGGCAGCTCTCAGGGATATTTCCTGTAGCTGGCAATGTCAGCAGCTGTTCCTGCAGTCCCTCCTTATGCCAGGGAGGCTCTTGGGACTGCTTTCTGTAGTTGCAGGGACAGGCAGTGTCCTTTGGATTGGCCTCTCTCGGGAGTACTCTCTATAGCCCCAAGGGCAGGGGCCGCTCCCTAGTTGTTGCTAAAAAGCAGTCTCTGTAGCCACAGGAGCTTGAACTGTGATCACTATTCCTCATCCCCTTTGGCTGCTCTTGGCTGCCATGTGCTGTTCCTGTTTTCCCAGCTTTCTCTCTGAATCTGATCTCCAGTGCTGGAGTTTCACTTCCAGTTTTCTCCTCATACCAGTGTACAGTTGGGAAGTGCAGGGAGGTAGCTCTGCCCATTTGTGGAGGACTGTTTGCATTTTAACTACTTCTCTTTTTTTAAGTTTTATTGAAATATAGTTAATTTGCAAGGCCATGATAATTTCTGCTATACAACAAAGTGACCCAGTCATACATATACACATACACATATCCTTTCTCTCTCAGATTCTTTTCCCACATAGATTATCACAGAATACTGGGTAGAATTCTCCGTGCTATACAGCAGGTCCTCACTGGCCAATCATTCTATATACCTCAGTGTGCATATGCCAATTCCAAACCTCCTGTCCATCCCGCCCACTCCCCCACCTGTCCCCTTTGGTGACCATAATTTTTTCAAAGTCTGTGAGTCCGCTGCTGTTCTGCAAATAAGTTCATTTGTATCTTTTTTTTTTAGGTTCCATGCATAGGTGATATCATATGATGTTTGGATTACACTGTCTAACTTCACTCAGTATGATAGTTTCTAGGTCCATCCATGTTGCTCCAAATGCAATTATTTTATTCTTTTTTTATAGCTGAGTAATATTCCATTGTATATATGTACCACACCTTCTTTTCTACTCCTTTGTTGGTGGACATTTAGGTTGTTTCCATGTCTTGACTATTGTAAATAGTGCTGCAGTGAACACTGGCATACATATATCTTTTCAAATTATGGTTTTCTCTGGATAGATGCCCAGGAGTGGAATTGCTGAATTGTATGGTAGTTCTATTTTTAGTTTTTTGTGGAACCTCCATACTATTTTCCATAGTGGTTGTATCAATGTACATTCCCACCAACAGCATAAGAGAGTTTCCTTTTCTCCACACCCTCTTCAGCATCTGTGATTTGTAGACTTTTTAATGATGGCCATGCTGGCTGGTGTAAGGTGGTACCTCATAGTAGTTTTGATTTGCATTTATCTAATAATTAATGATGACAAGCATTTTTTCATGTACCTACTGGCCATTTTTTTGTTTGGGTCATTTATTTTTTTGATATTGAGCTGCAGGAGGTGTTTGTATGTTTTGGAGATTAATCACTTAACATTTGCTTGATCTGTAAATATTTTCTCCCAAGCTGTAAGTTGTTTATGGTTTCCTTTGCTGTGCAACAACTTTTAAGTTTAATTGGGTCCCATTTGTTTATTTTTTTTATTGTCATTATTCTATGGGGTGGATCTGAGAAGATATTGCTGTAGTTTATGTCAGAGTGTTCAGGCTATGTTTTCTTCTAGGAGTTTTATAGTATCCTGTCTTACATTTAGGTCTTTAATCCATTTTGAGTTTATTTTTTGTGTATAGTGTTAGAGAATGTTCTGATTTCATTCTTTTGCATGTAGCTGTCCAGTTTTCCTAGTACTACTTACTGAAGAGACTGTCTTTTCTCCATTCTTGACTCCTTTGAAATAGATTAATTGACCACAGGTCCTTGGGTTTATTTCCGGGCTTTCTATCCTGTTCCATTGATCTCTATTTCTGTTTTTGTTGGAATAAGGTGGCGTAGTAGAAGGACATAAGCTCACCCTCTCTCACAAAAACACCAGAATTACAACTGACCACTGAACAGCCATCAATTAAAATATACTGGAAACTACCAAAAAAAAAATCCTACATCCCAAGACAAAGAAGAAGCCACATCAAGATGGTAGGAGAGGCACTTTTGTGTTACAAACAATCCCCTACTCACTGAGTAGGCAACCCACTGACTGGAAACTAAGTATATCACAGAGGCTCTCCCACAAATATGAGACTTCTGAACCCCACATCAAATTCCCCAAGGGGTCCAGCATTTGGAGGAGGAGCCCACACAGAGCATTTGCTGTTGAAGGGCAGCAGGGCATGTGCACAGGATCTCCACAGGACTGGGGGAAACAGAGACTCCACTCTTGGGGGGTACACATAAGATTCCATGTGCACTGTGTTCCAGAGCAAAGCAGGGACACCATGAGAATCTGGGTCAGAACTACCTGCTGGTCTTGGAGGGTATCATGGGAAAGCAAAGGGTGGCTGTGGCTTGTTGTAGGGGCAGGACATTGGAGGATTATTCATCAGCATGAACTCCCCTGGAGGCTGCCATTTTGGAAAAAGCTGGCACCATCCATCAGGGCTGAGAAAGTCCCAGGCAAAATAACAAAAAGGGTAGGAATACAGCCCCACCCATCAGCAAACATATGGCCTAAAGTCCTCCTGGGCACACAGCTGTCCCTAATCATACCCTGAGATAAAGCCCCACCCACCAGTGGGAGAAGATCCAGCTGCATCTACCAGTGGATAGGCACCAGACCATCCCATCAGGAATCCTGTAACAAGTCCCTGTGTCAACGTCCCCTACAGTGGAGCAAACACCAGAAGCAAAAGAGGATATAACCCTCTAGCGTACAAAAAGGAGACCAGACAAAAAGCTATACAAAATGAAAAGGCAGAGGAATATAAGCCAGATGAGGGAACTGGACAAAGCCCCAGAAAAACAGTTAAGTGAACTTTAGTGAACCAGAGATTATCAGCCTCCATGAAAAAGACTTTAAAATTATGATAGCAAAGATGATTCAAGATCTTGGAAAAAGCTGGAGGCAAGGATTGATAAATTAGAAGAAAAGTTGAAAAAAGAAATAGAAAATTTAAAGATTAAACAAGTGGACATCCAAATTTTAATGACCACAATTTAAAAATTCACTAGAAGGAACCAATAGTAGATTATAGGAGCCAGAAGACTAAATAAGCAAGGTGGAAGACAGACTGGTGGAAATCACTGATGTGGAAAAGAGTAAAGGAAAAAAAAATGAAAAGAAATTAGAGAGTCTAAGAGAACTCTGGGAAAATCTTAAACACAACAACATTTGCATTATAGGGGTGCCATAAAAAGACAGAAAGTGCCAGATAAAATATTTGAAGAGGTAATAGCTGAAAACTTCCCTAACATGTGGAAGGAATAACTCATCCAAATCCAAGAAGCACAATGAGTACCATATAAAATAAGCCCAAGGAGGAACACCAAAATTAAGGGCAAAAAGAAAATATTGAAAGCAGGTAGGGAAAAGCAACAAATAACATACAAGGGAACCCCAATAAGGTTGTCAGGTGATTTTTTTTTTTGTCTTTTTGCCTTTTCTAGGGCCACACTCATGGCATATGGAGGTTCCCAGGCTAGGGGTCTAATTGGAGCTGTAGCCACCAGCCTACGCCACAGCCACAGCAATGCGGGATCTGAGCCACGTCTCCAATCTACACCACAGCTCATGGCGATGCCAGATCTGTAACCCAATGAGCAAGGCCAGGGATTGAACCCACAACCTCATAGTTCCTAGTCAGATTCGTTAACCACTGAGCCACGATGGGAACTCCCTCAGCTAATTTTTTTCAGCAGAAACTCTGTAGGTCATAAGGCAGTGGTATGATAAAATGGTGAAAGAAAAAAGGCTCCAACCAAGATTTCTCTACCCAGCATGGCTCTCATTCAGATTTGAAGGAGGAATCAAAAGCTTTTCAGACAAGCAACAGTTAAGACAATTCAGACCCGCTAAAGCAGCTTTACAACAAATACTAAGAGAACTTCTCTAGATAGAAAAAGCCATGACAAAAAGCAAGAAAATTTCAAATGAGAAGGCTCGCTAGTGAAGGCAAACATACAGTAAAGGTAGGAAATCATCTACACACAAATATGATATCAAAACCAGCAATCATAAGAAGAGGTGGGTACAACTGCTTGATACTGGAGATGCATTTGCAGTTGAGACCAGCAACTTAAAACAATATTGTATGTGTATAGACTCCTATATCAAAACCTCATGGTAACCACAAACCAAAAACCTGCAATAGATACACACAAATAAGAAACACAGTCTTTTTCTTCTTTCTTCTTTCTTTTGTCCTACCCTGTTCTGTGAATCCTGAGGTCTTTTGCCAGGCTCCAGCAAAATTTCTGAGCAAATAGTTCCATATGTAGATGCATTCTTAATGTGTTTTGGAGAGTAAGTGAGTCTCATGTCTTACTCCTCCATCATCATCTCTCAAGATCCTGGAACAAACTATTTTTAAATTTGTACGGAACACAAAAGTCTCCAAAAGCCGAAACGGCCTTGAGAAAGAAGAACAGCTGGAAGAATCGTGCTCCCTGACTTTAGACCATCCTACTAATTTCTAGGAATCAAAATAGCATGGTACTGAAAAAACACAGAAATATAGATCAGTGGAACAGGATAGAAATCCCAGAAATAAGACCACACACCTGTGGTCAATTAATCTACAACAAAATGGGCACAAATATACAATGGAGAAAAGACAGTGTTTTTAACAAATGGTGCTGGGAAAATTGGACAGCTGCTATATGTAAACGAATAAAATTAGAAAATTCTCTAACTCCATACGCAAAAATAAATTCAAATTTATTACTGAAAATTAGGACTGAGAACTATAAAACTCCGAGAGGAAAACATAGGCAGAACACTCTTTGATGTAGGTCACAGCGATATTTTTTCGAACAGTCTCCTAGACTAATGAAAACAAAAGCAAAAATGAACAAATGGAATCTGAAAAACTTAAAGGTTTTTGAACAGCAAAGGAAAGCATCAACATACAAAAAAGACAACCTTCTGAATGAGAGAAATGATTTGCTAATGATGTGACCTGACCAGGAAAAGATTGATTTCCAAAATATACAAACAGCTTATACAACTCTACATCCCCCCCAAAAAACACAAAATACTCAATCCCCCCCCCCAAAAATAGGCAGAAAACTACTGGTTATCCAAGATATTTCCAAATGTCTGGATTTCTTTTTATCCTGGCACTCAAAAGCGCTTCATTCCTAGAAACTAGTGTATGTTGAAAAATTATGCCCTACATCTGTCTGATGCTGTCCTTCTTATTTCCCATTTATCTGTCCAGACATTTGGAAATATTTTGGATAACCAGTAGCTCTGGATCAGGAAAACTGAAAAGTCCATAAAGAAATCTGCTTCTGGGAGAGAAATTAGATACTTCCTCTACAATCTGGTCCAAAAGGGTGTTCCTAGTGCCTTCTTAGCGCAGTGGGCAGCGCGTCAGTCTCATAATCGGAAGGTCCTGAGTTCGAGTCTCAGAGAGGGCAAGTGTTTTGGTTTTTTTTTTTTTTTTTTTTTTGCACCCCCCCATTTGTTTTTGCACTTATTTACCTCAGGGCCGTGGCTGCTTCTGCTCTGAAGTATCAAGAAGTGAGATTGTGTCAGAGCTAGAGTTTTTCTACAGTAACCGTTCCGGATACCTGTCATCCATGCGTTTTCTGCTCCGAGCGATGGCTGTTTCGGGAGAGGTTCTGGGGACGCTCCGCTTTGATGGCGGGAAGCTTGGGAGTCCAGAGCGGTCCTGAAAAACCAGGTGGAGCATAAAACTTTTAGAGCCAATATTGTTCTTCTCTGCCTTCGCCGGCTGGAGATTCCACGCCGGAATCTCCAGCTGTGCATCTCCTTGCTCTCTTGGCCCGCAACCCAGTAGATTTGGGGAGGCGAGTGGGGGAGGCGGATTACAAAGCACCAAAGAATTGGGCAAAGGAACTTAGTGGAATTTGTAGAAAAATGAATGCACGCAACAAGAGGGGTTAGGAAGAGAGTGTTGGAAAGTCTGTCCCTAACCAGAGTTTACTCAGCTGCCTGAAACCCCATCGTCACGGTCACTGCCTCTGTATTTCAGCTGTAATGCTAATCCTCAGCAGTAACGTTGGAAATCCTTCAAAATCACAAAAGGAAACAAAGAGGCCATCCTCATTTGACACGCACACCATCTGGATAGTTCTTCCTCTTTTGTTTTAGAGGTTCCTGGAGATAGACACAGATAAGCAAAAACTTCAGAAAAACCCTGAGAAACAATACCGTCAGCATATGTTTTTTAAATATATTTTGACAAACTCTGATTTTCTTTTTTTTTTAAGGGCCACACGTGCGGCATGTGGAAGTTCCCAGACTAGAGGTGGAATCGGAATAGCAGCTGCCGGCCTACACCGCGGCCACAGCAAGGCGGGATTCCAGCCGCGTCTGCGGCCTACACCACGCTTATGGCAACGCCTGATCCTTTACCCACTGAGAGAGTCCAGGGATGGAACCCTTGTCCTCATGGTTTCTAGTAGGGTTGCTTACCGCAGAGCCACTGTGGAACTCCCCAAACTCTGATTTTTTTTTTAATTGATGTGTCCCGATCATTAAGACACTCACATATTAAGTTTGCATACAGATTTGCTGTTTAATAACTTATTAATGGGTTATTACATTTGTTATTCATTCTTTGTTCCTCTTCCTTCCTACCTTCACTTGGCTTATTTAAACAGGGTAGGTAGGTGGTCTAGTGATTACCCTATACCTTCCTTAACATTTCACAATATACTTAGAATCAATAAAGTATTCAAGTTGAGTATAGAAACCTAACTGTTACTAGGTACATTTGCCGTAACCCTTTCATGTTATGTACATAGTACATGTAAATATAATGAAAATCCCCTGAGACAATGTTATTATTTTCACTCTCAGTCATCAAGCATACTTTAAAGAACTGGAGAGACTAACAGTCTATTGCATTTACCTAGATGTTTCCAACCTCTGCTATTGTTTATTCATTCATGCTATTCTAAGTTTCCTTCTGGTATCACTTTTCTTGTCTCATAACTTTACTTTTTTTCTAGCACTTATTCTAGCAACAAATTCTCTTAGTTTACCTTCAGATTAAAATGTGTTTTTCACCTCTTTGTTGGAAGTATATTTTTACTGTATTAGCATTCTGGTCTTTCCTTTCAGCATTTAAAAAAAGTCGTGCTATTTCTTTATGGTGTCTATGGTTTCTGATGAGAAATCCAAAACCATTATGATTAGTTTCACTCTAATTTTCTCCTAGCTGCTTTCTAGAAGGTTTTTTTTCCTTTTGTTTCCAGCAGTTTAACAGAAATACGTCTGGGTGTGAATTTATTGGAGGTTATCCTGTTTGAAGTTTAGTGAATGTTTTGAATATTGTTTAGGACTTTTGCCAAATCTGGAAAAGTTTCAGTCATTAATTAAAAAAAAAAGCCCCTTTCAGAGTCCTCTCACTCCTCTTGTTTTCTGTCTCCAGTGATGTGAATACAACATCTTTGTTATTTTCCAGTTTGCCTCTGAGGCACCAGCCATCTTTTAAAATATGTTTTTCACTCTGTTATTTAGATTGGATAGTTACTATTGTCTATCGTCATAGTCAGTGGCTTTTTCTCAGTCATTGCTATCAGGAGACTCCACTGAGGTGTTGCTTTTTATAATTTTGGTTAATACATTTTAAGATCTGAAATTTCAATTTGGATTAATAAATCTCCTTTTTTGCTAAGACTCTCTAACATTCCATTCATTTCAAAGAGTTCTCACCCATAATTCTTAGAGCATTGAACAATCAATGCTTCAAGCTATTTCTCAGAGAATTCCAACATCTCTGTCATCTCAATATTGATATCTGTTGTTTCTCTTTTCCAAGTGAATTAAGATTTTTCTTCCTCCTTCATACACTTAGTAATGTTGGATTATAACCCGGCCATTTTTGCATCAGACTTTGTGTCGTGTTAAAATCTTATCAAATCTTAGGGCGAATATTTCCATTTTTGTTTTGCAGGCAATGGACTGCCTTCTGTTCAGTTCCAAGTACCGACCAGGCTTCTGTGTTGTGGTTTTAAAGTCCCATCCACTTCCAAAGCCTTTCCATTACTATTTGGCGGCCTCTGGTGTGCGTGCCATCCAGTGGACAGTGTGGACTTAGGCAGTGAGCTATAGCACCTAAGTTATCAAGGTCTATGATACATTGTTTAGGATCAGAACCACTTACACACAGACCTTGGGTGCATCCAGGATTTCACTAGTAACTTTACGTGTTTTTACTGTCCACGGTGTCTTTCCTGCTATTTTCTGGTCTTGCGGCACTTGGTTTCAGTCCCTGACAAGACTGAAGGTATTTCAGTCTTGACAAGAAAGCTGGAGGTATTTTGACCCCGCTCTGCCCCGAGCTTCTCAGGGCTGTGCTGATTTTGGCCAAGTTGTAGGAAGAAAAATGAATAAAAAGAGCAACTGGGCATATCCCTTGAGGTGGCCGGTTGTTCTGAAGAAACAGAAAAATTATAGATACATGGTAGATATACATGCTGAAAGGCAGTACAGCCAGCGAAGTCCTGTCTTGTTCTTGCCCAGAGGAGGGTCCAAAGTGTCTGATTTTCTTATTTCTTTGTATAGGTTGGAAGACTTGCGCAGCTTCTGGAATGAAGGGATAAAAAGCTGGAGAATGTGGGTATCGATCCCACTACCTCTCACATGCTAAGCGAGCCCTCTACCACTTGAGCTAATACCCCGAGCTAGTTGCCCACCGCTGGGCAACCTTCCCCCACCCTACCCCGAGTTTATCAGAGTAGTTTGCTCTTTTGGGCTCTCCAAACTTCAGGAAATGTCAAGGCCATTAACGCGAAGTCAGAATTTGGACTAAGGGCACATCCTCTCAAAGAAGCTCTGAGGCAAGAGTTCGCTTGGTACCTATTCCTCTGCTAAAAGAAAGGAAGGAGAAGTCGTCGTGGGAAAAGTTCGGTGGCCCAAAATTTCACGTTTCAGACTTTCCGGTCCAGAAGGGAACACTTCTTGGTTGGGAGGACTCACCCAGAACAGTTGGCTAATGCAGCAAGTGTATCTCGGGATGATTGTCTGTTTCTCAAAAACTAACAAACCATCAAATGTGGGGTGATTCTTTGCTCATCTCAAGGGGAGGCGGTGGACCTAGTTTTCCTGATGATAGGAGGCAAAAGCTGAAAGTTGTTTCCGCCCGGCTTCGAACCGGGGACCTCTCGCGTGTTAGGCGAGCGTGATAACCACTACACTACGGAAACTCACGTATTTTGGTGTTTCCGAAATTTTCCTTCCATTCTTGCTGAGGTAAGTTATGAAACGTTTCATACTTAGGCTGTATAAAAGAATAGCAAAAAAAAAAAAAAACCGCAAAATGCTTGAAGCAAGAGATATCACAAATAAAACTGAGATCATATCAGAGAGAAGAAATGAGGTAGACATTAAGGGATGAAGAGTGAACAGGGTGGAAAAAACAGGTATGAAGGTAGGAATTCCTATGTTCAGAAATATACCTGTTTAGTTGGAGTGAAGTGTGTGTGTGTGTGTGTGTGTGTGTGTGTGTGTGTGTGTAAAATAGACATGGAGGGAAACAGTGATTCAAAAGCCTAGACACATGAAGATACATTGGGGAGAAAACTATTACAGCTTTAAGGACATTTGAAAAAAAATCCAGGCACATGGCTTTAAAATCAAAACATTTTTTTTAGAATCTTTTTACTTTTATTTTATTTATTTACATAATTAACTTATTTTTGGAGGCTCTACTGCAATAAAATCTTTTTAGAATACAGTATATTTAGTCTCTTTTTGGTGTATCTGTTTCATATACGAAAATCAAAACATTTTATGAAACTTTTTTATTTTGAATGCCAAAGAGGTAGTAAATGGGGAAACTAGAATTGGAAAGAAAGAAATAGAACTTATATCAAAGGATTGAGGTTTATTCTTTTAGCTCCTGAGAGTAACAGTAGCATGAGTCTTTCTCTGCCTGCAGCCCAGTACACTGTTTGGCACAGAACACATCCTCCATAAACATCATAGAATGGATAAAGTCGTAGGTGGATGAGAAAAAAGAGAATGATTTGGGAGAGGTTGCATAGGAAGAATTTACACTATTTGAGTTCTCGTCAAAACACTGGAAGTAAAGACTCGAGGGAAAAGTCTTTACAAACGCAGGAAGAATACTTGAACCCGGGTGGTAGACATAAATGATTTTGAAATGATATCTGGTACATGGAAGTTTAAATCCACTCATTTGGAAGTATTTGTTTTAATAATGAATTAATGAATGAACTGATCTGGAGAAAAAGAAGTGCTAAGGCTATCACAGGGTTAAAAGGAAAGCCTGTATTTTTAATACAGAAAATAAAAAGCTTTCCATTTCTGGTTTTGCACCACACAGCAATATGAACTCAGAAAAAAAAAAATGGTCCAACTCCTCTGAGCTTCAATTTTATTTGTAAATTGAGAATACTGTTATTGGGATTAACTGCAAAACTAGATGAAACAACTTGAGTAAAATTAATAATCACTTAGTACAATTTCTAGCACATGGTGCTGAAAGAGGATTTTCATCCCTTTTTATTCTTTCATAGCCTGAATTCCAAGTCCCCAGTGATGGTCATCCTTGTCTCAAAGGTTCAGAGATTCAGCAAATGGAAAGAAGAAATCCCCTTGAAACCACCATGGTGCTTTCTCCAGCCTGCAGATGCCTCGTCCTTGAGCCCTTAAGGGGAGCAACAGCAATCTGACTTCAGGAAGCAGTCTGAACAAGTTAACCATCAGAAATCCATTTCTGGGCTTAACTGTGGTTACGTGTATATTAGAAGTAAAACAGAACATAACTTCCCTTTCATATTTTAAAAGAAAATCAATTGAGCATAGTTGGAATCCTACAAATCATAATCACGTATGTCACAGTATTGTCACTGGTCTCCCAAAGAATAAAGTGTTTTCAAGATACCTAATTATCTTGAAAAAGCTACTACACTTCTACACTGTCAGCAGCTTTCCAGATGTGACCTCTCATTCCTGTCCCCCAACCCCTATCAAGCTCACAGTATGTCAAATCTACTGGGGTTAGGAACCCTCACAAACCTCATTATTCAAAATCTCCAGCTCCCTGTATCCTGCCACTCTAAAGGGAGAAGAAGATGGAGGGGTGTAGCTCCATGAAGAAGGGAATTGGGGGGTTTTATTCCCTCTTGAATCACTGCACCTAGAAGAGTCCACTAACAAGAATTATTTATTGCATGATTAAAAGAATAAATGATTTTAAACTTCCTCCTTCCTTAACTGCCATCGGGTGACCTTAAGAGGACAAATCAGGAAGAAACATTTCCCCTGCTTCTTCCATCAGATGGAGAGGAAGACACAAAACTGTGATATAGCTTGTATTTTCTAGTGTGAACAGCAATGATTTTTACAGAAGTTACTGGAAATTACAAGAAACTTAAATCTGATTTCACCTTTCTAAGCAAATACTGGATCATTTATCAAAACCTTAACCGGCGGCATTTTAAATTTTTACTGTTGTTTGATTTTTTTTTTTTAAGTGCAACTAACATGCGTTTTCTTTTTAGCGACAGAACGTTAGGCTAGTCCGATTGTGAAAGAGTAAACCTGCCCTCTCTGAGACTCGAACTCAGGACTTTCAGATTATGAGACTGACGCGCTACCAACTGCGCTAAGAAGGCAGATTGATTTGCCTACTTGCATTGTAATTAAAATATGAAAAATTATTTTCCAGGCATGTCTATCAGTTTCCAGTTTTTAAAAAATGTCATCAATGTTCCTTGAAAGTCATTCTATAAAAACCAATACTGTACCTGATGGATTCTACGTTCTGGAACGATGGAGTCCACACCTTTCCACTATACACTCAGCAGTTAGACGCTCTGGACAGCAAAATCGGGAAAAATCATATCAGTATTTTGCTGCTCTTTTCCCATCTTGTATTCCAACAATCTGCCTCTTCCTTCTCTCAGAAATCTCAGTCACTCACACTTGCCTTTGTATCTTATGTTCAAAAGGAATTTAGGAGGTGCCCAGTTAATAGTTCACTCACTGAATGAGTGAATCAATATTACTCAAATTTGTCTATCATCCATACTTCTGTGTCTTACTCTACATTCCACTTGTATCTACATGACTGCATGGCTACATTCTGCCCTTCAAAAATATAAATTGAATTTTTAAAAAATTCTCCGTTTTTTTTTACAGGCTTTTGTGCCATTAATTAGATTAAGAAATTTATGGAGATTTTTTTCATATTGTCCAATTGAATTTTGACAACTGTGTATCATAATTCGCATTTCCCAGATATGTTGGAAGCTCAGAGAAGTTAACTAATGTTTCTAAAATCCCAGAGCTGCTAAGCAGCAAACCTGAAAGGAGAAACAGATTGTTAGATTACAAATTGTGATCTTTTTTCGGATCCAGCTCAGGATATTTCTCTCTCTCTTTTCTCCACAGTAGCCTATTCCTGCACACACCAGCAGTCTAATTTCTCCCCTCGGTGCTGGCCTTTTGGCCACAGACTTCCAAGTCAACCTTGGTTCATTCTCCTCCTTCAAACCCCGCATCCACTGAACACTATTGCCGGATAATGAACGTAACTCTCGTGAAGCTCTCTTGAATCTATCATTTCCTTTCCATCCACTCAGTACATATTTACTGAGCTTTTCTGTGCCAGACACTGCTGTTGGCTGCGTTGATTGTGAAGGAATCTAACCGCTCAGATCTCTGGAGCTGAAAGGATAAATATGGACAAGGGAAGATCCACTTCCGGTTCCACCACTTTCAATCTTCCTGGCATTTGCAGCTAAATAACTAAAATACCAGTGTTCTGCCGCACTCTGAGAATTCTTGGTTTCTTAATTTTGATGTGATCTTGCTTTTCTCCCAACCCTCTGACCCTTCTTTCTACCTCATTA
This sequence comes from Catagonus wagneri, assembly GCA_004024745.2. NCBI lineage: Eukaryota > Metazoa > Chordata > Mammalia > Artiodactyla > Tayassuidae > Catagonus > Catagonus wagneri. The sequence goes on along the minus strand of PVHT021183524.1, from coordinate 14,982,796 downwards.
TGGTTTAGCTTTATAAAATCAGTTAGATCCACTGGTGAATGGAGTTTTTTTTTTTTTTCTTTATTCTTTTAACCTAATAGATTTATCACTGATGAGAAATGTACATAGGGAAAGTCAGAGTTGCCCTGTCTTGTTCTTGCCCAGAGTAGGGTCCAGTATTCTTATTTCTTTCTACAGGCTGAAAGACTTGCGGAGCTGCGCAGCTTGTGGGTGTCGATCTCACTACCTCTCGCATGCTAAGCGAGCGCTCTACCGCTTGAGCTAATTCCCCACCGTTTCTGCCTCCTTCCCCCCCC
>PVHT021183524.1:14944368-14976811 GCA_004024745.2 Catagonus wagneri | reverse complement strand
TTTTTTTCCTCTGTTGTGTATGACATCGCTGTAGTTTTTGTCGGTGTAGACTGGAACAGCTGAACACTGGAGGAGACCAAGCAGGATTCGCTGAGAATTCCGTTAATTCTCCAGAGAGCAATTGACACATAGGCAAATGTTCCCAGAGAAAATAGGAGTGTTAGTCATGCAAAATGGGCTGGTGTAAAGATATTGTTAGTCGACCTGTGTCAGATTCATGTCTTTCTATCCGCCTTTATCGTCCCTCCATTCTTCTCAGACGTGTGGTGATCCTCATAATAAAACAGCCTCATGTGGACTGCAAGGAGCACAGCACCGAGTCTTCCCCAGAGAAGGGAAGGAGGATAGAGTCCCAAGCCAGGCAGGAGTCAAACCTGGGGTCTTCTGACCCACTGTCAGACTCCTCATCCATTGTGCCTCTGGCCCCATTGCCAGTAGCACCCTTTAAACCATTATTAATTGGTCTTTATAAGTTTTTTGCGTTTACATAATGTCGAATTTCTGGAGGTGGCTGATGTGCCATTTCTGATTTGTCTGTTCTCTGCTTTCCCAGATGAGAGAATATAAGGATTCTCTACTTTGAAGACTTGTTATAGCAATAACCTGCCAGCCTCAGGCCCTCGACCTTGTGGTGAGAGACCTGGAAGCAGTAAATGATGGAATTTTTTAGGGCTTCACTGTTGAGAAAGGGAGGCAATTGGGAAACAGGGAACAGTAACAAATAGAATAACGGAAATACTCGCAAACATAATCCATTTATTCATTCTTCCCCGGTTTGTACTGTGCTCTTTCCTATACTCCTAGGGTGCAGAGCACACCCCTCATTTTGGCATTTATTACACTGTGGTGCAAACAGCTGTTTGCTCAGTGGTCTTCCTCACTCAATGATACATCACTTGAAGGCCGTACCTACAATGACTAATTTTACATTAAAAGCCTGCATGCGTGAATAAAGAGTTGAGTGAGAAAAAAATGCCTGTAAGCATCAGGAAAACAGTTTAACTTAAGGTACAGGCAGGCATCACAAGTTTGTGATTCCATGCTATCCTAGTCCATGGGTTTAAATGGAAGGGCAATGGCTTGCGGGATATAGCATTAGTATTCTCATTTCCTGAATACATCTTTAAGGCTGTTGATGTGCTCAGTTGCTGGGACTGGGCATGTGTCCGTTAAGTCTAAAGCCAGGGACTGTTAGACAGTAGGGCTGGGCTGGAGCTAGTGGCTAAGAAGTAGGCCTTCTTCTAAGTGAAGAGAATGTCAGGTGTGCTGATATAAAAGAAAAAGTTTAGTGATCCAAGTGAACACCAGACTGATATTTTTAGTACCATTTCTGTGACTGGTTTTAAATTTTCCTTAATGCTGGTGATCAGGAGGGCCTAGAATACAATACTCACAAAATGTAACATATCTAGCCCAAAGATCCCTCCCCAGTAACAGGAAGCCTTCAGTATTAGCTCTTATGACAATTCAATCAACAACACTCAACTGGCTTAAACAAAGTGGATTTATTGCACATAACAAATCTAGAAGGTGGAGAGGCTGTAGACCTTGTTAATTCACCAGCTCCATGATGTCATCAGGATCCAGATTTTTTGGATCTTTGTATTCTGTCATTCTCAATATATGGATCTCATACTCTAGCTGCTTTCCCTCAAACTCTCACAATCTCAAGATAAAGCCCAGAAAGAAAAAAAAAATCCGAAACCAGACTTCTTTCTTCTATCTCTTATTGAGAACAACTTTCTCTTAAATGCTCTGCACTAGATTTCCCCTCACACTGGCTGGATTTGTAACATAAACTCTCACCTAATCCAGTTACTGCCAAGAATATAACAACCATGATTAATCAGATCAATCATAATTCTGCCTCTGGTGCTGAGAATGGGATCCATCTCCTGCAAAGCCAAGGCAGTAAAAGAAGCTTATGTGAATAAAATAATTTTTCTGTTGGAAAGGAAGAATGGGGACACTGGTGTTGGTGATTGGTGGTAGAAGAGGCAAGCAGTATTAGTTTCTATACCCTGCACCATCACTGTATTTACAATAGAATGAAATAAATATTTTTAAGCAGTTTTGAGAGCTGAGAGCTCTACTCCTTACATTATTAACTAGACATAGATTTCCAGATCTAACCATCAGAGAAGTAATTTGACCTATAGCTTATATTCAGTATTTGTCTTCAGAACAAGAACCTTAATTTGCTCTGATTACATATTCACTTATATATCAGAATCATGTGAGTTTGGCTATTAAAAATGCTGTACATCACAGGGTTTTCATTTTACAGTGTCACAGTAAAATGACACCACAGTTTCTTAATCTGAACTGTCAGATAATAGCATGTGTATCACAGTGTAGAGATCTGAAGTTCAAGTGGAAATAACTGCCTCCATTTTCTCTCCAGGACAAGGCAAGAGTCTTATATTCCTGACTCCAGAAATCAGTAATTTATGCTACCTAAATTTGTCTATAAAATATATAACTCTCATAGGTTCCCAGGCTTATTTTTTTCAGCTTCTTTAACAAGAGTTGATATTTTAAATTTGTCTTATCATCATAATCTCTTCATCTCCAGCATAACCATAGTTTAACATTTTCTGTCTCAACTTTTACTCTCTATTCTGATTGTTGTTCACGTAGAAGAAACTTGATATGGGAGAAAAAGAGCAGACTTAGAGAGCAACTCTGTTACTAGAATATGTGAATTTGGACAAACCTCAACTTTTAAGTCATTCCATTTATCTGCAAAATGGGGATGATACTTACTTTGCAGGTTAGTGGTGAGATTAAATTACACAAAACAGGTAAAGTCTTGATAACAATTCCATCTGTCACAAAAAGGTAGCCTTCGTTGATTAGCAACGTCCAACTGCTTCCCAGTCTTCTGAAGCTTAATCTTAATAACTCAAAAGGTATTTACTGAATATTCATCTATCAAGCAAAACGTGAAACTCTAAAGATTCAAAGATAAAGCTTAGTCCACAATCTTCAAAGAAATAACAGCATGTCAGAAAGAAAAATCTAAATTCATAATTCAATGTAACAGTGCTACTCCAGAAATAAAGAAGAAAATGTGCTGGCAGCCTTCAAGGTGAGCAATTAACTCCAGAGAGGCAGTCGGGAAAGCTCTTCAGGACATCACATTTGAACTTTATCTCAAAGCAGAACAAATGTGGCCTTGTGAAGAAGGAAAGGTCCAGAAGTTTCAGTACTTGTACAACTAAAATCTCAAGAGTGCCTGGTGTATTCGAGGAAAGCAGTTTCATGTAGTGGAACCAGAGTTTTAATCGGCATGGAGAAGAGGAACTAGAGTAAGAAAAGTGGCTGGAAAGGCAAGTAGATGGGGCAGTACTAGAGGATTCTAATACAGTGGCAGTATTTTTTTTTTTTTCTGGACACGGTGGTTCATTTCTTATCCTTCCAACTGGACATATGCATTTTAATATTTTTTTTGTATGTAGGATGTGTGTGACAAACATCACAATAAAGACATTGAAACATTTCAAAAGACAGATTGATGCCAACTTGTAAATAACTTTATTTATCAAGATAAGGGATTTATCCTGAAGGCCAGAAGAAGGCAAAATAGGTTTTTGAGGAGCACATTCTCAGCTCCGTGTTTTAAGAAGCTCGAGCTGGGCAGCATTGCAGAGGTAGGCTGCAGTGAGGGACAAGCCACATTCAGAGACAACAGAGTCTGGGCAAGAATGACAAATACCTGGTCTGGATGACCAGGTGTGAGGAGGGCTCAGGGAGGCGAACAAAGGTCTTGTTGAGGTCGAAAGGACAAGCTTTGCTGATTCATTGAAAATGATGAGCAAGAGGAATTTAAGATAGTGCTTACATTTAAGGATTGAGAAATTCCATTAACTTTTAATGAATAGTTTAAAAAAAAAGAGTATCCTGAAGGAAATGAGCTCAAGATTCCAGCCTCCCAACTCTCTCATGTAGCCCTGATTCTACCAGAACTTTCTTTGAGTCTGTGAGGTACCCCTGCATCCAATGAATTCAACTTTTTTGTTGCTTTTGTTTAAGTGAGTTTTGATAAGGTTTGTTACCTGCAACAAAAAGAGTCCTGAATAATACAGCAGTGAAAAGATTCCACTCGTGAAATTCCCAGAGAGCAGAAAAAAAATGTTTTTAATCAAAACTCAGGCTTTATAGTGGAGAAAGAGTTTTTTTATGGCTAAAAAAATCACTGCCAGGAGACCAGGAATACCAGCGAGAGGGTTAGGAGATGGATGCCAAGAGAATCTTCAGGGTGAAGAGGTTTTTTTGGTCCCCAAGAGCCAAACACTCAACCTTCCCCACACCCCAACTGTGTCTTCTCTCTTGTGAGTATCTAAGTCCCTGGAATCTTAAGCCATATCTTAAAAAACGATTGGTAACTGGACAACTCTTTCCAGTCTTACACAGTAATTAAACACGAGTGTGTGTATAGCTGTGAATCTTGAATTACAGGCAAGACGTGTTTCTTCTAAAATCAGCTTTCTCACCACCACTGAGGTTAGGCTAGCCATCTCTACTCGGTGTCCTTTCTGTGACCATTGCTGAGTTCCCAATGGCCACTGACATTTGCAGAGGTTTCACTTGGATTGGTTGCTGCAAGACACACTGAAGCCAACAACGATGGGAGCTGAATAAGCAGAGGATTCCTGAGGAAAGAATGATAATACTGAAGATGAAAATGACTGCAATACTCGATATTTATTAAGAAATTTACCGTAGGTAAACAGGCTTAACAAATGAGAGTATGGTCTGGGAACCTAAAGAGCAGATACTCTGTGGGTCCCATTCTTTACTCCACCCACCTCTCGCACTGCTGCAACCCATCTTACAATTTCTCTCTCAGTCTCCAAGATATGGTTCTTACAGTATGTACAGGAGAAATGGACTCTATGTCTTCTCTAAAGGCAAAAGCCTAACATTGTAGAGTAGGAGCAGCTGCAATGAGCAAATAAGACGTTATTGCCCCAAATCCATGTTCAAAAACTAAATAGTACTCATGGCAAATATTTGGAACCCACCATTAATTGTTTAATTAGTTGATTGCTCTGAATTCAGAACCTAACCCTCAAACTCACAAATCCCTAAGAACACTCACCAGATAAGAAAAACAGTATGGTGCTGACTGAAAGGATGAAAGAGGGGTAGAGAAAGGTGATTTTCGCATCCTTGTGTAAGTTAGTTACTTTCAACACATGCAGAGAGTGCAGCAGTAATGCAAGGAACACACAGGTACCTGTTACTCAGAAAAAAAGTGGGGATGGGGGCAACAACAGGTCTGGTTAGCTTAGTTTCTGGCCTCAGGGCTAATTCCCAAGAACTTAGGTGGTCATTTTAAGTCCCCATACTCTATTTCTTTCCTTTTGCTGTCATTCTTCTTATTACCTTTTTCCTTAGCAGTCCATGAACAATGTCCAAGAGGCTGTGCTCAGTGGACAACCACCCCAGCCCAGAACCAGAATTGATGGGAGGAACCCTCTTTCTTTCATCCCTTACCTATGATGAAGAAGTTGATTGTGAAGACGAAGTACTGTTTCCGGGTATCAGGAAGGGATCGAGGCAAGGCCAGGAGTATAAAGCTCAGGAAGAAGGAGAGAAGAAGGGCGCTGATCATGAAAATTCGACCAAATATGTAGTCGTCTGAATTAGAGAGGGAGAGGGGAGAAAGGCCAGCAGCTCCCTCTAGGGCGCTCCTTCCTTGTGAGTATGAATCCCCAGAATACTAAAGAAATTATGCAGAGACATTAAGGTAGGAACCATTGGCAACTGGTGGGAAGCTTAGGGATGGAGGGAGATGTCAACTGCGTGAAAGATTTGGCTGATTTTCCGTGGGCTGGTATCCCTGGAGAGGCCTGGTGCCCACACTCATTCTGAAATGAGCCACTGTTACTAATGGCAGTATAATTGCTTCCTTCAGGTGTACTGGGGCAGGAAACGAAACTGAAAATTCCTGGCAAGGGCAGGGTGGGAGAAGAACCCTCCCTTTCAAGGTCAGAACTTACTTGATTTTGATAGTGGAATCCAGCACTTGATCTCACCACTGCATATTGCAAAAAGAGCGCTGAAAAGGACTTGGGAGCCACTTGGGATTTCTATCCTCACCCAGGTAGAGAGGCTGAAGGCCCACCATAGAAGGGCAGAACCAGTGAAAGTGCAGATGAGGATAAGAACGCGATATGGTTTCACTATCCCATATTTCATGCAAAAGGGTGTTGACTGAAAAGAAGAAGATAAAAAAGAGGAGGAGGAGGCAAATGAGTTAGATTTCCTCAGTTCCTTTGGAATTTCCCCTCATTCTTAAACACAGCTACAAGTCCAGCCTCCTTGTCTTTGCTCACACTCAGCTCACAAAATTTTCCCTCCTCGTCTTCTAACCGAATCTTCTCCAGGTCACAGACTGACCCTGTATCTGCCTCCAGCCTGAAATGACATCTTTCTCCTTGTTCTATACAATTTGTCTGAACCACTTGTATATAACCATCAACAAATTTGTGCTGTCACTATGCTTTTCCTGGGTGTCTGTGTGTCTTGTCTCACCACCTGCACTAGAAGTCCCTGGAGAACAACAGCTCCAACTTCCTAATCTCCCACCATATTTAGCATAGTGCTTTACAGGTAAGGGGATCTCAGTGACTATCTGTTAACAGAAAGGAAAAGAAAAGTAGCATATACCAAATACATTCCCTAGTGATGTCAAGAGAAATAACATTTTTTTCTGATGCTCTCCCAGCCTCAATATGCCCCCTCATCATCATTCCCCTCAAATCACAGCCCCCTTTCCCCTTTCTCTTACTGTTAATGATCCCAGTTTACCTTTCCTTTTATTTCTTCTTTTAATATTTCTGTTTCAGCTTTCATCTTTTGATTATACTTCGTTTTCTACAGCACCTTTTATCACTGAGGCCCATCCTAGCCTTCTCTTCAAGAGTAGAACCTTGTGGTGGCTTCCTGACTCCTCATTGGCAGAAACATTTAGTGACATCATAAATATGTAAACTTTGCTTCCCAACAAAAATGCGCTATCCTATCCTACTGGTCCTGTTTTTCTTAAAACATTTCGTCTCTTAACCCCCTCCACTCAGGTATGCCTTTGTTTTCTTTGGCACATGTGTGCCTCAAAATTTATGGCTTTTGCCTTTAGTTCTGACTTAGTTCTAACTTCTAATACTGAATAGGCAGGAGTACTTTATTCCTTTCTAAGACTGAAAGACGTTTGAGACAGAATATGAGATAATCAGGGAAATAACCAGGATGATGTTATGTGGAAACCAGTTTTGTGTTAAGGGTATATAATGATTCATATTACACCCTTCAATTCCTTCACCAGAATGATATTAAAACAAATAATGCCTTCTGATCTCAACCTTACTGTCTACACACTGTTTGGCAATGTACACCCCGCATGTTTGTTGATGAAGGAATTAACAAATAAGTGAATAAATGAAAATGAGATGAAAAAGCAGAGGGCTGCTAAGAAACCTTTTTTAAAAGTTTATTAAATGTAAGCTCTGGGAAGGCAGAATTCTGCTTGTCTATTCTATTCACTTATGTGTTCTAGCACAAGACAGTTGCTAAGTAAATATTTGTGGAATGAATGGCTAATCCAGGAGCAAAAGGATCATCCTTAGGACAGAGGGTTGGCACATCTGTCAGTTTCCCTCAGCTGACTGTTTTTGTTGGATGTGTATGATAGCAATATATTTCTAGGAAAAAGTAGGATATTAGAATGTACAATAGTAAAATACATTTCCAGCTTAGTATTACAGGTTTATATGTCAATCAGTTAAACTGTTAAAAGAGGATAGCATGAGAATGCTATTGGCTGGGAAAAGAAGGGATATTTACGAAATCAGAGGTAATTAGACAAGGTAAAGATAGCTTTTGCTTTTGCTAATCATGTGCACATGGAAATTAGAGAAAGTAGATATTGCAAAGAACTTTTTTTTTTTTTTTTTTTTTTTTTTTTGCTTTTTAGGGCCACATCCGTGGCATGTGGAAGTTCCCAGGCTAGAGGATGAATCAGAGCTGCAGCTTCAGGCCTACATCCCAAGGTTAGTGGGAGCCTGACTGAGAAAAGCACCATATTCTCTTCTGAGCTTTGAACTGACTCTGGAAAACAAAGGAGATAGGCAAATAAATTTCTGCTGATGTAAAAAAAAAGGAATAAAGGGAAACTATAAATATACTTAGCAATCAAATTGTTCACTGTAAACAGTGATCACTTCCTCTCTCCTTTACATACAACCTCTCAGTCTACACATGAAAAACCCTATGTAAAGGATTTTAAAGAAGCCCTATGTAAAATTTACTTCAAATCATCATCATAATAATTATTGAAAATTTGCACTATTTACTATTACTTTAAAATATCATACCAAGATTTGATTTTAAGCATTGCTCCATGGAGATCCCCATTGTCTCATTAGGAAAACTAACTTAAAGAATGAAACTGTTTTAAAGAATCCCTTAGGACAGCTAAAAATTTATGTTAAGTAGTTTGTATTTTTGCCCAAATTTAAAATTTAGCAGCACACATGTTAGAATGAGTTATCGTTGCATATATTTGAAACTATATTTGAAAAATGTTTGGATTCAGAATATTTAAAGGTCAGCTGGGCCACAAGTGGCCAATGATACAAATGAGTTTTAGATTCAAATACAGTTCTCTGATGTTATCCAAATATTACATTTAAAATGCTCCAAGGAGTTTCCGTTTTGGCCCAGCGGTAGCAAACCCGACTAGTATCCATGAGAAAGGGGGTTCGAACCCTGGCCTCGCTCAGTGGGTTAAGGATTCTCCCCTCCCCGCGCTGAACTGAGGTGTAGGTCGCTGAAGCGTTCGAATCCCACTTGGCTGTGGCTTAGGCAGGCAGCTGCAGTTCTGATTTAACCCCTAGCCTGGGAACATCCATAGGCCGCGGGTGGTGCACTAAAAAGATTAAAATAAAATAAAATGCTTCAAAGACATTCGATAAGAGGAATACTTGCTTTGGAGGTAGGTTATCTTCTAACTCGTTAAAGATTACCACCAAACTGACCAACTACGAGCTCTAAGCAAATGTACCCTGGAAGCCCACAGGAATTCTGGATGTTCACACACTCTGACATTGCCTTCAGCAGCTTTGTGGTCCTCCCGCCTTCACCCGCTCCGCAAGCGCAGACAGCGAGCCTCCTTCCGACGCCCGGAGGAGAAGCATCCGGCAGAGAGGCAAAAGGAAGGGCTCCGCGACCTCCAGCAGCAGAAGCCTCGCCCGCCTGCTCTGCCCACTGAGGGTCCTCCTTGGAATGTCCGAGGCATCGGTTTCCGAGTGTTTGCACTAAAGTATGCAACCTCGTTGCCGCTAGCAGAGCGCCTTCCGCGCGATCAGGATCGGTGCCCTGGTGGGCTTCGCAACTGAACCCAGTCCGCCTTTGTGCGCAAGATGCGGTTGCCGGACTCCAGGAACCAAGAGAAGCACTTGGGCAAAGACGTTAGATATTCCTGCATAGGCCCTGTAATGAGTGACCGGAAACAAAATGTGCGTGCTCCAGTGGCGCAATCGGTTAGCGCGCGGTACTTATATGGCAGTATGTGTGCGGGTGATGCCGAGGTTGTGAGTTCGATCCTCACCTGGAGCATCGTTTTCCAATCGGAGACAGTACGTTTCCCCTCTGCTTTCCTGTCTATCGCACCATCTTTGATGTGTTAGCATTTGTCCTGAAGATGTGTTTGAATTTGTCTTATAGCTTTCGTTCTTACAACTACTTTGAGCGATCTCCTTATCCCTTTTAGAACCAAGCAATGCCAAGCAATTACGGACTGAATGAATCTGCTGTGCTGCAGTGAGTTAACTTCTTTAATTCTTTATCTTTACCTTATCTTGCAAACTGATCTCAAATAAAGAATGTCTCCTGATGCACCTCTTCTCACTTTGCTCTTATGATCATCATTCCTCTGGGATTCCCGGGCATAGAGATCGCTATGTAACTTCCCAGAGGTGATGGGCATTGAACTCCATTAGAGAGAATCAAAAGTGGAAACCTGGTTGGGGTTCCTGTTTGATTAAAGCTCTGGTTTGGGGAAAAACTCCAAAATACTGGTTTCTGAAAACAGTGTCACCTGTAGTACCCCCTCACTTCGTTTTCTCCTGATGACCCAACGACCATGCAGCTTTTATCAACTGAGAAACAAATTCTGGCATCCTCAGGTGATCCAACCATCTGAGCCTGGAAAAGGACCAGTGATAATGATGCCCAGAGACCAGAACTCTGTAGAACAACATAATAGGAAAAAAAACCATATTGTTGTGAGTGAGGTAGCTAGGAAGTAGGTAGTGATTTTCATTTAAAAATATGCTTCCCCACCCCTTTCCACAATGACACTAGAAGTCTGTCCAGTCAACGATCTTATCACATACCTCCCTACTAGAGCATGAACTGAACTAAGTAATTTGGAGTACTTTTCCTAGCAGTAAATACTACCCCAAATTTGAGAGCACATATGTTTCAACCAGGGCAGGTCACAGAAGGTGCATGGAATAAAGCTGGGTCCAGAGAACTCTCTCTCTTGTGGTCTGAATTCCTCAAGGTTTGGATTTCTTGAAGTTCTGCATGTATTTGTACATTGCCTAGTCAGAATTGTCTCCCTGAGAAGGTAGGGAGGTTCCATTCAGGAAGGCACCAGGTAATAATAAAAGTGAACACTTTATCACTTCATAGCTCATGCTATCTTGGAAGATGTCAAAGCATATATTTAGGTTATTTGCAGTATTTTGAATCATACTGATTTTTTTAATTTAATATGATTTTAATTTCTTAGATTTAAAAACTGAATGGTTGGACTTACTGAAGTAAACTGAGGCACATAAAATTTACCAGGGTTTTTTTGAGCAAGTATCTGGGAAGCTCTGCAGGCAAAAGCTTGTGAGAAAGCTTTTATAGAGATGCCAGCAGCAAAGCAAAGAGATTATTTGGTTAGCTATAGCTTAAGACTGCTTTATGTGGGAAAACCTAGTTGGCTCCTTGTGATCATTTTTCTTTCTTTCTTTCTTCCTTTCTTTAGTTCGTTCATTCTCTCTCTCTCTCTCTCTCTCTCTCTCTTTTTGTCTTTGTCTTTTTAGGGCCACACCTGCAGCATACAGAGGTTCCCAGGCTAGGGGCTGAAACGCAGCTGCAGTTGCTGGGCCAATGCCACAGCCACAGCAACACAGGATCGTTGGACTTACTGAGGTAAGGTAAACTGAGGCACATAAAATTTACCAGAACTACACCACGGTTCCCAAAAAGCTGGAACCTACCCCACGGATTGAACCCACTTCCTCAAGGATGCTAGCCAGGTTTCTTAAGGCTGAGCCACAATGGGAACTCGTGTGGCTTAGGTTTTGGTTTGCTTGCCTAGGCTACCAAGGGCATTTGGAGGCACCTCAGTTTAATTGTGTCCTTGTTTAATTACTTTAACAAGTCCCTAACAAATTGTGCTTTCCTTTTACGGAATAGTGTAAAAACATTTGGTAAGCTCATACATTGTCACCTTAGTAAAATAAAATTGAACTTTATAAAATTAGAAACATGTGAAAAGAGTAAATATGTCATCTTGATTTGGGCTGCTATAACAAATATCATAGACTAGGTGGCTTATAAATAACCAGTATTTATTTTCTTACAGTCCGGGAGGCTGGAAGGTCCAAGATCCAGGGACCAGCTGATTAGAAGTCTGGTGAAAGCTTTCTTCCAGTTAAAGACTGCTGATCTCCTACATGATCATGGTGAAAGGGGCAAGCAAACTATCTGGTGCCTCTTAATGAAGGCACTAATCCCATTCACGAAGGTTCTGCCCTCATTAGATAACCATCTATCAAAGACCTCACCTCCAAATACCATCACCCTGGCCATTAGATTTCAACATAGGAATTTTAGGGAGGCACAAATATTCAGACCAGAAAGCAAAGCATATCTATTAATATATATTTTCAAATGCATTTTTTGAGGAAAAAATGTCAGAATATTCAGAAAAGGAGATATCACAAAATGTATATGATTCGTTCAAGGTTCTATTCAAGTTTCAGTTCTAATCTTTAAGTGTTTTTATAATTACTGAGAATAAAAAAATATATGTACTACAGCCGTCTTTTTTTTCGCATTAAGAATCATTGCTTGCTCTGGATTTGTTCCCCACAACCATGCCCTTATCTTGGGTGCTGTAAGCAATCTAACAGAAAAAATATGAAAGTTTTAACTACTTCTCTTCAGGATTAAGTTATTTTATTCCTGGCTTTGAATCTGCCTTTAATTGGAGAACTTCTCCAGGTCATAAGGATGGCAAGCAAAAGTCTGAAACTGGGGAATGTGTGTATCAGTTTCACAACCCTTAGCCTGCAAGGCGAGTGCTCTACCACTTGAGCTAATTTCTCCTTGCCTGAGAAGCAGTGCCATCAATGTCATCTCTATATCCTTATTTTTTTCATGTCTTCCTGGATCCATTGGTAACCTGATGCCCACCCAGGCCAAACTGCACGGAATGGAGGTGAGACCACTTATAAATAACCTCAGGCAGAAACTTCTGACAACCCAGCAAAGGAAAGTGGAAAACAGCTAGACCTGGAAAATCATGATAGGAAAGCCCTAGCTTCACCCTAATTTGACTTCCTGGGCTTCACCTCAGAGGAAGAGGAGGCCCTGCGCCCAACCTCCGGCTCATTATATAGCTCTCTCCAAATGCTCTTCTCTTTTGTAGTGAGAGCTGGGCCATCACTGAATAAGGCGGTTCAGAGATTTCTGCTGGTGTAAAGAAGAGCAAAGCTCAAGCACAGCTTCACAGTCCAGGCTCTTTCACGTGTGGGTTCTGAAACTATACGAGCTATTCTCATGCATTTTTCCCAAAGGTATTTTTATTTTTCCCCAATATGTTGCTACCAAATATGGGATGCAAGCAGACTGTGACTGTACCCTGTCTCCAGGGTGAGGACTCTACACTACATGGTCGTTAAAGGGCTTTATTCAGGTTTATAGTATTCTCAGGCACCTGGTTTACAATCCTTGATGTCTGGGTAGACAGTGGGCTGGAGCTGGTACACTGATTACTTAAGCAGGAGACCTCTGACATCCCTGGAGAATGGTCAGGAGTGAGACAACCCAGTCTGGGGTATTTGGGAGTTAAATCACCATGAGAAGACTTGGACTGGATGCCAAAAGAGGGAAAAATAGATGGAGGAAAACCATGAGGAACTGAAGGTTGAGTCTTGAGTTGAAAAGCAGAAAGTGGAGAGGGCGACAGGGCAGACTATTAGGAAGGTACTAGTATTGAACTGCAAGCTTATGTTACTCAAGACTTGCCCTTTTGTAGAAATTCAGTGAGATTAATTTTACTTCTATTTGTTCTCTCTTGCCATTAAAAAGTAGGAATGGTTCTAGATTTCACTGTTTAAAATGAGATGATCTATGTGCAAAGCAGCCACAGCGACACTGGATCCAAGCCACATCTGCAACCTCCACCATAGCTCATGGTGACACTGGATCCCTTAACCCACTGAGCAAGGCCAGGGATCAAGCCTGCGTCTGCATGGATACTAGTTGGGTTTGTTACTGCTGAACCACACTGGGAACTCCTATTCTAAACTTTTTAAATCCATCTAGAAGTGAAAGTCCTGATATACATTGCTTTAATTAATATTCAGATATAACAATTTCCTAATTTCCACTATGATATTATATGTATGATATGTTTCATGGTAGGCTATTCCTCATTTCTCTTGGCTAGATTTTATGAGATAACACTGACGATTGTGTTCTGGAATTCTATTACTGTGTGTACAGTTGCACATTATTTTTAATCTATTTTACTTGTGTAGCTGTAAATATTTTAAATTTATACTATAGGTGTATCTTGATTCTTTCCTATTCTCTCAATAATTTCTTTGGGACTTTGATTAGATGATAGATCTCTCCTAACCTTCACTTTTCATATTCCTCTTTTCTAATTTCCAACTATTTTTATTGGTGGATAGTATTTTACATAGTTCCCTCAAATCTAGCTTCCAGAATCCTAATTCTTCCTTCTACTCTATCTAATAAATCTATTTAAGTATGTTTTCAGTGTTTTAATCTTCAAATTTCTTTTTAATAATTTCAAATACAAAAGAGTTAGAGTATCATTTTCACAATGTTTCATCATCACTTCCTGTGAAGGAACTATATATTTTTGTCAATTTCTGTGTTAATTACACTGTCCTTTCTTGTGAAAGGAATATAATTCCTTTACCCTTTGCTATCAGAATTGATAACAGGATGAGTCGTATGATTGCTTTGCATGCCTCCCTTCCCTTGCTCAGGTCCATTCCTCATTCTGGGACAACTTCATTCTTCTCCACCCCCAGAAAACTTGCTTGTCAAGACACCGTCAATATTATTTTTTTTTTCTCCCGGGGAATTAATGATTTGTCAGGCTTAGTTTCTATTCTTGTTTGTTCATCTGTTCATTACGTTCATTCCTTTTCTTTTATTTTTTTGTCAGTCCTTTTTTTCTTTTGCATTTTTTAAAAGTTCATTTAAGTATAGTTGACTTACAATGCTGTGATAATTTCTGCTGTATTGCGTTCATTCTTATGAAACAATGAGATGGAGCTGAACACTTTTTTTCTTCTTTGACTTAGTTTCGCATTAGTGTTGAGTTTCCTGATGTTTTCAGCACCAGAGAGCTTGGAAAGCCTAGTGAAAGTTGGATAAACTCTCCCCTAGAAAACACAAAGGTATCTAGCCAGAGGGGGTGCGTGGGTGGGATCAGAATTCATAGTTCCCTGGATGCAGAACTGGGAGGAGAGCCCCACGAGTTTAAGGATTCTTCTCTATGCAAATTCATCTTACAGTATTGAAGTGAGAATAACACTGAATGGAAATTGAACCCATTGATCGTTTAATTTTCTAGACTATTTTATTAACCACGAATTAGGAGTCCAGATTCTCCAGCTTCCCTGAAGTCTACTCCAGTGGGACCGGCTCTGGGAACTGCTCCTGCGGACTTGCAGTCGCTCTCTGCAGCTGCAGGATCAGGCTCCCCCGACGACGAAGTGACATCCAACTCTGGTTCCGCGCAGGTTGGCGAGTCACGCCCACTGCCTGCCCGGACTTGAGGCTGAGGCGCCTCCTGCTGGGACTAGGCAGCAGAGAAAGGGAGTGAAACCCTAGGCAAGCCTGTTCCTACCACCTCTCAACCATTTTTGACTCCTGTGAAAGCTAAACTCCTTTTTTCCCCCGTCGCAGCTTTCTTCTTCAGTTCCTCGTTCGTGTGGAAGCTCACTACGTCCAGGTCTCCTAGATGTTTCCAAGCCATCTCTTAAAAGCCTTTCCACCCAGGATAGCCAGCAAGTTCCTGAGTATAAACTCCGAAATAAAGCACCCCTGAGCGACAAAGTGTGGGGACGAGGTGGCCGAGTGGTTAAGGCGATGGACTGCTAATCCATTGTGCTCTGCACGCGTGGGTTCGAATCCCACCCTCGTCGGGTTTGTACCTTTTAGTGTGAAGGATATGGGAGTATTTTCAAGTTTCCTAGCATTTCCAGTTGGGTCATTCTTTCGCGAAGGCTTTCTCTCCATTTTCTCCATTTTCTGTCATATTTCCCTTCCGTATATAAACATGAGTGTTCCTGAATTTAAGGCGCTGACTTCTTAGAGCAGCTTTTGCAGATTATTCAACTTTACCCTAACAGATTGTTCTCTTTGATATCTCGCAGACTCCTCTAAGGGGCTTTTGTTTTCAACCAATTCATAATTAGAAGGGCTTTGAACTCCGTGGATTTCTTTAACAATTGACACATTTTGTTTCCAAATTTGTTGTTTCTTTTTACATTAATACTCCAGTAAGCCAGATTCTCCAGTGCAAAGGATGATCAGTTTCACAATGATTTTAGTATTTTATATTTATGTAACAATAGAGTATAAGTTTTGTATGTATAAATGTTTGAGGTCTATCCAATTAGGAAAATAATTTTTTCAAATTTTCTAATTGCATTATCTCCTCTTTTAAAATTATTATCTTTAGGGTGATTCAGTAAAAATATTTTTCCAAGCTCTTCCTTAAAAAACAGTAAAAGCATTTTATTAAGCATTTTCAACACATTGAAAATTAGACATAATATTTTAAAAATCTGAAAACTCCTCTCAGAGCCTTCTATTGCTTGGCCTTGTCCATAGGCCTCCTCCTGGTTTGCTTTTTCCAATACTTCTCTTTGGCAAGTTATCATTTATCTTGAGAATACGTTTTAATGGATTGTATCTCTGGTTGAATATATAAAATGGAAATTGAGGCATACATTCAAGAAATGATCGTTACATGGGTTTAGTGTAAGAAAAAAACTCTTTTCAGTTTTAAGACAGAACAGAGTGATTTGCGCAGATGGCCCACATCTGCATTTCTTGAGGATGAAACTCAACATTACTAGCTCATCTCTAGACCCTCCTTTCTTCCCTCCTCCTTCCATTAACCCTCATCTAACTCAGCTGACAGATGCACAGCTGCTCTTGTGGCTAGAAAAAGAATGTTCCCTGAACTCTAGGTCTCAGGCACTTCAGTGCCTCCGTTCACGTCGGGGACTGGACCGACCACTCAGAAGGGAAGAGTGTGGATAGAGATCAAACCAGTATCATTTAAGCAGATCGGCATTGTTGCGTAGTGGTGCATATCAAAATTAGCTTCCCTTCTCTGCTTGAACTCTCTATTGTTTAATGGACAAGTGAGAAAGGAATCACTTCTATAAATGGTATTAGGGACTGAGAATAACTCTTATAGTCAGGGCTACACACATGCCACTCAGACCTAGATCTGTGCCATGACTATAGGATATGAGCTTCCAAAGCCAGTGGCACAATTTAGCAGCAAACTTTTAATAGAAATAAACACACAAGGAAGTACATAAATCACAAGTGTAAATCAATGAGTTGTATGAACTAATTCATAAGCATATAACTAGCACCCAGATCAAGAAATGAGCACTCCAGAAGTTTTCCTTTCTACTGTCTTCTAGACACTGCTTATCATGGATAACCAATACACTTCTTCAAACACTGAATGATGTCTTTTTATCATCAACGTAGATGGTAGTTTTACTCTCAGTAGAGAGTGCTCTTTTGGCCAAGTACAATCTCCAGAGCAGGTGCCAGCTGTGAAACTGGTTTCCAACTAATATTCATAGTAGCTGAGAGATGGATGGACAGGAAATGTGGGTAGGGAGCCCACAGTGTCCACAACAATGTGAAACTGGTTAGATGTTGGAAATAAGGGAAGATGAAATGCGGTATTCCCAAGTAGGAACTGACTATGAGTTAGCAAACATATGAAGTAAGGCAAGATTATCAGGGGGAATACTGCCACATATATGTGGTCATGTGAAACATTTAGAAGGTAATGGTCAGGCAATCAGGTGGATAGTGTGTAATGTAGGAGGGAAATAATGGGCTGGACATATAGCTATTAGAGTCACCACCTTCTGTAAATCAATAGAAGCGGCAGAAAAACAAAATGGCAAACAAATGGCAAGGATTGAGAAGAGAAGAATGCAAAAACAGAATGACGTACATTTATTCTTCAGTGTTCCAGCTGTTCTTTCCATTTTAGTAAACCAGAAAGAAGACACAGACATGAAATATGTCATCCTTATTTATTTGTCTTTCTCAGAAGGTTTTTCCTGGGACTGTCCATGAAATTAGAAGATGGTTTGGAATAATTTCATCCAGGGAATAATCTTTCTGCCTATTACCGGACCTGGCATTGGAGGGAATATCCTTTTGTTGGTGGGGCATGTGTATGTGTTTGTCAAGGGTCCTGAGAAAAAACCGGTACACCTTATTTTTATCCACTTGGCTTTTATTAATGCAGTGACACTTTGTGCCAAAGGAATCTCAGATGTATTATCAGCTTTTTATTTCAGTAACTTTCTAGGTGGTGGTGGCTGTAAAACTGTGGTTTGTCTGGGGAGAGTGGCATGTGGTCTTTCGATCCGCACCGCCCATCTCCTCAGCCTGGTCCAGGTCATCACCGTGAGTCAGGACCACCTCATGGAGAAAGCGCAAACCACGGACTATATGGCAAGTTCTTTCCTGTCTCCTCCTCTTCTGGATCTTTAATTTCCAGATAAGTTCTAACTTGCTCTACTGCATCACCACAGTCAGCAGTATGAACAAATTTGGAATTAAATCCTATGTTGGACATTGTTGTGCGCTGCCATCTAGGTAAACAGGTGGCTTTTCCTCACTCTTTGTGGGATATCTTCTTCCGCGGTCTTAGGAGATGAAGCAGTGGGTATGTGGCACCATAAGTGTGCCCTTTACTTTCAGAGCTCCAGGTTTCCAAAAACTCCAGCCCAGAAATCAGAGCTATTCAAAGTGTTCTCCTTCTCATGATCTGTTTCCTTTTCTTTTACTGGGCAGATTTCATTTTCTCCTTCTTGATAAATAATTACATTATATCAAATGACGAAATATTCTAATGTTTGGTTATGCCAGTCTCAGCCCCTTTGTGCTGATCAGCAGGGTTGTCTACTGGGCTAACTGCTGGCACTCTCACTGAGAAACTGGGAAAACTACTTTCAATATTCATTCCTCTAGTAACAAAAAGTAGATTATTTAATCCCTTTTCTTTTTGCCCAGCAAAAATTCTTTGCAGCATAAAGTAGAGGGTGGGACTTGTAATTAAGTTAAAGGACACAGATTTGCAATACTAAGTTCATTAACAGGCTGACTCAGTGCATCAATTTAAAGTATTTAAGTTCTAGAAAATTCTTAAAATATGCATTTGGAGAGTTTGAATTTTTCCCTTTTTATTTCTCACTTTCTATTACTCAGCTTTGGAAGCAATGACATAACACATAACACATGCTGGAGACAAGCGAAAATGGGGTGCGTCTCTTAAGGGATAACCAAAATAAAAATCAAGAAATACAGAGTGAGAGTGGGGATGGAAAGCAAACCACTTTCTTGTGGTTTCATCCTGTTGTGGTCACTACTTGTCCCAAAGAATTCCTGGAAACTTCAGTGGTGGAAAAAAATATCAGAGTTGTAATCATAGTTCTTACAAGCTAGGACTCAAAGCTTATATCCTCAGTTTAAAATGTTGATGCACTCTTGACTGAACTATGCAAACTGTAAAGTGTCTTGGAATGAAAAGATAAAAGAACATATAACTGCCACCTTAGCTATTTTATGTCCTTTTGAGGATTATTTCAGGCACTCTCTGATTACACAAAAAACCCCAGCCTTTAATGTATAGTTTGTATGACATCCCAATTTTTATTTTATTCAAATATATATTCCATACTTGCCGATCCAAAGTTTTCTCTGCCATGGTGTTATGAGAAAAACAGCAGAGCAGTGGTAAGGAACTTTATTTAAAAATTGAGTTGATGAACAATCTTTCAAAGAAGGCGGCATTTCAAATTCCTCTCCCAGTCCTTACTGAAAAGCCAAAACCTTCTTCTAAAGCTAATAATAAACACAAGAGGGAGCCAAACTAAGCATTCATCTGCCTGCATTGCCTTTTTTTCAGAGAAGCCTTCTGAAAAACTCAGTGAGCGGGGATGCCAATCAGTACAGAATTTGGAGACAGTTTCTTGTGCTGAAGAAATCTTTGGAAGTCATTTTCTACAGTGTTAAATCTTTGAAGGATTCTGGACTTAGTTCTAGCAGAATATAGGGATTTCAAAGTCATAAAAACATTCAGTAATTATGTCCTGTGCTTCAGGTAAAATCCTGTTTTAGGGGACCACATATTGAAATAAATATCTTGACAAAAATGCTGACTTTCAAAAAAGCAAGTTTTTAGGGGCCGTGTCAAAAAAAATGTCACACAATTTCTTCTATGAAAGTAAATATAGAAAACTAATATGAATGTCACTCAAATTATTTGTCACTCCATGAAGTACACAGAGAAATTTGGAATACGTACTTCCTTATATTAAAAATGGATCAAACCTGAAACTAATATAATATTATATGTCAACTATATTTCAGTTTTTAAAATACGGATCAGAGTTTTCTTGCGGTGCATTGGGTTAAGGATCTGGCATTTCACAGCAGCAGCTTGGGTTGCTCTTGTGGCACAGGTTCAGTCACTGCCCCAGGAACTTTCACATGCCACAAATGCAGCCAAAAAATTTAAAATATGGATCAAAAATAGAATTCTGTCCTAATGTAACCATTATCATGTAATCTTGTCAATTAAGTCACAGATTAGTCTAAGATAGAACACAGTGATGAGAGGAAGGATGAAAAATTAAGTAACTTGAGCCTAAGTTAAGAGGTCATCATAAGGATAAAAATGTATATTAGTTGTCATTTAAATATAGTTATATTAATTAAATAATCAAGAAAATTGGGGCACATTCTTTTGACTCTGAAAGTGTGGAAAAAGAAAAATCCCACTGTTTTATTCACTTTGTGCCATGATTGCTTTTTTCCCCCACCTATAAATGACAAGCCTATTAACTCAGCAATATTTCCAAATATAATATAATTAATTGATGAATATCAAAATTATAATGAGTTACCACTAGGAAAAATGAAAAAGCATCCATCAGCTATTCCTGAGGAAGTTCTCAGATAGTTGAACCCCAATCTTGCCACCTTAAATAGTCCCAAAAGAACAGATAAATCCATGTTAGGAAGCTGGCTTTTTGACGAAAAATATGAGAGAACACAGAATGAAATCTCAGCTGAGAACATTTAGAAAAGTAACAGCAATAGTTACCCAGGTAGTCAGTTAGAATGAGACTCTCCAAAGACAGAAACTCCTATTTCTCTTTGATAATTCAAGTCCTAACATAGATCTAACACTGAGAAATTATTAAATAGAAATTTGATGAATGAGTCGTTCTTATTTGCTGGGAAATTTTACACATGTTGTTCTATGTTGTCTTTTATAACTATATTTTTATGCCATGCCTTCTGTTTTCCAAGGCATTTGAGTTTAATTATGGATCTAATCATGTTTGTCAGCATAACTAAACATCTTATTACACATGATCCAAATGGCTCAGACAAGGGCAGGAGACATCTAGACTATAAGTTACACGTGGGCTCCCTGTTTTGTGTAATGATGTTGCTTTTTAGTACTCTTTAAATAATGACCTTTACTTAGAGGTTGAGTTCCCACTGGTATAAATGAATTATTTATTATCCCCAAGAAATTTGGATTGAGAAAGGGAAAAGTATATTTACACTATGTGAAGAAAGAACAAAAGTTTGGGGTTAAGTGTAGAAGTTGCTCTGTGAAATCTGTGACCCCAAGATCATTGTGTTGAGTTCAAAATTAGTAAACTAATCTCTCTGGTGATTCAAGAGGAAGGGAAGTGCCATAAATTGTGTATCAAAGAATTGATTCTTTGGGAAATCTTTAGGTGCAGACTGAACAATTCTTTTTCATGATGAAGCATTCAATCTTTGACTTAACCTCTCACTATAGTCCTATGTCAGAGGACTCATCTGTACATGAACGTAAAATGCTATTTCTTCAAGAGGAGAATATGTTTTCAAGGAAGTGAAGTGCTGAATCTGAACAATAGGCACATGGTTGGAGTCTGAGGGCAGTTAGGAATTATTATTACTCCTGGGCGTATGTTTCACCTGATTGGCAGAAAAGAGTCAGGATTTTTTTTTTAATTTCAAGGTACAAAGCAAGGCGTTGGATTGTAACAAGAATTTCACTATTTTAACATTAAGTGAGTAGGAATGGAAAAAGGAGAGCCCAATAATCTCCTAAATTATTGTATCCATGAAGCCAATATGTCACCTCTTAAACTGAGTGGTAATTTAAATTCACTTTCCCCCTCACAAAGATTGACTTCCCTTCTCACATATTTAAGAAAATCATTATTTTAACTTGTATTTGCAAAAGAATTTCATTTTTGGTAAAAAAATAAAAATAAAGATAAACAGGCACCCCGCAAATAATTATAGATAATTAAAGGAATGAACTGAATGGGGGGAACTTTTTAATTTTGAAGGCATCATATACGGTACAGCAAAATGTAATTGAAAATATGTTTTAATGTAGTGCATACATGTTTACACAGATTTAAAATGTAGTTTGATATATCAGCTAATGGCCCATTGGGAAAACTTTGACTTTAACCAGAAGTTCAGTAAATTAGTGCACTCACCAAATATTAATCTCTTGGTGCCCTGGAAAAATTAGTGTTAAGAAATCCAACTCAAACCATTGGAACTTTGCAGAGATTAGGAATATTCATTCTAAGGAAATTCTGGTAGCCAAAATGATTCCTTGTTAGAGCAAGTTGTCTAGGAACCCCTCAGTAATAGTAATATCCAATTTTCAAAAAGGATAAAAGAGAGGAATACTCTAGAGCACCAGTTTTTCTAACAACAGAATTAAAAGCTAAGTGAAAATAAGTTAAATTAGATTAGTTTAGCCAAGTAGAACAAAGGAGAAATAAGATACCAAAATTTCCTACAGGTGCTAGTCTTACAACTAAGTGATATCATAGTGATTTACGCTTCCAACAGGTCATGCACAGGAACAGTTCTATCTATTGTTTTATTTATGTAAGTGATTCACAAGGAATTAAGTCTTACCAGGGAACAAAACATTTGTAGACTAAACAAAATTGTAGACTAAACAAAGGGTAATTGAATCCAATTCTTATACTAAATATGGACACTACCTGCATGCAGGTGGCTCGTTGGTCTAGGGGTATGATTCTCGCTTCGGGTGCGAGAGGTCCCGGGTTCAAATCCCGGACGAGCCCACTTCCTTTTCGACCGGTTACAATAAAGAATCTGAAAAAAGGAAGTGTTTCCTCCAATATTCTTGTCCCCCAAATGGACTTCCATTACATTAACAACGAGACCGTGTTCGGAGCGACTGCGTACTTAATTCCAGGTCTCCTGGTTTAGCAGGTAGTCGGAGTCCTAAAGCGAGCTGGCCGTCTCCGGCCCAATTCCAGTTCTCCTATGGATCCCTTTCCAAAAGTCAAGAGAGAAGGCCTTGGGCATCTTGTCTACGCGTCCGAGTGTACGTGCATACGTACGTGCGTGTGCGTACTTGACCAAGTGGGGCGGGGCGAAGAAGCTTGAATTACCGTCCATTTGTACCTTCTTTCCTCTCGCAAAAACGTAAATTTTCACTTCCTCTGCAACCTCCAACTTGAGTAATCATTTTCTGACCCTCAGCATTTACGAAAGTCACATTTGCTGCTGCTGCCACTTCCTCCGCTGTAGTCGACCTCCTGCCTTTCTTTCATTTCCTTCTATGTGCCATGGACCTGCATTCCGTGGTCCCAGTTCATTCATTAATCCAACGAATGAATATTCAGTGAATACTGCGTGTCAGACTCTGCTGGATGCCAGTAATGCAGTGGTGGATCGGGAATAGAAAATGTTTTCCTTTCTAGGGAGTTTAATATCACAAGTAACTAAATATTTACAATTTTCATGCGTCCTATGCGGAAGTGTAGAAATCCCACAGAAGCTCATAGCACTAGGGACGACCTGTAGATTCTGGGGAATGTTGCCTGCCAAAATTTGCCCACCTGGAGAGAAAAATCTCCAGGAGCAATTGTTAACACTGGAAGTTCAAGGTCTTCCCCACCCCAAACCGGGAAACTTACCAGTACTTTTTCCTTGATCCCAGGAAAAGCTTTCACTTTGGAGTTGTTGAAAAAGCTGAGGTGAATTAATACTGAAATTTGGAAGATGAGAAATAAGACGGAAAGGAAGGTATCAATCTGGTTACTTTGCTCAAGCTAGCTACATTATTTCCTCAGAATAACCGTTTAGTTTTGCGGCCAGAACTGAATGTGGGCGCGGGCACACATCACCTCAATTTCTTCCTTGCGTCATGGCACCACTGAGGCTAACCTGGCCCTCCTCATCTTGGTGTTCTGAAATAGTGAGACTCTTTCTATCGTTCTTTGTTCTTTGATCAGTTTTGGGAGTTCATTAAGTATGAAAGTGCAGGTCCTTATTCAGAAGTGGTGTGTAATATATTGCCTCTTTTTACATGTGTATATAAATATATAATCTACTTGTAATTTAATACAGTTCTATAATTTGGAGTAGATTACATTTTCGCAGGAAACTTAAACTTCAGTTCAAAAGAAACATCCTGCAAACTCTGTTCTTTAAGAATTTTCTCAGAATTCAGGAAATCAGTTTTATGCCATCTAAGCAGATGGAATGATCCTTGTGCAAAAGATTTTTTACTATCCAAGAAGGATGAGTTAAAAATGTCACAGGCAATGCACATGGCACAGGCCAGATCACTTTATACTTGAGGTCCACCGTCAATAAACTGGACTTGTAATCTCATTTTCAGTTATTTTTAGAGCCTATTTATATCTATAGACCAGCAAGGAAATCACTAGACATCTAAAAAAAGACAGATAAATGTGCACTTAAAAAATGAGAAAAATATTAGGCAGGGCAGGGAGGAGAAAACATCTCAGGCAAATTAGTATATCCTTTTTTTCTTTAAAAAAAAGTTTGAATGCGGTACAAAAGGATAACCCTTAACTACAGAAGTCTCTTGAAATTGAAATTGTGAGCATAGATATGAAAGCTTAATGGAGTAATTAGAATAAAATATAGAGGACATCCTCCAAAATACGGAAAAAATATAAAGTCACAATCCAGCAAACACGCTCCTTGGTATACACCCAAAAAAACACTACAAAAAAACCTGCACGTGAATATTTATAGCAGCTTTATTCATAATTATCAATACTTGGAAGCAGTCAAAATGTCCTTCAATAAATTAATGGATAAGCAAACTGTGATATAGCTATTTGATTTAATATTATTCAGTAATAAGAAGATATAAGCTATCAAGTCACAAAAGGTCATGAAGGAAATATAAAAGTATATTACTAAGTGAAAGAAGCCAATTTGAAAAGTCTGTATACTGTATTATTCCAACTATATGACATTCTGGAAAAGATAAAGCTATAGAAGCAATAAAAGGTCAGTAGTTCTGGAGGGTGTGGGTGGTGTAGGGATGAAGATGTGGAGCACAGAGCAGTGTAACTATTCTGTATGATACAGTAATGATGAACACACATCATTTTACAATTGTCAAAACCCATGTATCCTGTTAACAATAATGCGTTAATATGGTTGATCAGTTGTAACAAATGTACCACAATAACATGAGATATAAATAATAGGAGAGGCTGTGGGGGACAGGAGGAGGTATGTGTGAATTCTGCTTTCCTATTAATTTCTCTGTTAACCTAAAACTGCCTTAAAAATAAAGCCTATTAAAAATATGTTGGGGAGTTTCCGTCATGGTTCAGTGGTTAAAAACCAGTGGTTAACGAACCCCACTGGTATCCATGAGAACTCAGATTGAATCCCCGGCCTTGCTCAGTGGGTTAAGGATCTGGCGTTGCAGTGAGCTATGGTGTAGGTCAAGGACAGGGCTGGGCGGATCCCGCGTTGCTGTGGCGTAGGCCGGCAGCTGCAGCTCCATTTCGATCCCTAGCTTGGGAACATCCATGTACCTCTGGTGTAGCCCTAAATATATATGTTCCCATTGTGGCTCAGCGGTAATGAACTTGACTAGTGTCCATGACTTTCCAGTTCAACCCCTGGCCTCGCCCAGTGGGTTAAAGATCCAGCGTTGCCATGAGCTGTGGTGCAGGTCGTAGACACTGCAGATCTTCTCTTGTGGCTGTGGCATAGGCCGGCAGCTGCAGCTCGGTTGGACCCCTAGCCTGGGAACTTCCACATGCTGCAAGTGTGTCCTGAAAAAAAAAGAAAACAAAAATATATATATAAACACAGAATGTAACTAGGAGAGATTAAAATTTTTTTAAGTAGAGAAAATATCCTGGAGGTTTAAAAAATCCAAGTAGAAGAAATTCCAGGAAAAAAAAATAGAGAATAGAGTGCGCATAAGTGAGAAAAATAATGCAAAAAATCAAGCTAATTTCTCAAACAGATTTTCCAAACTTAATGACATAATAGAGCTCCCAGAACGGTGAAAGAAAATAGAAACACACAAAGGCCTTTCAGACATTTCAGAACATTGAGGACAAAGAAATCATACTGAAAGAGAGAAAAATTACAAATGAAATGCAGTAATTAGAAAGACTTTATAATTCTCAAAAGCAATTTTGGAAGCTAGAAGAAAATGAAGAAACCTTTCAAAATACTGAAAGAAAATTTCCCTAGCCTAGCATGCCATACCCAACCAAGTATTCAGTCAAATGTAGAGAGACTCAAAAGATATTTTCCAGCACCCAAATATACAAGAATCTTATCTCCAATGAATTCTTTCTCAGGAAGCTACTCTACAGTGTGCTCCACCAAAAGGAGGAGGCAAATTAAGACAGTAAAAGACCTTGGGAAATGCAGTATCCAAAATCAGTGATGGGGAAGAAACTGTACTGGATGATAGTGAAGTAAGACGCCAGGGTGAAAACTGTATAGTAAGCATAGAAAACACCCAATTTCCTTTTTTGGCAAAACTTTTATGGCTGTTTGTGGTACCTTGAAAAAAAATTCTAATGTTCAAGAAACACAATATCGTGAGAGATCAGTGAATAATATTTGCCAATCATAATATATGCAAAATTGTTACAAATTCCATAAACGTGATGATATAACTATATTTGGAAGATTGATAGGAAAAGTATCTGTATATGACAGCATTTAAGGTGAAGAAAAGTGAATCTCAGAGTTCCCGTCATGGCTCAGTGCTTAATGAATCTGACTACTATTAACATCCATAAGGCTGTGGGTTCACATAAGGATGTGGGTTTGATCCCTGGCCTTGCTCAGTGGGTTAAGGATCTGGCATGAGCTGTGGTTACATCTTTGACCCCTAGCCTGGGAACACCCATATGCTTCGGGTGTGGCTCTAAAAATATTAAAAAAAAAAAAGGTCAATCTCCTTTTTGTATAGAGGGCAATCAATAGAAAACGAAAAAAATTTTAAAAAGTAGAAATGAAATTGTATGTATTAGAACACAATTTTGTCTTTGTAACAAAGACCCCAATGAATTGTAGCTTAACAGAAACAGAAATGTATTGCTCTCTCATGCAATAGTTTGAAGCTATAATCAATCCCAGGGTGACACTTTGGTTCCATGGTGTTGGTTCTGGTCTTCTGTCTCCTGGCTTCTCCTTCCTATGGGTTGCTGAGTCCAGTCTCTTTATGTTTCATGACACCTTCATTCCTATGAAGTTCCCTCTTCCAGCCAGCAGATCCAGAAGGAAGAGAGAAGCAGATGGTATTTCTTTCCTCTCTTGAACATAGCCTGCAAGCTTTACATACACTTTCTCTCTAATGCCCTCATTTAGAAATTGGTCACATGACCATGCTTATCATCAAAGAGTGTTGTGTATTGTAATGCCATGGTGACTTACTTTACTAAATTTCCATTTCTTGGGAGGAAAGAACAAGCATTGATGGGTAACTAGCCATCTCTGCCATAGAATGATATTTGAGACATGCTGGTCAAAACAGAAACAGCAACACAATCTAAAAGCCAAATGTCTGAAAACCTTTGCCTCTACCAACGGGCAATACAATAGGAGAAAGCCGATCACTTCTTTATATACACATGTTTCTGAAGTACTTGAGATTTTGAAACGTGTGGTTAATTTTGATTTACATTTTTTACTTAAAAAATAAGCTTTAACTGAGAACCAAGTATGCATAAAAAGTTTATCTGGATTAAAATGAAAAAGGGCAAGAGTACTGCCTGAGGGAAAGTGTCTTGTTGGAAGAGAGGGGAAACTGATAATTCTTGATACAAAATCATGAATTGGACTGAGCATGGAAAACGAGGAGGGGAGAAATGGGTTAAATTGAGGTCGAAGATCCAGGCAGGACAATGCAGCAACACTAAAATATAAAGACTTTTCAAGTAAAAAGAGAGATTATTTGGGACAAGCAAAGGGTGGTCTTCACTCAGGAAGATGTTAGTACAACCCAAGGTAGTGTCCTCACACTAAGCATGTGAAAATGAAGCAGATATTTGTTCCCATAGGATTTCCCCCATGTTTGCTGTTGTTCATCCTATGATTGATTTACTTGGGCTTCAAAAGAAAAATCTTTCACGACCATCTTTCATTCTCAGATTTATGGATGTTTCCTATCAACCACTCACATGCTTCGGCGTTCCAGCCACAGTGATTTCCAACAGTTCTCTAGATACTCCTCGCCTTTGATCACGTCCTTTTCCTCAGTCTGGTACACCCTCATTTTTTGCACCTCCAGAAAATTTGCTTTTCGAGACTCACCTGCTTTCCTCAGGCATTTATGACTCATTACGATTAGTCAGAATTTGTCTCTACTCGTGTTCATTCATGTGCGTTTTATTCATTCCATGAAATAAACCAATCGACCCTCCCCAAAGGCTGCTAAAATAGTTTTTTTCATCCTTTCCCCAAGTCATTTTCTCACTAGAGGTAAGTCTGGTTTTTAATCACTGCTTGGAAAATTGAGTGGAAGTTGGGAAACATTCCCCCTAGAGAACCACTCAAGAAACACACAGGTATTTGGAAGGAAAACAGAATTCAGGGTTCCTCGGATGCTGATGGCCCGGGGAAGAAAGCCCCCAAGAATTAAGGATTCTTCTCTATGCAATTTCACCCTAAAGTACTGAAGAAGCGACTATAATACTGAATGGAAATTGAGCCCTACTCAGATCCATCGTCTAATTTTCCAGCGTATTTTATTAACCACGAATTAGGAGTCCAGATTCTCCAGCTCCCCAGAGGTCGACTCCAATGGGACCGGCTCTAGGAACCTCTGCTCCTGCTGATTTCCAGCGCTCTCTGGGGCGGGACCAGGCTCCCCTGATGCAGGAGAGTGACAGCAAACTCTGGTTTAAGCCCAAGTTGGCTGAGTCGCGCCCACCGCCTGTGTGGACTTGACGCTGAGGCGCCGCCTCCTGTTGGGACCAGGCCGCCAGAGAAAGGGAGTGAAAGCCCAGCCACGTGTTCCTACGCGTCTCAACCATTTTCATGACTCTTGTGAAAGCTACGTCCGTTTTTCTCCCCGTCGCAGGTTTTCCACGCCAGTTCTTTGTCCAGTCATGTGGAAGGTAGCCACCTCCAGGTCTCCTAGATGTCCCCAAGCCACCTCCTTCCTAAGCATTCTTCTATCTAAAGTAGCGAGTTCCCGAGTATAAACTTTGAAGTAAAATGCTGCAGGGAGTATAGCTGAGAGCAGACGAGGTGGCCGAGTGGTTAAGGCGATGGACTGCTAATCCATTGTGCTCTGCACGCGTGGGTTCGAATCCCACCCTCGTCGGTGCTGGCGTTTTAATACGGCCCTCTCTCCTGTACTATCATCCCACATCCCACTTACTGTTGATTGCGATGATCGTCTATACGGCCTCAACGGGACGCTTCCTATGATACAGTTCTTTGGAAAGGAAGGCTGGTTTTACAAGCTCCTGTGAAACAGGAGGTGAGGAGTAAGTTCAAGATAGATGAAGTTCGTAAAAAAAATGGACTCTAAATGAGTCTGGTTACACCATTCTCTCATTTTATAAGTTATTACTCCAATGAACAGTAAAATAAATTCATCGAATAGATTGTCAGGAGTTCCCACTGTGGTGCAGAAGGTTAAGGATCTGGTGGTATTGGCACAACTGTGGCCTGGATTTGATCCCTAGCCTGGGAAGTTCCATATGCTCAGTTGCAGCAGAAAAAAAGAAAGGAAGCAAGCAAGGAAGGAAGGAAGGAAGGAGAGAAGAAAGAAGGGGAGAGAGGAGGAAGGAAGGAAGGGGTCCTAAAAAAAAGACGGATTAAAAAACCCCCAAAACACTCAGGAAGTTTTGTTGTTGTTGTTGCCTTCTCCTGAGTGAGCTGCCTAAAGAATTTAGATAACGGGCTTGTTTCAGAACAGAACCATCACGAGAGGTATCTCAGGCCACATGGTCGCAAGTGCAGATTTAAAGTAAGGAGGAGTTTAGGCTGGAGACAAGTTTGGCAGAAATTCAACCCTTCATTGTCTGGACTAGAGAAGATGCTCCATCTACTGTAGCTAGAGGAGACTATGGGCAGTGAAAGTGATTAAATTTTTGGAAGGCAAGGGAGTTCAAGAAAATCGGAGCAGAAGAAAAAAAAAAAAAAGGACTAGCCCAAGGTGAACACAACTGTTTCTAATCAAAGTCCACAAGGAGCTATGGCAGGATGAGCTGAGACTGGTATGGGCAGCACCGCCCCTAGGTTAGGTCCCTGTAACTGCAGGGTGAAATGGAAGGTTCCTGTGGAGAAGTCCCTAGACACCAGTATTTATCTTCTGCGAGTGATGTTAATTCAGAAAATATTATTCTGAGGGAAGGGGGATTTGTCATTTCCTGTTAGCCTCAACCCCTGAAGCTAATTAGGATGCTATGTCTTTCCTAATGGAATGGCCCTAAGTTCAAGATTCAGAGAGGACAGGTATATTGCAGTGACATAAAGTATCATTTGCCTTATTTAGCATATAAAAATAAAATAAAATAATGTATGTACCAATAATCATCAATGAAAAAAATTCAGTAAGAAGAAGCAAGCTGAGTTTTAACAAAACCGAAGGTTTTTGCCGGCGAGAGAAAACTGTAAGTGCAACCAGAAACAGCACTCAGAGAATATCAGGAAGTGATGAGAGTTTGTCTTTGATCTGCTGAATCATCCACCTAAGGAAGTAAAGAAAATTCTTTGAGGGTCTCCCGTTTAACAACTGGAGCCAAGAAGTATTATTTCATCCATTTATTCAGATATATACTCTGTACCAGGGCCTGTTCTGGAAGTTGGGTATCCAGTAGCAATAGTGATCAAAATAGACCAAAACAGAAAAATACATCTCTCAAAAGACTTACATTTTGTTGAAGAGGGCAGTATGGTGAAGTTAATAAGCAAAAGTATATAGCATGCCAGATCTTGGTACATGTTATGAAGAAAAATATAGTAAATAAGAGTAGGAAATTACATGGAGTAGCTCCATTATCAAGATGACAATCAGGTTCGTGGGGTCCAGGCCTGAGTCCCTGAAGACTGGCTCTGCCCTGGGCACCTGCTCCCACACAGCCCTGACCAGAGGGGTCTCTCCTGGACAGTCCAGGCCACACTCTGCCTGGCCCACACCCTTTATGTAGGCCCCTGCTAGGCTGTAGAGCCCTTCGCCCCTTGGGGACCCACTGATCTGTAAGGTCTATTTTGGCGTGCAGTGGCTGGGGTCTGTACCTGCAGGACGTTGTTTATGTGGTCAGCCAGCTTTTGGGGGCCTGTGTCTATAAGGGACTCTCATGGCTCCTTGGGATCAGCCCCATCCATAATGACCCATTTACAGGGTTTTCCATGGGTCTATAGGGCCCACCCCCTTGGTTTCCAGAGCCTGTCAATAGTGGTGGTTCCCTTAGCAGGGACAGCAGCTCTTGTACCTCCCGGGTCTACAAGGCCATGTCCCATCTGTAGAAGTCACATGCGCAAGGTCTCAAGCCACAGGGAGTGTCCTTTCGGGGTCTTTACCACCCATCCACGCTGTAAGGGTCAGTGTGGGAGGTGAAGATGGCCCTGGGCCGGGCTCTGGCTGCAGCATTGACTCTCTCTTTGGCTGTGCTGGGGCCACTGTTCCATGGAGCCCAGGCAGGGAACTGCAAGCAGGAATTGAAAGTGCTGCAGGAGGCTTCAGGCTTTGTGACATATGGTGTGGGCAATTAAAGCAATGGCAATTGCCAGTGGGTCATCTAGGGTGAGTGGAGCCGAGTGGCACTAATATCATTCATCTGTACATGCAGCCTTCTGCTAACCATGTTCCCAGAGCCTACTTCTGTTATGGGCCTTTTGCTCTAAAATGCAGCTAATCTGGGCCCTACCCTGGAAAGCTCTGAACTCTGTGAGGTGGTTGCACTCAGACCCAGGTGGACAATTACAAGCCAGGAGCATTAGTGAAGGGTATTCTGAGTAATTATTAGAACATCAGGCTCTGAGCCCAACCTCCTGGCTTCAAATTTGGGTTCCGCTTTACTTTGTGAATTTGGGCAGGTGGCTTCCTTTTTCTGATGTTCGCCTTTCCCTCCCTGCAAGTGGGGATAGTAATAGTACTCACCTCACAGGGCTGCTGGGATTAAATGAGAACAGGTATTTACTGTAGCTGGCACTTAGTAAATGCTCAATAAATGGCTTTAGGATTATTAAAGTTATTCTTTTAAAAAAGTACTTCACTTCAGTAACAGCATTTTTTTTTCATTAAGAAAAAATGACATGGAGTGGCTCAGAGGAAACGAATCTAACTAGTATCCATGAGGATGCAGGTTTGACCCCTGGCATCACTCAGTGGGTTAAGGATCTGGCATTGCAGTGAGCTGTGGTGTAGGTCACAGACACAGTTTGGATCCCATGTTCCTGTAGCTGTGGCATAGGCTGGCAGCTACAGCTTTGATTTGGCCCCTAGCCTGGGAACCTCCATATGCCATGGGTACAGCCCTGAAAAAAAAAAAAAAAAGACAATCAAAGA
>PVHT021183524.1:14874022-14929564 GCA_004024745.2 Catagonus wagneri | reverse complement strand
CCAATAAGGGTTATAAAAAGTGCCACCCCTGGACTTTCGCTTTGCTAATTGCCAGAAGTGAAGCTGTTAAAACTGTGATGTCCGGACGAGGCAAGCAGGGTGGCAAAGCTCGCGCCAAGGCCAAGACCCGCTCTTCGCGGGCCGGGCTCCAGTTCCCGGTGGGCCGAGTGCACCGCCTGCTCCGCAAGGGCAACTATGCAGAGCGGGTGGGCGCTGGCGCGCCGGTGTACCTGGCGGCGGTGTTGGAGTATCTGACGGCGGAGATCCTGGAGCTGGCGGGCAACGCGGCCCGCGACAACAAGAAGACTCGCATCATCCCGCGCCACTTGCAGCTGGCCATCCGCAACGACGAGGAACTCAACAAGTTGCTGGGCAAAGTTACTATCGCTCAGGGCGGTGTCCTGCCCAACATCCAAGCGGTGCTGCTGCCCAAGAAAACCGAGAGCCACCACAAAGCCAAATAAGGAGGAATAGGTCAGAAAAAACTGAGAAACAAAGGCTCTTTTCAGAGCCACTTACATTTTCAGAGAAAGCTGGTACACGCAATCAGTTATATTTTGAGTTTTGCTGAGACATCAGCGCGTTTCTCATCCTTGGGCGGGAGTGGAGAAGCTCCAGTGGTGACTTCAGAATGTAATCTGAACCGAAAGGACTGCTTGGAGACTGACAAAGGATAGCATGTTCAGGAGAGGTTTGTTCGGAAATGGGGAGGTGGAACTGTTTTGAAAGAACGTCCTGACTAGGTGAACTAAGTAAAACAGTTTTTATCAGGCGATGGAATCTTTAAAATTCTACTCAGCAGCCATATACTCTATCTCTAGTGGGAGTTAGGGTTTGTTTAAAAACTATGCAGAATACCCTAAGTCTTCAGCAGTTCCTTAGCCCTATTATATGCACTTTATGCATTCTTAGAGTAATAGGATACAACAGTCAATGCAACCTAGAAAGTTATACCTCCCTGCAAGTTGCTGCGGGAGCCATAAACATGCAAATATGTAGAATGTAAGGTGACATATGTCCTGTAAAGTACATGGGAAAGAAGCTATAGCGTATAGCGGGGATCCCTATTTTAGAGATATAGAATATGTAGAGGTAGCCTCTTTGAAGATGTTAGGTGACCTGACAAGCTGAAAAAGAACAAGACTTAGGTATAGAGGAAGAGTACTTAAAGTGGGAGGAACTGAAGATGAAAAAGCCTTAGGGCAGAAAATGTCTTCCTTAGGAACAGCCAGAAGGCCTATGAAGCTATGAAATTAAAGGACGGGAGGAGGTAGGGGGGCCATGGGAAGCATAGTATAGGACTTCGGGTGTGTAAATTGATGTGTATAAGGAATAGCAATCAGGCTCAAAATCCTGATCTCTGAGATAATAAAATTTGATAATACAGATCAGCTAGGTAGAAAAAGCTCTAGAACCCAACCCACTTTTTTTTAAAAGACACCATAAAAATAGTATTGACTTTATCATGTGGTTCAAAAACTGAAAGATTTAAGAGAATACAGTTTATGATTCAATCCAGGATTTATTTGCACCTCTTAGTCTTTGCTTGCAGAAGCCCTGTTGAATGAAATGATAAAATGTCAGCTACCCCTGAAAAATAATAGATGATGGTAATATGGTGATACTGTTGCAGAAACTGCAGAAACCGTGGCGGTGGAAGGAGACAAAAGGCACTCGGAGATGTGGAATAGCAAGGTTTATTCAGCACCGGTGCGGGCTCAGAGGAGTCACCTCCAAAGTCTGAGCACCAGGTCTTTGTTCTCAGTAACTTTTATACAATACAGGGTCTTGTAACCATCCCCCGACCTCCCCCTTTCCCAAGCAGTGTTTCTTCTAATAAGCTGAGCAAGCAAGGTTACAGAAGCAAAACTGATAAGTAACACTGGGAACACGATTAGTAGGGCTGCTGGCTTGGACATAGGGCCTATAGTTGCTACATAAGTTACAAGAAGCGTGGTACAGTGAGGAGCACAGCTGAAAAGGCAGGCAGTTGCCCTTTCAGCCGGTGGGGGGGGGGGCATTGTGACCATGGTTAAAACTCTTACTTCAATGCAGGTTGGGTTCTCTGGAAGCAGATGCTGAGATGGACTTTGGGATGCAAGACGTATTAGGGACCAACTTGTGTGAAGGGAGGGAGGAACTAGAATTGGACAGAGGAGAATGTCAAATCGTGATACAGGCCAGACAAATACGTGGGAAGCAATGGAGTTTATACAGCCTGTCAGAGTTGCCCCACATTGGGTGAAAATGTCCCTGGATCAGCCTTTACTTCCCCACTTTGTTCTGCCACTGATGTGGTCTGCCCTGAGGAAAGGTGTGCCTTGAATGGAATGGAGCTCTGCAACTCCAAACAACTGAAGGAGCTGAGAGCTGCGAATCTACTAATTGCACTCTGCCCTTGGGCAGCAAGCCCTTGGTGGGAGATCTGGGTACTGTATTTCCATGTCTAATGACATACATTAAGGTGAATATAAGTATCAACGTTGAGTAATGTCTATGATGGTATTTGTAAAACTGACTTGAGTATACATAGCTGGTGTTACTTCTTCACTTTCACTGGGGAATTTAAAGGAGATATTTTTTCTTTAAGAGAAATAAGAAAACTTTCTAAGAATCTTTACTAATTTCATATGCTCTTTTAAGAGTTTTAGATGCCTCAATCATTGCAAATGGAAGATGCTATAAAAACAGCTATAAGAAATATGAGAGGATCTTCCACTGACCTTCTCTCCAGATCCAATCACTTCACTTATTCAGTCCTGGGAAACAATCCAGTTTTGTACCATAATATGAAAGCTTCAAAATGAGTAGTTGAGGCCCCAAAAGAAGAGGAAAAAGAATGAGCCTTTAAAGAAAATGTGGAAGAGCTATTCAGTACAGACCACTTACGGGCTACATATATAACATGAATGTATTTGAGATGGATATCATAGCAATTACAATTTAGAAAAGAAATGCCAGGTAGCCTAGTGGTTAAGGACCCGGCATTGTCTGTGTGTTGTCTGTGTTAAGGATTCTGTCGTCTGTTAGCTGTGGCTCCGGTTTGATCCTTGGCCCAGGAAGTTCCACTAACTGGGGGCACAACCAAAAAAAGCAAAAAGAAATGCTATAGGACTGAATGTTTGAGCCCTTCTCTCTCCCATTTATATATTGAAATCTTACCACCACCACCCCGATGTGATGTTATTTGGAGGACAGGAAGGTAGAATTCTCACGGTGGGCTTCACAATTTTATAAGAGGAAGAGACTGGAATCTCCCCACCCCGTCCTGGAGCCCACAAAGAAGAAATCATGTGAGCACACAGAGAGATGGCAGCCCCTACAAACCAGGA
The DNA here is from genome assembly GCA_004024745.2 of Catagonus wagneri. NCBI lineage: Eukaryota > Metazoa > Chordata > Mammalia > Artiodactyla > Tayassuidae > Catagonus > Catagonus wagneri. Next base: position 14,926,232 of record PVHT021183524.1, on the reverse strand, counting down.
AGCAGACCTACTTTGGCGCCTTGATCTTGGACTTCCCAGATTCCAGAACTGGGAGAAGTATGTTTAAGCCCCCCAGCCTATATAATATTTGTCATAGCAGCCCAAACTAAGACAAGAAAGCACAATGTAATTCAATCAGATTCTCAGTTTGTAAGAGATAAATAAAGCTATAAATCAAGATATTATCTCCCTCAGCACAGACCCCACACATGACAATCTCTTAACTATCTGGTTTTATGCACTTTGGTTTAAGGCATGTAAATACTTGAGTAGGAATTGTCAACTAAAAAAAAATGCACAACTTAAAGCTGAGAGTTAAATTTTATCTGGGGCAAAATGAGGACTGTAGCTAACATGGGGGGCAGCATTTCAGACAGAAATACCACTCCAAAGAGGCAGAGAGAAATGTCATTGTATAAGTGACTTTGGTGAAGGGGGAGGTAAATGCGATCAAGGACACATTTTTATAGAAGGTAGCTGCTGGTCTCGTGAAGGTTACTGCTAGTCACCAGGAGCAGATGTCACCATAAAGGATTTTAGTGCTTTTCTAGATATGAGGAGATGGAAGAATGGGTCTCATAAAATCTTCTGAAAATATCCATCTTAAAACCTGTTCTGCCAGTGTTCCCAGAGCCCAGGGTGCCTCACTCCTGATTTCCACCTTGAGCTCCATTCAGAGGGTCAGCAGCTGCAGTGGCTCATGATTCAATCCATGTAGAGACAGATGGCAAGTGCCAAACTGCAGTTCACAGAATGTTAAAGGGATGTGTTGAAAAATTTGTATGTGTACAATTTTGCAATCACTGATTTGTTGGGGAAAGAAGTTTACCGATAACCACAGATAGCTCATCATTTCTTTCAAGTTATTTAGAGCTTCCTTCACAGCAGAAGCCCTCTGGTAGTCATTTGGGTGTAACTCATAGTATTGACTGTCCATTTATATTACACTCAAGACTATATGATAGCAATTTCCTACTCATGTTTTTCATGTCCTTAACTAGCTGGATAACTCATTAGTTACTGCCTATAAATTAGTAAAGATATATATAGACTTGCTTTTCTTGCATCAGGCCAGATTTCCTGGTTAAAGTGGACAACCAGATGTACCACCCAATATTTTGCTGACATGGAGGATTTCTTTGCATTATTCTCTCTTAAGGCTTCCCATCTCTAAGTGGAGCTATAACTTTTTGTGCACAGCTATCCGGCTCTACAAATATTAAAATGTTCTGTAAGGCCAATCAAAACAGGCACATAATTGTTAATCCTTTGTTAACTGGTCAAAGTTTACCAAGAGGTTATGAAAGAGTTGAAGGAGAGGTAGCAAAGCGGTAGGAACAGATAGCACAGGAGTCGGAGCATAATGCACGCCATTCAGACCATCTCAGATCTGGTCTTGTCTATAGAATTTTATTTTAAAATGAAATTCTGGAGTTCCCGTGGCGCAGTGGTTAACGAATCCGACTAGGAACCATGAGGTTGAGGGTTCGATCCCTGCCTTTGCTCAGTGGGTTAACGATCCGGCGTTGCCGTGAGCTGTGGTGTAGCCGCTGGTGTAGGTCGCAGACGCGGCTCGGATCCTGCGTTGCTGTGGCTGCGGCGCAGGCCAGTGGCCACAGCTCCGATTAGACCCCTAGCCTGGGAACCTCCACATGCCGCGGGTGCGGCCATAAAATGACAAAAGACAAAAAATAATAATAATAATAATAATGAAATAAAATGAAATTCTACTGTGAGTATCCGTCTTTATAATTCAGTAGATTATAGAACAGTCAGTTTCTGGTGAATATTTGGGGGCACATACTCACTTGCTGTCCCATTGTCAGGTATTCGGTAACTAAAATGGCTCAGTAGGTGTCCGAAATTACTTTTCAAATAAATAATAGCTGTCATCAGAATAAGATTTGGCCTTATTCTAAATCCCCAGATGTGATACTCATCATGAGCTTTGTGAGTCTACTTAGAGCATTTCTGTCTGCCGTGCATAACTCCAGACCAATGGCTTTTATGCGTCATAATGCCCAAGTGGCAGGGCACGAACTTCAAAGTGGGGCCCATGGAAAAGCAGCAGGTTTGCAAATTATCCAATAGCTGCTGAGGGTAGCATGATAGTGTATGGTACACATTGCCTTGGGGAAATATGACCATAAACTGAAGGATAATAGTGTCAGTTGCTCAAAGGGTAAGTGAGAGCGAAAGAACATTTATTTCAGATGAAAGAAATAAAAGCTGGTCGGAAAGATCCTACAGAGATTGGAGGCAGGGGGAGTTGGGGGGAAACCTATCTGTGGCAAGTAAAAGTTCCCAGGCCTGGCATGGAACCCAAGACACAGCAGCAACCCAAGCCACTATAGTGACAAGACTGGATCCTTAACCCGCTGCACCACAAGAGACCTCCAAGGCACTTTTAAAAATTATTTTATTGGTGTATAGTTGGCTTAAAATGTTGTCTTAATTTTAGGTGTACAGCAAGGTAAATCAGTTATAGGTAGACATATATCCGTTCTTTTTTCCCATATAGGTTATTACAGAATATTGAATAGATTCCCCTGTGCTATACAGTAGGCCCTATTTTTAAAAATAATATAGGAAAGAGAGAGGGAAGTGTTGCTGGAGCTCTACCCCTGAGTAAGAGAGAGTTAAGTTTTAAATGTATTGTTTTAAAGAAAATTTAGGAAAGTCAGAATTAGAAAAGTCCATGGCATTTATAAATATAGAGCTAGGAGGTTAGATTAGGCTACCCTCTGTCCCTTATCCTCCTCAGAATCACTGTAGTAAATGTGTCAGACAAAAATCCTCAGAAATAAAAAGCACAAAAAAAAGAGGCTATTTTCTAGGCCTGTGCCACATCAAGAACTAGCACATAGGATTAGCTTTTCTCTCTTTGAGAGAAACACATGGAAATCAATCCAGTTGCCAAAAACATCCCAGCAGAAAATGCCTAAAAGTACTGTGTCCACAACACCTTTCTGAATAGAGTGAGAGGAAGTCCCTGAGTGAAAGAAAAGAAAGAAAGATCCAGCTCAGACAGGCCTGAGACAGAAGCAGCCCGCATTCCCCCGTCTGGGCTGCATTTCCTTTCCTTCAGCTTAACTGAGCTCGTTTCCTTGAGAATGAGAAAATCCCTAGCTCTCTTCTCTGCCTGAATTAATACAGGGAAGCAAATAATTCTTCAGCAAACCTGCTAGTAATTAGGATGGCTTTGTGTGATCTAGAAGAAAGATAAAGAAAACTGCAGAAAATTAGACATCATTTTGGCTCTGCTGAGAAGCTTCATAGGGACAGCTGCTGAAGTAAATCAGAACCCGTTTGCTTTCATTTTCTATCACTTATTTCCACCCACAGCCCTAATCTGAGTATAATCCTTCATACACAATTAAAGTCATGTACTTGGCCACAAGCTGTTGGGAGAAGTTGCTTTCATAATTCATTGGATTGGAATCTCTGTGCATTCATCCATTCTGCAACCCAACAACATTCATAAAGAGCCTACCAACTGGAGCCCTTGGTGACCAACTATTGAACAAGACAGTTATCTCCTCCTGGAGCAGAGTCGGGGAGGAGAGAGAGAAGGAAATTGACATTAATTTAAAATAATGCCAGTAGCTAATACATCATAAGAAACTGGTAGAGGGACATTAAAGGAAAAGTAAAAAAGGATCCTGGAACAGAGAAAAGAAAATTTGACCTGAATGGGGAAGAATACGTTGTGTGGAGAGGGCAGGTCAGGAAAAGCTTCCGAATGAATTCAGCAGAGAGCTGAAGCTTGAATGAAATGTAACCAGGTAAAGAGAAAAAATGAAACCCATCCCGTACCAAGGAAAGAGGACACCCAGGACCCTGACTCGAAGGCAAATTCACAGAGCTGTCTGCGAGGGTGTGGGGGTGGCGCACAGAGCTTCCCCGCCCGCAAGAAACACGATCCTCTCTCTCCCATTGGCAACCTAGGTAAACTGGGGGGGAAAAAAAAGGAAGTTTCAGTGAGGTCTGAGCATCTCAAAACAATGAACATCCTCTCTCAGTTTCAAGTGGGCGCGCTGAGTCTGGGGCGTGCCAGACTCCGATGTCTGAGTCAGGACAGTGGCACGTCTGTTCCCTTGAACTCACTCCTGGCGCCTGATACGATGCCAGCTTCTACACCAAGCACCCGGAGATTTCTGACCATTTTGGCCAAAAATGACCCAGTAGGGTTCGATGCGAAGTAACACCTTCTCCATTCCACCAAGCATTTTATCCCTTTTATTTTTTTCTTTTTTGACGGGCTGTCGGGGGGGGGGGGGGGACGACACGTACACGGCATGTCCCGGCCAGGGATCTAACCCAAGCCGCTGCTGTGACAACACCGGATCCTTAACCCGTTGCGCCACAAGAGAAGCCCAGAACCATTCTTTTTAACACTAAGCAGGACACCCGCATGGGTTGGGAGTGGAAGCGAATAGAGTTTGAAAGTGTCACCAACCCCAAGAGAGAAACAGCCTTGTCTGGAAATTCCCACGTAGTGAAACAAGTTTTGTTCCTTCCGCTTGTTTGCCAGGACCAAAATATTGGGAAGTAGAGGAGCAGAATAAGGCAGTAAACTAAGAAGGCAATTTTAAATTAGGATGGAAAAGCAAAGTGCCTGTTTCTTTGGATGACACAAGTTCCTGAGAGGAGAACAGAGAGGGGAGCAAAGGCAAGCGCACTTAACGGTTTGCCATGATCGTATAGTGGTTAGTACTCTGCGTTGTGGCCGCAGCAACCTCGGTTCGAATCCGAGTCACGGCAAGATTTTCACGTCTTCAGCACACTTTATGTGTTTTTTGTTTGTCTGTTTGTTTTTAACGCTGTAGGGGCCGGTCAAACAGAACGTGTCCGTGGTTTTTGTTTTTTCTCCATTGCTATTCTTCCCAACCATACCCAAGCCCAACACTCCTGCTGGCATTGGCTGGAAGTTCCAAAGAAGAAACTGAGGCCACAAACAATAAAAATAGCAAACTTTTCCTTTTAAATACATGAAATGACTGTTCAAATGCAGATCCAGGTATATTGTGGCAAACTTTCAAGGGACAGATTATGAACCACACATTTCTAAGTCTGGTGACAGTGCTGAAACACTGCCAGCTTTGATAATCTGAAATAAATTGGAGAAACTTTTTTTTGGGGGGGGGGGATTATGGCTCAGAAGAATAGCCACCATCTCTAGCAGAAATCTATGGACTATGGCCCAGAGACTACCTCTTAGCAAGAGCATTAGGGTCCTGAATCTAGCCCCAAATTAGTTTGTAGTACCAGGTAAGTGATAAGGATAAAGAAGACCTACACATTGTGATTTGCTCAAAGGGTAGAGTGCTGGCTTGACATGTACCCACATGATATTTGGTGCCAGTATATGTTTCTGTTAGATATGTCAAGTTCTCTTGCTCATAATTACATTGTGTAGCTTTGAGTGACATCACTAGCAAATCTGGTACAAACTGAGAAGAGGAATTATGAGATTAAAAGTCTGCCCTCCTTTATGGTACTCATGGTCTGTTTTTCTTGTTTTGTTTTGTTTTGTTTTAATTTCTCTGTGCCTCCTCATCCTTCTCTCTCAATGGAAGTTAATGAGACTTACCACTTTCTACAGTCGTTCTAAAGATTTAAAGACATGATACACATGATGGCACTAGCTCAGTGCCTAAGACAAAATAAGCCATTGCTGTTATTGTTAAATAAGTACATAGCGTTGTTGTTTGTGCCTTTGTGCAGTAGTAATGTTGTAAACACTGGTGGTGAACTCAGCATCTGTTTAAAGTGACTACAATCCTCAGCTATTTTGATGATGACAAAATTAATTCCAACTGTGACAGAAAGTTTTGTCCATCCTCCAAATGAAGTTTCGCTTCAAAATTTCGGACAGGCTGTTTATTAGTCCAGTGATTGCCAGAATGTTTGCCATAGTAGGCCATATAATTGAGGAAGTCACAGAGGTCTTGGGAAAAAAATAGGTCATAGGAAGAATGGCCACAAAAATCAGGAAACCGGGGAAGAAAAAAAAAGATTTACACCAACAAAACGTTCTTCTAATATCAGCAGAAACCCAGAAGGAGCATAGTAGGCAGGGTTAATTTCTCTCCAGCGTGCAGCAGTCGGCCTGTATCCATAGAACCCTAGCCCTCCTTTACGTTTAAATGGCTCTTCGTATTTTGGAAAATTTTCCTAAAGGGGAAACCATGGGCTTTTTCTTCCAGGCCTTAGCAAGACTTATGTAAGCACTTTCCTGCCAGTGAAAAGCAGAAGTCAGAGACTAGCTGGACCACATAAAGAACCTCAATCAATAAAGCTGAAAAATGTATATGTCCTGACCTTGTGATGAACTAAGTATCCAGCGGAAGCTCATGGCTCACATCAAGATAAATCAGAGGCACCTCCACTCTTGGTTAAGGAATAAAGTCTCAGCATCAGCCATCACAGATCTCCAAAGGCATTCTTATTGCTGAATATCCTTCAGCCTTCTTGGTCTTTCCTCTGAGTGTGAAGATAGGGGAAGGCAGAACCCTATAAACAGAAACTGGGAAAGGAAAATTTGATAGTAAACTCTAATCTGAGCTGGAATAGGTAAAAGCAATCTCAATGAAAAGAAAGACGAGAGCTCCCACTGTGGTACAGTGGGTTAAGAATCCAACTGCCTCAGCTTGGGTGGCTGGGGAGGCCAACAGATGCGGGTTTTTTCCCTAGCCTGGCACAGTAGGTTAAAGGATCCAGCATTGCTGAAGCTGCGGTGAAGACTACAGCAGCGGCACGGATTTAACCCCTAGCCTGGGAACTTCCAAATGTCACAGAGGTGGCCATAAAAAGAAAAAGAGGGAGAGAGGGAGAAAGAGAAATGGTGATTCATGTTCTGCCCCACAGCTCTTGTTAGGATTTTAGCAGTTCCTCACTGCTTAACTGAAATGTCTGTCTAAAAGCTTTTCACACTACAGCCTGTAATCCACCTACAGCTAATCTGTGTGTATATTTTACAGTATGGGTTTTTTCTAATGAGTGTAACTGAGTCAGCAATATTTCATGATGAATCGTCCATATATATTTACTGTCCCTTACAACGACTCTGACATTTAGAAGGGAAAGCACCTCTACCACCCTTTTCTTATCTTTTAATATAACTTAGCTTGCTAAAGCCCTATAGTTCTTACAAGTATTAGAATATGTTGAAATTTTGATTGAAATCTCATTATGCAAATATGTAATTTTAAAGAAACTTTGTATTTTTATTTTTGCTCCATTAACATGGTGTATCGCTACATAAAGATATAAAAAACTGTATCTTTCCATAATATTTTTAACTCTCCCTGTGTAAGTATTGTACATATTTTGTCAGATTAATTCACGATCTACTTTTTAAAACCTTATTTTCTGTATATTTCTGAATTAAAACTATGAATGGTGTCTAGCAAATGTGATCAACTCCTTATTGATTTTAAATGTTTATTGATTCTCAAGTTTTCTCTGTAGATAAATCATCTGCAACTAATAATTGATTACTTACTTATTCCCTTTCATGTCTTATACATAGTTTCTAATTTTAAAGTGTCCTAACAAACTCTTAGTACTCCTCTCCCATGGAATGAGTAATTTTTATTTGCACAATTTTCAATAGGTCTTCATATTTCAACCCCAAGTTCATCTACCAGTTATTTAAATCTCTTTTCAAAATGTTTATCCACATCCAGGTTTCTCTCAATTTCGTCTCCTCTAAGAGTTCTTTTTCATTCATACTTGCTGTATACTTGGGTTTCATATAGGATTCGAGAAATCATCTTCTTTCAGATTTGGAACAATTGCTTCACTGCCGTCTAGCTTCTGGTGTCAATGTTGAAGAGCCAGCTATTCTGTCAGCTGATCCTTTTTGTGATTTGCTTTCTTCTCCTCTCTAGAATATGATATGCTCTTCTGTTTCCTCAGTAGTCAGATAGAGAAATATTTTTATCCAGGGATAAATGATCCCTGTCTATGTAGATTTTTATTTTTAGTGTGTGGTATATGCCTGATTTTTAAAGGTTTATCTTCTTTGCATTTTCCCTGTTCTTTATTTTGGAAAATAATATTATTTAGATATTGCACATCTTAGACTTTTCCTCTAATATGTTTTTTCTTCCCTCTCCTTTATCACTTCTTTTTGCTTGCTATTCCAGAATATTATCACACTTTAAATCTACTTATTTAATTTTTATTTCTAATAATATATTTTTATTTTACAGCACATCTTTCCTGTGTAAATACATTTGTCTTTATTTCAGTATGCAATGTTGTCTGTCATCTCTCTGAGTATATTAACATTGGTTTATTCTCAGCACCATTTTGCCTGTGTCCTTTGTCTATCAAGTTGTTTTTCTTTCCATTTTTGTTACATTCTGTAATACATTCTTCAGATTATGTAATGAGTCTGATTTTTCTATTCATGGTTAAGAGCAGGATATGGGAAAGTTGATTGGAAGCTCTGACCCTTTGGACAGCACTTGCTTATTTTGAGTGGAAGTGTGGTGGGAGAGGGTTGTGCAATGTCAAGATTTTCATAGAGGTCTCATCTTTGGTATAACATCTCAGCAATCAAATCCTTCTCAGACCAGAGGGTTCTGTTTTGTCCTTTTAGGACCATAAACCTGGAGTCGTCCAGAGAACTTCCTGGCAGGATCTAAGAGAGCTTAACTTTCTAGGAGAGAGTCCCCTGAAGGTTTGGGACACTGCTGAAGGGACCAGCCTTGGTGTCTTTAGCACTGCTCCCAATCTGAGGTCGAGGCTACATCCTTTTGACCTAAGGTGAGTTGCTCCTCCTCCTGCCCATTTTTACAATTTTAGGATTTCCTGTGGATTAGGCTCTATCATTCTAGAGGTGAGAAAATGTTTAGGGTTCGCAGTGCTCAGGCCTCATTGAAATCGATTTCTCCCTAACTTTTATGACCGGTAACAGAAATAACAAGGCTGTCTTTTGGTGACAACCGGGTGCTCACCTGTGTGGCAGAGAACTAAACAGTGCTATGAATGTGGATCTCCCAAAGAAAAGCCAGGAGAGAATCAGCAATTCTGTTTCTTAAATATCACTTGCAGAAACCTAAACTGTAAAAGTGAACATGAAAGCAACACTGTTTCATTGTTTCATACTTTCATTGAAAATGAAGAGAAGTAGGAACCCTGAGAAAACATTACGCCCTCAAGAGCTGGTTCCACTGGGGATCGAACCCAGGACCTTCTGCGTGTAAAGCAGACGTGCTAACCACTACACTATGGAACCACTAACTACCATGTTTTCTGTCTGCCCCAATACAAATATTAAGAAAAAATATATTAGCCTGTATAACTCATTTCAGAAATTGATCATTTTCCTTGAATGTAGGGAATTTTGCTGTTTAATTACATTTCTAGTGTATCTCATCCATTCACTAAGTATTTTGAGCGTACATGCCAAGCATTTGTTGAGGTGCTATGAAGAGAGCATGCAACCCCTGCATGTATTTATATTACACTGTATATCCCAGCAAAAAAAAAAAAAGGTTTTGAGTAAATATATCTTTATTTCATGGGCATTATAAGCAAAATTAGCAGCATTCTAATTTTTTTGCTCCTGGGTGAGAACTGACCAACTGGGGACTGCTACGTTAAGTTCAGGATAGTTGCGCATTAAGATGCGGGGGGCGGGGGGGGCAAATAAAGTCTTCGATTGTAAGGGTTCAGAGCATCCCACCCCAAAATATGCCTCTCTGGTATAATGATTTAGTTAAAGGCTCTTGGAAAACAGCAGATACAAGAAGGGCACTCTTACCTTTGTTTTTCTTCCCGAAAGCAGGAGATAAAATACCCATAAGCCCCCAACCACCCACCCTGTACCTGGAGAGAGGAAGCGTTCTTATTATCAGAGACTGAGGGGTCCAGGCAGAAGAGAAATCTGTTAAAAACAAACAAACCAAAAAAAAAAAAAAAAACAAACAAAGCCCTGCTTAAACTAACCCTTACCTTCCTAGACACTTTTCCACAATCAGCGGCCCTAGTCCAAACCCTTTTGTCTTGTCATGTTTTACAATATTTGTCCAACCTAGTACATAAGCATTGGGCTCCCACTGCTTCTTTGAGTCTTCGTTTTTCTTGAGAGGGCTCCCATGCACAGTAAAACTTGCTTAATAAAATTTGTATGCTTTTTTTCCCTACTAATCTGTTTTATGTTACTTTAATCCTTAAGTCCAGCTAGAGACCCTAAGAGTAGAGGAGAAATTTTGTCTCCCCTATACAATCTCTCTCTCTCCTCCCTCCTTCCTTTGACACAATATTGATCGAAAAGATCTCCTTCAAACTCTGGGCCCCTGATTTCCAGAGTCTAATTCAAGAGTTGGGAGCCTTTCAGAGGTCAAGTCACTGGCAAGGACTGACTGAGGCAGTTGCTTGAGGGCCGCATAATCTTAATGGAGTCTTCTCATAGTTGTTTAAGGTCCTTTCAGTTTTCATTTTTGTTTGTTTTGTTCGCTGTTCTATCTCCAGTACCTAGAAAAATTACCTGAAATACAGTAATTTTGTGGACAAACTGAATTCTCTTAAAATGTGTAGCAATATCCAATATTTCCTCTAGGGGGCGATAGTCACCATGAAATAAGAATTTCCAGTTTTAAATCATTTTTAAAACCTCTCACTGAAAAAAATTGCATTTTTATTTGTTTAATGTTGAAGTTACGACTTTAGCATGAGTTCAGAAATACAGATTATTTTTCTTTGTCACAAAATCAAGTACGTTTCTGGCAAATTGCTGTGGTTCACAGAAAATGTTACAAATATGATATAACTAAACAAAAACATAGACAGGGGCCCTGTGGCTTAGCTGGTCAAAGCGCCTGTCTAGTAAACAGGAGATCCTGGGTTCGAATCCCAGCGGGGCCTTCCTTATTTGGCTTTTGCATTTCAACAGTTTAGTTACCACTAAACATGTTGGAGAGGCACTGAAGAATTTATCACTGGTAAAGCATGTATTGAATTGTACATGTTGGAGAGGCACTGAAGAATTTATCACTGGTAAAGCATGTATTGAATTGTTATTCCAATTGTCTTTTGCCAGATAATTGCATCACAATATGAAGCGATGTGATGAAGAGAAAAATGAATGAGGTTCCTGATAGAAACTGATGGATTTGCTAATGATTGTACATGAATTAAGCAAACATTATCTCGAAGTACCTGATAGACAGTGACATTTCAAATTCTCTCTTGGACGTTCGGCCTCAGCTCTCTTAACCTGTGACACCTAACATTTTCAGCTAAATGATGGCGTTTGGTTGTCAGTGTCAGGCAAAGAGCTAGTAACTTCACGGGCCAGTGACTGACCCCAAGCCACAGCAGTGACAATGCCAAATCCTTAACTACTGGGCCACCAGGGAACTCTAGGACTTTTCCCTTTTATCTAAAGAGAATTCAAAGATTATGACTGGAGTTCTACCAGAGACTTGTCTTTTCCCTTTGTTAGGAACAGTCCTGCAATATGCCTGAAATTCTGTTGATATTTCACAATAAACATGGTTTCATTTTCCTCAGTTTGTTCATAGCAGTACTTCCCAAGGACTGTGAGCAAAAAAGTAGTCCTGAAGGGTAGCAGATTATGCCACCCAAAATATGCCACTTTGACATCAGGATTATTGTGAGCTGAAAACAGATGAGAAGAAACAGATACAAGCTCTACCATTTCCCTATTTGCCTATAAAGTAAGACATACATTTACAAAGGGCAGGAAGGGCAAAGACTAATCTGCAGAGACAACTTTAGACTCGGTCGGTCTGGAATCTAAATAACAAACGTTGCTAACAAGCCTTTCTGAAGTGAAAGATCTGTTAAGAGTTTATAACAAGACTAATGCCCTTCATAAGGAATTTTGGAACAAGAATAACAAGGAACAACAGAGACTTTCCAAAGTAAGTTTAAGACAAAATAGCTATAGACATAGCAGTCAACCATATTTTCAAAAAAGACTGTAAACAGTGCATGTAATGTATAAATGTGAATGAAACTAATCTTAACAGAGAAAAAAATCTTGATATATAACATGTAATAATCCTAAGACATAATACACCGTGAATATCCAAACCATGTAATAAGAATATATCAATAATACACCAAGCAGAGAGATTCAGTGAGTCTGGAGTATGACCCTACACATTTATGTATTAAAAAGGCTTCATAAGTAAGTAAGTAATGCAGACCCTCAATTGAAAGCCAGTTGCCCAGAGGATGTTTGATTCAAAGTGCAACCAAGTTAACATTTAGAAAAATACCTAAAATTATGACTCATGGTACTCTACTGCTGTTGTCTAATATCAGGCAAAACAACACTCTGGTAAATAGAAACATATTATGAAGAGTGGGCACTGATAAATCTCTAGGAATTTCCCATTCGGTATACTATTTCTGAAGTATTTGTATCAGTAAAAAAAAAAAATTGCCCAGTAAATTTGACCAAGAGAAAACTAAGCTTTTCTTTTCTTCCTTCTCTTCTTCTTTCTCTTCCTCCTCCTTAGCACTACCTTTCTTCTTTCTCTCCTTTCTCTCCTCCTTCCTCCCTCTTCCTCCTCTCCTTCTTCCTTCTCCTTCTAGCATCACTTCCAATTTGATAGCTTTTCCTATTTAACTCATCAAGAGTAGTATACCAAATTACTCTCTTTCCAGGATCTCTCTGTCTATAAGGTGAAAGAACAAATCTTAACGATTTTCCAGGGGTCTCCTGGGAAATCTCAAGAACAGTTTTAGGTCCAAAAGATGCCGTGAAATCTATACTTGACACTTAGGACTTGATTTGGGGAAGGTAAGGTTTGAAAGTTGTCAGGACATTTCAACACTTAGGTTAGGAATCGGATCATGGATGCTTGAGAAAGTGCTTGGCTACATGTTTCAAGATGAAGATGACAAGGAAATACTTCAAAATAAACATAGAAATTAACATGATTTTGAAGAACTTTACCTGATTCTAGATGAGAAACCTTATTTTCTTCAATAATAAAGTACCTAATAGAGTAAAATCTGTCATATAGTCAGTGAAGGCAATAAGCAGTAAACCAAGGAAACAAGCCCATCAAAATTTAGCTGTCCTTCCCAGATTTTCACGTATTTCATGAATTTTCAAGCCCAAGATTTATAGATGCAAACAAAATTTTATTTCCAAATTTTGTCCTTCACTGATGCTCTTTGACATTCTGGAACAATCTGACACTTTACCTTAGGACTGATTTCAGGAGTCCACAAGATCAGAATTTCATATTATCACTAAGATGTTACCAACTTTATTTTAGTTATGAATTTAGTAAGCATTTTAAAAATTTTGTGTTGGAATTGTTTGTAATGGAACAAGCATTCCAAGTTTGTAGTTTTAGATACTTAAATCTGCAAAGCATAGTCTAGTCGATCGCTTATAATGACTTTCCATAACAGCACCTCAATTCTAAGGGCCATTTACACACCACTCTTCTGACACATGACTGTGCTCCCAGGTGAATTAATGGGCCCTTTGGAGAATTAAAGCATAGAACAGGAGCATCTTGAAATATAATCCTTCGTTTGAGAAAAAGTTCTGCCAGTTCCAGAATGTAAGTAATACAAATTAATGTCTTGCTATAAAGCATTAGTCTTGCTATAAACCCCATCAGATCGTTCACCTCAGAAAATTATAATAAAGTAATCACAGCCTTTTAAAATCTTTTTGTCGTTTTCAACAAAGGATTGACTCAAAGCCTTTGCCAGGTACTTTTGTATGCAGGTTCCTGATGGCGTGGCCTAAACACCTTTAAGATCATTCTATTGATTCAGAATTTCCAGAACTCTGAACAAGGAGAACATGGGTTTATGAGACTCTTGTTGGGGGAGATAAAACAGTCTTGCCATGGAACAGACACTTCTGAATCAACAGAAGAGAGAAAGAATACATTCTATCGAGTAACAATGAACCAATTTAGTGTAACTAACCCAAAAGTGATGACAAAGTTAGGACAAAATTACACTCATGTTATACAGAGAAAATGACGAAAGAACCTTAATTTCTCTTCACTGTATACCCATTCCAGTTACTGCCTATGTGAATGTATCAACTTATCCAAGATTAAAAAATAATAAAAATAAAAACAATAGTCCCGTTAGGCTAACATGAAGATGTCCAGGGCCGAGTTTCTTACTGCAGGCTCTAGGACAGAAATAGTTTCCAAAGTCATACAGGCTGTCTGCAAGTTGCATGCAGTTGAAGGACTGGGGTCTGTGTTTCCTTGCAGGCTGTCAGCTAGTAGTCCTTATTGGTTTCTACTGAAAGTGCACATTCCATGGCTGGTGGCTCCCTTCATCTTCAAAGTTAGCAATGACCTATCTAATCCTTTGCATACCTCAAATCTGTAGGCATATTATTTAGTATACAATGGAGTAGTGGTAAAAGTAGTAATCTTTTATTAATTTTTTAAAAAGTTTTTCAGGCACTAGCTTTCAGCCTGTCACAGTTCTTGATATAAAGAATGCACCACTGACCAAAACAGAGGAAAGTTCTGCCTTCTTGGATTTATTGCACACCCACTAAGTCCCTGGCACTGTGCTTGAGACATCACCTGGGTCATTATTTAATCAATATTGTATATGTCGTTTTCATAGTAACCCCATAGTTTTAAAGAAGAGAAAGAGTGAAAAGTAAAATAAACAAACAAACAAACAAATAAAGAAATAAATAGAAATAGTGAAAATATGCTGGGAGTCTGAGGGACAGTGCAAGGGTGGAGGAGAGAAACAAGAGGAGGCTCCTGCTGGGCGCACGGAGACTTAAGAGCCTAGACTTGAAGAAAAGGACACGCCGGGAGAGTGAGGTGCTTAGACTGAGAGTGGTCCAGAGGCTCTTGCCCTCTTGTGCCCCATTTCGCACTCATTTTTGTCATTCAAACCTGAAATCCAACGCAGTTAGTATAAAAGTTTTGTTTTGCTTTTTAAGAGTTTACACGAATTTAAATGGCTTGGTAAGTGGCAGCACCAAGGTACCGGTCAAATAAAATACAAAGGCTGGCAGTTCCTGAAGAAGATTAAGGTTTTTCCACGTCAGAAGTATAAACTATATCAAAACATCATTGCCTTTAAGTTCTTTCCAGTATGCTACAATGAATTTTCTAATTCTCTCTCTGTCCCCTTCCCTAAATACACTCGCCTTACCTCATTCAGTTTTCTTTAAAAGCTTTCCATCCTGACTCTAGTATATTACTTCTTCTAGGGGGAGGAAAAAAAAAAACTTGCAACGAAATTTCTGATATTGGGGTTGACAGTGGATAGAACACAGCAGTTTCCCCCGGGATGTAGCCAAGACGTGGGGAAAAAGAGCAGTGGCCCGTACGGGGATCGAACCCGCGACCTTGGCGTTATTAGCACCACGCTCTAACCAACTGAGCTAACCGGCCACCTTTGAAGACAAGTGTTTTCTTACTTACTTTAAAGTTATATCTGATGAAAGTCAGCGACCCTGCTTCCAATAAATGCTGCTACTGCTGATAAAAAAAAAAAAAAAGAAAATTTGTTTTTTAATCAAAAAAGGAAAAAATAAATCCTAGCTGCCGGCACGGATGAATGTGCTTCCCCCTGGAAAAACTGTCTTTCTCAAAACGACAGGTGAAGACTGAAATAACTGTCCCGGAGCAACTACTTCCTTGCAACTATTCCTAGAAGGTCCGGGGCAAAAGCGAAGCTGCTGCAAGCCTGAGATGGCGGAGGGAAAATCACGGAACTGACCACAAAGCCCCCGCGGTGCAGGGCTCGGAGTGCAAATTTTCTGCTCCTGGACATCATCTGGCCAGGTCACTTCTTGCCAGAGGCCTCTAGCCCCTTGGCTTCAGATTAACTCTTGCGCTAAATCCGTAGCTGTGCGTCCGGAGGTGGAAAAGACCGCAGTGCCGGCATAGGACACTTGGTGGCGCCCGAGTACGGGGCTCAGGTCTGCGGATACAAAAGGACTGTGAGGGCTGCCCCTCTCGAGAACCTCAGATCTCTCCTCATCCGCAAAGAAGGACATGGGAAGTCGAGATCAGGGCGAGTGTGGACTCAGGATCACGGTTCGGACCAAGCAGAAACACTGGAATCTTAAGTGGAGTAAGGCAACTGAAGCTATGGCCAGGCAATTTTTGCCGTTTTGAGCCTGGCCGGATCCATCTGCAAGCGCGTGTTAACCCTCTCCAGGACCAGTAGAGCAGCAATTTTCTGCTTCACCTTCTGCTTACTTCCTTTTATCTCTTAGACACTACAACCCACCCATCCCCTCTTTCTCCCTACTTTTCTATTCTTTGTTGCATCTAAAGTTAATTAACTGTATATATACATAATATCGAGTAAGATATGGAAGATTTTTCTGAAGATTACTTATTTCTATTAATGAGGGAGGTTAATTATTCGTTTACTGATTTTACGTTACGCAATTTATAAATGTTTTAATTTTTTAAAAATCTGAAAGATCATATTTCTTATCTTCAGTACATTTCTTTAATTTTGTCTACTATCTGTCCACCACTTGTCTTCATTTTCTTTGTCCTCTGGCAAAAATTCGGCGAAAGGTGAATGGAAAAATCAATTTTTACGTTGCTGTGGCTGTGGTGTAGGCCCTCAGCTACAGCTCCAATTACACCCCTAGCCTGGGAACCTCCATATGCCACAGGTGCGGCCCTAGAAAAGGAAAAAGAAAAAAGAAAAAAAAAAAAGAAAAAATCAATTTTTAAATTAAAAATTCTCCAAGATGCTGCCTTAGCCTTCCATGCCTGGCATTCATTCAAGAACTGGAGTTTGGGGTTTCTGGTCTGTTTCTTTTTTTGTTTGTTTGTTTGTTTGTTTCGTAAATAGAGAAAAAAGGGGAGAGACGTCCTGCAGCAATGAACATTTCCTAAACTGGCATAAAACCAACCGACGTAGATTCTGCAGGCAAAGGGAGGCAACCCGAACAGAAGGTTGTTTCCGTAGTGTAGTGGTTATCACGTTCGCCTCACACGCGAAAGGTCCCCGGTTCGAAACCGGGCGGAAACATACTTTTCCCCACACTCCTCGAAATGTAGTGTTTCATTTTAGATATTTCAACTTCATTATACTTCCAAATTACAAAATCATCGCCATTGCTCTTTTTCTGAAACCAAGAATTATCATCAGAGTCCCACCCCGGTGCACCGCTTTCGCTCCCCATCTCTGCTGAGGCCCCGCAGGGCCTGCCAGGGTCCCTGGAAAGTACCAGAGGAAGGAGATGAACTGGAAAACGTTGTTCTCTTTGGAATTTAGATTTCTATGAAAAGAGGCTTCACCAGAAACCGACCGTGAGGGCACCTTTCTTTTGAACCTGATCTGTTGCAGAAAAGTCTCCCCGACTCAAGCCAACTTTGAATGGAAAGAAATGCAGTTTTCCTTGAGAAAGACCACTGGCACATCGCCAAAATTTTTAAAACATTTAAAAAACTTTTTAATTTATTCTTCCTCCTAGTCTTTCCTAAAGAGACTGGAGCCCACTTACCAAAGTGATTGTGCATTCGGGGCAAAGAAATGGATTTTTCAGGGATTACTAGAGAAATGACTGACCTGGCTTTAATTCCTAGAGATACAGAACAGCACTGCTGTCCACCACGCAAAGCAGGAAATCGTGAAGGTCAGAAAGCCAATGAAGTTTTGCCTCTGGTCCCTTTCACTGTGGGCACAGAGAGTCCCTGAGCCCACCCTGTGGTTACTTCTCCAATTCCAGGCAAAATTTCTATATTGTTCCTATGACTAATGGAGTGAAGGCTATTATGGCATAAAAGACCAATCAGAAGTCACCAGAAATTGAAATGAAATTCTTCTGTGAAATTATTAAACCTAATGCAATACTGATCTTCCTGAAGGGACTGCAGAAATCAATCCCAACATCAAGAACTTGAAAGGTGTAGAAGGGCAGAGAGTCCCACCAAACGTCTCTTCAATTTGCTCATTCAACTGTAGAAGATAAGCAGGTTATAGAAAATGAGAGTTATTGTTAACCTAGTCAAACGATTATTTCAATTGCGTCTACTATCTCAGGTGTCCTTTCATCGACGGAGAAAACGAACACATGCACTGGCACCTGGTAGAGAGCTACTGATATGGTTAGGGCTATTTTCTTTATACTCCATCATAAAGACCATCGGAAGCAGTGAGCTTTTACCTGGTTGAGCCAACAGTACACCTTACCTACCCTACTTCAGGGGTATCAACTCTTTAATCACTATGTTATAAAGTAGTCTACGGAGACATTTGCCATCTTACCATCTGCTCTAAAGTTGAAAGCTGATTACTGTTGTCTTAAATATGTACGTTTCAGGCAAATGTATATTGTACAAACTGACCACAAGGGAATGGGTCTGTCTTTCCAGAACTGGCTCAATCTTTGATCTCATTTGTGTCTCTATTCCAGTTTTAGTCCACATGGGCTGCTGTAACAAAAATATCATCGACCAGGTGGCTTAAAGGACAAGCATTTATTTTTCACATTCCTGGAGGCTGGTTTTGAATATCAGTCTGGTGAAAGTTTGCTTCTTGGCCCCCTGTCTCATAAACATCAGTCTTTTCACTGTGTTCTCACATGAAGGAAAGAGTGAAAGATCTCTCTGGTATCTCTTTTATGAGGATCTAATCCCATTCATGTGGACTTCATCTTCATGACCTAATTCCACCCCCCGCCCCCCCTATATCAGCACATTGGATATTAGTTTTCAATATATCAATTGGGGGGGGCACGGTCTGTCTATAGCAATCCCCAAAACATCCTTGTCCTTTTCTGACTTCAGATATGTTTAGTCAAGGATAAGTCGATACTGACCTTCAGTGTAGGGAGGCCAGTGGCCAATAGGTGATGCTGAAATCAATCGTTAAACCGTTTTGAAAGGAAATTATCCTGAACTAGCTCTTCACATTCAGAAGTGCTGCCCAAACATATAGTCTTGACTGTCAGTTGAGTCTGAAAGTCTTCATAGCCATCAAAGGAGTCAACTTCTAAGATTTCTTTCTACCTCCCACTTCTTCGTAAAACTGAGAAAGGGACTACAGAGAAAGACACTTTCTCAAATTTTAAAATTAAAGGAGCTTTAGGGAGTTTCCTTGTGGTGAAGCGATTAAGAATCTGATGTTTTCACTTCAGGAGTTCTGGTCGCTGCTGTGGCACAGGTTCTTTCACATGCTGGAGGCGAGGCCAAAGAAGAAAAAAATATCGAAGAAGCTTTAAAGAAAATGATAATAATTTACCGGTACTTTCTCCACCAATTTTTTCTTATTGGGCAGCATCCACACACAATTGGCCTCATAACTCCCAGTCCAGGAGGCATCAATCCAGGAAGAAAGGAAAAGAATATCTCCTGGGGGGATTATTGATGAATAGAAGAATACGTCAGGCTCAGAGTGGCCCAGGGAATCTGAGAAAGCATTTAGAACTGAAAAGAACCTCCCACAAAAGTTAAACTGCCAAGGAGACAAGGAGGAGGGGATGAAGAGTGACTACTTTGGGGTGCCATCATTTTAGACAGCCTCCTTCTTCTTTATCCCCACCCCTGCCCTTGGGGATTCCTGAATTCCTTGGTAGAGTATGACTAGGAAGACAACCAAGATCTAGCTAAGAAAAAAACAACCATTTCAAAAGAGCTTTTTAATTTGTGAGTGAATTTCAGTCTTCATCTCAAGATTATTTAAGTCCCCAAAGTGTTCATTTGGAAGTGCTATGAAACCAGTCATGTTATTCAGGTCTACCTTTTACATCTGTGGAAATGCTATATCAAAGAGTATATGCGTTTGAAAGATTGGTAGATCCTGCCCAATTGTCCATAGCAGCAAGGCATAGTGTATTTCTCTGTGGAGAAGACAAATGAGTAAGATCATTAGCACACAATACAACTCTTACTTCATTCCCTGCTGATTACGAAGCAAAACTAGGCAATCCATGAAGACTGTAGAAAATTTCAGAAATTCTAGGATTCTTATGACGCTGGAATATTGCCTTCTCTCAGAGGTGAGACTTCACAGCCTGCAGCCTGGCAGTATGGTAATAAGTTTTTAAAGGCTGGGAAGCGGCTGCGTGGAAGATCTGATGAAGGAGTTTGGGGAGTGATCTCCCTTTGCATTCTGCTTAAACATATCAAATAAGAGTGGCCAGAATTTGTAGGCAGGATTATAAGTCACAGCCCTATATGGACGTGTTTTTCAATGCCTAAATAGAATTAGAATATCAAGCTGTGATGGCCGAGTGGTTAAGGCGTTGGACTCGAAATCCAATGGGGTTTCCCCGCGCAGGTTCAAGTCCTGCTCACAGCGTTTCATTTTGCCTTACCTGTTCAAAAGTTGCCTGTTTGTGCAACTCCTTAAGTAAGGGGCCTTCTTCCGGCCAGAGTACAATTCTCTTCTCTGTATTTTGCCTCTTTATAACTCCTCCTCCTCCAAACTGGGCGGGCAGCTGTGAATCCCTTGGGCACTGAGGGCAGTTTTTCCTTCAGCCCCACTATCTACAGCCTTCCCGTAGTACACGCGAAAGCAAAGACCTAGTGAAAGGACGCTCAGAACAGTTGCTTGTTTTGTGTGGAATTTGTTCAATCTAAAAGTAGTAGCAGATCCCAACGCTGAATGGAGAAACAGGAAATTTTCTTTA
Source organism: Catagonus wagneri (assembly GCA_004024745.2). NCBI lineage: Eukaryota > Metazoa > Chordata > Mammalia > Artiodactyla > Tayassuidae > Catagonus > Catagonus wagneri. The sequence continues at coordinate 14,905,624 of PVHT021183524.1, read as the reverse complement.
AAAACCTGTAATAAAATTCCCCATTCTGATAATAGAAATGCAGGTAGCTTTCTTAAAGATTAGCCTGGTATTTAAAAACAAGCAAATAAAAACAAGACTAGTGGGGAGCATAAAAGTTTAGGATCATAAATACCCGAGTGTGTGTGCGCGCGCCCGCACCCCAAGCGCTCTTTAAAACATTTCCCATAGAAATGAGGAAACTGAGGCAACGAGAAGATACACAACCTGAACTAAAGCAATAAAATCTAATGCGGCAAGAGTCTGGATAAAGGCTATGGGCACTGTAGCTGCACTCGGACCCAAACTATTGTGCTTCTTGCTCTCAAAATACCACCTCCACTTATAAACACTTTTGTATTTCCACGTGCCTGTTTTGCCCTTAAACGTAATCTACTTTATGTAATGACGTCCGGTATTCTTTAATTTTGTAATGATATTAACGCTGAACTTCTAAGTTCCTGTGTGACTTTGGTTCTTGAAGTGTTTACCTTTACTGAATTATTACCTCCATTTCGCCTAATTTGGAAGGATGGGTGTTTCGGAATGTGTTACCTGCTGCATGGATTCTGAAATTATTTCCTCTGTAAAGAGTGTCGGTCTTTGGAGGGTGAGATTGAAAAAAATGATTAACAACGCAAGAGTATGTTTAATTCCACTTCGATTTTCACTGTATCAAAACTGAAAATTAAGTGGGTCGTTAATTATTGATCCATATGCAGCTTCGGTATCTAAGTACACAAGAAAAATGAAATGGCTTGATGAACGGATAGATGAACCAACTGCACAAGTTAATGAATAGTTCACGAATAGAAATAGGAACGAGGAAGCACATAAATGCGGGGGGAAATGCTAACCACAGTTGTTCTATCACATACATGATGCGTCAAGGCAGAAAATTCTTTCATAATTTTAAATATTTTAAGTGAGTGTAACAACGCAATTTGACCCTAAAGATAATCAGTCAGCTTTGACAGATTCCATAGGTCTTGTTCAACTAATTTCCTGTTGCTTCATAAAGCAACAGTTTTCTCAATGATTCTAGTGAATAATGAATAACAGAAAGTTTTGCTATGAGGGGGGCCAGTGGCGCAATGGATAACCCGTCTGACTACGGATCAGAAGATTCCAGTGTTCGACTCCTGGCTGGCTCGACTTACCCTAACTAGGTTTTTGAGGGGTGGAAAGTCTTTTCATGTACTGATTTTTGTATTTCTGTGTATTGATAATAGAAATAAATTCTCAAAATCCTAGGAAGGTAAATCATCTGATCTGATACTTTGCCCTGCATGTCACCCGCCATACAGCGGAATTTTGGTTGTACCTTAAGGCTGAGTGGATGCTTAAAGCAGCTCTCTTCTGTAATGTCCTTTTTATCTTATGTTTCTTTTACTGATACCGAGAATGGGAGTTGACTGAAAGATCTTTGGAAAAACAACTTTAAAAATTAAATTATTGACTTAAAAAAAGTAATGAATTTCTGATACATGCTACAACACGAATCAGCCTTGAACACAAGTGAAGTGAAAGAAGCCAGACACAAAAAGCTGTATATTGTATGAGTCTAATCATATGAATGTCCAGAATAGGCAAATCCCTAGACAGTAATAGTTGCCAAGAGCTGGGGAAAGAGTACAGATTAGGTTTGTGGGTTACGAAAATATTTTGAAATTCAATAACGGCGCTGGTCGCACAACTCTGGGAATATACCAAAAAACACTGAATTGTTCACTTTTATGTGAAATTTATAGAATGGGAAGTCTATCTTGATTTTTAAAAATCAAAAAGGCATCGAAGGAAAGAAACAAAATGTGACCAGTATTTTCTTCATTGATCTTTCCCCCCATTGGGTAGGGCTCTCACTCTTCTGGCTCTTCTGTAAATTTCTGTCTCTGAGCATCGGTCCTAGAGGAAAAAGAAGAGATATCAACTGAAGAGAATGAATCAGGTAAGACAGACGACATCTGTGGGCAGATTAAATCATAGCATCTCCCCTAGGCCCTCAATTCAGCGACCTTGGCAAAGATCCGCCCTGACACCAGGGGAAGCTACTCAATCTTCCCCCGCAGCTCCGGATCTCAATCAGAAGAGTGCCGCACCACTTGAGAGTTTGCAATAATGATTCCAGCAGTTACTGGAAACCACTGGGTTTTGTTTGTTTGTTTGTTTGTTTGTTTGTTTTGTTTTTATTATTATGTATGATCCCCACAACTGGTCTTAATTGTTTTTGCATCCTGGAGTACTTACCACACATGATGTTCGTAAATATCTGTGAATGGATCAATGAATACCTGGTTTCTTCTCTCTCCTTTTGTGGAGATCAATAGAATGAACTTGGATGATTGAGATCCCAAGGGCTACCGGGGCTCCCAGTACCAGAAAGCAAAAGTCTTTTCCAAAGTGTTTCTCCTGCACCTTCTACTGACAAAACTTCAATACCAACTGGCACAAGGAAGTAAATATTTAAAAGGCCCATATCCCTTTTCAAAAAGCAGTCTAAAATGGGGTATGAGGGGTTGAAAACGGTATCGGGGGGGAAAAAACTGTTTCCTTGTTTGTGTCTTTACTACTCACACAGAACACTTTGTTCTGAGACTCGTGGCCACCAAATATGTAGCAGCTTTCCCCCACCAACAAATCTGCAGCACTAGCTGAGTGTCCTAGAGTTTAACTCAATTGTGACACTAGCTATCTGGAGATAGCATCAGATTCCACAGGTTATGGGCTCAGTCGCTTGAGACTGCTCCCTTTTCAAATACAAGTGGAAATTAGTAGGTCCCCATTGTTACCCACATATGTAAATAGATGACATTTCATTAGATTATTGGAAACTAAAAGTCAAATAAATATGTTAAATTTATAAACACACGCACAAAGAGACATAGAATGTTTTTCATAGATTAACAAGTAGACTACATAGAGCCAAGAAAAGAAGTGATAAACCTGAAGATAGGCCTAGAAATTATCCAGGATGAAATACCAAGGAAAAAAAGACAAAAAGAGCTCGAAGAGTAGTTGATTAATATATGTATAGTCAGAATCCTGAGGGGAAAGAGACAGTGAGAGAGAGAAGAAAAGGACAGAGAGAAATATTTGAAGAGTTAATGAAATACAAGTATCATTCACTTTTCAAAATCCACTTTGCTGCCACTTCGTTTTTAGACAAGACATACATTAGTACCTATTTTTGCAAAGAGAAAGAAATTGAAAGAGGATTTTTGCTTTTATGAAGATGAAAAGTGAAAATAGCGCTCAACAATTGTTTTACAGGGAGCCATTAGAGAGGCGGAATGCATCAGCAACAGCAGGTGTGGGACCCCCAAGCTCTCTCCAGGAACTACACTCAGCATCAAGCTACTATAGCTGTGAACTGTGTGTGTGGGCATCTATGTTTTATTTCTACTTATTTTGTGCATCCGTGTACAAAAAGTGTCCTAAGGCAACTGCTTCTTCACCTCATGCCAGTTCAGCCTCTGAAAATTTTCATAGGACTTTCACATAGTGGAGGAAACCCACACATCGAACCTCAGCTCCAAACTCAGAATCCCTATCTATCTATCTATCTATCTATCTATCTATCTATCTATCTACCTTTCTATCTATCTATCTAAAATAGTAGACCTCATCAGAAATTAGGTATGCCAGAAGACAATGGAATGGCATCTTAAGCTGCTGCGAGACCCCCTGCCCAATTTTTTTTAAACTGTTAACACAGACTTCTCTACCAACCAAAAAGTAGTTTCCAAAAATGAGTAAGAAATAAAGGTGTTTTCAGACAAACAAAAACCGAAGAGTGTATCACTATCATATCTGCACAATAAGAAATACTATAAGATGGTCTTCAGAACGAAGGAATACAAAGGAATGAATATCTACAGAAATGGATACAGTGAAGGTATATATAAGAAATACTTTATTCCATTTTTAAACACTCTAAAAATAATTGACTGCATAAAACAAAAGTAGTACTGACATAACTTACAGTTACAGCATACATGAAAGCAAAACCTATGGCAACAGTAATACACAATACAGGAGAGAGTAAACTATTGCAAGCTTGTTACACTGCACAGGAAGCAGCATAATATTATTTGAAAATAGACTTTAATTGTAGCTGTATATAGGAAACCTAGGGAAACCAATAAAAAAAATTTAAGACACACAAATGATAAGGCAACGCTGGAGATAAAAATCAAATTATATAAAATGCTCAAATATTTCAAAGACAAGAAATATATAAAAGAAAGGACAAAGAACAGAAGGAACACATAGAAAACAACCAAGAAGATGGTGGATTTGAATCCAAATATGTCAAGACTATACTCTCAGGGATCATTTCTATAGTTTGTGAATACAAATATGTCACTATTTACAGTAAATCTTAATTTTCTCAACCCTTCGATTATAGGCAGAGCCTGTCAGAGTAGATAAAAGGGACTCAAAACCAACTACATGCTGGACTCTTTTCCAATTCTGCACAAGAAATTTCCGCTTTCGGGGAAGAGGTCCGATAAACGGGACTCCTGTTAGTAAAAGCAGCTTTACCGGGAGTGGGGTTCGAACCCACGCGGACACTTGCCCATTGGATCTTAAGTCCAACGCCTTAACCACTCGGCCATCCCGGTGATGAGTACCACTGCTAACATGTCAAATATTAGTAGATTAAAATTATTTAATTTGCTGGTCCCTGGAAGATTGTGCTAGTCCCTAAAAAATTATGAATAATTTTACACCAGTAAAATCTGGGACCAAACTGTAGAGAGAGGGGGATAAAATCTTGTAACGCTTCTTGGGAAAAACACTAATGAAAATGTCTATTTTCATAGTTTATTAGTTTAATCAGTAGTTTGTTTAATTAGTTTAACCAGGGTTAGGGAAATACTGAACCTTCTTTGATCTTATGGACTTGCATTAAAATGAGGACAGTTATGACCAAAAAAACCACGTGATGCTACAGGAATACATACTCACTTTTCCAGACCCAACTCACTTTGTCATTACTTAATGCTCAAGAGAAGGCACTTCTTTTAGTGAATCTGAAAAGAAAGAGGAGTAATAGAGGTAAGGAGAATGCAGTCTTATGAACCATGTCTCATAACTCTACAAAGGTGGTATCTACATTAGAGAACAGATGTTTTGCCTGCTGAATTTAAGCCCCATTCCAAATCCATTGAATCTGATTGCCCAGGTAAGGGCTTCAGGTTTAGAACCAGACAAGTTCCTCTTGGAGTGTGTTTGAAAAAACCTAGTGCAAGCATGTGGACCTTGGAATTTGAATACGGGACAATGGTTTTTAAAAGGATTCTAGAATTCTAACTATCCACTAATGAAACTTCTTTCCTGAGTACCTATTATGTGCTAAGCACTGAGCCAGGTACATATATAATCTACCAAGTCAGTAAGACACTTGCCAGACACTTCAGCGATGGGGTAGTGGGTTCCAGAGGGTATTCAAAGAGTTTATTGTATTGAAAGTCTGTGAAGGCTTCTGTAACCAGAGATGAAGTTAAATACTGAAGTAGGATTTGGAATAGAATTAAGTTTTAAACATCAGCTCTTTCAGAGGTACTATGCCCTACCAACAACTGCTCGTTCTTTAAATGAACATTGACTTATATATCGTGTTGAGTGATAGTTTCATCATCCTTTGAAAATGGCCCTTTATCAAATCTGAAATTGCCTTTTCCTTTCTTTTCTTTTTCTTAGACTATGTTTGTTGTTAATTTTTCACTTTCAAAATGTTTGTGTATTCTATAAAATAACGTGGCCTTTACAAACACATTGTTTTGTCATAAATGGTAACTTTGGTGAACTTTGATTCCTTTATATAGGTGTATTAGTCAGATTTGGGAAAAAAAATCCCAACCTTTGCAAACAAAGTTTGATGGTGAGGCTTCATGCAAATATTTACCGAATGCCTACTTTGTGTTCAGAACGGCTGGTCCTGGAGATCCAGAAGGAAAAAAAAATATCCTCATGGACAGAAATTCCGGTGGAAGCCGAGTGAAAACTGGGAGTTGGGAGAAAGGAAAGGAAAATATGCATTGTGTTCAATTGCGTTGTGTGTGTGTGTGCGTGTGTTTAACAATAAGAAATGTCTATTTCAACAGGGTTTAAAGGCAGTATGCAAGGATGAGGAGACAATCAGCTGGATGAAGCACATAATCGCCACACGGAGACTCAGAAACTCCGAGGACTGGACTCTAGGAAAAGGACAAGTAAACGGGAGTGCTCAGATAGTGGTGACCATCAGACACACATCTCACTTCCAATGCCACCCTTACTCTAGTACCCTCATTTTCTTTACTAGAATTTCTATCTGAAGGCTTTATGCTGTTTTCCTATGAGTTGATTTCTGTTTCCCGGGGGACAGGGTTGGGGGGGTGTATGGGGTAGGTCTCACTGCTGTAGAACAAATGAAGTCAACATTTAACCTCAATTTTATGTCTATGAGGTTATTTCCAATTTGTGGGTGCAGCAAAATCCTAAAGCATTTTGAAAGGAACAACAGAAAAGGGACAGGTTGGCCCGTACGGGGATCGAACCCGCGACCTTGGCGTTATTAGCACCACGCTCTAACCAACTGAGCTAACCGGCCACCCGGCAGGTGTAACTTTTAGAGAGGGCTCCTTTTGATGTAAAATAATGGTTTTACATTCCTGTGCCTGCTTAAAATTAAATGATAACAGCAACAAATTGGGCAACCTAGAAGAAACACATTTCTAGAAACATACAACCAACCAAGACTGAATAGTGACAAAATAGAAAATCTGAACAGATCTATTACTAGCAAAGAAACTGAATTAGTAATCAAAAACCTCCCAACAAACAAATGTCTAGGACTAGACGGCTTCAGTGGTAAATTCTACTCAACATTCAAAGAATTAACACCAATCTTTTTCAAACTCATTCAAAAAGTAAAAGAGGGAGAACTTCCAGACACATTTTACCAGACAAACATCCTGACATTAAACCCAGATAAAGATGTCACAAAAAAGAAATTACAGGCTAATATCCCAGATGAAGATAAACTCAGAAGTTCTCAACAAAATATTGGCAAACTAAACTCAACAATGTATCACAAAACATGATCGTGTGATTTATTCCAGGAGTGGTTCAACATCTGTAAATCAGTCAACATCACATTGATAAAATAAAGGATAAAAATCATATTATCTTCTCAGTCGATGCCGAAAAAGCATTTAACAAACTCGACATCCATTTATAAGAAATTTTTTTTAAACTCTCAACAAAATGAGTATAGAGGGAATGTACCTCAACATAATAAACACCACATATGACAGACCCACAGCTGGCATCATACTCAATGATAAAAAGCTAAAAGCTTTTCTTTAATATTAGGAACAAGATGAAGATCACACTCTCCCCACTTTTATTCAATACAGTATTGGGAGTCCCAGCCAGAGCAATTAAGCAAGAAGTAAAACAAAGAAAAGGTACACAAATTGGAAAGCGAGAAATAAAACTATCACCATTTGCAGTTGACATAATATTATATTTAGAAATATAGATATCACATATAGAAAACCCTAAAGACTCCATCAAAAACTATTACAACCAATAAATAAATAAGGTTGTAAAATACAAAGTCAACAAACAATAATCATTTTATAAACTATCAGAGCAAATTATCAGAAAGAGAAATTAAGAAAACAAACCCATTTATAAAAGCATCAAAAAATAAAATTCCTAGGAATGATTTTGAGGTGAAAGACCTATTTATTAAAAATTATAAGACATTAATAAAAGAAAGTGAAGAATACACAGATAAATGGAAAGATATTCCATGCTAAAGGATTGGAAGAGTTAATATTGTTAATCCAGCCATACAATGCAAAGCGATCTACAATCTATTAAAATTTCAGTGGCCTTTTTCACAGAAATAGAATAAGCAATACAAAGTTTGTACACAATCACGAAACACTATAAATAGCCAAAGCAATATTGAGAGAGAAGAACAAAAGTGAAGACACCACACTTCCTGATTTCTAACTCTATTAATAATATGCAGTAATTAAAGCAGTGTGGTACTGGCATAAAAACACACATAAGTTAATGAAACAGAATAGAGCTTAAGAATAAACCCATATGTATATGGTCAGTTAATTTATGACAAATGAGACAAGAATATGCAATGAGGAAAGGGCAATCTCTTTAAGAAATATTCTTGGGGAAACCAGACAGCCTTATGCAAAAGAATATAACTGTTTCATACTATACACAAAGATTAACTCAAAATGGATTATATACCTTAATGCAGGACATAAAACCATAAAAATACTGAAAGAAAACAAAGACAGCAAGCTCCTTGACATAAGTCTTGGTGATGTTTCTCTAAATCTGATACCAAAAGTGAAAGCAATAAAAACAAAAATAGGTAAGTGGGACTACGTCAAACTAAAAAGCTTTTGCATAGCAAAGGAAACTATCCACAAAATGAAAGGGTTACCCATGGGATGGGAAAACATATTTGCAAGTCATATATCTGATAAAGGACTAATACCCAAATAAATAAAGAACTCATACAACTCAATGGCAAAAAAAAACAATCACATTTTATAAGGGGCAGCGGATCTGAATAGACATTTGTCCAAAGACATGTGGATGGCCAACAGGTACATGAAAAGATGTTCAACATCACTAGTCATCAGGGAAATGCAAATCAAAACTAAAATGAGATACCCCCTCATACCTGTTAGAAAAGCTATTATCAAAAAGATAAGAAATAGCTAGTGTTGGTGAGAATGAGGAGAAAAAGGAACACATACGCTGTTGATGGGCATACAAACTGGTGCGGTCACTAGGGAAGACAGCATGGGGGTTCCTCAGAAAATTAAAATTAGAACTACCATATATGATCCAGCAATTCTACTTCTGGATATTCTGAGAAAATGAAAGTCTAAGTAAAAAATATGTATGCGCCCATATGTTCATTGCAGCATTATTTCCAATAGGCAAGACATAGAAAAAACTTGTGCCCATCAACAGATGAATATACACCAAAAGATGTGATATATCTATATAATATATAAATATATGACATATAACATGTATAGTGCAATATGTATAAAGTGAAAATATGATAGATATACACATTAAAGTGCAACATTATTCAGTCATAATAGAGAATGAAATCTTAAGAAAAAAGAGAGGGAGAGAGAATGAAATCTTGCCATTTATGACAATGTGGATGGACCTGGAGGGCATTCAGCTAAATGAAATAAATCAGAGAAAGACAAATACTGTATATCGCACATGTAGAACCTAAAAAACAAGCTCACAGATACAGAGAATGAATTTAAAATAAAAAAAAAAAGGAAATCTTTCCTCCCCTCTTTCCAAAGGAGACTTTTTCCTTCAGCTCATTTTAACTATGACCGAGTAACATTGTTTCTTCCAGCTTCTTTTCTTGTTCCATTTCCCCTTTCTGCACTCCAGTGTCAAGAAAAAGACCAGGCAAAAACTGTCTCCAGCAGAAAAGAATTTCACTGCTCAGGCACAAAACAAGACTTTCTCAAACTCGTAGACCCTGCCCCTAGAAAACACAGAGAAACATTCGCAAGGGCCTTCCTTCTTTCTACCACAAGAAGGATCTGGAAGGAGAAGGTGGACAGATTGTGAAGTCGACCCTCCAGCCCGAATGGCTGGTGGATTTGGTCCCGTGTCGCGGGGTAGCGATTCCTCTCCAAACCGGGAAGGAAGGAAATTTCTGCAGATCTGCGTGTGGGTTCCTAAGGACTGGGAGATGTCCCTGCTCTGGGAACCCCTGAAAACGCCCATCGGTGTGGGTGTTCGCCGCTTTTATGACAATTAACTGCCTGTGTTTCTTCTAAATGGATGCCAGGAATGTGCTTCCTCACTCCTCGGGACACTCCCAGTGACAGCATAGTGTGACAGTTTCTCAGTAACTTAATCTCACGAATGACGGAAATGTGTACAGAAAGTCCTTTCTGCTAAATATCCAGTCTTCAAAATTGAGCCGCAGGGGTCCTCCAGGTGACAGTCAAATGTGGGTAGGAGACCCCCCCTTTTTTTATCTTCTCTCCAGAAAATAATTTTCAACAAAAATCAATTCGCCTTCTAACTGATGGAGTGTGGTGGTGGTGGTGGGGTGGGATGATGATGAAGGAAGATACCCTTCAAATAGCAACTTGGAAATCTCTGGTGGCCAAAAAGGACTTTCCCTCCGAACTTTCTTATTCTCTGGCTCCAAAAAGAATTCCAAGAACTTCCTTCTCAGCCAGGTTTTTCACATCTCTTCCCCATCCACCCCACCCAGCACCTCTGGGCTCCTGGCTCTCATTTGACCTCTCACTGCACAAGGGTTCTCAAATTCCCAACTTTGACATCCAATTCTTTGTAGACGCGAAACACACAAACACCGCAATGAAAGGCAGGTTTAGTAGGTGCAGGTGTGAGGTCCTGGACTGACAGCTCTTCCTCCTGGGCCATTTCCCAGCAACTCAATGTCCCACTCAGCTCAAATTTTGTGGCCAGGTAGGTTAAGGCCATTTTGAGGGAAAAGAGGATCCCAACCATTTATGGAGTGACAACGGCACCAGCCAGAGCTCTAGATTTCCTGGCCACTTTCAAGTTCTTGGATTTCAATTCTGAAGGCAAAAAAGTATGTCTGATGCTCAGCTAGCCACCAAGAGCTTGCTCTGAGGTGCCTCAGCAGCTATGCAGACTTCCAAACATTCAAGGGAAATATGTGTTGGAATATCTAGTCTGAGTGGGACCTCTTAACATTGGGTTTGGAGGCTGCCCCTAATAAAAGTCAAATACAAACAAACACAGAATAATTAACAGAGCTTAGTCATTTTATCCTGGGCCAAGTTAAGTTTTAACCTGCAAAATTTTATTATCCATAGCGCTCCTCCAAATCGTAAAATTCTGTAACCCAGGCACATTTTTTGAAAACTAGTTTATCTTTATACTAAGATTAATTTTAAGTAAGCAGTTTCTTTTCTTTGTATTATAATCATTGACAATTTTAAAATGAAATTGTTGCATCGCTCTTGAGTATATTGATCACAAATTTTGAATAATCTGATAGATCATTATTTATGAAAAAATAAATATATGAATGAGTGCTTTGTTATAGCCTTTAATCTTATGCCATTGTTTTCTTCTTGAACTTTACTTTCCCACAAACACGTTATAATATAAAATAATTTTATGCTTGAAATTATTTTACCCTTCTTATATGCTACTTTCTTGCAACAGCACCAAAACTTATACACATTATAGTTAACTTAGGGGAGGATGTAATACTAGTTTTTATTGGACTGAATTCAAGCAGCAGCTGTGGCTGGGTCCTTTAACCCACCGTGCCAGTAGGGATGGAACTCATTACTCCACAGCAACCTGAGCTGCTGCAGTCAGGTTCTTAACTCACTGCACCACAGTGGGAACTCCAATTTGGTGTGAACTTTATGCTAACTAGAACCACCTGTCTTGAGGCCTATCAAACATACTTTGTACATCTGCTTTAACCATGAAAGAAAAGGGTGCAATGTCCAGAAGTTAAAAATGTTCATTTTGGGAGTTCCTGTTGTGTCTCAGCTGTAAAGTACCTGACTAGATCCAGCGTGGCTGTTAGCTGCAGTGTAGGTAGCAGTGGAGGCTTGATTCCTACATTGCCATGGCTGTGGCGTAGGCTGGCAGCTGCAGCTCTGATTTGACCCCTAGCCTAGGAATCTCCATATGCTGCACATGCAACCATAAAATAAAATAAAATAAAGTTCATTTTAAAGATAGAGATAAACTAAGAGACTTCTGTAATAGCTCAAGTCAGAGATGATGGTGACTCACAAAAAAAGTGGTAGCACTGGAGATGGTGAGAAGCTGTCAGATTTTGAGGAGAACAAGCAATACTTGTTGATGGATTATTCATTTACTCAGCATTTATTGAATTGTAGGAACAGGCATTTAGCAATGGACAAAAGAAATGAAAATTCATAGCCCCATGGAGCTTACTTTCTAGTATGGAAGACAGATGATGAATCATGTAAATAAATAAAACACATGTATTTCTGATAGTGATACATTGCTATAAAGAGTAAAGACTAAAGGAGAGCGACAAGTTTAACAATTTTTAAAAGATGACCATGGAAGAACTTTCTGGCCTTTGAATAGAGATCTGATTGAGGTGAGAGAGAGAGAGCCATGAGGATTTACGAAAAGATAGTAATCCAAACAGTGAGAATAGCAAGAGCAAATATTCTGAGGCAGGAGCAAGCTTGAAATATTCCAGGTGCTGTGGGGTCTCTACGGGAAGTGGTGAGATTGTGGGTCACAGGGGTGAGGTATTTCTGATGAGGAGCAGAAAAAGGAGACTGGGAAGAAAAAAAAAAAAGGCAAGACTGAAAGATAGAGAGACTGAAGTAGAGAGAAAATTGAAAGAAAAATGGGGAACTGAAGAACCAAGAGAGGGACAGACTGAGAGTTGGGGCCATTGATGGGGGCTGAAGATAATGCTCAAGGGAAAGAGAGAAGAAGGCAAGAGGGGGTCCTGAAGTAGAGGGAGATGGAGACGGAAGGACAGAGATGGGAGACTGAGGCACACGGAGGGAGACTGATGGCCAAAGGGGAGGGAGATCAAGGGGCCAGAGAGGAGAAAATCAGAAGCAGAGAGAGAAGTAATTGGATATCCGGGGGCCACACCGGCAGGTCTCTACACACAGACTCTCAGCGTCCCTGCCCTGCTTCAGTGGTTCCTAAAGAAGCTTGACTGGTCCCAGGACAGACATCTGACAAGAAACCTGAGCTCCTGTTCACTATAAATTTAAAGACGAGCCCCAGGGGCTATTACATGAGCTCCTCAGTAAGGGGGAAGAACACCGCCCCTAGAGAACCTGCCCAGAGGACTGGACAACATGGCCGGCAGGCCTGTCCCATGGCTGGGCTCTCTCTTCTTGGTTTCCCTCTGGGGGGCCTCAGCTCCAGGTAGGAGGATCCTGAGGGTCAGGCAGGGCCTTCTAAGGGGCCCGGCCTGACTCCTTCCCCTCTGTGTCCCACAGCTTCCATCCTTAGGCGCCTAGGTGAGCACATTCAGCGGTTTCAGGAGAGCTCCAGCTTGGGTCTGAGCCTGGGCCCGGGTGCTGTGGCCATCCCAAGAGAGGGGTGGCTAGAGCAGCCACTGGACCCCTTCAATGCATCTGACAGACGGTCTTTCCTGCAGGTGAGGCCAGGAGGAAGGGAGTCTGTTGCCTACCCTGCCCCCTCCTCAGTCTCCCTTCTCTGCACCTCAGTCTCTACATTCCGTTCCGCCTCTACCCCTCTGTCTCTCCATCTCTCTCCCCTTCCATCTCGTCGATGCCTGCTGCCAGTGTGCCTTATGGCCCTTGAGCCTGGCCCCTCTGTTTCTTGGATTTGCCCTCTACCCCTAGTCTTCTCTCTCTTTCTTCAGCCTCCCCATCTTTTTGTGCCTCAGGTCCTGTCCTTCATTTTTTCCTTTTCCCTGGTCGTTCACACTCACTCCCTTACTGCCTTCAATTCCGCCTTCTCTCTGCCCTACAGGGGAAACATTAAACCCGCCACCAGGTCTCAGTAGAGAGCAAAAAATCTGGACCAGCTTTGGAACCAGACCTGGCTCACAATAGACGTGTGAAGATATCTACTGAAGGAATGAACAGATTTACCTTTTTTCACACCTACTCTATCTGCAGTCTCCACACGTCATCTCACATTGGCCCCATTCCTAAAACTATCTGTATTCATTCCTTAGTCTATAATTATTATTTCAATATATAGCAAGTGCCTACCATGTGCTAGCCACTATTCTTGATCCCTGGGGATATAGGAGAGGTAAAGTTGACAAAAATATCTTCTCTTGTCGATTTTACATTGTGGATGAGGAGACAACTAGGAAAGAAATGAACACATAAATAAACAAGCCTATTTCAGATACTACTAAGTATAAAAAGATCCACTAGGGAGAGAAACTGGAACAAATAGGGAATAAAGAACAGGTCAGAACTCTGTAAATCTCATTTCTCCTTCTGCACCCCACTTCTCAGCGGTACTGGGTAAATGACCAATATTGGACCAGCCAGGATGGACCTGTATTCCTGCATCTGGGAGGCGAAGGCAGCCTTGGGCCTGGCTCAGTGATGAGAGGTAAGAAGCAAAGGTGGAAAAGGACAGAGCTGGGAAGCTGACGGGGCCAGGAAGGGGAGCTGCAGACTGTAGTGTTCCGATACCTGAGGTTTGCAAGTGTTGACACTCACCTCACACACACTCTCTTTGGACCCTTCACAGGGCACCCCACAACCCTGGCCCCGGTCTGGGGAGCCCTGGTGATAGGCCTGGAACACAGATTTTATGGCCTGAGTATACCTGCTGAGGGGCTGGACGTGGCCCAGCTCCGCTTCTTGTCCAGCCGCCACGCGTGAGTCAGGGGTAGGGCAAGTGTTTGGGGTCATGGGATGTCTGTGTTTCGGCATCTCTGCAGCTGTGTCTCCCCGGCCTTGCCCAGAGCTGACCTCTGTGTCTCTAGTTCCATGTTTTCTTCTTTGGCTTTCAGGGTCTTATTCTTTCTTTCTCCATCTCTGGATCTTCTTTCTTCTTCCCTATCTTTTTTTTTTTTTTTTCCTTTTACACATTGTGTTTTTATCTTTTGCTGTCTCATTGCCTTCTGGTTCGGACCACTAGAATCTCTTACCTGGACAGCCTCCTCACTGGTCTCCCTGTTTCTGCCCTTGACCCCTTCAGTCTATCCTCCAGACGAAGCCAGAGTAAAAGCAATATCACCTCTCTTCTAACTCAAATCCCTCACAGAACTCTCATCGCACTCAGAGCAAAGACAGAATCTTTACAGTGGCCTTGAGGTCTCATTGGCTCTGGTTCCCCACTGAACACTCTGACCTCTTTCTCATATTCACTGGGTTCCAGCTACACTGAAGTCCTTGCCATTCTCCAGACATTTAGGCACATTGCTGCTGCCTTGAGCCTTTGAATGCCTCCCTCTGCAAGGAGTGGGCTTCCCCCACATATGTGTATGGCTCCCTCTCTCATCTCCTTCAATGCATCCTACTCCCATTACCAATCCCTACTCTTTTGTTCCCCCGTCACCTGCTTTGTTGTTCCCCACAGGACTTATCTCTCTCTCTTTCCTACTTATGTCTCTATCTGTATCTGTCTGTAATCCGTCTCTTTGCCTTTCTGCCTCACTCTTCTCTCCATCTCTGTGTGTCTCCATCTGTATCTCTTTGCTTCTGTGTTCCTCTCTGTCTCTTACTCTTTTCACAGACTAAACCAGTTTCTACTTGCAGTAGAATGGCACTAACTTAAACTGTTTTGGAAAGGTTAGGGAGGAGAGAAAGCATCTGGGATCTTAAAGAAGAGATTGTTAGACATATTCCAATCTCTCTCTCTCTCTCTCTTTCTAATAGTGTCTCCTCCTCCCCAATACCTTCTGAACTATCTACCCTAGGCCCCCTCCTCTTCCTGAGTAGCTCTTCTTGACTGTCTCCAATCTCTTGTTTGCACCTAGACTGCCTTGGAGTTTTTCTCCTCTCCCACCTAGTCTGGAAGAGCAGGGTGGAGGCTTTCCAGATGGGCACCCATGTAGTAATGAGTATGTGGGCATGGGGAGTGCTCCAAAATACCGTATGAGAAAAGAACCCCAGCTTCTGGCCAGACTCCCTCCATTCTCGTCTCGGAATCCTTGCCTGTACATGAGGGAATCTTCAGGGATTCCCAGTTATGAGGACTGACCCAGCGTCCCCTCCGACCCTAGGCTGGCCGATGTGGTCTCTGCCCGCCTCGCACTCACCCGCCTCTTCAACGTCTCCTCCTCCAGTCCGTGGATCTGCTTCGGAGGCTCCTATGCTGGCTCCCTGGCTGCTTGGGCCAGGCTGAAGGTCCCAGGACTCCCCTGGGAGGGCTGGGGAGAGGAAATTTGGACTCCAGGGGTCTGAATATACCTGCCCACCACACTCCCTTCTCCCACACCCTCCTTTCGCCCCAGAAGGGTCCCTTGTATAGAAGGCAGGGACTTGCTTAAGATCACACAGTGAGTGAGTGACACGGGGGCGGGAAGATATGGGATCCCAGTCCCTTGGCACCCAGGCTGACAACTTTTACTCCTTCAGTTTCCTCATCTCATTTTCGCCTCCGTCGCCTCTTCCGCTCCGGTGCGGGCTGTACTGGATTTCTCCGAGTACAATGATGTAAGGACTGAGGGCGGCGGGTCGGGAGCAGGGTGGGTAGAGGAGGGTCTGTGTGGTCGGAGTCACCTTATAATCACCACTTTAGGTGGTGTCCAGAAGCCTAATGAACACTGCGATTGGCGGATCCCGGGAGGTAGGGAGTGGGGCCCAATCCCAGGCGGAGAGGGAGAGAGAGGAGATCTTGAGGATGAAGGGCAGAGAAAAAGGGTGAAGCCTGCAGGTGGCGGTATGAGAAGGAGTTGGGAACCCCGAGAGGTGGGCGGATTGGGGAAGAAGTCGGGAGCTGAAGAAGGGAGGAGCCCCAACCCCGGACTGATAGGGGGCGGGGCCTGAGGACAGAAGACTCTAACTGGAGCCTGTCTCGGAGGGGGGCGGGGCCTGGTAGCACGACCCGGAGGAGGAGTCGGAAGTGGGCGGGGCCTCGGTCCCGAGCGGAGTTTTGACTGTCCCGGGGATGGATCCCGCTCGGGGAAAGTGGAGAACCTAGGGAGGATGCGAGACAAGGAAAGGGAAAGGCCTGGGCGCAGCCCTGAGTCTTCGCCGAGGCTGCCTCTCGCTTTCCGCAGTGCCGGGCCGCGGCGTCCTCAGCCTTCGCGGAGGTGGAGCGGCGGCTGCGCGCGGGCGGGGCTGCCCTGGCAACGCTGCAGGCGGAGCTGGGCGCCTGTGGGTCCCTGAGGCGCGCTGCCGACCAGGCGGAGCTGCTGGGGGCGTTGCAGGCGCTCGTGGGAGGCGCGGTGCAGTACGACGGGCAAGTGGGAGCGCCGCTGAGCGTGAGACAGTTCTGTGGACTCCTCCTCGGGGACCGGGACAACTGCAGCAGCCCTGCGTCCTACCTTGGGCTTCGTCGGGCAGTGCAGGTGAGCACCCTCGAGCGCTGCCCGGAGTCTTTAAGACAAGGGTTCCTGCTCCACCTCCGCTGCGTGATCTTGGGCAAGCCTAAACTCCTCTGGGCCTTAGTTTTCTCATCTGTAAAATGGGTATGTAGAGACCTCGGAGGTGAAATGAAGTAGCGGCATGGAAACTACTCAGTAGGAAACCTGGCACTCCGTGTGTTGCAAATGTTAGAGACTATACTTACCGTCGTTTGCCTACCTTGCTCTGTCCTCTTCCTGGGGCCTGCAACAGTGTCTGGCACCCAGCAAGTTCTCATTATGTGTAGGATGGCTGGAAAACGGTAGTGCTGGGGACACGGTTTTCCTAGAAACCAGGACCTCCAGCCTCAGAATCAACAATTACAATCCAGCTGTCACTTTTCCAGCGCTGTCTGCACTAAGTGCTGTGTGATGCACTTCACATTTATTATTTCATTGAAGTCTCACGATTATTATTATAACCGCTCACAGATGCGGAAACTGAGGTTAAGATGTTATCTTAGGTCTCAGATCTCACAGGTAAGAAGTTCCTAGTTATCTAGTACCTTAATCTCTAACCTGCATGGACCTAGGTCCCTGCCACCTCTGACCACTGACTCCCAGGAGAACTCAGGAACTCATTCCTCTGACTTCTAACTTTTGACCTGTAGGGACCTATGCCTCCAGGCCCTGGCTTGCTGTGGGGAAGCGAGAAATGTATGTATTGATGCATGTATGTATATTGTCCCCTAGGTTGTCACACACAGCCTGGGCCAGAAGTGTTTAAGCTTTTCTCGAGCAGAGGCAGTGGCACAGCTGAGGGTCACAGAACCCCAAGTGTCCGGCTTGGGTGACCGGCAATGGCTGTATCAGACCTGTACCGAGTTTGGCTACTGTGAGTGACTGACCCAACCCTCACCCCCAAAACATACATTCTACATTCAGACAAGCCATCCACAGGTGGTCATTTTCACTTCTGTAGGAAAACTACCCTGCCTGGTGGGCCTTGTTTAACCTGCAGCTGTTGAGCTGGAGGGTGAGCTGCCATCTAGGCTCTCACTTAACCTCTCACTTACACACTTAGTCCTCAATATGAGTAATTGTCCCTTCAATCTGCTCTCCATTTGTGTCTCTGTCTCAGGAATGGCCTGCCCTCTCCAGTTACCAGTCTAGAAACCCTAACAGTGTGTTGCGAGCCTCCTTCTCATCACCCTCATAGCCTGTCAGTCATTGAGTCTTCCCCACTCTTCATCCTGGACAACGCTGCAATTCATCCAACCCCTTTCTCTTCCCATGTCTTCTGTTCTATTAGAGGCCCCCATGCTCTTCTCCCTGGATCCCTGACCCAGCCTCTTCTCTGGTCTCCAGCCCTCACTTCACCCATACAATGCAACTTCCACACAGGGTCCAGAGAAACCTTCCTAAATACAGCCTTGTCCTTCCCCTGTTCAAAATATTTCCATGACTCCTCGGTGACCTTAGAGTAGGGTTGCCAAATAAAATTCAGGAAAGGAGTTCCCTGGTTGCTCAGTGGGTTAAGGACCCAGTGTTGTCACTGCTTTGGCTTGTGGCCTGGGTTTGATCCCTGGCCCAGGAACTTCTGCATGCTGTGGGTGTGGCCAATAAAATAAAATATGGGATGCCCATTGAAATTTGAGTTTCAGATAAACTTTTTTTTTTTTTAGTATCAGCAGATCCTCAATATTGCAGGGGACGTATTTGCAATAAAAAAAGTGTTTTTTTGTTTATATGAAATTCAAACCTAACTGGGCATCCTCTATTTTTATTTGCTAAATCTGGCTACCTGACCACAGAGTTAACCTCAAAACTTTGTTCACATTCCTTGAAAGCAGTAGATCTATGGCTTAAAGTGGAAAGTTTAAAGTTTCAAAATTTAAAGGTTCAAATTCCAGCTCCACCATTTCATAGCTCTGGGATCTTGGGCAAACTTAGGCAAGAGACTTAATCTCACTATGCCTCAGTTTCCACATCTGTAAAATGAGAACTAGAGTACTTCTCTCACAAGGTTATTTGAGGGTTAAGAATTGTAATACATGTAACACACTGAGAATAATGCTTGTATGCAGTAAGTACTTAATAAGTGTTTGCTCTTCTTTTTCTCCTTCTTCTTCTCTTCTTCCTCTTATTATCAGGCTTTACATACTTTGACCCCCTGATACACCAGTCTTCCCATCTCAGGAACTTTGCTTGGATTACTTATCTTCCTTTCTTCACACAGCCTCATCTTCAAGTCTCAACACAAGATGCCCCCTCCTCAGGAAGGGAGGTGTTATCCTTCAAGACAAATCTGCCTCCCTTACCCCACCTCATTACCTCCATATTCTTCTCCTTAGCACTTTTCACAGTCTCATCACACATTCTTTATTGCCTCGCTTCCCCTTGAACTGTGAATCCTGTGACAGTAAAGGCTGGGGCTGCATTAATTACCACTGTGCTCCTGATATATTGCTCAACATATATCTGAATACATGGTAGGCACTCAAATAAATGGTGAAGGAAGGAATGAATTAATGTGAGGCTGAGAAGTTAATTTACCCTGAAAGCACAGGGGAGCTGTGGATTTTAAGCAGGGGAGACGTGGTCCAATTTGTGCTTTCAGCACTCCAGGCTTCCTCTTGCCTCGAGTCCTTTGCACATGCTATTTCCTCTTTTCCCTCTTTGCCTCATTCCTGCCAATTCCTCAAGGTCTTACCCCTTGCAGGATGCTGTCCCTGAGCCCATTCTTCTCCCAATGAGCTCCCCAATCCCTGCCCCAGGCCTTTTTCCAGCACAGCCCTGATCATTCTGAGCCATCACTGTCTGGGGATGAGTGTGTCTCTGACAGGACCATGAACTCCTTGAAAGGGGGAGTCTGGAGCTGTCTTGGTCATCACTGGGGAGAGATCTGTAAATGATTGTTAGAAAGGTAGGGGGTGGCTCTGTACCCCACACTTACATATATACATCTCCGCAGATGTCACCTGTGAGGACCGTGGATGCCCTTTCTCCCAGCTGCCAGCACTGCCCTCCCACCTAGAGCTATGTGAGCAGGTGTTTGGGCTTTCATCCTCATCCATAGCCCAGGCCGTGGCCCAGACGAACTCCTACTATGGCGGCCAGACCCCAGGGGCCACCCAAGTGCTCTTTGTTAATGGTGAGTATGCCATCAGAACATGGCTCCTTAATGTTCACCTAGCCCCAGCTCAACACACCATTCTCTCCTTTCTTTCCAGGGGACACGGACCCCTGGCATGTGCTAAGTGTCACACAGGCCTTGGGACCCTCAGAGTCAGCCATTCTTATCCCCAGTGCCTCTCATTGCTCGGACATGGCACCTGAGAGGCCCTCAGACTCCCCCAGCCTCCGCCTGGCGCGCCAGGTAAGAGAGAAGTGATTTGCATTGTCATTTGCATACTAATTTGCATGTTTCGGCTCTCTGCTAGTGCTGGGGTCTGATTTTCCAAATTCTCCCCACCTCTCCACAGAACATCTTCCAGCAGCTGCAGACCTGGCTCCGGCTGGCAAAGGAGAGCCAGGTTAAAGGGGAAGTCTGAGCCGCACACCCTCACGGCTCCCTGCGTGGCCACCTCAGCCCTAGATGTATACATTTATTACACAAGAGAAAGCAGCTTGTTTTGAAAGAGGAAGTTTCTAGGAATTCGGATTCAGCACTTGTTCTTCAGAAAACTGACTCGTGTCTGCAAATATCCTCACTGCCTAACTAAAAGTGCTTTGTTACAAAGAGTTACATTTAAAAAAAGAAAAAAGAAAAACCCCACAGAGCTGTGCAAATATAAATGGGTGATTATTCTTATTGTGAATATTGTTATTTTAAATATCAAATGTCAAAGAAATATGGCTCTTTGTGCTCACCTCTTCCCTCTGAATCAGCTTCTGGCTCAAATTCTGCTCAGCTTCTGGGCTGGTCTCTCTCTGAACCTCAGACCCTGACCTGTCTCTGCTTCTCACTGTTTCTCCCCTGTGACCCCCTCCCTCCATCCCTTCCTGTCTAATTTGTCTCTGTCCCTAATTGTCTCTCAATCTCCTCCTGCTTCTCTGAACATCTTCATTTCTGTCTCTTCCTATGTCTTAGCCTGTTTCTCTTTATTTCTCTGTGTCCATGTCTCTCCTCTGCTCTCAGTCAGTACCTCTCTACTCTCCTCTCTTGCCAGCTCTGTCCTCAGTTGCTTCCACTGTTTTGTTTCTGTCTCTCATTTTTGGTCTCCAGGTCCCTTTTAGTCACTTTCTCTCTTGCTCTCGATCTCTGACTCTATTTCCATCTTTTCAGACTTTCCCTGTCTCTCTATTAGCTTCTCAGTCTCTCTCTCTCCCTGAGGCTCTATCTGTTTCTATCTCTTATGCTCCTCCTCATTGTCTCTTTTTCTCTTCCTGTCACTTAATCTTTTCCTTCTCTGTCTATCTTTTCGTTTTCCTCCTAACCCTTTCATTCACCATCATTTTCCATAATTAATTGTCACTCTAGGGTACTTCCAGCTTCCAACCCTGGAATTCAAGGTTCTGGTCATGCCTTCTTGATGGGGAGACCCCCAGGTTCTGGGAGGTTGGACCCAGTCCCAAGGGTGCCTGCTTAGCCTGCGTTTTGCCACCAGGAGCAGCATGCGTCTGGGGCGCTGAGAAGTGGAAGAGAAGTAAAAGTGAGTCAGGACAGGAGGGGTTGGTAAGAGAAGCTATAAAGCCCATTCTGTGAGGAAGTCACTCCCTGCCTTTCTTACCTCCAAACCTTGAGGAATAACTTTTTTCTTCTGAGGATAAACCGCAGCCCCTGCTCACCAGGCACTACTCTGCACCACTTACTGCTCTTAGCCACAGCCCCTCACGCTGAGGTCCAGCCTCAGTGCCTCCCTTTATAGATTCTGCACATGCACCAAGGTCAGACACATCAAGGGAGCTCAGTACCTGTAGAGAAATGAAAGAATGAGATCTGCCCTCAGCTCTTCACATATTCTTGGTTTTCCTGCTACTTTCTCTCAGTCTCTTTTGCAAACTTCTTCTCCATTTATTCTTTGAAAGGGTTTGGGCTTGGTGCTGGACTACCTTCGCTTCTGCAGGATTCTGAGCTTCCCTACCAATATGCCTGTGGTGCCAGGACTAGCTCTCAGATATGCCAGGATATTGGATATCAGGTATGCCAGGATATATGCCAGCCTTTAACGCACATCAGGGGTGTGCAGTAGTCTGAGTGCCCAGGCTGTTTGCCCTTGGCTAAGCAGCCTCATTCTTTTCACCCAAGATTGCTATATAAATAGTCTTACTGTCTGTCTGTATGAGTCTCTATAGAAAAGCCTCGGAAATTCTGAGATACTCTCCCTTCCCCGCCCCACTCCTGGCCCTTTTTCTCCATTTTCCACCTGGCAGCTGCAATGTTTCTTTCAAAAGGTAAATCAGCTCATGACACTCCCCCTGCTTAAAACTCTCAGGGTCATTGGAATTTCAATAGGAATTGCCTTGAACCTTCAGGACTGTAAATTGTATTGACCTCTTAACAGCATTAAGCTTTCTGATCCCTGAACTAGTCTTCTTTCTGCTTCTATAGACATTTGCTTTATAAACATTTCATTAAAATGAAATTATACCATATATGGACTTGAGCAACTGACTCTTTTCATTTAGCACAATTTTATTGAGCTGCCTATCATTTTTTTCATCTGTGCATGGATTACATTTTCTTGTGTTTTTTTTTTTCTTTTTGCATGTCTCGATTTTTTGTCATACACAGATATTTAGAAAACATAATTTAGCAGTCCTGGATCATGATTTCCCCCTTGCTGGGCCTTGTTGTTATTGCTACTGTTTGCTTAGTGATTTACCTGGGCTGACTCTGAAGTCTTTTTTCCCCTATAGTGTCATTACTTAGTTTTTTGATGTTGCTGCTTAGTTTTCCCCCTTGTATTCTGATATCACTACTTAGTTTTTCCCTTTGTATTTATCCTTCAGTTTAGCCTCTTCAGGATTTCCCATGAGTCAGCATAGTTTAATGATCCACGAGTGATTGGTCAGAGGTTGTATTTAAGCTTTCCTCCACCAATAGTGCATCCAGCTAAGTGGATCAATTTCCAGAGACTTTAAAAATGGTTATTTTCTGACAAAATTTTTTCAAATTTTATTGTTTCTCTGGGGAAGAGGATTTACTGAGCTCCTCACATGGCACATTCTGGAAACCCTGCCTACCGCTGGGATAAGTAAGGTACAGCATTTGTAGAACATGAAAAAATTATTTTAAGATGGGTTCTAAATGGTTTTTAATATAAATAGCATAGATATAACAAGATCCAAGTCTTCTGGACCTTAAGTATTTTAAAATTCATTTAAAAAATTATTTGGCTGGAAATTTGATCAGTATATTCAGGTTTCAACAGGCTCGTTTAAATTGTCATCAGTGCTTGTTTGGATTCTTCCTTTGTTTTTGTCTTGAATCAGTCTCTACTCCATCAAACTTTCATCCCATGCCCCCATTATGTAAAAGTTTCCATGATATCCTAAAGTCCAATGTCATATATGAATTTTCACATGAACATGTCCTTTTCTGTCTCTGTTCTTATCATCCCCATCAAATCCCTTGCCCACTCATATAACCTAAAGTGGGCAGGGTGGAAATCAGAATGCATAGCCTTTATAACCAGAAAGCAGTTCTCTGAGCCAGAGGATTTACTCCCTTTAAAGGCACCCCATTGTAGTAACGGTGACATCTTCCTTTGAGTGGCTACATGAGCTTTGAGTAAATAAACCAGGTCCTGGTTCCGATATCTCAGAACTTGACTCCTAACTTGCCTTAGCTCATTTCAGATAGAAATGTTTTGTGCCATTGTCTGACTCCATACATATTTACAGAATCAGAGTTTGAGTGTTAAAACACTCAAAAGAGGTGGGGAGAGAGCATACTTGAACCGGGAAATTCCCTAGTTCTCAGCACTCCTCTTCTGCATTTCAGGCTTTGTTTTTTCTCTGTAACTTTTCTCATCTTTTACCAAGTCGTGTAATTTGCATAACATTTCATATTATTTGTAATTTTATGCTTCCTAAAGGCTTTCTCTAATTATTTAATTCTCTATCTTCATTACCTAGAATAGTACCTGGCATATAATAGGCACTCAAAATACTTATTTAATCTATGCATCAGCTAGATTTTTATACTCGATTTTGAGGATGAAAACAATGAGATCCCTAAAGTTACTGGGCGTCTCACAGTAATAAAGGTAGTAAAAGTCCTATTTAAACCCAGTTGTCTCAGTTTTATGCCCAGAGCTTTTATTTCCCTGCCAAGCTTATAATGGAAAGTGTATGTGTGTGGGGGCAGAAATGGTGAGGGAAGTTCTTGACACCAAATCAAGCACTCTCTAAAACTTTTAAATTGCTTAACTAATCCTGCAGTTAAGGGTCTTCTGACAACAGCTTCAAGAATATCAAACTGTTTCCCTTTTTCCTATGAAAAATGTACCTGGTGTAACATCAAAATCCCTTACACACGCCCCTCCTGAATGAAACATTTCCCCTTACTGCAGTGAATCGGAGTCAATTCTAACCATCACGGGAGAAGTTTTGAGGCTTTTCTGCGAAGGTCCTTCACAGCTGTGAAAAAGTCAGACTGCTCTGCTCCTGGGAGATGCAGATGTTTCTGCCTGTTCCTCTGAAGTTGCTCAGTTTGAGCCTAGACGCTGCCACCTTCTCAGATCTAGATGTTTCTTTCCAGGTCCAGATAAATGGCCCTAATTCAGGGGACTTATTCCTGCTCCGGGACCGGGACCACCACATGGCGCACGGGCTGGGAGGCATTTCAGGTCTTGGTGATCGCGGGATCACTCCTAGGCCGGGCGGCCAGAGTGCAGGTTCCCAGGTCTTGCGACATCGGATCTGTCCCAAAGGTCTCCAGGAGCGGAGAATCCGCGGGCAGCTCACACAGGAGCTCTGCTCTGTGCCAGCTCCACGGTCAGTTCCGTGATCCGCCGGCCACCAAATCTGTCTTGGAGCAGTTTAGAGTTTGCCTCCGGTCTTCCTTGCGTGGGAAGGACGCCTCACTCCCGGACTTTGATCTGTCTTTCGAGTCGGAACTGCAGTGTGACAGTGTGCACCCACCCCACCTCCAAGCAAAAGACAGTGAAGTAGGAAGACTGTGGAGTTTGGTGGGGGTATTTTTATGTTAGTTTTGGTGGTTTCGGTTTTTTGTGTTGCCACCCCTTCCTCCCCCGCCCCCCTCCCCCGGAGGAATTTAAGAAACCGTTTTCTTTCGTTTTATTTAATTTTCTAAAGAGGGATATCCCTGTCGGTCAGTGGCCGGTTAGCTCAGTTGGTTAGAGCGTGGTGCTAATAACGCCAAGGTCGCGGGTTCGATCCCCGTACGGGCCAGACTTAGTTCTTTTTTAATACATGCTAATATACAGATGTGGATTCTTCCAGTCTCAGGCCCACTGGGAGACTAACCTCTTCCTGAGAGTTAAAAAAAAAAAAAGTTTAACTCACGTCTTTGATTTCCCCAAGGTTTAAGTCCTGTTTTGACTCCCATTTACAGGACGAAGGGATAACAGTGAGTGAGCCACCTGGGGAAATAGAGAGGCTTTGGGCATACCCCCCCAACTACCCCCCGCCCAACTAGGTAACTGATGCTTGCTAAGAAACTGACCTTATAGGATTATTTTGGTCCGAAAATAAATTGTGGAACCATCCACACTTTCTACACTCCCACACTTGGGGAGGGGAGGACAACATAGCAGGGGGCTGGGCTGACCGTTGTACAACTATAAATGTGATCAAATTCATTGAGTAAAAAAAGAAATCAACACAGCAGGAAAGAAACAACTTTATCAATTGTCTTTTTTTTTTTTTTTTTTTTTTTTGGCCATGCCTACTGCACGCGTCTCTCTATAAGACTGAAAGAGCTTCCAACAGCCAAAGCTGGAATATTTTGAACAAAGCTGAACCTTTTGAACGTAGTATGGTTTGGGATTATAATCCAAAGCATACAATATATATTCATGAGTCCATACTGATCGAATAAATAAATGAATAGAAGAGAAGGGGTAAATTTTCCTTACTGAAGAATTCCAACTAAGTAAACACTACCACCCCCCCAGGAGATGGAGCTTTATCCCCTCCCTTCTTAAATATGGGCCATACATAGTGAAGAATTTCTAAATAGTAGAGTAGGAAGAAGGTAAAAATAAGAACTTCACAAGGGAGAAAAAAATGGCAAACACTACCTTAAAAATGATCAAGGTTAACGTCACTAATGGTAAGCTATACTCATATCATGTAACATCTGATGTGATGAGACAAGTACTTCATCTCTGTGGTCTTTCCCCTCAAAACCTATGACCCCAAACCAATCATGTAAAAAATATTAGACAAACCCATAATGGAAGATAGCCAGATACTCCACAAAAATATTTCATCAGCACTGAAAAAATTATTGCAGATTAGAGGAGATGAATACAATGTGGGATCCTGAAAACAAAAGGGGCAGTATAAAAACTGGTACAATATGAACGAAGTCGGTTTAGTTATTAGTCAAGAGCCAATACTGGTTCTCAGTTTTTAAAATGGTGCCATGGTAATGTAAGAAGCTAATATTTAGGAAAACTAGGTAATGGGTGTAAAGGAACTCTCCGTATTGTCTTTGAAACTTTTCTAAAAGGACTCAAAACTAAAACTTTGCTTTTAAAAATTATAATAATTAATGTCTCTTTGCCACCGTTGAAATCAATGTTGAGACAAATGCCTGGTTTACAGTAGGTCCATGATAGGTAGTTGTTAAAAGTTCAAGGTATAAATCTTGTAGCAGTCTAGTGGGTAGGGTTTAGAGCTTTCACTGCTGCAGCACATGTTCAATGCATGGGGAAGTTGGATCCCACATCAGGCAACTGCAGCCAAGGGCAAAGCAAGAAGCCAAAACTATAGGAATGTGGTTTATGTCTTATTTTGGTGAGGGACATGACAGATATATTTACAGGGTTAGCTATGCCAGATGATGTATGCTTGTCCTGCAGAATATTTACCTAGAGTTAGTCCCATTCTCACACTGAAATGCAAACCAGATCAATGAGATTTAGCCTATAAAAGACATAACATAAAGCTATGTAATATACGTCAAACTTGAAGCTTGGTGTGTTTCTCTCACAAAGTTTTAAGTCATATCCAAAATGTTTTCCATCCTATCTTGGCCCTAAAATATTTCCATTTGCTTCAATAAACATCTTAACCACATTTCTTTTTTACATCCTATTCTGCAAACCTGAGTTTACCGATCACACTGTGGTTCTATTATAGAGTTTAAGGTTAGTAGATGTAGACTATTAAATTTAGAATGGATAAACAACAAGGTCCTACTATATAGTGCAGGAAATTATATCCAATCTCCTGAGATAGAACGTTTTTGGAAATAATGTTCTAAAAAGATTTTATATATAGATATGATTGAGTCTGCTGTACAGAAGAAATTGGCACAACATTGTAAATCAACTATAATTTATAAAAAGGAAAAAAATAAAATCCAAGTTTTTCAGAAAGCAGAGTGGCCAGTTCAATGTTCTTTGATGAGGTTTTCACAAAGATCAGACATCTTCCAAACAATATTAATCACCATTTCCTTTTTGTTCTTGAAGAGTTCATAGGTTACTTTAACACTGGTTTGTTTTTTTGGTGTGTGGGTGTGTGCGCTCGCCCATGGGCAAGCAACACCCAAAGAATTAGGTATCTCTGATGTGCCTAACTTCAGATGGTCCCTAATTTACTTTAGTCTTCCCATTAATACACATAAGCACCAGAAAATGGACGATTTCATGTGCAATAAATAGCAACAACTTAGCATCAAAGGGAACAAAATTACTAGTGTTCGAGTGTCCCTTTTTTGCCAAGCGACTTTCATGTCATTTCAGTTAATCCTCCCAACAAACTTGATACCATCATCTTCCAATTGCAGATTCAAAACCCAGAAGTATCTTTCATAATTTGTTAAAAAAAAAAAAAAGAAATCCTACCCCCAGGCGACCCCCCCACCAAAAAAAGAAAAAAGAAAAAGCTCCTAGAAGTGAAATGGTTTGGTTACATATTGCAAGGCTCCAGTGGCTAAGAAAGGTTTCTTTTTGCTTAGCACAGCATGTAAACTGCTGCACAGCTTTCAGGCTAGAGAAAATAAAAGAACTAGATGAAAATCGTGAATAGTCCCAAGGCTCTTCCCGTGATCAAAAATTCTTGAGAACTGCATTGGTCAGACAGAAAAGTGAAATCTCCTCCAAAAAAACACAGCCAGCATCTACTTGGGTTTGGCTCTGTGGCTTAGTTGGTGAAAGCGCCTGTCTAGTAAACAGGAGATCCTGGGTTCAAATCCCAGCAGGGCCTAGAGTAGTGCTCTTTTAAATACAGCAGATATAAATTGAAATTTACATTTCCTGAAGACCCATCAGTAAAAGGGGACACCATTCATGAGTACCTTACTTAAAAAAAAAAAAGGATAATAACAACTCTCCCAATAGCCAGTGAAAGGAACACCAAACCACTTGCCATGAAATTACGATATGAAAATTGTATGTGCTTAAGACAATTGCTTCTTGGTCTTTCTACTGCCTTTCAGATCAAGTCTCAGACAATTGCCAGGTAGGTTTTGTGTGATCTCTTCAATTATTTTTGTTACATGGAACTTTTCCAACAACTTGGACATCCGTTTTTCTTAAATGACTCATTAAATAGTTAATCTCCCCCCCCCCACTGCCCCCAGTTTTGAACCATACAGCTTTTGGACACACCGAACAGCACCTTAGAGCCATGCTCCTCAAAACCCTGTGAGCATATAAATGCCCCAGTGACCAATTACAATGAGGATTTTTAGTTACTACCTAGGCAATGGGGCCTAAAAGTCAGCATGTTTATAAGCTCCCAGATAAGTGACATTTACACTACAGTTGCATGGACCATCTTTTGTGAGGCAAGGCTAGTGACATAGTGATCTAATTTCAATGGGTATGTTTTGAGTTCTGTACTTTTGTGTGTTTACAGCTCTTTTCTACCTCTATTAGTTAATCTGCAGTTGTTTTTACTCATTTGCCTTGAGTCAAATCAAATCAAAAGAAATAGAAGAACAAGGAAAAAATTCTAAAATAAGTTAGAGTAGTGTATGAGTTCCCTCTGTGGCGCAGTGGTTTAAAATACTATTGCAGTGGCCTTCTCCCTCACTTTCGATTCCAGAGGTGCTTCACTGATTCCCTGGCCCCAGATGCACTGGGATAAATGATCCAGTGTTGCCACAGCTATGCAGTGAGACACAGCTGTGGCTCAGATTCAGTCCCTGGTCCAGGAACTTCCATGTGCCTCTGGTGCTACCAAAAAAGAAAAAAAAAAATTAAAGCAATATAAATTAAGTAGTGTTATAAGTTTTTACTCCTTTTTATGTGATCAATGGAACTCTAAACTATACCAGAAATTTTGGAAGGGGGAGAAAAACAATTAAATCTAAAAGGGCTAAGAGAATAATTAATGACAAGCACAAAAAATCCTATTAAAAAAAGTGCAGGCAAACTAAATTTTAAAAGCATTCTTGTATATCACTATGCTTCAATTTTTTTTAAAAAAAGTACTTTTTGATCTGAAACATCTTCATGCCTTTACTGGTCACATACTCTTAAAAAATAAACATGAACCTGGAAAAATACATTAAATTCTGACGATATTTACTAGTTTATCTGCTATTTTTCTTTTCACATGCTAGAAAATATTTTTTAAAGTATTTATCATTATCCTCACTTGCCCTCCTCCCCCACTTTCGATAATGAGTACAGAATTTCTCAGACAGGCTTCATTCCAAACAGTTCTTTGCTTCTCCCCACAACAGTCTAACGGGATAGTGACCCCTGTGGTGAGCATTCGGGAAGGCTGCAGTGTATCAGAAGAACTATTTTGTGGGTCACCTGGGGTGAAATGCGGACTGTCATTAGCAGCCAAAGTGATCAACAGTGATATGAACCAACCAGGAGGGGCGGGTATTTCATGACAATGTTGGTCTCTACAAATTGATTCCCAGATAACACCTGTAAACTCAGAGATAGGTCTTCACTAAAGCGGCTTATCGCTAATGGAAATCCCATTTCTCTGCCCGCTGAAGTGAATGGATGCTCATTGCTCCTAATTTCCATTACATTGAAGATGGCCCATAACCTAACATCACCAAGAAAGAAACTGCCCTTCCTGTGAACTCTCCTGGCCTTGACTTAGGATTCTTCTGAACAGCTCATAGACCTGATTAGTGTTTCCCTGGGTGCTCACTCCTGATGAATCACCTCTTCTATGGAGACTGACTTCTGTTCACTGTAATACTCCTCCCATTGCACATTTCACGGACATTGGTGTACTGGTCAACGGGATCAAGAGTGGGAAAGATTGAAACCTAGAGCTGCAATGCTGAAAAGTTGAGGAGAAAAAAGCTAGGGATGTTCCATCAAGTTTTAAACAGGAGGTCTTTCCTACATGAGGCAGAGGTAGAAACCTCTGCATACATGGAAAAGACTTCTGCTGCAGATCCTTGGCAGTCTTAAAAGCTTATTCCCTGTAATCGTACTCTCTTCTCCCTCTTCGCAGTGCTGGTTAATGCTGAGTCTGCTGCTATAATCCCACACTGACATTGGTTCCAGGCAAAGTACCATACCAAAGAGAAATGTCCAAGCCACAACGATGGCTTCTGAAGCCCGATTTTAAATGCATCCAGAAGAGCTTCCCATATCTGAACCCTCATTTGAACTGGCAGTACTGTTATGATTCTACCACCAAAACATACCCCCTCAAAGAGATGCTGGGTTGTTCTTTCTTCTTTCATCCCTGCATCCCCCATAATTGTTGCTCTGGCATCAGGTTAGGACTAACTCATCGTCTCCAAGTCTACCAGTCTTGCCCAGGCCTCCCCCCCACTTTAATCTCCTATTTCCATCTCCAGCTGTAGGTCACATAGACACTTAACACTCAGCACAGCGCCAAATGGATTCTTCCTCTTGCCTATTAAATGGACTCTTTTCTGAGTTTCCATCTTAGCGAGGAAACAGGACTTAAACTTGACTCCAACCACCTCCCCAACTATCAAATCAAAATCAATTGTTGATTCTTTTACCTCTCCAATTTGTGGGATTTCCTTCTCCCTTCTCTCTAATGTGAGAGCTCCAATTTGAGCCACCACTAACTCTCCTTCATTAAAGCCCCTTCCTCATTCCTGTGTCTCCATTCTTGGCCCCTTAAATTCCTTACCTGCCTAGCATCCAAAGGGAACTTTGGCTTTAAAAGGAAAAGCTCATTTCACTTCTTCACACTTTCCCCACTCTCTACATTCCATCCTATCAAGGCATTAAGTGGAAGCCCACATCTACCCCAGTTCTTCCCGGTCTGATTCATATTTTTCCCCTTTGTCTTACCTGCCCCTATGCCATGCCTCATAGAACTCTTTTGGAATTTCCCCCCAAAACCTTGCTATCTCTCTCTGTGCTCCTCACCCTAAAGCCAGATTCCCCTCTCCTCAACCGATTCATTTCTTTCCGACTATTGAGACTCAGTTCAGCTGTCGCTTCTTTGGG
>PVHT021183524.1:14783686-14853419 GCA_004024745.2 Catagonus wagneri | reverse complement strand
CCCAAAGAAGCGACAGCTGAACTGAGTCTCAATAGTCGGAAAGAAATGAATCGGTTGAGGAGAGGGGAATCTGGCTTTAGGGTGAGGAGCACAGAGAGAGATAGCAAGGTTTTGGGGGGAAATTCCAAAAGAGTTCTATGAGGCATGGCATAGGGGCAGGTAAGACAAAGGGGAAAAATATGAATCAGACCGGGAAGAATGGGGGTGGGGTGGGGGCTTGTTAGACCCTTGTGGGGAGAAGCAAGGAACTGTTTGGAATTAAACCTATTTGAGAAATGCTGTGCTTATTACCGAAAGTGGCGGAGGAGGGCATATGAGAACAATAAACACTTTAAAAATATTTTCTAGCATGTGAAAAAAAAAATTACAGATAAACTATTAAATTTAAAAGTCTCAGAAGTTAATGTATTTTTCCATGTTTATGTTTATTTTTTTAGAGTATGACTCATAAATGTACAAAGATGTTTCAGATCAAGAAGTATTTTTTTAAAAAACTGAACTTTTAAAAATTTTTTAAAAAAGGATTTTTTTGTGCTTGTCATTAATTTTTCTCTTATCCCTTTTAGATATAACCACTTTTCTCCCCCTTCCAAAATTTCTGGTCTATTTTGGAGTCCCACTGATCACATGAAAAGGAGAAAAAACATAACATTACTTGATTTATACTACTTTATTTTTTTTTTCCTTTTTTGGTCGCACCAGTGGCACTTGGAAGTTCCTAGGCCAGGGACTGAATCTGAGCCATAGTTGTGGCCCACACCGTAGCTGTGGCAATGCTGGATCCTGTGACCAACTGCATCTGGGGCCAGGGAGTCACACAAGCACCTCTGCAGTGACCTGAGCCACTGCAGTAGGATTCTTAACCCACTGCACCACAGAAAGAACTCCTACACTACTCTAATTTGTTTTAGAATTTTTTCCCTTGTTCTTCTATTTCCTTTGGATTTGATTTGACTCAAGGCAAACGAGTGGAAACAACTGCGGACTAACTAGTGAATGTAGAAAAGAGCTGTAAACATACAAAAGTACAGAACTTAAAAGCACGTCCATTGAAATTAGATCACCCTGTCACTAGCCTTGCTTCACAAATGATGGTTCATGTAACTGTAGTGTAAATGTCACTTATCTGGTAGCTTGTAGAAATGCTGAATTTTAGGCTCCATTGCCTAGGTAGTAATTAGAACACCCTCATTATAATGGGTCACTGGGGCGTTTTATTTGCTCACAAAATTTTAAGAAGCATGGCTCTAAGGCGCTATATAGTGTCCCAGAAAGCTATGTGGTTCAAAATTGGGGGCAATTGGAGGGTGGAGATTAACCGTTCAATGAGCCATTAAAACAAATGTCCAGGTGGCCAAAATAATTGAAGAGATCACACAAAACCTACCTGGCAATTGTCGGAGACCTGATCCAAAAGATAAAGACCAAGAAGCAATTGTCTTAAGCACATATAATGTCCATCTCATATTGTCACGACAGGTATTCTGAGTTTTTAGCACAGATGGTTTGTTGTTCCTTTCACTGGTTATCGGGAAAGTTGTTGTTATTATCTTTTTCTTTTTTTAAGTAAAGTACTATGCTATTTTCTTCTACGGGTGAGACTTAAACGTAAAATTCTAATTTGTATCTGCTGTATTTAAAATAGCACTGTCTGAGGCCCTGCTGGGACTCGAACCCAGGATCTCCTGTTTACTAGATAGGCGCTTTCACTAACTAAGCCACAGAGCCAATTCCAGGCATATCTTGTGCTCATATATTATTTGGAAGAGATTTCACTTTCTTGTCTGACCAATGCAGTTCTCAAGAATTTTTGATCAAGGGAAGAGTCTTGAGACTATCAGGATTTTCATCTAGTTCTTTACTTTATCTCACTAAAACACTTTCTTAGCTACTGGACCCTTGAAATATGATCCAAATCATTTCACTTCTAGGAGGTTTTTTTTGGGGGGGAGGAAGTGCTAGGGTTTGGGTTTTGGTTTTGGTTTGTTTGATTGTTTTATAACTTATGAAATATATTTCTGGGTTTTGAATCTGCAATAGGGAGATGATGGTATCAGTTATTGACTAAAGCAATGAAGTTTGTTGGGAGGATTAACTGAAATGACATGAAAATCACTTGGCAAAGAAGAGACACTCAAACACTGGTAGTTTTATTCCCTTGGATGCTGCTAAGCTGTTGATATTTATCCCACATGAACTGACCATTTTCTCTTATTCAGGAGAGTGGCAATTTGCTGTAGCACATGACAGTATCTGGGTGGGAGCACTGGCCACCAGGAAAATCAGCCTTGTGAAGGCTTTCACTGGTTAAGGCTGAGTCATGCTCTCTATGGGTTGCAAGCACGGAAGATGCCCCAGACTCCAAAAAAGAAAAAGCCAATTTAGCTGAAGGTAGTAGAGGAAAAGTCCCAAAGATTAGTAAGGGTGACATCCAGCCCTGATCCTGCCAAGATGAAACTAGGGTCAAACTTTGTAGTTCATGAACAAAAGAGAAAGAGAGAGAGAGGGAGAGAGAGAGAAAGGAAGGAAGAAAGGAAGGAAGAAAGAAAGAAAGAGAAAGAAAGGGAAGAAAAAGGCAGAGGGGGAAGAGGCAACACAAGTAAAATAGAACATATACGTAACCAAGAAACTAAAGGCTGAACCTTAAAAGGAGAGAGTCCAGAGTCTGGTGAAGCAGGAGATGCAGAAGACAAATCTGAATACACCCGACTTATATGAAGTCTTAGCAATATTCCCAGTTATCTTCCTCCTTGGACAATTCATAATAATGATGTAATCAACTCTAAGTACATAGAAATATTAACAGCCTGTAAATACATTTCCAAACACAAACTCCTCTCTCTCTTCATATTTTGAGAAATGTAACTGCATTTGACAGGGGTGAAATCAAATGCTATTTGGTTCTCTGTACAACCAGAAATTAGTGGATTCTTGGGTAATAGCTAGGACTTCTAGTAGTTTTTTTTTTTTTTGTATTTTCATTGAACAGGAAAAGTGAAAAAGAGGACATTCTCGCTTTGATTCCAATCTTAAGGGGAAAGCATTCAGCCTCTCAACATTAAATATGTTAGTGCTCTTCTCTTCTTCCTCCTCCTTCTTCTTTTGTAAATAACGTTTATTTGATTAAGTAAAGTCCCTTCTATTCCTAGTGAATTTTTATCATGAGTAGATATTGAATTTTATTGAACACTTTTCTACCTCATGGGTTTTTTGTGCCTTGATAGTGTACTAATATAGTGAATTATAAAATATGAATTACATTAATTTTTGAATGTTAAAACAAACTGGGATAAATCTCATGCACTAATGACCTATTATCCTTTAGATAGATAGATAGATAGATAGAGATAGATATTGATATGTACGTTGCTGAATTTAATTTGCCAATATTTTTTAGGATTTTTGTGCTTATGTTTATGAGAGATATTTATTGGTCTATAGTTTCCATTCCTTTAATGGCTTTGTCTCATTTTGGTATGCATATTTAATATATATCCTAGAGGTAAATAAAAACCAGTTTCTCTCTGGGCCCATTGTCTTATTAACCAAATATAATACTGGTTGAACACTGGGTGAACTCTTTCCACAGAGTATGTATCCATCATTCAATGGCTCATGGCTGGACAGGAGTAGACATTAAATGTGTGATGGATATATTCCATTGGTGGTGATCTCAATGCATGTTTTTGAATATTGTAAGTTGAAATGTGCAAGTCCTGGTTTGAGGACCAAGGGCAAAGAGGAGTAATATGAACCACTGCTAAGTTCAGTAATATTTCCCATGAACTATAAGTGACTTATTTAGTGACTAGGACCACGATGTCATCTCAAGAAGGAACTTTGTATGTACTGCTTTTTCCCGAGTGCCTTAAAAAGCTCTCAATAAATATTAGACAAATTAATAAGTGCAGACTAGATTCAGAGTGTTTCAGAAGGATAGAAATGGAGGGTGAGGTTGAATATTTGAAGGGATTTTAATCTTGTATTTGCAGGTAACACTACTCATTAAGACTTTCAAACTTGTACACGTAAGACACAGATAAGATAGCTGTTTGTCTCCATACGTCAACTCTGAATTAAGTTCACTGGAGTTTGTTCTTAGTCACAATACCTATCTGTGTCTACATTTAGCATTTTTTTCTCACGTTGATTCTAGTGAGAGCACTTAAGAATTCTTGTTGGCTTCAGGTTCTGTGGTACAGTGACCAGCCCATGTATACAACATGTAAAAGACCATGGGTTTGATTCCCAGTGGAACTACAAAATTGTTCATGTTTCCATTCAAAAGAAAGATGGTGACCTTTATTTTGCCCCTCACAGATTGTAAGATAACCTAGAGACTAAACGGTTGCTTCTCCAGTTTCCTTTTCTGGGTACCCATTCAATCACATTGTGCAGTGTGGGGCCATGCTGACCTGAACTATCAGATAATCTCTCTGGTTTTCATGATGGCCCAAGAGGCAACAAACACAAAATATTTTAAAATAGTACACAGCTGGAGTACCCACTGTGGTACAGTGGAAATGAATCTAACTAGTATCCATAGGGATGCGGGTTCAATCCCTGGCCTCGATCAATGGGTCTAGGATCCAGTGTTGTCCTGAGCTGTGGTGTAGGCCACAAATGCAGCTCAGATCCTGTTGCTGTGGCTGTGGTATAGGCTGGCAGCTGTAGCTCCAATTCGACCTCTAGACTGGGAACTTCCATATGCTATGAGTGTGGCCTTTAAAAAAAGCCAAACAAACAAACAAAATAAAAAAAACCACAGCCAGTGCCTGGTTGAAAAGATTCTCATTACTTTAATTCCATAGCAGTTACAATGTTAAGTACTTATAATTGCAGAAACAAAGTTTACTTTAGCAAATTTAAGCATTACGGGTGGAGAAATGGAGCTAAAGAAAATTTCAAGTATATGAATTCAGAAACTGGAAGGCTCCAGTTTTCTTTTAATTAGATGTATGATTTTTCACAGAATCAGATTTTAAGGGGGGTGGGTCAGACATTCTTTTGTAATTTTGAAATGAAACCTAAACTTTCTCACAATGTTAGTGGAGTGAAAGTTGCTACAGCACCTATGTAGAAAAATTTGACACTACTAAATAAAATGGAAAACACTTTTTTAGGACTACAAAATTTTTCAATGTTTTATAATATAAAAATAATTAAAAGCCTGAGAATTGAGAATAATAGTAGCCACCTAGATCCAAATCTTTCCATATATTAAAACACACACACACAAAACCAAATAAAGTCACATCTTCTCACCAACTGGAAGACAGAGAGCACTACAAACTTCAAATTATTCTTACATAGAACTAAAAACATGCAATTCAAGCACACCTATCTCTCAAGAGTTCTCAAAGGCAAGTCTTAAAAACAACAGGATAGCCATTTTGGGGGAAAACAAAAACCTTTCACTTTTATCTCAGAGTATATGTGAAAATTAACTCAAACTAGATCATAGACCTAAACAAAAACACTAACTTATAAAACTCTGAGAAGAAAACATAGGAGAAAATGATCATGACATGGACTAGGCAAAGGTATTTTAGGATAACACTGCATGAACCCCAAAGTACAAAATTTTTTATTTTAAATGTTCTCCATCAAAATAAAAAACTTCTGCTCTTTGATGGATATCATTTTCATCACGAAAATAAAAAGACAAGCCACAAATTGTGAGAACATATTCAAAAACATAAGTGAGGAAAGAATGAGATCCAGAATATACAAGACAATACTAAATTACAAAAGCCATCAAAAGTATGGGCAAAGGACTTGAATAGACACTTCAAAAAAAGAAAATATAAAAAAAGAGCCACGAAGCATATGAGAAATGTGCATTATTCATTATGAGGAATACAAACTAACACCACAATGAGATAAAACTGAAATATAAAAGTATGACAATACCAAGTGTTGGATAGGTTTGAAGCCACAGGAATTTTCATTTAATACAGTGTAGAATGTAATATGGCACCACCACTTTAGAAAACATTTGGTAGTTTTTTATAAAGTTAAACATACATTTACTAAACAACTCAGCAATTCCACTCCTAGGTATTTACCCAAAAAGAAATGAAAACATGGGGAAGGATCAAGATAGCAGAGGAGTAAGATGTCCCGCTCACTTTCTCCCACAAACACATCAAGAAGGGAAAACATATATGATTGTTAATTTTATGTGTCATCATGGCTAGGCCACAGTACCAAGATATTTGATCAAACAATAGTTTAGATGTTGCTATGAAGGTACTTTTTGGATGAGATTAAGATAAAATCAGTAGACTTTGAGTAAAGCCTCTTACCCTCCATAATGTGGGTGGGCTTCATTTCAATCAGTTGGAAACCCTAGAAGTAAAAAGACTGCTCTATCCCAAGGAAAAGAATTCTAACAACAGACTGCCTTTTAACTCAAGAGGCTACATCAGCTTGTCTGGGTTTGATGAAAAGATGAAAAACATCTTTTCTAGGCTTCCAGTCTATTGAACTACTCTGCAGATTTTGGACTTGCCAACTTCCACAATTGCATTAAAATAAGTCAACTTCTTAAAATCTCTTCTCTCTCTCTCTTATATATATGTATATACGCATATATACATATTAAAATTATAAAAACTCCAGTTTCCCAGCCGAGTAGGGAAATTTTACCTACCACATGTTTCTTCCCTGTGAGTCTCCTTTATTTTTAACAGAGTACTTCTTGTCACTTCTGGCCACCAAATGTGTGGAGGTTTTTTTCCCCAGACCAAGGAATTCTCTGTGAAAACACCAGGGTGTCCTACAATGTCAAACCCGTACTATCTACCTAGAGATAGTGTCAAATCCTACAGGTTAAGGGCCCGATCCCATAAGACTGCCCACACTACACATACACACACACACACACACACACACACACACACACACACACACACTTTGACATCAGTATGAAAGTCAGATGGCTAACGGCCAGCCTTCCTCAACTCCCCCTTACCCTCATTCTGCCCATCTCCTCTGCCCACATAGTGCAACCTGGCACCGTCTTGCTCCTTAAAACCTCCCCTCTCAACTTTCTCCCCATGCCCATTGTTAACTATCTGTTGTTAACCAGGTAATTGCCTTGTTTGAATCTCTTTAATGTTTGTTGATGTCTCCAGTCTCCCACACATTTGCTAGCCTCCTGTCTGTCCACATTTACTTCCTCCCTCATGACAGCCTAAGAAATCTAAACCCAAACTTATCTTTTTCCTACTTAAAATATTTCCATGATTCTCCATTATGTTTGGAACCCTGTACATATCACATGACTGGATTATAAGCATATCCATGATCTACCCCTTCTCCCCAACCATGTTTGATTCCTTGAAAGTTATCCTAATAGATCTGCTCTATCTTCCAGCTGTTCTGTGCATGTGTTTTGTCTTTGGCCTGCAATCCCCTTCTCTACTTGGTTCCCAGAACACACACTTTAAAACAGAATTCAAGTTTCAAGTCATAGATAAAATGACCTTCTGCCCTGTTTCCATTCCCCTGGCAATTGTCATTTGTTTTAGAATCACTGACTTATTTACCAATCTCCCTACTAAATTGTAATCTCCAAAGCAGGAGTTTTCCTTGACCTCTGTATGAATGGTACGAAGCACAATACAGGACATATAGTCATTACCAGATAAATGTTAAATTGTCATGTGAAGAGCAGTAAAAATATCTAATTCTTTTCTTCTTGCCTATCCCATCCCCCACCTCTGTAAGATGGCAATCTTGGATTGTAGAATGCCTGTAAAAGTTGAAACAGCATGGACATTTAGAGTCATATATACCTGGGTTAGAATTCTAATTTTGGTGATTTGCTATAGTGAGGGATTCGTGAACACAGATTTTGGATCCAGTAGGATTTAAATCTCAGATCTAACCTTTACTAACTGGGTGAGTTTGGGTAAGCTTCTTAACATATCTTTCTGCCTCTGAATTGACACGTGTTAAATAGTAATTCCTATATCATAAACTTATTTTCACAATTTATTTTTATTTTATCAACCAATTTAAGATTGCTTATTTTTCTAATTAAGTCTCTTCCAAGGTATCCATAAAACAGGAGATGATGTAGTCACGGAGTAATTCTTTTTTTTCCCATCAGGATGATAAGTGCTAAGGAATATGTCATAGCTTGCTTATAGACCTCTCATTGATTATGGTCCAGAAGTCAGCTTAGGTATTTGCTGTTCCTTTTTTTCTTCCTTTGTTCTCAGGCCCAAGAGTCTTCCTGCCCTACCCAACCTATCTGGGAGAGATGCAGATGTAGAAGGTGGTTTTATAAGGTACAAATTAAAAGAAATAATGAGGTGTAGGCTTTGGTTGCCTAATTTAGCATTTCTGGCTCATACTGGCGATATCATGACCTATGTCATAAAGTGAAGAAGCAAGGTTGCACCACCTTGTTTTTCCCTTCCCTGGCTCTCCCATGGGTGCCTTCATGGGTTGACCATTGATCTTCAAGAAAATTCTGATTCAAGATCAAGTTGCATTAAAAAGTTCTCCAAGAATCAACTGAGGAAAAAAGTAGCAAAAAATGAGGTATCAGCCTTTCTAGGATACCAGATAAAGGGAACCATCATTTAGAGCCAAATAAAAGCAGGCTAAGATTTGCAGAGAATCTATTCCTCCTCTGAAAGACACAGCAAGAGGGTAAAGACTGTGCTTGTTGCTTCCCTGGCACATCTGTTTCCAGGAAAAGAGCAGGAGGCAGTGTCCTGACTGAGCTCACCCTTGACAGAGAGAGGAGTGGGCAGGGAGTGGAAGGCAAGTCTCTTCAATTCCAAAGGTTTGGTTCCACTCAGTTTCATTCTGCTATCACCACTAGATACTTTAGTCCTCCATCTTCCTATAGGATGTAGACTAGGACCTACAAGGTGAATGTGTAAAGCTTTCACCTTAGATCTGGGGTATTTTTGCTGTAGAGAACTAGAAGAGATTGGGGTGCTTCACTATCTGGAGGTCCAAATCTGAGTACAAATGGAAAGGAACCAGGTTATTTCTTGCGGGCATGATGCCTTCGGAAATGTCCTTTCTCCCTATTCTTTGGGGTTTTGGACTTTGCACCAATGGAAAATGAAGGGGCTGCCAATCTGAAAGCTCCTTTCCCAGCATAGCCCTGGGCAGGTGAAAAGAACATCTCAAAGCCAAGGCTACTGCCTGCCTTGATTGGTGCAGGTACAGGGGTGCTCTGAGTAAAGGGGGCCATCGAGGAGCTTCCAGACATAGTTTTTCTTGCAGAAATGCTGGTCTTCCCCAAGGCAAAAGGTGTGCCCTGGTTGTTTTGGCTACAGCACTTTGCATAGGGTGTGATGGTGCTAGTGGTCCCACTTGGCACTACTCCAATGCTGAATGCTTCAGAGTTGGAGCTCACACCAGAGGCAGTCACACTGATCTCAGACTCCCCACAGTCCATAGGGGTCACTAATCCCCCAAAGGCAAAAGGACGTGGGGCTGTGCTACCAAACACTGAGTCACAAGCCCCACTCTGGTGGGTTGGAGTGACAACTCCAAAACCATTTGTATTAGCATGACCAAAGGGAAAACCTGCTGGAGTGCTGCCAAAGTCTGACTGGAGACTGGCAGGGATGTGAAAGGTGGAAACTGATGGTGCCAGACCCCCAAAGGCTGAGTGTGTGGTACTGCTGAAGGATGGCTGCACTGGAGTTGGTATTGGAACTGAGGATGCCATGGTAGAGTTTCCAAAAATGAAAGAGTTACTGAAGCTTGGGCCAAGGGCTGGTTGCAGAGCTCCTTTCTTTTGCCCGTATGCAGTCCCAAGTGCAGACTGGGGAGTGGCTCCCAGGGATAGTGAGAAATGTGGTCTTGAGCTTGACCCTAATGGAACTGTGAATGCTGGGGTAGAATTGGAGATCCTGGATGACAGTGCAGACTGGTTGGTGGTTACTAGGGCTGAGGCTGACAGAGAGCTGCCCATAGCCCTAAAATTAGCAGCGCTCCTTGTAGGGGATATCTGGACAGCACTGGGAAGAACCTGACTAAAGATGGTGACTGTGTGGACAGTAGGAATGGTAGGAGGCTGGTGTGGTGTGGAAATGAAGCCTGTGGCTGGGGAGAAGCTGGTTGTGAAGGCACAGGCAGTTCCAAGAAGGAAAGCATGGCATGTGGAAGGGATGGAGTAAGTGTTGGTCATGGTACTAGTAACATTCACTACACCAAAATCCAAAGGTGGCTTAAAAGAAGAGTCTTTGGATGTGCTAGCTGGGGTGGTGGACATGACTACAGAGGTAGCCTTGACTAGGCCATGGAAGAGATGGGTAGAAGCAGGAGTAGGTGGAGGAGAGTTCTGCTTGATAGAGAAAGGTGCTATCATGGGCACAGTTTTAAGTGTCTTTGTGTTGCCAAAGATAGGCTTGAAGGTGGGTGTTAAGATACCCGGAGTGGAAGATGCTGCAGCTGTATCTGAAATTGTGAAATTTAAGGAGCCTCCAGCCTCACTATT
The DNA here is from genome assembly GCA_004024745.2 of Catagonus wagneri. Lineage (NCBI taxonomy): Eukaryota > Metazoa > Chordata > Mammalia > Artiodactyla > Tayassuidae > Catagonus > Catagonus wagneri. Next base: position 14,842,942 of record PVHT021183524.1, on the reverse strand, counting down.
GGGAGGGAGCCCTAAAATGGATTTTGATATGTGATCAGCAGAAGTTGCAACAAGAGGTGCAGATGTAGGAAGATGGGGAGTTGGGCTACTCATCAGTCCAAACGAAGTACTTTGCATAAAGGCAGGTGAGTCTCTGGGCATGGCAGCTTGAGAGGTTGAAGGTGGCCATATGGTGTCAGTGACTAGTGATGTGGGAGAAATAGGGACCAGAAGAGTGAAAGCTGCTGTGGGTTTTGAGTCTGAAGAGGTGTCTGAAAGGGGCTCTGATTGTGAGCACCCAGGTGGGGCCAGCAGGCTTGCTGTCTTCAGAGGTGAGTGGGCCACACTGATTGCCTCTCCAGTAGGTTGTGAGAAAGTCAGTGGACCTGGAGGCTTCTGCATTTTATTTAAGCTTTCCAACTGAGGATTGGTGTCCTGGGTTGAAGCTGTTTCTGCAGAAGGCCGAGTAAGAGACAGGGAAGGCTGAATACTAGACCCAGTCTCAGGGACAGAGTCTGTGGTGACCTCAGTCATGTCCTCTCTGGCTTTGTTTCTCCATTGGAGTGCAGCTTTCTTCACTAAGGCCAGGTCTTCAGGGACTGCATAACCAAGCTGGGGAGGTGGAGTCAGGGACAGCAGGTTCCCAGGACTGGATAGAGGCTGTGGAATCTGATTTTGCTGCCCAGGGCTGCCAGATGTTTCTGGGGATTCATCTTCTACCAGTGGGACTGGAGAGAGAAAGTGATGACATTTTCCTTTCTTTTTTACTGGCCACTCTGGGATCTGGAGTGACACATTGGGAATATTTCTCTTCCAAGGCTCAAAGAAATCTCTAGAAGAGCTGTAAGAACTTGTAATAGCATTTCTTTTGGAGCTAAGGGGGCCGCCTGTGTGTGTGCTGACCAAGGAGCCCCTAGAGGAACAACTGGACCTCTTATTGAAGGTGTGATCTGAGCTCCTAGGGTCAAGACTTCTCTTCAGAGGCCCAGGCCTGGGCACAAAAGAAGTGAGGACTCCATTTTTCCTTAGAGGCTTAAATGCAGATGGTCTAGTCTCTAGAATTCTTTGCTCACTGACCAAGCTCTCAGGAAACAGTGGTTGTTCCAACCTCACGTTCCCTTTCTTGCAGTCTCTGAGGGCCCTCAGCACTGTCTCCTTTGCACAGGGGTCTGGGTGCTTCTCAGAGGGTGAGGACACTGCAGAGTTGATTACCTCTGCTGGGGAAGCGGAGGGTGGCACTGTCAGCTCAGGAGGAGCGATCTTGATGGTCACTGGGCTCCATATTGCCCTGGGGTGCCGAAGAGACCAAATACTCCTCTTGAAGTAACTTTCCCACCAGTCCGAGGGAAGAGGCCCTATGATGGAATTCTGGGGCCTCTTCATGGGAAAGCGCCTCCAAGCCTCATTGACCACCCACGTGGTGGGACGGGTAGGATCCCAGTTCGGTGGCCTCCTCGCAGGCCTGTGCCGTGGGGCAGGGTGGGCGCGATGGATGTGCTGAACCCGGTGGACTTGGTGAAGAGGCCGAGCTGGCCGGCGGTTCACCGGCCTCTCTGACAAGTCTGGGCGGCCCGCTGCTGACGACGATGGCGAGGGTCCCGCCTTTCCCAGGAAACCGCCCATATGGAGCAAAGAGGCGGAGGCGCTGCCTTTGACTTAGGAGTTTCGGCCCCCAAGGTTTATGACCTTTGGTGACTTAGCCACAGCCCAAGAGCGGAGTGTTCGGATGACGGTTGGGATCCCGGCTCGAGGAAAGTGCAAGGGTCTCGGAGCGCTCCACAGCCTCCGGGTCTGGCATCCGAAGGTCAGCGCCGGGTAGAAGCAGAGGACACGCGGGACCTCGGCAGCCTCTGCTATTTTGAGGCCTAAGTTGGGCGCTCCGGCCTCTGTTCTCTCCTCTCCGGGTTGCAGCACACCCAGGAGAGGGATTCGAGAGGAAGCGCGCGGCCCAAGTTCACCGAGTCGCGGAGCTAGAGTCCTTCCCGCGCTGGGTCTTCAGACACCGGCTGCGGCCGGCCTGGAGGGTCCAGGCTCCCCGCCCCGGCGATTGATCTGTCTGTCCGCTAGTTCTCGGGAGTCGGAGTAGGGAGTGCAGCCCAGATGTCGTTCGTGGCGCCGGGAACGGTGGAGGCCGAATTTGCTGGTTCGGGATTCCCGCTCTTATCCTTTCCCTTTTCCTTTTCCTTTCTGCAGTCAGTAGATGTCAGTCGTTTGCCTCCTGGAGGACGAACTTCGGACGCACCCACCTCCCGGCCTCAGGTAGAGTCGCCTTCCTGCGGCCGAATCAGAGTCGCCCTCCGATTGTTTGCACTTTTGAGAATGCAGGCGCGGTCATAGCCTGGCGCGGTCTGGAGGCTCCGGAAGGTTTCTTGTTTATCGACCCAGATCCTCCTCAGGCACCTGGCTTAGTCCCTAGCTCCGTACACCCCCACCGTCTCTCCAGTCACGATTCTCACCGGGCCCAGTGGGGTTGGAGCTCCAGGAGGGGAGCGAAGTGGAAGATTTAATTTGCGGCTGAATATTCAGGCTAAGCCAGAGTGAACTAAATGACTAACTTTCTGAAAAATTCAAAAGCAAATAACTTTTAAACATTTCTAAAACAATTCCTTCTAATAACAATAAAATTGGCACGGACTGAATATGACTCTTCCAAGAAAGGTAATTTTAAGGTTGTCCGAGAACGAGTTCCCTACAAAACTCATACTGTCCGAAAGCTGGTTCTGTCATCTTACTTCATTGAGCTCTTTGTCCCTGAACTGGTATGTCTGCAGAATTTTATGCTAATGTAAGTTTATGCTTACAGTTTTTACTTGATCATCCTACTATTCTAATCTGCACCAAATGTAGGTGTAAATATTGAAATCTGAAAATCTAATATTTTATGAGACCGCAAATCTGCGTTATAATTCATTCTTTTGGTTTAAGTTATATTTGTATTTACTAATGGTAGGTAATCAAAACATCATAAGCAGACAATAAATTTGAAAACCCCTTTACTGGAAGATCTAACAGAAGTAGATGTGAAATCTGTCACCTCTTTCCCCATGAAATCACACACAATATACAAGACCACCTCGGCTGAAGGAGCGGAAGGACAGAATTTTACATTTTGGAGCAGTGTGCCATTTCAGATAGGTGGAAGGGTTTTGGAATTGCCTACCGGGGAAATGGCGGGGTTTCAGAGTAAGGTGGGTAACAAGACCCGAAACTAATGAGGATTCTCACACTGGTAAAACTGTATTTTTATTTAGTTATAATATATAATAAAGCAAGTTTATTTTTAAACACGGAAGACGTAGAAATCGATTTGGGTTTTGTGTGGAATAAAAGTTTAGCAAAGAAAAGTGTTTCTCCGTAGCAGAGGATGGTTTCGATCCATCGACCTCTGGGTTATGGGCCCAGCACGCTTCCGCTGCGCCACTCTGCTAGAGATGTAAAAGCTGTCACTGTTTTTCCCCTCCATGATTAAGTCACACTTCCTGCGCGGACAGAACATTTTCTTCTCTATTTCTTTTCGGACGGTTAACCATCTTCCCCTCCCAAGATTCACAGGAGATCCGCTCTTCCACAACCAGATGACCTCCGATCATCTTTTCCAGATCTGAATTTTACCAAACAGCCAGAGTGCCCAAGCTCATTATAAACACCCCAACCCTTGCATCCCCTTCCCTCTCCTCCCAGGAGCCGCTAGCCTCTCTGAGAGAGCAGAGGAAGAGCGCTCGGAGCAAAACTCTAAGTGGACCCTTCTCCAAGGGAATCTCAGGAATCATGGGGCAGGTTCTGCTGCCACTGGAGATGAATTGTTAACACGATTCCTCTCATTCCACCTCGTTTTTTTGTCTGTCAAAAAATCTCACAATCTTTTGGATAAAAGAGAGGTGTTTTATTTGCTTGCAAGGGCTGACGATTTTCACAAGACGGGGTCCCTGAAATAGAATTAACCCAATTTGTTGCTGAACTTATTACACAGGGGCCACAATTTCGACTGGATCTCGTTTGGGGTCGTTTTGACTAAACAAACAAATATTTTTAAAGCTAAGACCTTCCGTTTCCCGTGGTTTACACTAGAGAGCAGAACTTCGGGGAAGTTCCGGAACACGGCTCTCTTTGCAGCTGCCTCTGTGATGAAGCTAGACAGGGCCCCTCTGGAAGGTTGTAAACTTTTTTTGTTTTGTTTTGTTTTGTTTTTCTCCGTGTAGTTTATCTCCCCGTCCACAATAAACCTTAAGGAGTGACCGTTGAGTGGCAAGCGCAGCCGCTGGCACCACCCAAGGACCCTCTTCAGATCCCCAGCCACGCGTACGAGCAGAGTCCATTTATGCAGCTCAATCCTCTGTCTCCAAGAACTGGTGGGAACCAGCGCTTCCTGGCAGAGGCAGAGAGAAACAACTCTTGTCATCTTCCGCGTTTCCAACAAGGAGCTTCTCACTTAAAAAAAATTTTTTTTACATATTTTTATTTTTTAATGATTTTAGTGATGATTGTTATACACCTATAAATGTAATAAAATTCATTAAGTAATTTTTAAAAAAAGAGGCTCTCACTTGCAACAATCTCAAATATGTTCCTTCTTACGGCAGTCGAAGTGGGATGGATCTTCTGTCCCGGGAAGATTTTCTCAGGCCAAAACTGGTGGTCTTGAATTCTGATATGTTTTCCTAGAATTTACGTGAAGGAAGGAGGAGAAGGCTTCCCAGAGACAGGCAAGAAACGTGTTTCTCTTAAGTATACAGGGATATTCTGAATCCAAAGAAAACGGAACTCAGTTATTCCTTTTGGGCTCTTACCCTTCCCGATCTTTGTCATCTCAAGAAGATGCTGCCATCTTCAAACTGTATCCTCTCAAAAATCAGTATTTTTTTCAAAACGTTTCAGACTGCAACTCAGAAATATATTTTGTCACAACTCAATACAATATGCAAACATATCTATCTATAGTTATATAATATATATCTGTATAGTTAACTGTCTGAATATATCTATAACTATCATCTATATCCATTATCAGTATAACTATAAATAGATGATATATGATACATGGAGAGAGAGAGAGAGAGAGAGGGAGAGAGGCCAAACAATATTTTACTACATAGTTCTATTCTGATATTTCTTTCCTCTTATCTTCTATTTCACTTATTAAAATACAAGTCATGACCTTTTTTTTTATACTGATTTTTAGTTCAAGGAGAATTTTTGTTTAATTTACGTTCCTTAGGATTTTCTATGTAGACTCCTATATCATCTTCAAGTGGAATGAAAAGTACAATTCTTCCACAGAGGAGGGGAAAATGTATATTTCTAAAGAAAAATACAATCCACTGAACAAGCAATTACACCGTCGACACACAATTGAACAAAATTGAAGAAATGAATAGTAAAGTATGTCAATATTTCTGGGTAGGGTGATTATTTAACCTAAAGATCATAGAACAGTATTTGTGATATTACTTCCTACCATTTGTACTGATGATCATTAGAACATTACATTATCATGGTTTGGTGGAGAGCTTTTCCATTTACCAAGTAGCTCAGTTGTGAGAGTGAATGAGAAATCTAAGGGTCCTAACATGGTGAATACTTTACTCAATAAATATAGTTTCCAGTTTCTTTTCGAAAACATTCTAATCTAGAAAAATAGCTTTCTTGTTTGTCATGGGTTGTAAGTTTTGTACTGTGTTCCTTAGGAAGTCTCTATTATTAAAAACTGCTAGAATCACCTTCTTGGAACAGAATATCAAATCTCAGTTTCTGGTTAAGGCTGAAGGTAACTCAGCTGGTATTACCTCACTCTTGTCAGGGAGAATCATCAAACTTTAACCCTACCCAACTTAAGATGGGAAAAAGGAGCAACTCGCCTAGACAGGGACTTGGACCCTGGGCCCTCAGATTAAAAGTCTGATGCTCTACCAACTGAGCTACCCAGGCTCTGAAATACTATGTTTACTTTGTGTCCTTTGTAGAGTCCTTTGTGTTTTTTTGTTTGTTTGTTTGTTTGTTTTGCTGTAGTTTTTTCTTTTTTTTTGTAGGGGGATGGGGTGGGAGATAGGGCCTCTTAATTCCCAAAGAGAATTTCTACAAATTTGATATTCCTCCTCACAGTTTTTTCTAGTGGACATTTTAACATTTTCCTTCATAAGTTTCAATTTTTCTGAAAGATATATAGTGATTTGTATCAAAGGAATCTTAAAACTACCATAATTTAAAACTTATCAACATCTTTTAGGAGAGAAGAGAAAGCCCTTATTAAACTTATGTGAGAGATTTTATATTGATATTTTAGTTCCTTGAATTCATTATTTCTATCTTGTGCCTCTCATTGAATTTTAACCTAATACATTATTTTATAGTTAATCTTTTTTTAATCTTCCTACCATGTTTCTCTGTACCAAATACAGGTATAAACATTGAAATCTGATGTATGTTATTTCCTTTGACCTCAAATCTATATTAAAAATACTTCTTCCAGGTTGTGTTATATCTGCATCTACTTGTACAAAATCAGTCAAGGCATAATATAGATAATAATTTGAAATTACTAAAGTCCAACTGTTTTCCAAAGTAGTTGTACATTTTAGACAATAGTGGGGAATGAAAGTTCTTATTATGTTACATACTTGCCAATTTTTATTGCTTGTCTCATTAAGCTTAGTGGAAGATTAGTGGTATTTAATTATAGGACAACTTACATTTCTCCTAATTTCTAATAAAGTTTATTGCTGTAGTTTTTAAAAATATGTCCACAAATTCTTCAGCACTCCTCATATTAAAAGATGGAGTCTGATACCCCTCTCCTTGACTATGGGCTGGATTTAGTGAGTCACTTCTAAGAAACAGAATGCAGCAGAAATGACACTGTGACATTGCAAGCTAAGTAAAAGACAAACATCTGCCTGACTCACTCTCTCATAGAAGCTATTGCTTTCATAGAGTCATGGACTCATAAAAGTTCTTTATATACTATATTCTATATTTTCATGTTAGTCCTGTAAATTATTCATGTTGCAAATATCTCCTCCCATTCTGTGTTTCATTCTTTTGTAGGGATTTTTTTTTTATGACTGGAGTTGCTCATTTCACTTAAATTTGTAAACATCATATCACTAAATTTATCGATTTTCCCCTTCTGTTTAGTGCTGTTGTGTCTTATTCCTTTAGAAATCCTCTCCTATCCCAAGTCCTCAGGATATTTTTTGATATCCTTTTCTAAATGCTTTATACTTTTGCCTTTTATATTTTAGCATTAATGCAGCTAGAATTAATTTTTATGTGTGGTGTATTTTTTCCATATAGATATCTAATTACACAAGCAAAATTTATTTAAGCCTTTCCTTTCCTTATTCTCCACAGTACCTTATTATAAACCAAATGTGCTCTTTTTTTTTTTTTTCTGTTCCACTGGTCCATTTGTCTATCCTTGCATCAATACCACTCTCTCTGAGTTGATATGACTTTAAAGAAAGTTTTCCTATATGGTTGAACAAGAGCTTGAAATGAAATAGCCAAAGCAATATTGAAAAAGGAAAATGGAACTGGAGGAATCAGGATTCCTGACTTCAGACAATACTACAAAGCTACAGATATCAAAACAATATGACACTGGCACAAAAACAGAAATATAGATCAATGGAATAGGACTGAAAGCCCAGAAATAAACCCAAATAACTATGGTCAACTTATCTATGACAAAGATGGGAAGAACATAAAGTAGAGGAAAGATGGTTTCTTCAATAAGTGTGCTGGGAAAACTGGAAAGCTACATGTAAAAGAACAGAAATTACAATATTCTCTAACACCAAACACAAAAATAAACTCAAAATGGATTAAAGACCTAAATGTAAAGTGACACTATAAAACTCCTTGAGGAAAACAAACGCTCTTTGATATAAATCACAGCAACATCTTGCTTGATCCACCTCCTAGAATAATGACAGTAAAGACAAAAAGGGGGGGACCTCATTAAACTCAAAAACAAAGGAAACCATTAAAAACATGAAAAGACAGCCCATAGAATGGGAGAATATTTTTGCAAATGATGCAACCAACAAAGACTTAATCTCCAAAATATACAAACACATACATCTCAACAGCAAAAAAAAAAACAAACCACCCAATTGTAAAATGGACAGAAGACCTAAATACTAATTTCTCCAAAGGAGACATACAGACGGCCAACAAGCGCATGAAAAAATGCTTAATGTCACTAATTATTACAGAAATGCAAATCAAAACTGCAATAAGGTATCACCTCATACCAGTTAGAGTGGCTGTCATTAACAAGTCAACAAACACAAATGTTGGAAAGGATGCGAAGAAAAGGGAACCCTCCTTCACCACTGGTGGGAATGTAAATTAGTACAACCACTATGGAAAACGGTATGGCGGTAACCCAGAAAACTAAATATAGAATGACCATATGATCCAGCAATCCCACTCCTGGACATATATCCAGACAAAACTTTCATTGCAAAAGATACATGCACCCCTATGTTCACTGCAGCACTATTCACAGAAGCCAAGACATGGAAACAGTCCAATGTCCCTCAACAGATGAATGGATTAAGAAGATGTGGTACACATATACAATGGAATACTATTCAGCCATAAAAAGGACAAAATAATGCCATTTGCAGCAACCTGGACGGAACTAAAGATTCTCATACAAGTGAAATAAGTCAGGAAAAAAAGAGAGAGACAAACACCATATGATATCACCTATATGTGGAGTCTAAAATATGACACACACAAAATATTTTTTAATAAAACAAAATATGGCACAAATGGTCTATCTACAAAACAAAAACAGATCATGAACATGGAAGGCAGACTTGTGTTTGCCCTGGGGGGAAGCGTGGAGAGAGGAGGCACACGGGGAGTTTGGAGTTGGTAGATGCAGACTTTTACATTTAGAATGGGTGGGTGATGTGGTCCTACTGTACTGCACAGGGAAGTGTGTCTGGTCTCTTGGGTTAGAACATGATGGAAGATTTAAAAAAAAAAAAAAGAATGTGTGTGTATAGGTGGCTGGGTCACTTTGCTGTATAGCAAAAACTGAAGGAACACTATAAATCAACTATACTTTAAAATTTGTAAAAAAATAAAAAATACAAAAATTGGGAAAAATAAACACCAAAATATAACCACATCTTTCTATGCGGATATATACATAGTGTACTCACTGTTTTTAAATTGTTTTTTTACTCCCTATCAACTAATTCTCACTAAATGTTCTTCTATACAATTATTTTTTTCTTTTTGTTTTTAGCCACACCCATGGAATGCAGAAGTTCCCACGCCACAGCTGTAACCAAAACAACAGCTAGGGATCCTTAACCCACTGAGCTACCAAGGAACTCCTACAGTTGTATTTTTACACTGGGGTCTTTAATCCACTTGAGATATTTGCTTATTATAATGGTTAGCTACTTGTCTGAGAATTGTTACTAAGCTAGCCAACAACTCCTAATTTGGAATTTCATATGCCAGATTCTTTTAGGTACTGCGCCTGTTTCACAGTCTTCTTTTCTGCTTTATTTATCTAGTGCTTTTGCAGCCCCACCTCCCATAATAATAACAAAGGCCACACATGCAGCATATGTAAGTTCCCAGGCTAGGGGTTAAATCAGAGCTGCACCTGCTGGCTGCAGCAACACAAGGATCAGAGTTGCATCTGCAACCTATGCTGCAGCTTGTGGCAATGCTGCATGCTTAACCCACCTAGAGAGGCCAGGGAAGGAACCCTCACCCTTATGGACAATGTGTTGGGTTCCTAACCCACTGAGCCATGATGGGAACTCCCTGGAATTATTGTATTTTGTTAATATTTTGCCTATTATCTTTTTTCTTTCATATTAAATTTAGGAATAACCTAAAATTAAAATTCCTAATTAATATGACTTTAACTGACATTTTTTCACTCATTCCCCTATAGGTACAAGCTAAGATTCCTTATGTACTAATTAACTTTTTGTCACTATAAAATGTTTAATGATTTTTTAATGGTTTTGTCTATTTCTTATTAAATCCATTCCTAAATATTTTATGTTTCTATAGCTACTGTGAATAAAATCGGTTTTCCATTACACTTTTTTAAAATTTTTTTTAACTTAATGAATTTTATTTCAATTATAGGTGTACAAAAATCATCACAAGTCAATTTGATAGATTTTGTGTCCCAAACCCACAGTGCATCTCCCCACCCCCCCAGACTGTCTTATTTGAAAAACCAAGGTTTTCCAAAGTCTGTGAGTCATTGTCTGTTCTGCAAAGAAGTTCATTGTGTCTTTTTAGTTTCCACATGTAAGCGGTAGCATTGGGTGTTGCTGTCGAATTGTCTGACTGTCCATTACACTTTCAAATTAATTATTGTTAGTATAGTGTATTTGTGTTTATAGTACTATTAACTTTATTTTGTAACTGCTCTCAAAATTGTGTGAATGGGTTACTCAATCTTTTGGGGAGAAAGTCTATAGCTTTCACAGGTTATTGAAAGAATACATAAATTCAGAAAAGCTTAAACACTGCTGCCTTTAAGTCCAGGTTTTCTCAAAGCTTGTGTAAAAAGTCCATTATTCTTTATGTGTGAACAGTCTTCTTGGACACCAAAACAAACTCCAGATTTTGAAGGTCTGCCCTAGACTCAAAAACCATACATTGAATAAGTTCCATAAGTGTTTTTTTTCCTGCCCCTAGACGGTAAATATTAAATCACAGGCTTCTGAGATAAATTTTCATATTTTTATGTCCTTGTCTCTTATCCACAGGAATAAGTCAGATGAAAGTTTTCTAGATGCTCTGAATCTCAATATTTATTCTCATTCACATGGTCTTTACATGTTTAAGTGTGTAATAACTAATGCACTTCCCAATTACATCTTTTCTTGATATGTCCAAGATACATTTCTAGTTCCTTTTCATCTGGGATATGATAGTAATGATATTCAATTTAGTAGAGAAAGCCGAGAAAGTTATAAGATTAAATTTGAATGAATTCTAGATAAGCTAGTTTTATATACTAACAGTTTGATTCTTTTTTTTTTTCCTGAGGTTTTATCCAGCAACATGTTCTTAACATCCCAACTTTTCTACCTCAATAATTCATAGAATTTATACTACTTTATCTCATTATATTCTTCAATATTCATGATATGTTGAATTTTGGAGAACCAATACAAGGGTAATAAATAGCATATAAGGCATGTGGTTTATATCTTCATTGACTCCTTAATGATACTATATCCTCAAATTGTGAATCACACTTGATGTAGAATAAGAAGTCCCAATTTAAGAACCATATCTACAGAAACCTGTAATAGCAATAAAAACAATAAATATGGTTCTTAAAAAATAAAATAATCAGGGCTTCAAATATTTCAAGTGAACAAATTAAGGTCTAAAGAGGTAAAGCAACTTACCCCCAAATAAGTAATAGACTTAGTTTGTAAGAGAGATGAGATTAGAATCCAGGACTTCCAAAACTCAGAAATGTGTGCTCTCCACTAAACTATATGGTCACTGTAGGTAGCTGACAGTTTTCATGATCCTTCTTCTGTTTCCCTCAGAGGGGTCTGCATACTAGCCAAACTCCCAAGGCATTCAGAGAATTTCTCTCCAGTGTGAAGTTTTTCTTGTTAAGCAAATGAAGAGTTTTATCTAAAGGTTTTTCTACTCAGTATGTATATTTGCCTTTCCTCCATTATGAATTTTCTGGTGTTTTGTAAGATATGTGATCTAGCTAAAGACTTTCCCACATTCATTACATTTGTAGAGTTTTTCTCCAGTATGAGTTTTCTGATGTTTTTTAAGGTCTGTCTTCCTGCTAAAAGCCTTCCACATTTATCACATTCATAAGTTTTCTCTCCAGTATGAATGATCTGATGTTGAATAAGGCCTGAGCAGTAACTAAAAGCTTTTCCACATTCATTACACTTAGAGGATTTCTCACTAGTATGAGTTTTTTGGTGATTTGTGAGGTTTGTACTCTGACTGAAAGCTTTTCCATTTAAATTACATTTATAGGGTTTAGCTCCAGTGTGAGTTCTCTGATGTTGAATAAGCGCTGACCTATCACTGAAGGCTTTTCCACAGTCATTGCATTTGAATTCTCTTATGCTGAATAAGGGCTGAACAGAAACTGAAAGCTTTCCCACAATCATTATATTCACAGGGCTTCTCTCCAGTGTGCGTTCTCCAGTTCTGAATATGCCCAGAAGGGTCACTAAAAGCTTTCCCGAATTCATTACATTTGTAAGGTTTTCCTCCAGTATGAACTTTCACGTGTTGCATAAGGAATGAACTCTGGGTAAAAGTTTTCCCACATTCATTACATTTATATGGTTTCTCTCCTGTATGACTTCTCTCTGATGCTGAGTAAGGTATGCACTTCTGCTGAAGACTTTCCCACGTTCCTTACATTCAAATGGCTTCTCTCCAGTATGAGTTCTTTTAGGTCGAATAAGAGCGGAGTAGTTACCAAAGGCTTTCCCACATTCATTACACTCACAGGGCTTCTCTCTAGTGTGAGTCCTTTGATATTGAATAAGGGCTGAACAATCACTAAAGGCATTCCCATATTCATTGCATGTGTATGGTTTCTCTCCAGTATGCGTTTTCTGATGTTGAATGAGGTCTGAACAGTAACTGAAAGCTTTACCACAATCATTACATTCAAAAGGTTTCTCTCCAGTATGCTGTGTTTTGTGCCCAACTACTTTCCAAATGCTAAGAAACACGCCCAAGATGTTACTTGATCCTGTAATAATAATTGGGCAGAAATGGGAGTGGCCACAGGAGAGTAGCGGTATCCAGGGGATTTCCCAGTATGGTCCAGATCAACGTGATATCTCCGTGGTGACAGAGGTTTACCTGAATAATTTGTAAATAGCAAAACTACGGTAAGAGTCCTCATCTGATCAGTCCAGTTCTTTTCCTACTCTTCCTCATTGTGGTATTTTTTGGATGCATATGTTTGCATATACAATCTAGCTCAACTGCCTGATTTTGCATAGACTTCTGTATATCAGTGAGGATACCTCTGAGATCCAGTCCCTTCATATTTAAAATAGAAAATAAACCAGGTGCCATCTGTTGGTAAGGTATGGCCTTGATGTTTGTTGTTAATTCTTTCTTTAAACATTTTTTTTTGGTATTTTTTAAATTACAGTTGAGTGCTTCTTGTTCACTCTAACCGTGATGAACGTCAAGGCAGCTAGTACTGAGACACACATCGGGTGCTGTGACAAGTTAGCAGCGCACAGAAAACTACAGTCCCTGGTGCTGAATAAGGGCCATTGTCTCTGGGTCACTTAAAATGTCTTAGGCTCTTCAGTTTTTTCCTAAATGGATAAGCCTGAGGCACATCAGTGGATTTAGGGGATTGGCTCTCTACATTTCTTGATTCTTATTTATAAACATGCCTCTCATATCTTTTCATTAAGAATGGAGAGAATTTGCGGCCCTCTCAGGTGTTCTCCCACAGTAAATCTTGGAGATTGTTCCCTAGTGGTTCCTAAGGTGGTTGTGAGGATTAAATGATTTGGTAATGTAATGTTGCTGAGTACACAGCCTAACAAATGACACAAGGAGCATCTCAAGGAAATTGGGAATAGCTAAGGGATAGTTAAATGTAACTCAGAATTAATTATCTAGGACCTCAATACAAACTGCCACGAATATTCAAAATAAAGCAAAATAAGAAAAATACAAGCAATCCTACTTGGAAAAATTAGAAAATCATTGTCAAAATAAAACAAGCATGATTAAACTTTATAACCTTTAATGTACATATTTCCTAAGATGGAAATATGTACATATATATATGTGTGTGTGTGTGTGTGTGTGTGTGTGTGTGTGTATGCATATGATGTGTGTGCAGAGAAAGAAATGGATGCTCCTGAACTTAAATCTGGATCCTGTAGATATACAAATCTAAATAAAGATCTAGTTTTACAAACTTCTAAAGAATGTTATAGATTTTAAAGAAAAAAATTATCTGGAAGAGAAATAATAGCAATTATTGCACAGGCTATTTAAATGAATTTTTTTCGATCCTGCTGTATAGCACCAGGAACTATGTCTAATCACTTGTGATGAATCTATACATGCATGTGTAACTAGGTCACCACGCTGAACAGTTGAAAAATTGACAGAAAACTGTAAACAAGCTATAATAGAAAAATTAAAAAAAAATAAATGAAATTTTTTCAAATATTTGTTGATGTATAATTTTTAAGTATAGAGGTAAAATGACTTGACAAATGTATACACTTGAGTAACCATCTCTCAAGTGATAAGAGAGATCTCTCCCTACCGAAAGTTTCTCTGAGAACTATAAAACATTAATCAAGGAAATTAAAAAGGATTCAAAGAAATGGAAAGGTATTCCATGCTCCTGGACTGGAATAATTAATATCATTAAAATGGCCATATTACACAAAGCTATCTACAGATTCAGTGCAATCCCTATCAAATTATCCAGGACATTTTTCACAGAATTAGAACCAATAATCCAAAAATTTATATGGAACCATAAAAGACCCAGAATTGTCAAAGCAATCCTGAGGGAAAAAAAACAAGCAGGAGGCATAAATCAGACTTCAGACAATATTAAACAGCTACAGTAATCAAGACAAAAATACAGTTGACTCGTAAGTCTTATAATGAAAAATTTACATAGTATTTTATTTGAAGTTATGTCTCTTGGCACCTGTTAACTGATTTTGCAAAAGAAAACTGGCATTATTGATTTTTACATACTCAAACTGCCCAAAATACCAGTTGTTAGAACTCTACTAAAATAACCACAATGTCAGTAACCCATTAACAGATAGATTAAATTTAAGTTAATTGAAGTTTGGCTTGTATCTTCATTTATTATCACTGAATATGGGCATAAAGATTTAGAGAAATTGTTTTTGCATATTGCAGCTATTTCTATTGTCAATATTTGGCTGTATTATAATTATTGCTGTGTCATATAATTTAGAATGTATTTTGAGTTGTATTTGAAATTACACAGATTAACAGTCAGCTAAAACTAAATAGAAATGAATTTTAAGGAAGAAGCAGAGAAATTCTGTGAAGTAACAGCAAGAAGTAAACCAAGTCTTCCAGTTCTACCATTTTTAGGTGATTTCTGGTTTTATTCTTCTATGTTATATGTATTGCAAGGAACTCAAACTTATTATCATCTTATCTTTCTAAGGCCCAATCTCTTAAAAGAGACATGATGCTTTGTAAACCAAGTGCCAAGTAATAAGAAATAGGCCTGAAGATATGGTACCTTTGTCTTTCCCAACCTTCTATTTGTTCACTGGTATGTGCAAAGGAGAGAGGATAGAGTTCAAAGAGTACATACCTACATCCTGCAGAAATTTATTTTTGTGAATAAATCTTGAAAATCACTCTCTTTCCATATGTCTTTCCCCTTAGATAAAACCTTAAGGAGTTAGGGATGAGAACGTAAAGAGAAGCATAGTGATGGAATTGCTCTGTTAAAGGGATTAGTTATTTAAAAGGTATCCTCTTGCTCCCACAAGTCCTGGTATTGTCTCTGTTATGGATGAGAAGACCCATATATTACATGCACTCCCAACTTTTCTGAATAGAACTTAGAGATATAGAATTTGAGATGCTCTTCTTCATTAAAGGCATTTTCTCAATTTTATTGAGGCAATTCCATTTCCAGTTGGGGCATTCCCATTTTTTAAAGTCTTGAGAAAGCTTTTGTGGAAGAATACAACAAATCTGGCCCAAAGTGTATTAATGATACAAGCACTTATTACAGAGTCTTTACAAAGCCCAAGTAAAAAGTTGTGAAGGTATATCAGAACCATACAATACCCGTCCTCAAGTATCTTACAAATTTAGTTGTCTCTGCTCACAACATAAACTTGTTCACCTTTCATGAAACATCGTCTTATTTAAACTTTTCTTATGTTATCAGTGAAATCTGTGGTTTTTGATGATGACTGAAATTTACCAGAAGTCATTAGGACTCATCACATTCACAGAACTTCTAGAAAATGTGAGTTGGCAGCTGTTTAATTGTACTTTGGCTGAAGGCTTTTCACACTGAAGGCTTTTCACACATTCAGAGTCTTTCTCCAGTGAGCATTCTTCTGATGTTTGGTGAGACTTGCACTCTGGCTAAAGACTTTGCCACATTCACCACATTCAGGGTTTCTCTCCAATATGGACTCTCTGATATGCTGTAAGTGTGAACTCCAGCTGAAGGTTTTCCCACACTGCCTACATTTATAGAGTCTCTCTCCAATGTGAGTTTTCTGATGTTTGGCAAGATTTGCACTCAGGCTAAAGGCCTTCCCACATTCATTACACTTATAAAACTTCTCTCTGGTGTGTATTACTTCATGTATGGTAAGGTGTGAACTCTGGCGGAAGGCTCTCTCACATTCTTTACACCTGTAGAGGTTCTCTCCGGTGTGAGTTTTGTAGACTTTGGTAGAGTGATCTCCACAGGCCTTCCTGCAGTCAACACATTCATAGAGTTTCTCTCCATTATGAGTTCTCTGATGATGAGCCAGGGATGATCTTTATCCAAAACTGCTGCCACACTCATCACATTTACAGAGTTTCTTTCCAGTGTTTATTCACTGACGCTGAATATGAGCTGACTAGTTTCAGAAGACTTCCTTACATTCTTTGCATTAGAGGGTTTCTCTCCAGCGTGTATTCCTTCATGTTGAATAAGTGATGAGCTCTGGTTGAAGGACTTCCCACACTTATTTTACTCACAGAGTTTCTCATCAGTGGGAGTTCTCTGATGTTTAATAAGAGAAGAAAAGAACTTTTTTTTTTTTAAGGCCACATCTGTGGCATATGGAAGTTCCTGGGCTAGGGGTCCAACTGGAGCTGCAGCTGTCAGCTTACACCACAGCCACAGCAACACCAACGTGGGATTTGAGCCATATCTGTGACCTAGACCATAGCTCACAGCAACACTGGATCCTTAACCCACTGAGCGGTGCCAGAGATCAAACCCACATCCTCATGGATACTAGCCAGGTTCTTAAGCTTCTAAGCCACAATGGGAACTCCAAAAGAACTTCTGTTGAAAGTTTTCACATAGGCACTGCACTTGAAGAGTTTATCTCCACTGTTGATTTTCTGATGCTGAGAAAAAGTGAAATTCTCACTGAAGATGTTCAATTGTTACATTCAGAAGATTTCTCTCCAAAATGAGCTAATGAAGGATGAATCTTTGGATAATTATTAAGAATAGTAACAGAAAGTTTTCCCACATTCTTTACATTTGTATTGTTTTCCACACTGTATATTTTGTTTCATTAGTTCTGTATTCTGTTTCAAAATATCTTTAGTCATGTCACATTTAAGTGGTTTCTTTCCTATCAGAATTTTTTGTTGTGTAATAAGAAATATTCTCGAAATTTTCTCTTGCCTGGTCCCTCCCTTTTTGAGTATTTTCTTACTAGCAGTTGACATTTGGATCCCATACTCTGCTGGTCTCCTTCTTGGCTCTCCAATCTATTTTTTACATTCCCCATTTTCTCCCAAGTTTAAGTTCCAAGGACCATCTTTGGTGGTTCTTTTCATTATTACCCCCAAGCTTGTTGTATTCAGAAACACCCTGGTTTTCAATAGACTTTCTGGTCTCCAGACTATTTTCCCAGCCCGAAAGAAAAAATTTTAAACATATCTTTCTTGCACTGAGTGACAGAAACTGGTGAAGATGAAGTGATATTGTGAAAATAGAGGTACATAGGCTTTTACACTCTGAAATATGTCTTTGTACATAACAGCACAGAGGAATGGGGAAGGAAAAAAGGTATACACAGGAAAGGAGGCTACATCAATCTATACATATAATTCAAAATGTGAGGCAGGTGATCTGGTGAGCCACATCATCAGAAATTAGACAGATGGACCACACAAAAAAGAAAACTGTCATTCAATTTGTAGGGAAATGATTGGGGGTAGGGGATAGAGGGATAGCAAAGAGAATACTGGAAAGCTGGAGACAAAGCAATGGCTCAGATATGTTTGGGCACTTACTTTACTTTTTGCAGTCAAGTGAGAATATCACTTCCTGTGAGTTCTTTAATACCAGAATTAGAAAAGTCCAGTCTGAGTAAACATTTCTTTAAATGAAAGTACCAGGCTTCCTAAATAGTATAAAATTATGTGGTACAACATGAAACTAAGCTTTGTGATTTGAAAACTCCACTGTGCAAAACAATGGTATCTGGCTTTTGTTGGGGGATTCTGGGGAATGTGATGAGCCACAGTGGGATATGTTACATCTGCTCATGCTCCATAGGACCACCTAAGTTTCAGGCTTGAAGATAGTTGGCTAATTAGTTTAGAAATTTGCAGGGTTTCTTTTTATTTGGTAGGAAAGCTCTCTTTCCCCCAACCCCTAGCCTACTTGAAGCATGCATATGTATAATCACTGTGGGAAGGAATCTGAGAATAAAATTTGGGTCTTTGTGCCTAAATTATGTTGAGTCTCCTGACTAATTTCATAGCTGGCATTCTTTCCTCACTGCAGCCATCTAGACTCTCCCAATCTGTTCCCTACAATCTCAAGGTGACAGTTGTGCACACAGTAGGGTTTCATAACCATGGACCATACACAAGTCTAGGTAGGTGGTGAAGGCTGCTATAGCATTCCAAAGTGTAAGGGATCCAGTCTTCTATCTTATTGGTCCATCATGTGTAAACTTGACCTCTTAACACAAGATGACTACAGGAGGACCAAAGGGATAAAGGAGGGCAAATATCAGCCATTTCTTCAAAAAGTTTCCCATTAGCTGCCACCTGACGCTTCTGCATATATCCCATTGACTAGAATTTAGTCACATAGAACCCTCAGAAGCAAAAGAAGCAAAAAAAAAAAAAAAAAATTGCCTTTATTCTTGCTGGATACATGGAAAGCTACAATTCAGGGGTTCTCTTAGTGAGGAAGAAAAGGGATATAAATATTGGGAGAAAAGCACAGTTTCTATCATTGTGTTTCTTAAAATTCTCAGGTTTTTCAAATTCTATGCATCCTTCATGTCTAAACATAAATTTCATCTACCCTTTGAAACGTTCCCCGATCCCTGGCAGTCAATACTCATACCTTCCATCTCAGAATTCCTGGAGCACTTTCTCTCTGCACCACTTCTTTCAAAAACACTAATTATTTACCACCTAAGATAGCTACCATGGTATACTTTTATGTTTGACTTCTCATTTCAGATGCCATTTTCTATAAGGGTAGAAATTCCACTTCTTCTCTAGTATTTCCAAGAAAACATGTAGCTGATACTTAATAAATGCCACTTTAATGATTGTCTTCCATAAATGTATGGTAGGCAGAATTCTAAGATGCCTCCAAAGATTCCCAGTCCTATTGTATTAACCCTGTATAATCTCTTCCTTTTTCCTGTGACTGTAATGGGGTAGCCATTCCCTTGATTAGGTTACATTACAGAAGAGTCTATGGGAGCAGACTGGACAGATTCTCCTTCTGGCTCTGAAGAAGCAGTTGCACACTATGAAAGGGCCATGTGACTAGGAATCAAGTACAGCCTCTAGTTGCTGAGAACAACGTCCAGCAAATAGCCAGGAAGAAAATGGGACCTCGGTCCTATACATAAGGAACCAAGTTCTGCCAAAAACTAAATAAGCTTAGTCCTAGTCTCCAGAACTGTGAGAAAATGAATTTTTGTTGTTTTTAACAACTGAGTCTGTGGTATTTTGTTACGGCAGCCCCAGGTGACTAAAACTTTGTAGGTATATATATCTATAAATTTGTCTCCTGGTTCCTGTGAAAAATAAATAAATAAATAAATAAACAAACAAACAATCTTAGAGGAGAATCTCAAACCTCAGATGAGATTGTGGTGCCAGCTGACATCTTGATTTCAGCCTGTATTAAACCCTAAACACAGAACCCAGTTGAGCCCTGCTCTGACTTCTGACCTACAAAAAATGTGAGACAATAAATGGGTGTTGTTTTTAGCTGCCAAAAGTGTGGTAATTTTTTATGTAGCAACATTAACCTAACACAAAATGTTTAATGGATGTATAAATATATGAATGAGTTGAAGAGGTGATGGTACTGTTGAGAGGGAGCTTTTCCTACAGAACCTACCACTTACCACAAATTAAGATTTGATTTCAGAATTATACATATAGAAACATAAATTTTAAGGTGAGAGAATAAGATTTTGTTAGTGCTCTGAACACTGGAATGACATTTCTGATAGGAACAAACTCACATTTGCCTGGTGTCCTGCAGTCAGAAACATGGTAGCCAGCCTCTCTCCTTTGGGCTCCATTTTGAGGGAAGGGAGAATCCTGGGAAGACAGAGATGTTGAAAGAACATGGAGTACTGAAGATAAACTAATGACCAACAAGTCCCTCAGAACAACAGATGTGGCCCCTACTTTCTCTCCAAAGAGAGCTATCAAAGGAAGGAAAAGGACAGATATAATTCCAAGTTCTTAAGAGTCAGAGAGAGGGATTCCTATCTCTAGTATCTGAATGGATTACAGGTAACAGTTATCTGGATGCTGTTGGGGGCAGGAAGAGAGACAGAAGCATGAGGACATGGGATACCTGGGCAAGGAAACACTAAGAGTTGGCATGCCAAGCTACAAAAATGAAGATGAAAATATTAAGGAGAAACTTTACCTGAGTAAGGTGCTCATGTAGTATAAAATGTTATATCCTTTTTGGAAAGTAATTTGGCCCCTCATATCACAGACCTGTGCAGCATTTTGTTACAGTAATAGTACTCTTAACAATTGGTTATAAGAGAATCACTGTTTACAAAACAATCATTTAAACAAACCTAAAAATACATCATGGGTTAAAAGATGATCCTTGCAGAAAGCACTAAAATATCAACAATTCCAAACAACCTAAATATGCCATAAAAATAAATAAAATTTAGTAAGTATTAAAGTAGCATCTTGAGGGAATAGCCTACCTCTATCAAAGTAATTATGAAAACTACACAGTCAACATATAAAATGCTTGTGATAGAATAAAAACATTTGAAATAATTATTTTGAATATTCTATAATTACAAATGAGTAAAAATATGTATATATCTAAGCAGGGAGTGGAAAGAAACATAGAAAATATACTTGATGTGTTCTGGAAATGAGATTCTAGAAGATTTTTCTCCTTTTTATTATTGTAACAGAGTTTATGCAATAATAGAAAATAAAATTACCTAGGATTGACTCTGTGCCTAAAGAAGGGGAAGGAAAACTCATGTTTCCTACTTTTACTTTGCAACCTGCCTTCTTCTAAGCTTATTCCATTAGCACATTATTTCTATAAGTCATACTTATTTCCTCCTCATTTGGGTTAAATCCCCCAGACAGTCTTTTCATTATTTTCTGAGTTTTGAGACAAACAGTTAAATTTCACATTATGTGAATTTTACCCAAATAAAACAAGAGCAGTGTAACCCACATAAAAACTTGCACGCAAATGTTTATACGTGCTTTATGCATAATCTTCAAAAATTAAAAGTAATCAAGATGTCCTTCAACAGGTAAATGGATAAACAAATTGTGTACATCCAGCTACTGTGGATCCAATACTATCCAACAATAAAAAAGAATGGGCTGTTAATTCACACAACAATATGGATGAATCTTAAATCCTTTTTTTGCTAAGTGAAAGAAACAAATTGCAAAGGATACACACTACATGATTCCATTCAGGCAAAACTAGAGGGATGGAAAACAGATCAGTGGTTGCCAGTAGTTTGAGGAGGGGAAAGTGTTTGACTAGGGGAAGCACAAAATGTTTTAGGGTGATGAAACTAATTTGTATCATACTGTAGTTTGAATACATGAAACTATGCATTTTTCAAAACTAACGACTTTACAACATAAAGAATGATTTTAATAAATTAGAATTTTTTAAAACCCAACAGAAGATTGGGGGATCTTAGGATAAATTGCAAGCTGTGAAAAAATTCTGTATTACAAATGTATGATATAACTTCACTAAGGGGGATGGGGATGGAATAAAAACTGGAAACTATAAGACTAAAGACAAAGGAACTAACTTCACATAAGCGCTGAACTCTAGTTGGTAAATTTGTTTTTCATAGGAATACAGAGCTAAAATTTTGAAATAGCTGTACATGTACAGTAGGTAAGTAAATGGATGGTAGACCGTGAGTGCTAGGTTTCTCACTGTTGGACAGGGAAGTTACAGATAGGCTAGGGGGAAGGCTAAAATGACACATATAGTACTAAATTAGAGTCATCTTTTACCCTCAAGGATTTCAGTTTAACCGTCTACTAATAAAGTACTTCCTTCCCATTCAGAAGTACGTTACTTCACAACCTACCACAAAATTTCCTCCATGTGCATATGATGTCTGAGCCAAAATTTCACAAAACAATTATTCCTACTATATATGTTTGCTATCTGTTACTCTTATTGTGTGCATAAGCTACTGTGGCATACATATTTGCCATTCTATTTCTTTATTTTTTAAAACACTTTGCGAGCTACTGAACTGATTTCATAACTCACAATGGTCTCAAAGTTTGAAAAACACTAGTCATTACATCTTCCCTGATCCTCAAATATTGTGCTCCCATGAAAATGCTAATCTTTCCCAGCAACACTATTCAGAGCTTTCGTTAGCACCAGAGGACCTGGTCCATCTGAAAATCCCAAGAGTCAAAAGTTAATCTCCTAAAGTATGATAAAGGGAGTTCTCTGTGTCTCATGTGTCTCCTCTCTCCTCCTCAACGGCATGTAGTTCACTGTAAGTCAGTGTCTTTCTACTTTTGACCACACAGTAATGTGTTTTACAACACAGTACACACACTTGAATACACAAAAGCTTCATGCAACAAATACTTGCCCTTTATATGTATGTTGAACTCTGATGTTTTCTATGATATTTGAAAAAATACTTCCACTCAGGAGAAACACTATTTCCATGGCTCTGGGACCGGAGGATTAAAAGAAACAATGAGAACTGTCTAACACACAAAATGAATCTCTGTGGAGAAGTTTAAGAAATGCTACTGCAACCTCAACCCCAAATCCTACTTACTCCGAGATGCAACAAGAATGGCCAGTTTTTAGAAACCCCGTTTTAATAATGGAAAGCAGGTGCTTGATGTTGATATTAAAGAAAAAGCATGAGTCCCCCAAACCACTCTGGCAGAAAGTCATACCGAGTGTGTCTCAACCAGTCTCCTGAACAGGGAGCGACAAATATTCCACAATGGGGAAACCCACAGGGGAAAAGAGAATGGAAAAGACAGACAAGTGCTAAAGAAAAACCCTGATGTGCACACCCTCCTCCCACAACTTCACCTAGAGGCCAGGCGGTTGCCAGGATACGTCGTGACCCAACCACACGCTCCCGTTACTCGGCCCGAAGCGTTGCGGTGCCTCAACCTCGCAACCGACAGGGGGCATTCTCCATAGACAGCTTTTCCCAAACGGCAAAGCGTACTGTCAACTAGTACTCCGGAAGACACCATTCAGGCTGCCACTACACACTAACCCTTTCAACTAACGCGGGCTGAGGCAACAGGCCAACGGCTGGCGACGGGTAATGACGCAACAGAGGCGCTGGGAGTTGGTGTCTCCATGACAACAGTCAGAAGGTCGCAGAACTCAAGGCAGTGGCTTTTGATCTGACCGAGGCGATCTTGGAGTGCTAAATCAGCCTGTCTTTCTACTCGAAATCCGGTCTTATCTTCCAACGCCTTCGGATTCTTGGCGGAGAATAACGCCTGCATTAGACAGAAGAGTCTCAGGTTCAGTTTACGTTGTTTAGGAAGATAAACTGGGTACGCTTACCGAGGCATGTTTAACATCCAGAGCAGAAAATTTTTTAATACTTCCCTTTTTTAATGGAAAATTATTTTCAGTAATAATCCTGAAATGGAATGAATAGTAATGGCTAGTGAAATAGTTTTAATTTTACTTCATATATAATTAATTATGCTGGGTTTTTTTAAAGTTTTTAATATAGGCCAAAAAGTTTTTAAATAATGGATTGATGTATTTTTGGAAAAAGATAAAAATCAGTAACAATAAAAAATGTAAAGGAGAGGCAGGGCTGTATAGAAGCACTGTATTTGTATGTTATTAAAGCTAAATTTGTATTCAAACTAGGTTATATGTTTAAGGTGTTAATTGTAATCCCCAAAGTGATCACCAAGAAAATAACTAAAAAACTGGGTCACTGTGCCACAGTGGGTTAAAGATCCCACATTCCCACAGCTGCGTTGTAGGTTGCAGCTGCTGCTGGGATTCCATCCTTTGCCCAGGAACTTGCATATAATGCCCGTGTGAATGCAAGGGAGGTAAGAAGGAAGTGACTTAAAAAAAAAAAAAAGACAGAAAAGAAAAGGGAATCAAAATGGTACAGTACAAAAAATCAACTAAATACCAAAAAAAGTGGGGGAGAGCAATGGAGGAGATAAGGAAGGAAAAACATAAGACATACAGAAAAGCATAGATAATGGCAAAATAAATCCTTTTTAAAATCATATTCGCATTTAATGTAACTAGATTAAACTCTCCTATTCAAGACACAGATTGGCAGATTGGATAAAAAACAAGATCCAGCTATATGATTACAAGAGACTCATTTTAGAAATAAGGACACAAAGGTTGAAAGTAAAAGGTGGAAAAAATATTCCATGCAAACAGTAACCAAAAGAAAGCTGTAATGGCTATATTATTGTCATAAAAAATGTTACAAGAGACAAAGAAAAACTGTATATTGATAAAAGATTCAATACAGCCAGAAGATAAATTATAAACACATGCACATAAAAACAGCCTGGAAATATACAAAGCTGAAAAAAGAAACAAAATTCTACAATAATAGTTGGAAAAATTTAAAACTCACATTCAATAATAGAGCAACCAGACAGAAGACTTGTAAAGAAATAGAGAATTTAGCAACAATATAAGCCAATTTTACAACAAATACTAAAGGAACTTCTCTAGGAGGAAAAGAAAAGGCCACAAGAAACAAGAAAATTACAAATGAGAAGGCTCATTGTTAAAGACAAGCATATAGTAAAGGTAGGAGATCATCCACACACAAATATAACTATGAGAAGAGGAGCGTACAAAAGCAGGATACTGGAGATGCATTTCCAATTAAGAGACCAGGAACTTAAGAAAATCTTGTGTGTGTGCATATATATGTATAGACCCCTATATCAAAACCTCATGGTAACTACAAACCAAAAATCTAAAATAGATAAACCAATTAGACCTAACAAAATATATATAGAACATTTCATGAAAGAACAGCAGAATACACATTCATCTCAAGTGAACATGGAATACTATCCAGGATATTATATATATTAGACCACAATAAAAGCATTAATAATTTTTAAAAGATTGATAACATACACAGGATCTTTTTTGTTCAAAATGGAATGAAACTAGAAATCAGTAATAGCAGGAAAACTAGAAAGTTCACAATTATGAAAATTAAATGTAGTCTTAATGAATGGATCATAAAAGAAATCACAATGGAAATTAGAAAATAGCTTGAGAAGAATGAAAATAAGAGCACAATACACCAAAACTTGTATAAGATGAAGCAAAAGGAGTGCTAAGGAAGAAATTTATAGGCGTGAAAGCAAGCATTAAAAAAGAGTGATCTCAAATCAAATACCTAATCATACTCTTACAGAACTAGAAATAAAAAGCAAATTAAATCCAAAACTACTAGTAGAAAATGAAAAAAGTTAGAACAGAGATTAAATAAAATAGAAAAGATAAAGTAAAAACAATTTCTTTTTTCTTTGAAAAGATCAACAAAACTGACAATTCATTACCTGGATTGACTAGGTAAAAAATAGACTCCAAGTACTAAAATGAAAAATGAAATGAGAACATTACTACTGATTTTGCAGAAACCAAAAGAAGTACAAGAGAGTACAATAGCTTGGGTAATCTATGTGAAATGGACAAGTTTCCAGAAATGCAAATCTACCAAAACTTACTAAAGAAGAAACAATCTGAATATATTTATAATTCATAAGAAGATTGAGTCAGTAATCAAAAATCTCCCAAAAAAGGCTTTACTGATGAATTCTACCAAGCATTTAAAAAATTAACATAAATTTTTCTCAAACCCTTATAAAACGTTAAAGAGGAGGAAACACTTCCCAATTCATTACATGAAGCCAGCATTACTATGATACCAAAGCTAGAAAAAGGCACAAAGACAAAAACAACCCCTCCAAAAAACCCCCACAAAAGTACAGACCAATATCCCTTATGAATAAAGACAGAAAAATACTCAACAAAATATCAGCAAACCCAACTGAGTAGCATATCTAAGAGATTATACACCTTGACCAAGTGGCATACAAATATGGTTCAATGTACAAAATCAATCGATGTAAAAGATTATACATAATTTCCACATTAGTAGAAAAAATTAAGCAAACCACATGATCATCTCAATTGATTCAGAAATAGCATTGACAAAATTTATAACCCTTTCTCAATAAAAACAAATTAGCAGTAGAAGGAAACTTCCTCAACATGATAAAAAACACATATGAAAAACCCACAATTAACATCGTACTCAATGGCTAAAACAGTGAAAAACTTCTCAGCAACAAAAGATGCCCACTTTTGTGACTTTTACTCAACAAGATAGTTGTAGGCAGAGCAATTAAGCCAGAAAAAGAAATAAAAGACATCCAAATTAGAAAATAAGTAAAATTATCTATGTTCACAGATGACATGTTCTTACATGCAGAAAACTCTAAAGAAATAACCTATGAAAATATTGTTACAGATTATAAATGAATTCAGGAAATTTACAGAATATAAAGTAAACAAAAATTCAGTTGTATTTCTATACACTTGCTATGAACAATCTGAAATGAAAATTAAAGAATTCTATTTGCAATAGCATCAAAAAGAATAAAATACTTAGGAACAAAATTAACCAAGGAGACAAAAGACTTGCACACTCAAAACTACAAAACACTGCTGAAAAAAATAAAGGAAGACCTAAGTAAATTGAAGGACATACCATGTTCCACGGATTCGAAGACAATATTGTTAAGATGGCAAAACTACTCAAAGCAGAGTCAATGAATTCCCTATCAAAATCCCAACAACGTTTTGTTTAGTTTTGTTCCACAGAAATAGAAAAACCCATCCTAAAATTCAAATGGAATCTCAAGGGGCCCTCAAAACTAAAACAATCATAGGAACAAGTTGGAGTTTTCATACTTTCTAATTTCAAAACTTACCACAAAGCAGTGGTAATCTAAATAGTATGGTGCATCAATAGGAACAGATATATAGACCAACTGGACTAAAAGAGAGCCGGAGCAGGATTGGGAGGAGAGAACCTTCATATACATATCAATTGATTTTCAACTAGGGCTATGACTATACCAGTGGGAAAGGACAGTCTTTTTCAGCAAATGGTACTGCAAAAACTGGATATCTGCGAACAAAGTAATGAAGTTGTACCCTCACTTTACACCAAATACAAGAATTAATGCGTCAAAGATCTAAATTTAAGAGTAAAGCTCTAGAGAATAGGTAGGATCCTGTATAAAACGTAGGTAGCATCCTCATTGTATTCACCTCTATGTCTCGTGGTCGAATTTGAGAAATGTCCTGCATTTAATCACATTTAAGCATCTAGACTGTGGAAAAAAAAATAAAAGCCTCTTTCTTCAGAGAAATTGTGAGGACTATCTTCATTAGAATTGTTTTGTATGCCTGGGACTTTCCTCAGATCAATGCGTGCAAAGCCTTGGAATCTGTCAGCTCCCCGGGTATGATGTTTAAAACTATTAACCATTGGTTTGTACTATACTTTGTAGAATGTATTAAGGCCTTTGGGGCCTGTCAAAGACCCACTTTCTCTGACCTCGGGCATCAGCTTCTCAATCTCTCAACGTCACACACACCTCGCAAATGGCTTTGCAGAAATCTCCAGGAAACTGAGTCTGAGCATCACCGGGCAGTCCCGGACTTTCCCGCGCAGGCGCAGAGCCACGGCCTCTAGTATGTCGCCCACTCTTCTTAGCGTCTCTGTTCTCTAACGGGCCATCTGCTCCGGGAGATTTAGGTCCAGGCGGTTGATCAGGCAATGACTGCCTCCGAATACCGCGCATGACACGACCAGGGCTCTGAGTGGAAGAGCGTCTGTGACGCCGGGAAACTTGGTGAGCGCGGGAGCAGCGGGCCGACATAGGGGTTTCCCATTAATCCTTCCGGCTTCCGCAAGCCCTGAATACTCAGGTTCCGTCTAAGCGCGGGTCCTGCCCAGGGTGTGTCCCGGCGCTCGGGCGGAGACGGCCGGTGAGTGGGGCGCGAAGGGTCTCCGGGACTGAACGGGAGGGCCTGGAGGCTCTGGGAAGTGGTCGTGAGGAAACACTCGGGGGAGAGGGGTGAGAGGGCCAAGGGTGGTCTGGCCGCAGATCTGGCCGCGAGGTGCCTCCGCGGCTGGGACCTGGCGTGGTATCGCTGCCCAGCGCCCAGAGGTCGTTTAGCGGGTGGGCACAGCCTAGTCCCTTGGCTGCACTGACAATGCGTGATGTTCCCCGGGTGAGCCCCTGGAAGATAGAAAAGATCAAAGTTGCGTTCCGCTCAGCTCCAGCTGGGCGAGGAAGGGCTTCTGTACCTGGGGTGTCTCCTAAGTGCTTACTGTATGCCAGGCACTGTTCTGAGTTTTTTACATTAACTCATTTAATTCTAGCATTGACCCCATGAAATGTACTATAAATATCCTGTTACAAATAAGAATATTGAGGCACACAGAGATGAAGTACCTTACTTGAAGTTACAGAGCTTGAGAGTACTAGCGTTTATTTTATGGTTCTGGTGATGAGGGTTAGTACTTGAATATAGTAGGTGTTATTTGTTGGAGGAGGTATTGACAAATTCTGTATATTAGATTTTGTGAATGTGTTGTGATTTTGAGACAATTTTCATGGACTCTGATGTCTTAAGACCATCTTTTGGTGGGCCTGGAGACTTGACCACCTCTGTTTTAGGGTTGAACAGAAACTGCCTAGGGCTCTCTGCTGCCTTTTTCTACATTTGTAAAGGCTCCAGGCAGCAGTTAGCCCGATACCAGAAAGCAAAGAAACTGCTTTCTTCTGAATGATATAATTTCTAATATTGGAGGGAGTAGATAGGAGGAAAATTCTTCCTGGATCAGCAGTTGATGGTAAGAGGAAGTGGCATGGTCAAAAGAATTTCACCTTAGTTAAGACAGCAGGAGGTGGTCAGGGCTGTGAGGGCTAGAAAGTTAGTCATACAAAGAGAAGAATGGGATTTGCTGGTGCCGTCGCACTTTATGACCACTATACTGGAGAGAATGATTTGATAAGGATGCAGTATTCATAGGGCAGTAAGGTGATCCATATAACTAAAGTATGCAGAAGAAAGGAGAGAAAAAGAGAGGCAACATTTCACATTGTGGTGGAGGAACCCCTTGGATGAAACCTGGATAAGTGTATGGTCCTAACCTTGTGGAGATAGTGACCTCCTAACCTCTCAAAAATAGATCTAGGGGGCTCCCTCTAAGACTTTTGTCATATCCACTAGCCCTGTCTTCCCCACTTCATGTACAGCCTGCAAAGGCAGAAAAAAGAATGCATCTGTCCACTCTAGAGCAGCAGCACAGATCCACTGAGAGCATCTTTCCTTAAATATACACCATCACAATTTAAAAGTTAATTCGAGGTAAGCACAGCAGTAATATAATCTTATATTGTGTATGATATTCATTATGATAAGCTTTGCCATTTTTACCTTGTAGCATTCACAGAAGCTTTGTGAGAAAAGATTAGCAGGTACTAGTAATGCCATTTTACAGTGTGGGACTAGATTTTCAAAAAGGTGAGTGACTTGCGCAGAGATGCATAGCTCTATGATGGAGCAGTATCTCCACCTTCTGTTTGTATCTCCACCTTCTGCTTTGCTGTTAATAAGGGTCTACTGCCCACTCCCTTTGAACTCATATCCCATGTGAGGAAATGGACAAACAGGCTGTATTACATGCCTCAGAACACCTAGAGAGGTTAGAACATTTGTACTTGGCCCGGATCCATCCTCTTTACCTTTTCTCATTAAAGAACTAGGGGCTAACCCAGACACTGATTTATGCAAAGGAAGCAACTTGCTTTGTGGTGGCATTTTAGAGGAGGCCAGGAAATGTAATCCTTAGTTTACACAGTTAGGGCTTTTAGTGTGGCTGGACTTGTTTCAGCCTCCAGAATAGTTATTTCTCAGAGGCAGTCCCTCTCTGAACCTCCATGGCTCTGGAGGTCAAGATCATGCGGGTGTCCTGGGATAAGTAGGGTTTAGTTTCTTGACCCTTTATGGGCCATGGAATTAAAAATGTGACTCAAGTACTCTTTCCCTGGCTGTTGAGAAGCAGTAAGTAGGATGTGGTATAGTGAGTTTGAGACCAGGATTTATCAGTTGGCCTTGGGCCAAATTGCTTATCCTTTCTATACATCAAATTCATTTGTGTTGTGGAAATAATAATAGTACCCCTCTCACTGTTGTGAGACATAAATGAGTCAATATTCATAAAATGCCTAGAATCAGCAGACCCAAGAGAAAAGATCAAAAACGGTCCTTTTCCAGAGACTCCAAGTTAGGTTTCTTTTACAGTTGGGTTCTTTTTTTTTTTTCCCCAATGTAGAAACTTTCCCCCATTCAGTTTCTGTGGGTCTGTCACAGGTGTCACATACACAAACACATAATGCACAATACAATTACACATGTTGTGAGTTTATTTGAAATGCAAAAACAACTACATCTTGGGACTTTTGTACTACACACTATATAACTATATTAGTTAAGTTATAGATAATCTCATCAGATTTGCATATTTTACCAATCTTCAAAGTATTAATAAGCATGAGCGTAAACTCTCAATTTCAAATTGGTCCTTTCCTTTGAACTCTATCCTAGTTCTTTCTCTGTTCAGGAGATCCATGTCTATTTCTGATCTTTTCTATAGATCAAAGCATTAAGCTTTCAATAGTCCTGTATCTCCAGCACCAATAGCCTTGAGTTAAATTATTTCCAATCAGCAGGAATCCCAGCATGTGAATTGGATATAATCATCAAGTTGGAGGAAGAACAACTGTAGACACTGGATCTTCACGGAGCTGAAGAAGGGAGTGAAAGTGACCAAAAATATCTATCCAGGTGAGTAGTATCATGAAAAGACCACCAATTTGAAACTTAGAAGACACGAATTCTAGTTGAAGGTCTTGCAATTTGTTGAGTGACTTAACTTACTCAATCTGTTTTCCATCTGTCAAATGAGCAAGTTGGCCTCAATGAATTCTGTTAAGATCTGTTAAGATGAGCTTCTATAAACCTCTGAAGTCTCTCGTTGTGGACTTGTTTAGAGAATACCTAAAGCATTTGGCAGAAGGATTGGGGGATCAAATGGGGATAGCAGTGTACCAATAGCTCACTTTACTTTATAATCCCCTCTTCTATGCTCATCAATTGCTATCTCTGCTCATTTCCACTTGGGGGGCTCGGCATATTACCCAGTCCCCTACCCATATTTCTTGATGTCTCTGTGCTCACTGCATCCACTGTGAAAACTCTGTTATCTCTTCTAGCCTTGTTTACATCTCCTTCATTACCCATTTTTATTTTTCTCTTAAATTGCTAGTGTGCATGAATAGCAAATTAGTTGTCTTTTTTTCTGGTTTATTTTCCTTGTTCTCCACATTAGACACAGATGACATTTGTACTTTAAATGTCTTTCAGATAGGGAGATTTGAACTGAACCAAAGCACCAACACCAATCAGGCTATTTTAGAAGAAGCAGAGTTTTCAGGGTCAGCAATGGAAAGTCTCAGAGGGACTAGTACCCAACGTCCTATGAATGAAGAAGCCTGTAAAATTGAGGGCCAGTTATCAAGGCAAACAAAATGTAGTACTATACAGAAGAAATCTTCTTTTGAGAAAACAGCCATCAAAAAAGTGTCAATGACTCTCAAGGAAATTTTCACTAGGGAGAGAGGCTCTGAATCCAGTGACTTTAGTCTAAGCTCAAAACTTAACACACGGCAGAAAATTCCAAAGGAAGCTAGGTCCCTCATACCTAGGAAAAACTCCAAAGGTAAGTCAGACTTAATTAAACACCAAAAACTCTTTCTACAAAGGAAACCTTGTAAACACAGTGAATGTGGTAAACCCTTTAATTACCAGTCAGACATTATTGTCCACAGTGGAATTCATGGTGGAGAAAAGCCTTTTGAATGCAATGAATGCGGGAAAACTTTTAGCCGAAGTACACACCTTATTGAACATCAAAGAACCCATACTGGAGAGAAACCTTATGAATGCAGTGAATGTGGAAAAGCTTTTAGCCGGAGTACACACCTTAGTCTACATCAGAGGATCCATACTGGAGAAAAACCATATGAATGTAGTGAATGTGGAAAAGCCTTTAGCCGAAGCACTAACCTTAGTCAACATCAGCGAACTCATACTCAAGAAAAACCTTACAAATGTAATGAATGTGGGAAAGCCTTCAGTGACCGTTCAACCATAATTCAGCATCAGCGGATACATACTGGAGAGAATCCCTATGAATGCAGTGAGTGTGGAAAAGCTTTCAGCTGGATCTCATCTCTTATTGAACATCAGAGAACACACACTGGGGAGAACCCCTATGAGTGCAGTGACTGTGGGAAAGTGTTCAGTCGAAGTTCATCCCTTATTGAACATCAGAGAATCCACACTGGAGAAAAGCCCCATGAGTGCAGAGAGTGTGGAAAGGGCTTCAGTCGGAGTTCCTCCCTTATTATTCACCAGAGAACCCATACCGGAGAGAAGCCTTACAAGTGTAATAACTGTGGGAAATTCTTCAGTCAGAGTTCAACTCTCATCAGACATCAGCAACTTCACACTTAAGAGTGATATCTGAGCTTTCATTAATATTAGCAGAAGAGCATATAGCATAACCTCCTACAGCTGAAAAGAAACATATATACTTGTTTGAATTTTCCTTCCCAACCCGTTAGTTATAAGCCAGTTTCAAGCTAGCTTGCCTTCCTTTTTGTAAACTACATGCTCATATGAGTGATCAACCCAACAAGGATATGGCTTTAAAAACCTAACATATTCAATCTAATATTCTGGAGAGCTCCAAACTTATCTTAGACTATACTAACACCTTCACCTTATCTATTCCATGGAGCTTAGACCTGAACAACTGGTGTGTGTGTGTGTGTGTGTGTGGGTGTGTGTGTGTTTTCATGCTTGCTGGCTCCAGCAACAGGGAGCTGGCTTCAGAATAGGACAAAAAACTTCCCACCAGTTTGGGGACAGTGGTATTAAGGCAAATTCAGTCTCTGGACTTATAGGGACACATTTTTCTCTTCCTTCCTACCTCACCTTTCTTTGCTATAGCATATTTTCCTCAAAGTATAACCCATAGTGTTATCTCATCCCTCAAGAATGTCCTTAGAATGTTACATTTAGTTCCTCCACTATCTTAAAAAAAAAAAAAAAAGTGGCTGCCTGATTTTTAAAACTTCATTTGTTTACAGACTTTATGAAACCTATACCCTGTGGTTCTGACTCTCACTAATCTTATAAAGCTGATCTGTCAAGGACAAACTCGGTGCCTATTTTTCAGTCCTTTTCCTGCCTGACATTTACAGAATTGGCACTTTTGGCCATTCTTATGCCTTAAAATGTGAGCTTTTGGGATCCATGATTCTATGCTGATCCACACTTTTCCTACCTCCCAGCACTTCTCTGGTTAAGTGATCAGCTCTGGGACTTTGGGCAAGAGTTGGAAAGAATAATTTCATTTTATTGACTTATGATACTTAAGATTATTCAATTATATTGTAAGCTTCTTGAAGACAAATCTTGTTTTAGATTCCTATAAAACAACAGAAGTGCTGAGTAGTCACTAAATGCTCTGTATTATTGCTTACTGATTCTTCTTTATCCTGGGTAATCAGTCTGCTGGGGTTTATTGGAAATGGCTTAATCAGTGATTTCTTTCTCTCTGCTCCAACTGCTGCTGCTAAGTCCTCAGTAGTTTAGGCTAGATTACCAGAATGTACATGTTGTTATTCTTATCTCCCTGTCTTTATGGAGCTTGCCTGACTAAACTACCACTTTGTTCAGAAAGAATCCATAGTGTCCCATTGTCCCCAGGAAAAAGTTCAAACTGCTTTAACTTGAACACCTTCCACAGCTGGATCTATTTACTTATTTCCATTACTCCTCAGTACAATTGCACAGGCCTGTCCTTTGTTTCTACAACATCCTTTCTCTTCACACTTGGCTTCCTTTCAGACTATTCCATGGCCTACTTTCTTCCCTGTATCTCCAGAAAACCAGCCACACTTTATAAAAGGCTCAGCTCAGGGGAGTTCCCACTATGGTGCAGCGGGATTGATGTTGTCTTTGCAAGGATCCTGCTGTCACAGCTGCAGCTTGGATTCCATCCCTAGTGTGGGAACTTCCATAGGTACTTTCAGTTCCCTACCTTTTTAGAAGTCCTTTACAGTGATGGTTTGCTTTATTCTCCTATATTACATACTTTATTTATTTTGTCTTTTAGGGCCGCACCAGTGACATAGGAAGGTTCTCTGGCTAGGGGTCGAACAGGAGCTACAGCTGCCTGCCTACATCACAGCCATAGCAAGGCCAGATCCAAGCTGCATCTGCAACCTACACCACATCTCACAGCAACGCTGGATCCTTAACCCACTGAGGCCAGGGATCAAACCTGCGTCCTCATGGATCTTAGCTTCGTTTCTGCTGAGCCACAACGGGAACTCCTTACATACTTTCTTATTCTGTTCTCTGGTTCTGTCAGGTGCTTTTTTCCATGAACTTTTTTGAAGTAGAAATTATCTTAGAGGCCCCACCTAATACATACTACAATGTAGGCCTGGATTCTAGTTTAATCTAAATCAAGAGGGCTTGATTTAATAGTGCAGTTGCTTTAGTCTTTTGAATGGTGAAATAATCTCATATCTTGGTCCTTTTTGTCCTACTTTGAATTATATACATTAGCCCTTAGGACTGACTCTGTTTCAAGGCACCTGGGATGCTGGCCTCTTGGCCTTCCATTTCATGAGACCATTTTAAGGACTTGGTGAGTTTATTCATATAAAGTGATGAAAACAGTGCCTGATTATATAGTAAGTACTCAATAAATGCTAATTGTTATGATTCTATTATTTTACATCTGCCTATAGTCTCTCATCCTTGAAGAATCTGCAACTTCGACAGGAATGGAAAACTAGGATCACAATCAAATAAGTCACAGGACATTTCTTCTAACTACCATCATAGGCAATAGTCATCTATTTTATTTTAATTCTATTGTGTGTCAAAAAGAACTCAAGGCAGCTTATAAGATATGATAAAATAGAAAACCGAAAACAATACAAATCAGCATTAGAGAAAGGAACAAGTGCCCAGAAGATCAAGATCATGACAAATTATGGTATGCCATATAGTTATTCAGGTAGGGATGCAAAGTGAGCATTCTGGCAATCAAAGTGAGATGGTCATTTGCTAATACTGTATTTGGAAGGGGAGAAAATTCCATTCTTCAAGGAAAGCTTTGCTTGTGATGGTTAGATTTAAGATGAATTTTGCCATTGTTCTTCATGTAATTGTGCAATGCGTTTGATAGCAAAAAATTATGTGTTCTCTACAACACCTTGCACATAGTATGTTTTCCAGTGAATAAATATTTAGTTCATAGTAGAAGTCTCAGAAAGGTAAATATGAAGATTCTTTTTGGAGGATGGAGTGGGGTTAGGAGCAGAAGAGGATAGAGTACATTAGATAATTAGGTAATTACTTGATGCTAGAAAAAAAGCTCCTTTCACACTGAGTAACTTAATTTACTATATAATGGGCTGAAGGAACTGAAATTTATAGATGTTAAAGAACTTACCCAAGGATCAGGATTTGACCCCAGTACTGGACCTCTTAATTTAGGTCTAGTAAGATCCAGAAAAGAAAGAACTGTGTGAGTAAAGGTATAGAGGTAGAAAAATGCCCTGTTTGTTCCAATAAATGAACTGGACTGTTTATGGTAGGGAGTTCAATGAAATAAAAGTGAGAAAGTTTATTTGAAATTGGATAACTAGATGATGGCTGCCTCGAATACTAGTTTGGATGTAATCATCAAGGCAACGAGGGAATTACAGGTTTTTGATCATGGTAACAAAACTTTGATTTGGGGGGAAGATTAATCTGGTAGAGGAGACAAGGTGGTTTGGAAATGGGAGAGACAGTGGTAGATACTAAGTGGGAAACTGGAGTATTGGAATACTGGTATTAGGGAACAGAGCAGTGGTCAGATGAAGAGACAGTAAAGGAAGGATCCTATGAAACTGGTGATTAGATATGGGCAAGGAACGAGAAGGACCAGCAGTTCCTTAATTGCTGTTATTAACTTTCATGTAAGCTACCTAAGGGCATGAAGGGAATAATTTCTGATACACATTCAGCATGAACACTAAACATTAAAAAGTTGAATGGCTGGAGTTCCCGTCGTGGCACAGCGGTTAATGAATCCCACTAGGAACCATGAAGTTGCGGGTTCAATCCCTGGCCTCGCTCAGCAGGTAAATGATCTGGCGTTGCCGTGAGCTGTGGTGTAGGTTGCAGATGCTGCACGGATCCTGTGTTACTGTGGCTACAGCGTAGGCCAGCGGCTACAGCTTCAATTAGACCCCTAGCCTGGGAACCTCCACATGCTGCCTAAAATGACAAAAGGCAAAAAAAAAAAAAAAAAGTTGAATGCCTGATATGATTAACTTGTATCCTTAAAGTACTTGTATACTTAAAGTCGATGTGGAACCAAAAACATTTGGGATTTCTTGTGGGAAAGCTGGGTCAGAAGGTAAAGAGCTGATCAGGAGTAGGAGACTTAAACTAAATAAAAAGGGAGGGTCTTCCAATGCAATCCAAATCAACGTGGCTCAGCTTACACCAAAGAACTTCTTCGAAACAATCTCTGACCTTGTACGGAGCCCACACTGAGGTGCTTAGCATGGGCCTTTTTCAGGAAGGTAGATGGGGACCCCTAGGCCACTCCTCCAAGTAGGGAATTGGAGTAGGGAAGGAGGCACATGCCTAAGACCTCTAAGCTCTGCGCTTTGGCTGTGCTCCTGGACTTTCACAGTGACAATTGCGTGGCCATGTTACCCCCAACAAGGCCAAGATGGCCACTCCTGGAAGCCACTGGAGGGGGGGCCAGTGACTGCCCAAATGCCATTTTTCTGCTTCCTGGGGGACTTTCTAAGGCAAGATCGGCCAAAGAGCTAAGAGAGTGCAGGTGTGGTGCCGGCCAGGCATCTCCTGGAAGCGTGGTCCATGAGAGATTTCATGTGCAGAGCCTAGCCAGCTAATTCTTGCCATGGCTCTACCAGGGAGCAGTGCCTGAGGCCACAGTCAGCCAGGTAAGCCCGGTGATCTGGACCAACAAGAGGATGGTAATCATTCCTTGCTCTAAAACCCTTCTCGAAGAAAGGAGAGGGTTCCAAGGAGGCAAAACTGGGGAAAATAAATACATGGAGAGTCCTTTGCCTTGTAGCCCTGAGATTCACCAAATAAAATGCCCATCCTCCAACTGATTTTTCCTCATCATCAGAGAGGAAATCACAGTTTTCAATCTGAATAAATCAATATTATAAACATGACTTACAAGGGCTATAGAGATCTTTGTTAACCTCTTCAGCCGCTTCTCCCCATCTTCCCAAACTTCTGTGCTCTGCCACTCTGGCCTTCTCATGGGTTTTCAGAGCTGCCAAGTACTCACCCATCTTAGGCCTTCTGTTTGAAAACCCTATCTTGTTTTCTTGGCCTATGTTTTAAAATATAGGTTTTATTATGATTCAAGTATGGTGAGGTCTACAGATAAAGTGATAAATTGTCTCTGAAAAGAGTTGTTACTCACAGTTCCTAAAAGAAGCATCCCTGCCATGCCGGGCCACATGGGAATGCACCAGGTTTGGTCAGGAGGCTGAAGAAGTGGGGGGAAAACATGGGCAATAGCCTTTAATGTGGTTTCTGTGGAAAAGAACAAATGAGAAAAGTAAGGCAGGCTTAGGGTTGGTTAATTTGACTTTTTTCATCAGGGTGTAGGTGTTGCTCTGAGTTGTCTGGTACCTGGTCTTGGGGTGATAGGACTCGAATAGTGACCTAGAGAGTAAAAGCCAGAGATAGGAGGTGGGGTGAGGTATTGTGGGCTCTGGATTGGTTAGTTTGCATATGACATCTATGGGGGTGGGACAGTAGGGAGACAAGTTCTTTGATATCTGTAGGAATTAGCTAATCCTGGGAAGGGACATTCACTCCCAAGTCAAGCTAGGCCCTAGATGCCAGAGCATCAAGAATACACAAAATAAGAAAATACAGTTAAGACAACCAGTTAAGTCCTCCTCATCCATTAGCTCTCAGCTCAAGGGTAACTTAACTCAGGGGAGCTTACTGTGACTTCCCAGACTAGGTCATTTGCCCTCACAGCGATTTCAAAATTTCTAGCTTATATGGTTATTTGATTAAAGTCTGTCTTCCTAACCAAACTTCCTAATCAAATCAAACATGAGGGCAGGTAATTTGTCTCTTTGGTTCACTGTGTACCTCTAGTTACAAAAGAATGCTTGGCACACAGTAGTTGTTTAAGAAGTATCTATTGAAAAATAAATAATTGAATTTCTTTGGGCCTTAGTCACTGTCACACTAAAATGAAAAAAACTAAAGAATCTCCCTTTTACCAACAAGTTAAATTCCAAAGACCAGCAACTTAGAAATTATTTTCTAAAGAACTAATGCCTGGCACCTAGATTGCTAGGTCAAATTCTGTAGGCTTTTACAATGAATAATATCCCTGATGTGTTTGACTTACAAATCATCATAACAATGTGGGGAAAATGTATTCTCTTATGGACACGAGAGCCCAATACTTTATTTTCAGGGCAGTTGGCTTCTATAGCTGCCATTCTGAAGTCAGCAAAGATTTGGAATTAGGACCCACCTGGTGTGAAGGGAGATGATACTAAGCAATTTGCTAAGACTTTACCTTTCCATAGAAATGTCTGTTCATAATCCCATACCTGTTATAAGTGAGAATATAATAAATTTAACTTTCTTAGATGTTTTGAAATATGCACTGGTTAACTTAGGACTCAGTTCTCTCCAGCCCATGCAAAGGTCAAAGAGTTTCTGTTTACAAATTTAGGGCAGCCTCAATCTCTAATACTTTACCTGACTCTAAGGTGTGCACCAAATCATTCTACAGGAGCTGTGACAAAGCTTCATAGATACAAGCTAGAACAATGTTACCAGGAACATCATGCGGTAGTAGTCAAAAGAATTATCCATTAAATGAGGCTTCTGGCCCCAACAGTGCCACTGTATACAAGAATGCCCTGCACACAATCAATCATCTAGCATGAGTCTTTTTCCCCATTATTTCCACTTATCCCACAAGACTCCTCAGATAAGAAATTTAAAACAATGTACATGCTTAAAGAGCAAAATGCTTGGTTCTTATTTAATACCTTATAGCAATAAAGTGATGACTAACATTGAGGGCTTATCTATAATCCACGGTTCTAAAGCTTTATAGGAATTAATTCATTGAATCTGTTACAAAACCCTAGGAAAGATGTCCAAGATAATATTATCCATATTTTAAGCATGAGGAAACTGAGACTGATAAATAATTTACTCAAGGCCACACGGTGTGCTGGGCTGGAGCTTGAACCTCAGCGGTCTGCATCCAGGGAGCACATTTTTCTGTTCTACATGCCTCCTCTACAAGAGAACACATCTTCAGAAAGTGGGCTCTCTAAAGAGATTTGTTAATCACATCTCCCCTCCCCTGAGCCACCGGAGAAAATCCAAGCACTTTCATACGAATTTCAAAGACCATCCCGGCACACATAGCACAGCCTAACAGAGAGACGAGGTCTGAATGACCCCATATGGGGGTGATATTAAAGAGGTTCCACGAATTCCGCTGACGCCACCCTGAAGCAAGCTCTTTCTTTAAGAGGTCTCTTCTAAGATTCCTGTTTGTTTGTTTTTCCTTTTCCAGCCTTTGGAGTTGATTTATTCTCTCCTTTCTTCTATCCACATCCATCTCTGAGATTTTGAAACGAACAAAAAACTCTACCACTCGCCATCTCTTTGATATTCACAGAGGATTTTTGTGGTTTTACTTTAATACTAAATTTCCCTGGTAAAGCACTCAGAAATGGCTTCAATCCCAGCAGCTTTAGGATATATTCCTTCATGTGACTTTCCTAATTCTTCGCCAAAATCTCAGGCTAAAAAGTTAGATTTCTTTTGCCTGGGAGATTTGTTTCCCTAAGTACCAGGCATACGGTATTCTCAGTCTCTCGGTCTTACCCCATCCCTGCAGTGATGCCCAGACCCACGCACTAAAATTTGTTTCTGCTGTCAAACAAGGGCTCCAAACCTAGTTTCAGACACAATCTCACACAGAAAACTTCGTACACATGAACTTCGTGTACAGCGCCCGGGTGTGCATGGCCTCTCCCCCCGCCCTCCAGATTCAGTCGTTGCCATTACGGAGCGAATAGTTGACATACGGACTGGACCTCTCACCATCGTTAACAGCAGGTGAGAGCTGAGCCTAGGGTCATCCTTCCCAAAGCCGAAGTGACATCGGGAAGACGCCGCGGAGCACACCCCGACCAACCGAGCGGTCCTCCTTACCTTGCCGCAACTTGTGTCTGAGAACTACAATTCCCAAAAACCTCGGAGACTCGCGGTCCTCACAGACTTCATTTCCCAGAGGCCTTAGGGCCAACTCCCACACGCCCTTAAAACCCTATGTGACGTCATCGACATCCTGCTGAAGATTTTTAAGCTGTTCAGTTGGGCCTCGTTTGGTCATGGTACCATTGCCTGGATCTGTCACCTTTTTTTTTTTTTTCTAAAAAATTGATAAATCAGAGTAAGCTTTTTTCACCCGTTTCCGTTAGATTTTACTCATTTAACATGTTTTTCACACCTACTCTGTGGAAATCTGCTTTTCTGAATTGAGAGTGAAGATGAGTCACTTTCTTCACTGAATATTAACTCAGCTCCATTAAAGAGGACACAATTCTTCCTCAACACTCTCCCTGCCGCCCTACCACCCCAAGCCTAACACACACCCACTCTGAAAAACATAAAGGGATAAAAAGCAAAATGTAAGCACAGGTCTCATCACTCATAATCCCTGACCACAGGAAATGTTCTTTCAGACTTTTTTTTCCCTAGTGATATCTATGTATGTACGTATGCTAGATATGGAGATGGATTGTGTGTATATATGTTTATACAGAACAAAAAAGTTATAGTTTATGTGTAACACAAGTTTTACCATGTATATTCATGTTGAACTTTTGCTATGTTGTTGATATTTTCCAATATTTTTTAATGGTACCACCAAAGAACTAACCCTGTCCCAGTATCAGCATTTCTTTTCAGACTTCCTTGACACCAGTGTTTTTACTTAGAACCCCTAGCAAATGCTTCAGTCTGCTGTTATCAGAACAACTTTATAAAATTGTTAATTTTATTAGTGGTGATAATGACATTATGGTTTCATTTAAAAGGAAGAAAAAGCCCTAATTGGTTAAAAGATACATACTGATGAGACAAATGATAAGATATCTAGGTTTTACTTACAAACACTCCAGGAATAAATAAAAGTGGGGAGTCAGAGAAGGATTGCTAAACAAGACTGGCAAATACTGATTATTGTTTAAGTCGGGTGAAGAATACTTTTGTATTTTGTATGTTTGAAATTGTCTTTAATATTTTTTAATGTCTACATGCATTACTCTTGGAACAATGTGTCACCTAATTCCTTCCAACCTCATATTCAAGTGATCCTTTGACCACTGCCCAAATTAAGAACCTTCACCTCCATTGTCATCTCTGTAATGCTGACTGAGTCCTAGATTTTTCTAGGTACCAATCTTTTCACTAGGCAGGACTTTGGCATCAGGCTTATAGCCTTCTGCTCTCATACATGTCTGATTTCATTCTGACTGAGCTCAAGGTGACTGATGGAATGATTGCTCAGTAAATATTTGTTGAATCAGTCAATGTCCATGTGGATGAATCATGCAGCGAACCTTCTGCCTTCTACCTGGAACCCTGGGGTCTTGGCAGACAGGAATCCCCACGCATCTGCTGCCTGTGCTTTTCCTCTCCTACTGGAGAATCTAATCATTCTTCCAATTTTAATTCTTGTTCCAAAACTCCTCCTCCTCTGCCTTTAAAAGGTGCCTGCCATCTGTTTCCCACCCACAACCTTCTGTCCTTCACATTTTCCACACCCACTGCTTAGCTTCTGTCCATTGCAACATTGTCAGAAACACCATTTCTTTCTGCCTCCTTTCTGACTTTGCTTTCATACTCTTTTCAGTTTTCAATCTCTCTTTTCTACTAACTCATCTCATTATCACTTTAAACAAATCTAGTAGGGCTCTCCTATTTAAAAGCATCCTAAAAAATAAACAAAAATAAAATTAAAAAAAATCCTTGTTAAATTCACATGCAGCTTTAGCCACCAAGCTAATTCTTGATACGGCCAGATTTCCATACCTTTAGACTATTATATATTTCTTTCCTTCTCCACCTTACCATCCACTTATTCTATAGCCCCTTAAATTTGACCTATCCCCTTGAAACTCAGCTATATCTGCTCTTAGGAAAAGGAAAATTGAAAATACACCAAGATATCATTTTCACCAATCAGACTGGCAAAATTCCTAGTTTTGACAACACAGTCCTTGTCAAAGCCATGGGGAGTCAATCTCATATGTTGCTGGTCACAGGGAGGAACCCCATGAAAGGGAATTTGGTAATATCTGATAATTGTGCATATATTCACATATTCAAAATGACATATATACAAGGTAATTCATTAGTTTGTAATAGCAAAATTTGATAATAACCTAAATGTCCTCCATCACGGAGTTGGTTAAATAAATTATTGCCATCCAATCAATAAAATACTATGCAGCTTATGTTCGGCAAGATTATGTGTCAACTTGGCTAGGCTATGGTGCCTAATTGTTTCGAACTGTTCGGTCAAACACTAGTCTAGGTAATTCGGTGATGGTATTTAGTAATGAAATTATTTAATAAAGTTGATTACCCTCCATTATGTGCGTGAGCCTCATTCAATCAGTTGTAGGCCTTCAGAGGAAAACCCAAGGATTCTTAGAGCAGAAAGAATTCTGCCTCAAGGCTGTAACATAGACTGTTGCCTGAGTTTCCAGCCAGCTCGTCTACTTTTAGGGATTTTGGACTCAAGATTGCAACTTCAAACTCACTCAAATCTCCAAAATGCTGGCTTGCCCTATGG
Source organism: Catagonus wagneri (assembly GCA_004024745.2). NCBI lineage: Eukaryota > Metazoa > Chordata > Mammalia > Artiodactyla > Tayassuidae > Catagonus > Catagonus wagneri. The sequence continues at coordinate 14,799,560 of PVHT021183524.1, read as the reverse complement.
ATTCTGGACCTAAACCAGAGTGAGGCAGGGATCTAACCTGTGTCCTCATGAATATGTCGGGTTTGTTACTGCTGAGCCATGACGGGAATTCCCAATACAATCTTCTTTGCTCTTACTCTTTCAAGCTCAGGGTGATAATGTTTTCCTGCAGTTGTTAGATGCTGACTGTATTTTTTTATTATATTTTCAATTAAATTGCTCGAGTATAGGAGTTTTCCTCATGGCACAGTGGAAACGAATCTAGGAACCATGAGGTTGCAGGTTCGATCCCTGGTCTTGCTCAGTGGGTTAACGATCCGGTGTTGCCGTGAGCTGTGGTGTAGGTCACAGATGCGGCTCAGATCTGGCGTTGCTGTGACTTTGGGTTGCTGTGGCTCTGGGTTGCTGTGGCTCTGGCGTAGGCCTCTAGCCTGGGAACCTCCATATGCCAATTTCTCTTGAGTTTACCCATGGCCCAAGCATGCATATGAGACCGAGTCTATCAGTCCCCCTTTCCCTTCCCTCTCTACATTATCATCTTCACAGGGACAGATCCAGTGAGATACTGGACAGAGATATACCATTACTGAGTTTTTCTTTTTTTTTTTTGTCGTTTTAGGGCCACCACACCCACGGCATGTGGAGGTTCCCAGGCTAGGGGTCTAATCAGAGCTACAGCTGCCGGCCTACACCACAGCCACAGCAACGCGGGATACGAACCACGTCTGCAACCTACACCACAGCTCACGGCAACGCCGGATCCTTAACTCACTGAGCAAGGCCAGGGATCGAACCCACAATCTCATGGTTCCTAGTCGGATTTGTTAACCACGGCGCCACGATGGGAACTCCAACCACTACTAAGTTTTAATATTGGAATTTATAGGGTTGAAAGTTAATAGATATTTTTTCTTTACATTAACTTGTTCTACCATATTCCTTAAGCCTTTAGCAACTGCCAACACTCTCCAGCATTAAAGATACAAAATGGAAGAACCAGAGCAAAGCAATTATGTGTGGTTTAACAGTATCTCTTGTTCCAATCCAGCAAGTAGCCATGATTTTAATTTTAAAGTGTGTTTTTGTAGTAGAGCCAGAATTTCTGCAGGGAAACAATTTGGTTCCTAATACCTATGTGTGAAGATTTCCAGTTGAAACCCTAGCTTAGTTCCTGCAAAGACTCGGTGGTGCTGGACTGGTGCTACGGTCACCCCTACAGAGGCAGGATGAATCTTCCCCATCAAAAATTTGGTTCTGATATCAAGTTTGATACCTCCTCACAGGCACCAAAAGGGTATGAAAAAGTTTATTATCCCTAGATACTTTCTGGGGAGAGCACGTCAGGCTCCCAAACTGGTCTGAAAATAGCCTGAGAGCAGAGGGGTTCCTAGCCTGGGTTTTATGGTGAATGGGGTTAGACTGCGATGAGGGTTCCTGCATGGGAGCCCAGGATTGTGGTGGTTTGAACACCCTTCACCCAGAAACCAAGGGAGGGAGAACCCAGGCTTGCTTATTAACTTGTCCAAATAGGAAGCAGAAGGGAAAAGGGAAAAGGGGGTGGCTTGAAAGCTGTCAGCAGTCATCAAAAATAGAAACAGAATCTTAATTACAAGTGGTTTTTTTGCATGAAGGGTCAAGAGCCTTATGGAAAATAACTCATCCTAAGGGAAGTGAATGGATATGTTCCAGGTGTCAAGGGCAGAGTGCCAATAACTGATATAAAGGATGATTTTTGAGGAGTTCCCATTGTGGCTCAGTGATAACGAACCTGACTATTATCCATGAAGATTTGTGTTTGATCCCTGGCCCCACTGAGTGGGTTAAAGGATCTGGTGTTGCCATGAGCTCTGGTGTAGGTCGCAGACAAGGCTTGGATTCCGCATTGCTGTGGCTGTGGTGTAACCTGGCAGCCGTAGCTCCAATTCAGTCCCTAGCCTGGGAATTTCCATATGCCATGGATGTGGCCTTAAAAAGAAAAAACAAAAAACAAAAAAAATGATTTTGAGCATGAAAGGCAAAGGGGTTGGCATCCTGGCTTTGAAACTAGCTCTTTAAGGCCTGTTACTCACCTACACACTGTTTATTCATGGACCCTGTGTCCCTCTCTTTTTTAAGTCCCTTCCTAGTTTCATTTCCTGCTCTCTCCAGCCTGAAGGCTATAAATTAATTTAGGGACTTGGGCCATGATTACCTTCCCTCAAAAGAATAGAATGATTATGATGAATATTGACCTCTCCCCCCTTATAATGTATTTGTTTTACTTAGCCTTCAACCAGTTACTCCATTATAAATACTGAGTGTCCACCTTTTGAGGTAGTGTGCCCAGGGGCTTGTAGGCTTTCTTCCATTGTACTTCTTCTTTACTGTAAGATTAGAGAGCCCAGGTTCTGTAGTCACTATTTATTCTTGATTCAAAATGTTCCCAAAATATCAAATCCATTTTCTCATTTGCATTTGTCACAGTGAGAGAATTCACAAGAAAATGTACCAGACTCTGAAAACAATTCTTCAAATAATTCTGGTGCCTCTTCTAGAATACCTCCTTCACCTTCACGCTCTTCTTCCCTTGTATCTCTCTTATGTAAGCAGAGTTAACTGGGTCTGGATGGGAGGTAGGTGTCCTTGCTCCTCATTGCCACTTGAAGTCCATTTTTTCTATCTCCTCCCTAAAATCCCCCAGCTCCACTGAGACACTGCCACCAGACTAGACCACCCACTACTTCTTTTTATAGTCATCTACTAATCTCAAGTCATCCCTCATTTACTGGAGATTATAGCACCTGCCTCAACTTCCCATGGCTGCTTAGACTGTTATACTTGGTGATTTTAACATGTATATATGGTCAATCCATCCAACAGCCCAGGCTATCAGGTCTTTGGCTTCCTCTCCTCCAATGATCTGGTTCTCTCTTCCTCCTCAGACATCTACATGCACAGTCACACCCTAGATCTTGTGTCATTACCAGTAATTACACTCCTCAAAACCTCAATTTTAAGCATCCCGACTACCTGATTACCATCTCCTATCTTTTCAACTTCTTCTGTAATTTTATTTTTTGTCAATACAACCAAAACCTAAAATAGTAAGATGTGGGTTTTTGCTTCCCTCACTCCCATCCTACCTTCCCCCAGCCCACTTTAGTCCTTACTTTCATTTCCTCCCAGCTTAAATTTCACAAGTTGTTATTAAAATCTGGCTCTCACAAGTACCTTTGCTCCCCATCCCTCTCCCTTGGGTGACATACTCCTTAAAAAAGTCTGGCTAAATCTAATTTCTAGCTTATTCCATTGCTGCCTCCATGCAGCTGAACATAGCTAAAGAATACTCAAAGATGACTGGTCTCATTTAAAACTCATATCCAGATATCTTAAAGGGACTGCCCTCCAACCTATATTTCCCTGGTCAACTCACTCTCCCACTCTGTAGGAAGTAACTATTCTATACCTTGTCTCCTCTCATTAAACCTCTAGAGGCTCTTCACTCATTTCTCATTCTCAGCAGGTGACCTATCTTCTATGAAAAAATATAAGCAATCAGAAGTGAACTTCTACATCCATCCTCCACCAACCTACCTGCAAACATAGCCAAATACTCCGTGTTCCCCCCTATTTTAACAGTCATTATCATTTATACCTCTATTTCCAGGACAGCTCTTCCACTTGTGCATTGAAGCTCACTGCATCTTCTTCCCTCAGGGATTTTATCCCTTCTGCTTTCTGGATCATTTTCCCCCTCTCTACTGGTTCGACAGCTCCAAAAACATACTGTAATATCTGCAAAACTACATTTGCCCTACAAGAGACAAAGTTGATCTTTTAATTCTGAAACTTGTTTCACTGGCTTCCACTACACTATACTCCATTATCTACCTACCTCACATTGCTGCCCTACCTTACCCATGGGTCCTCACCTTCCTGACTTCTAAAAGTTGGAGTTTCTAAGGGTTCAGTCCTTGGACTCTTCTTTATCTATTCTCTCTTCCTAGGCCATGGCATCAAGCCCTATGATTTTATATATATACTGTAGACTTCAAAAGTATATCTCTAGACTTTTCTCTCATACTACAGACTGGCACATCCAACAGCCTTCTTGATATCTCTACTTCGTTGTCTAAGGCATCTAAAATAATAGTTTTCCTGGAGGGCTAAAATTGAAAACAGTTAAAATGTTGGCAAGGATGTAGCACAACAGAAACTCTCAAATATGGGTAGTGGTAGTGAAAATTGCTATAATCCTTTGGCAAACCATTTGACAATGTCTACTAAAGTTGAATATATGTATACCCTATGATATGGGTACACGTGTACCAAAAGACATGTACAAGGATGTTCTCAGGGACATTATTCATAATTGCCTCAAACTGGAAACAATCCAAATGATCTACCTGTAGTAGAATGGATAAGTAGTGCTACTTGCTACTTGCAACAACATACATGAATCTCACAATCTGAGTTTAAAAAGCTAGATGCAAAAGTCTATCATATCACCAAAAATCAAAAACAGGCAAAATGAATCTATGCCATTAGAACTCAGGAGTGGTTACCTATGGGGAAGTAAGAGGATTTGATTGGAAGGGGGAAGAAGAAGGGTGCCAGGATGCTGGAAATGTTCTATTTCTTGACCTGGGTGATAGCTGTACAAACGTGTTCACTTTGCACACTTATATCTTATTTTCTTTTCTGTGTTTAATAAGTTCCAAAACTGAATTCAGATTCCTCATCTTTTCTGTGAAACTGTTCCTTCCTTGGTATTCTCCTTCTCAGCACCTGACAACTCCTTTCTTCAAGTTGCTCAAAGCCCTTAAAGCCATTCTGGTTTATATTTCTCTCACATTTTTATGTCCAAACCATCAGCAAATCTTGACTGCTATGTTTTCAAATATAGCTTCAGTCCAAAATATAGCTTCCTACCACTTACCATGACTATCTCTAAGTCACCATTAGCTCTTACCTGAACTATCGCAGTAGCATTCCAACTAGACTTCTGCTTGCACTCTTGATCTTCCACCTACAATCTCTCCCCTATGCTTCAGCAAGTGATCCTTTTAAAACAATTAAAATTGGAGTTACCATTGTGGTTCAGCACTAACAAACCCAACCAGTATCCATTAGGATGCAAGTTCGACCCCTGGACTCACTCAGTGGGTTAAGGATGGCGTTGCCATGAGCTGTGGTGTAGGTCACAGATGTGGCTCAGATCTGGGGTTGCTGTGGCTGTGGCATAGGCCGGCAGATGCAGTTCCGATTCAATCCCTAGCCTGGGAAATTTCATATCAAAAACACAAAACAAAACAAACAATTAAAACCATGTGTCACTCCCTTGCTCAATCCCCTCCACTGACTTACCATCTCATTCTGAAAAAAATGCCACTTTCTTACCATAGCCAAGAAGGCACTGCATGAACTATACACTGTCCCTCTGACCTCATCTCCTCCTGCTCCCTCACTGCACTGCAGCCAGTGCTCCCAAAACTCCCAAAGATGTTCCTATCTTTGGACTTTTGTGACAACTAGTCCCTCTGCCTGGAACATTTTTTCTCCCAGCTATCTACCTACTTCATTCCTCCACTTCCTCTGGTCTGTGCTTCAGTGACACCTCATTAGAGAGGCACTTCCCAACCATCCTATTTATAAAGCCTTACAACTCTCACAAGCCTTGTGGGGATTTCTCACAAAGGCTTCCCATTGCTTTAGTGTTATTTATAACACTTATCACCAGTTGGCACTTAACACATTTATAATAGGATGTGAGCTCTGTGAAAGCAGAGATACAGTTTTGTCCTCTTCTGAATTCGAACCACTATAAGGTCAGGTATCTTAAAAGCACTGGCTATGGTTGAATGATTTTTAATGAAGACCTAAATGTTTAAGAATGACTGACTAGGTTATATGATATTTTCTCTTTCCTCTTCCCTCACCCAGTTATTTGACAAAAACCTAGTTAGGTGGCTCAATATTTATAATCTGGTGGCAGATAAAGAAATTGTTAACATAGGACCTAGAGGAAAATGCTTGGTCTCTAAATGCTCAATCTTGGACACTGAAACATACGAAGATACATATGAAAATATTAGTTTGGTAAATACTAGAAAATTCTTCACCTCATAAAGAACTGTCTTTACTGGTCATTTCTGAGATACTTTCATTTCTGAACAGTTTGTCAATGGATGTTAAACCTCTAAGAGAAACTGAATCCCTCTACTATTTTTCTGGAATTATAATTTCAAGGAAAAAGCTGTAACTTCTAACTTTCAGTTCTCTCCTCTAGATTTTAATTTTGCTCACCCTCTCAGTATGATGTTAAGGAAGTAATATTAGTGTTATACTATGTGTTTACGAAATAAAAATGACAAAATTAAGAAAAAAAAACTATGAAACTTAAAACAACTTCCTTTCTCTTCCCTTAAAAAAGGGGTAAGGAGGGACGCACAAGGCTAAAGGACATGTCAGGTGATAGGAAGTTCCCTTGTGGTGCATGTTGGGTGATAAAAGACAAAACCTTAGTTCACCACAGTGGAGAAGTAGATTGGCATGTCTGAGTGCAGCAGCTGCAAATCCACCCACTTTGGGAAAACGCTGGGATAGCTAGCAGAGATGTTTCTGAGGTACTCAGAAAGGAATTACAGAAACCAACATCATGTTACATTCTGGAGCCTCACTATCTACCCCTTCTCCAGGTCTGCATTACCTTGGAGTGATTAGCACACATCCAAAGTCTGGGACTATAAAGGCATGAAATATCAGAATTTTTTAAATAAAAGAGGAATTAAATTAGGCAGTGATCATATATTCTCTGTGCTCTGGGTTTGATCTGAGAGTATCTATTTAGAGATCAAATTAATAGAACAAAGCAGGATATTCCAGGGTTAGTGACAAATTCCCAAATAAATTCTGTCCCTTCATATAGAAATCAGAGTGGCAAAAGGACAAGAGTCTTCCTGTCCATTCCAGACAGAATCTGGAGTTTTCCACTTTGGGATCTCCTTGGAAACAGGAGGACCCTTCACCTGGATACAGAAACTTTACTTCCTTATACTGTGGAAGGGCTCAGATTCCAACCAAAGCTTATCCTATAACCTGAGACCCATTTCTCTCTGCCATGGTCCACCTCTCTGTGATGGGATAATTAAAATAACTACATAATGGAAGACTTGAGAAATTAAGAAATACCAAGATGACATTTCTTTATCAATGTTTCAAACTACAGCAGGAAAAAAAAAAAAAAAAGCCCTGAGATTTAAATGGCTACTTAATTTCCTGAATTCTACCCATTCTTCATTGTCTGGAATTTATCATCTAAGGAACTGACAACATTCTGATGCAAGTCACTGGCATTTATATATGTAAAAGCATTTTTTTTCCACTTATAAAAAGCTGTAGCACTCACTCCCCCCCCCCCCAATACCTTTGTTCTTTCCAGGGTTCACATTAGGCCTTTAAAAAAAAGACACTGAAGCTTAGATCCCACTCCCTAGGCAATTAACTAGTTTTGGTGGGTGGGGTCTTGGCAACAGAATTTTATAAAGTTTCTGAAGTGATTCCACTATGTAACTCGGGTTAAATAACAAAATTGTTAAGCTGTATAAGAGGATCTCTGTAGTTATGATAAACTTCTAGAACATTAAAACATACTGGGAGAGAAATAATAGGAAGGTTTAATACTTGCACTGAGTTAAGCTATTATATGCTCCTGAATTATTAATTTGAGGGTATTTTACAATTCTTTTTATTAGGAACCAGTTACTTAAACAACTTAAATGTGTCAGAATAGGATCATAATAGATCTCCAATCTAGCTACTGAAACACAAGTGCTTTCTATTGGAAAACATGCATACATACATACACTAGAATGCAATCTAGCAAAATGCTGATGTATAATAATCCTATTCAAGAATATATTGTAAATAGACAAAACTGAATATAAAACTCCAAACGACCTCTGAAATTACCTACTTCAAATCCCTCATACTTCACAGAGGAAATTGAAGCTTAGAATGGCTAAGTCTGTCAACGTCACAAAGTTGCTTAACAATATAATTGGATTACTTTAGCCCAATGTACTTTCCATTCAAGAGCATGGCAGTGAAAAGTAAAAATATTTTAGGCAATTTCTCAATCCATCCTGATTCTCCTGGAACAAAAGGACAAACTAGAATAAACGCATCCCCTATGTTTATGACGTTCCTAGAAGTCATATGCCAGGGTGCAATCTCTGATGTTTGTTGAGAGCAGAACGATATCTAAAGGCTTTTCCACAATCATTACAACCAAAAGGCTTCTCTCCTGAATGAATTCTCTGATGCTGAATGAGGTAAGTGCTCTGGCTAAAAGTTTTCCTGCATTCATTACAGTTGTAAGGTTTCTCTCCAGTATGAGTATTCTGATGTTCAGTCAGATGAGTGCTCCGGCTAAAGGTTTTGTCACATTCATTGCACTTATAGGGCTTCTCTCCAGTGTGAATTCGTTGATGCTGAGCCAGATGGGAACTCTGGCTAAAAGCCTTTTCACACTTATTACATTGGTAGGGTTTTTCTTCTGTGTGAGTTTTTTGATGCTGCGCAAGAGATGAACAATGTCGAAAGGCTTTGCCACACTCAGCACACTCATAAGGTTTTGCTCCTGTGTGAATTCTCTTATGTTGTGTAAGATGTATGTTCTGGTTGAAGGCTCGCCCACATTCATTACACTTGTAAGGCCTTTCTCCAGTATGTATTTTCCTATGCTGAATAAGGGATGAGCCATAACTGAAGGTTTTCCCACATTCGTGACACTGATAAGGTTTCTCACCAGTATGAATTCTTTCGTGTTTAGCAAGAGATGAACTCCGAATAAAGGCTTTCCCACATTCCTTACATTCATAAGCTTTCTCTTGGGTATGAGTCTTCTGATGTTGATTGAGGTTTGAGAGATAACTGAAAGCCTTCCCACACTCATTGCATTCAAACGGCTTTTCTCTGGTGTGAATTCTCCGATGTTGAGTAAGGGATGAGCAGTAACTGAAGGCCTTCCCACATTCATTGCACTTGTAAGGTTTTTCTCCAGTGTGAATTTTTAGATGTTGCGCAAGGGATGACCAGTAACTAAAGGATTTCCCACATTCAGCACAATCATAAGGTTTCTCCCCAGTATGTGTTTTCTGATGTTGAGTGAGGTTTGAGTGCTGACTGAAGGCTTTCCCACATTCATTGCATTCATATGGCTTTTCACCAGTATGAATCATATGATGACGTATAAATGTTGAGGGCCCATTGAAAGCCTTCCCACATTCATTACATTTATAGGTTTTCTCTCCAGTATGAATTTTTTGATGTTGAGTAAGATGTGTGCTCCTGGTAAAGGTTTTATCACATTCATCACATTTAAAAGGTTTTTCTCCTGTATGAATTTTCTGATGTTCCATAAAGTGGCCTCTCTGGCTAAAGGCTTTTCCACACTCATTACAAGTATATGGTTTCTCACCAGTGTGAATTCTCTGATGCTGAACAAGATGGGTCCTCTGACTAAAGGCTTTCCCACATTCATCACATTTATAGGGTTTTTCTCCAGTGTGAATTCTTTGATGTTGAGTAAGAGATGGACCCTCAATGAAGCCTTTTCCACACTGATCACATTTATATGGTTTATCTCCAGTATGAATTCTTTGATGGTTAATAAGGTTTTCACTCCGGCTGAAGGCTTTTTCACATTCATTGCATTTGTAGGGTTTTTCTCCAGTATGTGTTCTCTGATGGCGGATAAGAGCTGAACAATAACTAAAAGCTTTCCCACATTCATTGCACTTACACAATTTCTCTTTTTTAACTCGATTTAAATTCTGTTTGACACTTGTTTTAGTAGAAGTCTCTTCTGGAGATATTTCTTCTTGTGCTAAAAGGTCTGAACTTTTATTGATGCTTTTTTCAAAGTCATTATTTACATGGTCTTTCTCCAAAGTAGGTATTGTCTTTTCTGCTATTTTTATTTCCTGTGGCAGTATCTGTTCGTTTGCCTGCTGCCTTTCTGGACTACCTTCGGATTCCCAAGTTTCTAAGAAGTTGGAACTCCAAGGATCATCCCTTTTGTGCTTTTCCACTAATGCCTCCAGAGATGGCTCTTCTTCAGAAATGTCCAGCTCTAGGACTGATATGCTATTTTCTGGTCTTGTCTCCCAGTCTGAAAGATAAAGAAAATGTCAGAATTTTCTGAATCGAGAAGGAAAACAAATTTTTTTCTGGAAATGATACAGTAAAATTAAAAATAAAGCCCACAGGAAATTCTGACGATTTTCATATTATAGTTCTATTATTTGGGGAGAAATTTGGAAAGAGATAACAGTTAGGTAAAATATGAGAGTAGCAAGAGAATGTCTAATTCATTTTCATAGATAATCTCCAAGAACCAGAAAGGGAACTCCATTTAAGGTGATAATAAATTTAGAAAGCGATCACAAAGATAGGTAAGAGGAGGCAGAGATGGACTGAATCTAAAGGAGGCAATCTGAACTGGGATTCCTTGCCAGTGAACAGGAAAACAAAAATCTAAGAGCTATGATTTCAAGACAAGACAAAAAGACGACATGACTAAGGCTCCATGGTTTTTAACCCGGAACACTGTAGGAATAGCTATATCACCGCTAGAAATGAGAAAGTTGTAAACAGTAGAGGAAATAATTTGGTGGAGGAAGGTGACAGGTTCAACTCTCTGCATTTTAAGAATTAGAAAGAAAAATGGAGGAGCAGACCATACGGTGTTTGTGGGGATGGAAGATGCCAAAAGTGGCAGAATAGCTAAAATGTTCAAATATAGGATAGAAAATATCAGCTCAAAAGAGGAAAGAATAGCTAATGCCATAAGAACGTATGTGAAAAAAACAGCAGAGAGAGAAGAGAAAGATTCTTGAAGGTGTTTAGAGTAACGGGGTAAATAAAACATACTAATGAAAGAAAGCTGTTTTTCAGCAAACAAACAAAAGAACATAAGAAAAAAACAGAAAAGTGAGTTATATTACTCTCCTATCTACTTTGGGATAGTTTGTCTTGTGCTGAGAAGAAAGATGACAGGGTAGTCTAATCAATGCTGGCAGATTCAGTAAAGAAAAAAGGCTGTGTTTAAAAGAACATTTCTTTGGTTCCACTGGTAGTGTGCAAGTACAGCAGACCCTCAGAGAACTCTGAATCCCCTGTGATGCCAGCCCAGTCACTATCGCCATCACTTTCACTGCAAGCATGAAGGGCAAGGCAGAGACCCAGAGGTGCCTACCATCCTCTCCATACCTGGTACCATGGGTAATGGTATAGCACGCACTAGCATACATAAGTGCAGGCAGCCTCCTAATAGCAGTACTTCTCCAGCAGGGACAAGAAGATCAATGCAACATAAGTTTTGGGGAACAGCAAATCAATATAAGAAATGGATACGTTCTCATCAACAAAAATGATACTAAAAAGGATATATCTGTACAGAAGATAGCCCTAAAGAATACCTTCCACTGTGGCTCAGTGGTAATGAACATAACTAATATCCATGAGCATGTGGGTTTGATCCCTGGCCTCACTCAGTGGGTTTAGGATATGGCACTGCCATGAGCTGTGGTGTAGCAACAGATATGGCTTGGATCTGGCGTGGCTGTGGCTGTGGTGTAGGCCAGCAGCTGCAGCTCTGATTCGACCCCTACCATGGGAATTTCCATATGCTATAGGTTCGGCTCTAAAAAGCAAAAAAAAAATACCTCCTGGAAGTACTTCATAGTGAAAGATATGGAAGCCATGGAGTTGGGTGCTGTTAAAGGCAGAGTGTGGAAATGGCTGATTTCTAGCCCACTTAGAGTTTCACTTGGAAGCAATAAACATACAACAGACTGCGACCAACATTATCCACACTGTCATATTGTCAATGCACTAACCAACAGAGTTACTAGAATACCAGGGGTGGGACAATAAATGAAGGACTGGAGAAAATTCCAGAAGGTCAGACTCAACAGAACCATCCCTACTGCAGGAATCATCCCTACTGCATTCTTACTTTACTACATGCCAAGTCTACAGGCACTGATCACAGTATTCCAACACCTCTGTGCATGGAGAGGTGATAAAGGGTGCTGACATCCAGGCGGCAAAAGGACAAGATAGACTAGTGAAATATAACAGACTAGTGAAACAAATCACAGTTTTGCAGGGGCCAAGTCACCAAGATAGCTTAGAGAAGATGGCATTAAATAGGATGGGAAAATGATGCAGACAAAGCCCCGGGCCAATGGCCACCTCAATGTAGGTACTGTCACAACTTCAATTATCTATACAGATGCATATAAAACTGTGAATTATTTTTATGGAGATAAAAGAAGTCATGTCACCAGCTAAGAATAAGTCTGCTCCAAGTGCCGATGAGGGCAGAACCAAGGGCTAGTTTACCAACACTACCATCATTGGGTCATATTCCAGCAATATAAAATAAACAAAAGAATGGAGTTTAATATTTCAAGTGATTGCCTTCTGCCTACTGAAGCTATTTATATTAACTACGCATCATGAGTTTTTTATTATTATTTTTATCTAAATGAGTGTCTTTTTGATTATGACTAAAGAATCTTTGCGGAGTCTGGGATTTATCAATATACACTTAAATATTTTAAAATTGTTTTCTATCTGTTCAAATTAAGTTTTTTAAAAACTTTTTAATCTGTAATAAAACCTGACAACTTCTTTTTTTCTAAAAGATAAACTGTAAGCACAAGTTAATAAAGCTATTATTTTTTTTTAAAGTTTCTCAATTGTGTTCCATGAAAACATCTTCTAAGAGAAAGATATTAAAGGTGTAATATTAAAAGAAAGGAATCGCAGTTAGGTGGGTGGGAGAGAGAAAAGTTACATTCTATGCAACCCCGTTGGAAATTCATAAATGCCCAACTACATACAAAAAAAAAAATTCTCTGAGTGGTCCTCTAGTAAGAAACCTGCAAAATTTTTGCTAATCTAGCACTTCCTAAATTTGAACATGCCATGTTTTTTTTTTTCTCCCCATAAAAAAGGACTCCTACTTCTAGCTCATTAAATCTGGAGATATATTCCTTAACTAGAGTGATGAAGTTTGTATATTTTTTTCAGCATCAGATCTTAGAAAAAGTCTCTCTGTGCAGTTTGGAAGTTGATGGCTAAAAAGTTATTCATAATTTCAAGGGTTGTCCAATAAAGTGATAGTGAGATTAAGAGAGGAATAGGTTATTAAAAAAAAATGAAGTCTACAGTTATGGAACTCCCACTTTTGCAGAGTTCAGTTGGGAAAGCAAGAAGACAAAATGAATAGTGGTCAGAAAGACTTACAGTGTTGAGTAAAAGTATTTAGAAATTTAGGTTGCCTATTTCTCTTTGAAGGTCCTGGGGATAGAGTCTTTAGATCCCAGAAGAAAACTATAAGGGCTGAAAAGTGGGGTGAAAATTATGAGATTAGGATCCCAAAAGAGGCTGGTAAAGGATAGAATCCAGATTCCATGTTAAGAAGCTGCCTTTAGAAAAAACTGGGAAGGATATGTCCTTTGAAAGGAGTGTAAAAATAGAACACATGTTGAGACATTTAGTGTTTTGACAAAGCATAAGAGGCCAGATGCCTTCCCATTTCTCCACAAGAGACAATTTAAAGAGAAGCAAGTACATCTACTTTCAGATATAAAATCCTCTCATCAGGCTGGTGGTCAGAGTTAATAATTTAATTACATTCATCGGCTGATATCCATTACTTACCTCCAAAGGTACCTACTGGAATGCTGGTTTCCACAATCCATGGCTCTGTCCCTTGCTCTAACTGGGAAATTACATCAGGTTTGGAAACTTGGAGTCCTGCTCATGGGGAGTAAAAGAAGTTACTTGTCTGCAGTAAGAGAAAAGCGCCATAACAGAGTTCAGTCTCACCACTATCTCTTTAGAGGAAAGGATATGTAGATGAATCAGATGGGAGTAAACAGCATATAATCTTCAATGTTACACATTCCCAGATGTGGTATAACTTGAGAACTGATCTGGGTTCAAAAAAATTATAAGTTTGTCATTCTACTTGCTAGAGAGCAGAAACCTTTTCAAAACGTTTCAGAATTTAGGAATCTTTGGTTCTAAAGGCAAAACTCACCTAAGCACAAGGGAACCCTCCTTCTCCACATCCCCAGATACTAACTCAGAGAAGCCATCCTTACCAATTGAGACCAGATGTGTATAATTTTCCAATGTCACATCCCTGAATAAGTCTCTCTGTACAGGATCCAGCTGTTTCCATTCTTCCTGTGTGAAGTCCACTATCACATCCTTGAAGGTCACTGATTCCTGGAACACCAAACATATTTCTGCTTAGCCACAAAGTATTTATCTAGAAAAGGAGCAAAGTTAGCAATACTGGCAGAAGTAAGGCATGCTATGGGCTATCTCAAAAATGATTTTGATATCTCCTCCTTTGTAAAATGATTATAAAAATAGAACCCAACTCATAGGATTATTGCAAGAATTAAGTAAGAAATGTTCAATATTAAACACTTAACTGAGGGTCTAGCAAATAACATGTACTCAGCTAGTCGTGGCCATTGTTGTTGTTATTGATCTTCATAATCATGATCATGATCATCTCTGTGTTTCAAGACATACCAAGCATTAAAGCATACCTGCAAAGTACTAAGAGTATATCTACCTACCAACATTACTATCTACAATGTATGGGAATAGCCAAAAATGTTTTTGAGAGAATCTGGGGAGTTCCCACCCTGGTGCAGTGGAAACGAATCTGACTAGGAACCATGGGGTTGCAGATTCGATCCCTGGCCTCACTCAGAGGGTTAAAGATCTGGCATTGCTGTGAGCTGTGGAGTAGGTCACAGATGTGGCTCAGATACTGCGTTGCTGTGGCTGTGGTGCAGGCTGGCAGCTATAGCTCCGACTGGACCCCTACTAGCCTGGGAACCTCCATATGCCAGTGGTACAGCCCTAAAAAGCAAAAAAATAATAATAATTTGGGGAGGAGACTTGCCCTCCCACGTTTCAAAATATACTAAGCAATATACCAAAATATACTGAAAGATCAAGATAAATTAAAACAGAGTGGTCTAGGAGTTCCCTGATGGCCTATCGGTTAAAGATTCAGCCTTATCACTGCTGTGGCGTAGATCTGATCCCTGCCCAGTAACTTCCACATGCTGTGGCCAACGACAACAAACAGAGAGGTCTAGTATGGAATAAAACTCAAGGAAACAAAATAGAAAATCCCCAAATAGGGAGTTCCCATCGTGGCACAGCAGAAATGAATCTGACTAGGAACCATGAGGTTGTGGGTTCGATCCCTGGCCTCACTCAGTGGGTTAAGGATCTGGCGTTGCTGTGAGCTGTGGTGTAGGTTGCAGACGCGACTCAGATCTGGCGTTGCTGTGGCTCTGGCGCAGGCCAGCAGCTGTAGCTCCGATTAGACCCCTAGCCTGGGAATCTCCACATGCCACTGGTACGGTCCTAAAACGACAAAACACAGACAGAAAGAAAGAAAGAAAGAAAGAAAGAAAGAAAGAAAGAAAGACAAAATCTCAAAATATAGCCATGTTTATAAAAACTAAATGGGATTAAGCAACTTTCAAATTAGTTTAAAAAGCTGGATTATTCACAAAATGGCTGCATTAAAAAACGACTGTCTATCTGAGAAAAAAAATTTAGGTGAGTTCCTTTATTAATGGCATACACAAAAATATCTGGATTAAGACTAAATTTTAAAGAGAAAGTAAAAATAGTACAATTAAAAGGCAGAAAAATAGTTTTATAAGCTTGCTATGTGGAAGGCAAAAATTACAAGACAAAGAAAGAAACTGACAGATAAAACCACAAAAAAATGTTAAAACTTCTCAAGAAAACCATAAACAAAATGCAATATTCAGAGTTCCTACAAATACCTGACAAA
>PVHT021183524.1:14748508-14782686 GCA_004024745.2 Catagonus wagneri | reverse complement strand
AAGACTAAATTTTAAAGAGAAAGTAAAAATAGTACAATTAAAAGGCAGAAAAATAGTTTTATAAGCTTGCTATGTGGAAGGCAAAAATTACAAGACAAAGAAAGAAACTGACAGATAAAACCACAAAAAAATGTTAAAACTTCTCAAGAAAACCATAAACAAAATGCAATATTCAGAGTTCCTACAAATACCTGACAAAAAAGATAAAAGATGAATAACACACAATAATAACAAAAAAAGGCCAACAACTCAAATAGGCAACTCACCCAAGACATTGTTAATAAACCATGAAAAGGTGCTCCACTCTATGAAGCACATAATAGAACAATGAGATTTCAGACTGGGAAACACTGCTGAAAGTGCTCATGTATGCAGTGGGAACAGAACAATAATGCAGCTTATCTGAGGGACACTCTGCCAGGATCTATCAAAAGTTTAAATGCATATATCATTCAATCCAGTTTTATAACCTGTAGGAATTTATTCTTTAGAAACACTTCAGGATATAAAGACATATGTAACCAACTATAATAGAAAAAAATGAACAGATAATAAAAATAATAAAGATGTAAAAATATCTTTAAAATGTTGTTTGTGAGGGGAAAAAAAAGGCAAACTTAAATGTCCATTAATAGGATTAAAGAATTTATGGTACAACCATATTAAAGCAGTTTACATAGCCATTTTAAAAATAAAGTATCTCAGAGTTCCCTGGCAGCTCAGTGGGTTAAGGATTCAGCATTGTCACTGCTGTGGCTCTGGTTAATGCTATGGTGTGGGTTTGATCCCTCACCCAGGGAACTTCCACATGTGGGTACGGCAAAAAAAAAAAAAAAAAGGATCTCTACATGTATTGATTAGAAAATATTTATTGTAGTTAAAATAGCATACATGGTATTAACCTATTTTTATTTTTATGAATAGGAATGTGTATATGTAAATGCAGAGAAAAAGGTTAAAAAACAACAGTATCAAATATTATCAGTGGGATTGTTTGGTAGGATTCGGAGACAATGCTGGGCAACTTCCTTTTTCTTTATTTACTATGTATTTGAAACTGGGTGAGTTCATTTTATTTTAAAATGGATAAGTAAATTATTGGGACTTCTAACCAAAACACAGCAACTGGACAAGCTCTCCAGTGTAAACTATAAAGCTCAACGATACACCTAAAACAAGTGTTTTTGTACTTCAAAGAGAAGAACTGTGATCCTGAGAGAAGGGAGACAATCAAATGAGACCCACTGTCCTTTCAGTTAGTTTCCCGCCTGGAGGTATCTCCAGACTATAGAGCGGAGAGGCAGAACTCAAGCAAAGCCCAATGGTCTTATGAACTAAGGAGCCAAAGGTGGCAGCTCAGGACTATGGAGGCAGAGAATTTGCAGGATAGATACTGGAGAGAAGGGAGATACACAGAGGAGGAAATCCAAAAATCTGTGCAAATACAATTGCCATAGGCGATATCAAGTTACCAATATGGCATAACTGAACCCAGAGTTAAGAAGAGATATGCACAATCAGCTCCCGTAAACAATTCCAGCACACTTCAGTAGCACAGCAAGTTTAGCTTGTGAAGAAAGAGTTAAAGCAGCAAGTCTGGTTTGCTCAATCCTTGCTAATCACTAGGGACACTTGGATCCATGTTTCTGAACCTTAAACAAGCTCTGAAAACTGTTTATAGAGTCACCGATTAACCATGTTATTGTGTGCTTGGAGCACTGGCAGCTGGACCAGACTGTCAGCATTGTTTAAAGTACACATAAAGATTTATGATGCACACATGGTGTATAGTGTGAGGTCTGCACCATGGCTGGTCAACAGCAAGTACATGTCAATGTGAGCAGCTACCTTTAAGAAATCTGGGCAGCAAGACTCAAGCAGACTTCCCTGGGTAGACATTTCTCTTGTCTCTGTGAACAACGGCTAGAAAGAAAGTGCATCTGTGTGATCATCACAGAGGGAGGACTTGGAAGTCTATACCTGATTTCTTTGAATTCTACTTATAAGTATCTTTTTTCCTTTTCATCCTGCTTTGTATCCTTTGTTGTAATAATCTTTATCGCTTAGTTAATGCTACTGGGCTGGGAGAGTCATTCTGGTAGAGTCATTCTAGCAAATCCCTGAACTAAATGAAGTGTAGTCATAGGCTTACACAGTCCTAGAGTAAGGCTAGGCTAGATCAGCCCTAACAAAGCTGTTCAAACACAAATCTCAAAAGGATCAAGTTGTGGCCAAGATGGGACTGGATTTACCGTACTGTGTTAAATACCAAAAAATTCCAGACAAAATGTATGATATAACAGTTTCCAAGGCACTGAATCTGAAATAACAAAGAACAGGGATCCCCAAAGATCAAGGAACAAATGAGGTGAGCCCTACAACTGCTCTGGCTCACGCCTTTAGAATTTCTAGGCAGGGATACAGGGATGGGGAACTGAAGAGAGTTTGGGAAAGTCAAGGCGACTATAGAGTTCACAGGACAGAATACTGTAGGAAAGAGAGCAACACAGGAAAGAAGAAAAGAGAACTGCATAAGTATTCAGCAAAGTACCAGTCAATCATGGATGTGAAGAGACCTTAAGAGGAAGGGAAAGAATCATCCTCAGGATTTAAGGGAACAGCACCAGTACACTAAAAGAGCTGGAAATAGTCTCTTCCCATCAGTCAAACTGGAAATCAAAGACTATCAGGTATGCAAGAAGCAGAAAAAGTACCACATAATGAGAAAAAATATCAACTGAAATTAACCCAGAACTGACATATATTATAGAATTAGCAGACAAGAAAAATAAAGTTATGACTATATTCTATATGTTCAAACATTAAGTAGAGACATGGAAGATAATTTTAAAAGATACAAACAGAACACCTAGGGCTGAAGATGAGAATATTCTGAAACTGAAAAATATACTGATTAATATTAATAGCAGATTAGTCATTGAAAAAAATTAATACAAAAAAGATTAATAAATATAAAGACACAGAAATAGAAATTGTTAAAAATGAAACCAATAAGAAAAAAATAATTTTAAAAAAGAAATAGTGGGAGTTCCCATTGTGGCGCAGTGGAAACGAATCTGACTAGGAACCATGAGGTTGAGGGTTCGATCCCTGGCCTCACTCAGTGGGTTAAGGATCCAGCTTGGATCTGGCATTGCTGTGGCTGTGGGGTAGGCCGGCAGCTGTAGCTCTGATTTGACCCCTAGCCCGGGAACTTCCATACGCCACGAGTGTGGCCCTAAAAAAAAAAAAGGATCTATACCAAGATGTAAGCAAGAAGTGATGAATATATTAGTTAAGCTGGAGAGGCAGAGCTAGGAAGGTTGCTGACAGATGGGAGCCCAGAATGAATTGCCAACATTGGTTTTTAGAACAACATACCCCATGGCAAAAGAATACACAATCCCACTCTAAGGAGTGAAATGCCATTTCAGGAAATCCCAGCTTACCTGAAAACTAGCTGATGGGAGTAAAGTACGTCCCCCTTGGAGAAGGGCAGACTCTGGAAGAGACAGATCTAGGGGAGGAAAAAGAAACCACAATGAACCCTGCCCAAGTTAGCTGCTCTCACCGATCTGTAAAATACACTCATTTTTTTCTATATTAAAATAGCAGGAACTATGCCATTTCCTTATCAAAATCCAAAAAACGAAACAAAGTAATTGCTGATTAGTACCCTAGTACTCTCATCTGTAGGCTTAGGAAGGAAAGCATTACTTTACGATTCACAATTCTGTCCCTAGATACTTACAATCATATAGATCATACAACTCAATCTACATCATTCTTCATTAAGTGAAGCAAAATATTTCTGTTGCCTTCTCTGCTATATATAAAATATGAATAAATAGATTACTCTCCAAAAGTCTTCCCATGCCTTTTGAAACTTTGCTATTAATGCAAATCAAGTGCCACAACAACATATATTTATCTATACTACCTACCTGCCAGAATGTCTAAAATTAAATAGACATGGTCACTATTAACTACTGGCAAGAATACAGAGAAATTGGAACTTTTGTACAGTGCCGTGGGGTATAAATTTACCAATCATTTAGAAAAGCTGTTTGGCAGTATACACTAAAGCCATACATATGTCAGCCCTATGACTCAGCAATTCTACCCCTATAAATATACCCATAGAAATGAGGAGTTATGTCCACCAAGACTTGTACAAGACAGTTCATAACAGGTTTATTTATAATATCCCCAACTGAAACAATCCAAATGTCTTTCAGCAGAATGGATAAACTGTGATACATTCATACGATAGACTATTATTCCGCAATGTAAAAGAATGAGCTATTGCTTTACCTAACATGGATGTATCTCTTAGTGAGCAAAATAAGCCTAACACATTCATACTGTTATGACTACATTTACAGGCATACCTCATTTTATTGTGCTTCACTTTATTTGCACTTTGTAGATTCTGTGTTTTTTACAAATTGAAGGCTAATGGCAATGCTATGTAGACCCAGACTACCAGCACCATTTTCCCCACAGCATTTACTCACTTCATGTCTCTGGGTCCCATTTTGGTAATTCTTACAATATTTCAAACATTTCATTATTACTGTATTTGTTATGATAATCTGTGATCAATAATTTTTGATGCTACAACTATACCTTGCTAAAGGCTGAGATGATGGTATTTTTTAGCAATAAAGTATTTCTAGATTAAGGTATATACTTTTTTTTATATATAAAGCTATTGCATAATTAATAAACTACAGTATAGTGTAAACATAACTTTTATATGCACTGGGAAACCAAGAATTCACGTGATTCAGTTTACTTTGATATCCGACTTCTTGATGTGGTCTGGAACTCAACTCACATCTCTGAGGTGTGCCTGTATATTAAGTTCAAAATCAGACCAAACAGACAGTTGCCATTGTGGCGAGGATGAGGGTTTGATACCTGGCCTCACTCAGTGGGTTAAGGATCCAGCACTGCCACAAGCTGCAGCATATGTCACAGAGGCAGCCTGGATCTGGCGTTGCTGTAACTGTGTCTGTGGCTGCAGCTGCAGCTCCGATTTGACCCCTAGCCTGGGAAATTCTGTATATGGTAGGTGCCGCCCCAAAAAGCAAAAACAAACAAACAAAAAACCCAACAGATCTATGGTGATGGAAGTTAGAATAGTGGTTACTTCTGGAGGGTTACTGACTTAGCAGGCACACAAAAGAGATCTCTGGGGCATTAAAAACATTCCATATCTTAGTGTGATGGTGGTTATACTGGTATATAAATATAAATCAAGTGGTACACTTGATTTGTGTACTTAATGTAACTTACACATCAATAAACAAAACAAAAACGAACTTTGCTCTTGGCAAGATCTATTCAGAGTAATGGTTGACAGGAAAGTCCAATTCTCAGAATGTAGAGACAGCCATAAGAGGAACTATTATTCTAGACTTCGTTTTGACCAGTAACAGAAATTTGTTTTGTAAAAGAAATCTTGAGAAAAAAATGAAGATGTCAGTTGGAGTTTTTAAGAGTAAAAGGAAATGTACATAGACAGATATATATCCAAGACTTTAACTGAATCAAGAGAAATGTCTTAGGTAAGATGCTTTTGATTCAAAGTAACAGAAGCCAAAAAAACCAACAACAGCAACAGCTATAGAAACCAACCATGTGCCTGGCAACAGTAAATGCTCAGTGCTACAAGTGTGAAAAAGATGTGATATATACACACAATGGAATACTACTTAGCCATCAAAAAGAACAAAATAATGCCACTTGCAGCAACATGGATGGAACTAGAGACTCTCACACTAAATGAAGTAAGTCAGAAAGAGAAAGACAAAATACCATATGATTTCACTTATATCTGGAATCTAATATATAGCACAAACAAACCTTTCCGCAGAAAAGAAAATCATGGCATGGAGAACAGACTTGTGGCTGCCAAGAGGGGGGCAGAGGGAGTGGGATTGTCTGGGAATCTGGGATTAATAGATGCAAACTATTGCCTTTGGAATGGATGAGCAATGGGATCCTGCTGTATAGCACTGGGAAATATGTCTGGTCACTTGTGATGGAGCATGATAATGTGAGAAAAAAAGAATGTATACATGTATGTATGACTGGGTCACCTCGCTGTGCAGTAGAAAATTGACATAACACTGTAAACCAGCTATGATGGAAAAAAATTTTAAAAAAGAAGAAAAAAAAGAGTAAAAGGAAATGTACATAGACAGATATGTATCCAAGACTTTAACTGAATCAAAAGAAATATCTAAGGTAAGATGCTTTTGATTCAAAGTAACAGAAGCCAACAAAACCAACAATAGTAACAGCTATAGAAACCAACTATATGCCTAGCAATAGTAAATGCTCAGTGTTACAAGTACTACAGTACTACCATGACTTCAAGGGACAGAGGTTCATAAAAGTTCATGCTAACTATACAATTGTAAAAAAATCTCCAAGAGAAAGAAAAAGGAAAAAAAATGAAACCATTTTGGCTGATTCTGAGGAACTTAGAATTAAAAAGAATATTTATAAAAGACATAAAAGGCAAAGAGCTGAGAAGGGGAGAAGTGATGTCATCAACAGGGTGGGATAAGAACTATCTATCTGTCTAAATTAGAGAATACTAATTTAGACAATGACCCATGGATGAGAGTGTCCTTGTGGAAGGCCAAGTCTGACAGAGAAGTTCCAGCATACCATTGGAGTGGGGGGGGGGAAACAAGATGGATGCATTGAATAGGATAAGAGGAAGAGTTTCACTTTACCTGTGTCCCCCCTCCTCCACGGAGGCACAGCTCAATGCCAAGAAGGCCTTCTTGGCCTGAGATTTCTCTCATGGGAAAAAGTGAAAGCATGTAAGCACCCTGCTTCCCCAGCAATGTGGGACACCACGAAAGAGACCCACTTCTTTCTCACATCACCCAGAATATTGAGGTGTCCTAAGTGAACAGGAGTAAGAGAGCAGCGGAGAGAACAGCAGTCAGGGCTCTCAGATGGCATATCAGAGGGACCTGGCTCCTACTAACCAGTTCACAGACTCCATAAGGAAGCCTGCCAAAGGGCCACTGGGCATGATTCACCTATGGATCCTCTCAACTGGCCCATGGGCACACTCAATGCTCCTTGCACCTCATATACATACCTTCCCCCCACCTCGTGGCCACTTTCTTGTGAACACCCTATTGGTGGTTAAAGTAAGCTTTAATAGAGCTTACTATAGATAGTGAACACCCGCAGAAAACTAGCCTGACTGTGCATGATTTGGAGAAAGCACTAAAACCTGAGAGTACAGCCCTGCCAAGGGAAAGCAAATGGGAAGCTGTCAGCACCCAGCCCGGCTCTGCAGAATTAAGAGAAGGCATAGAATCTTAAGAATCTAGAGCAAAAAGTATGGAGCAGACATATCCATAAAAGTTCTGAAAAAGCTTCAGAATCCCTAGCAGAAATGCTGATGGAGGATATTTCTCTCCCAAAGCCAATCAGTTAAAGACTGAAGGAGGTGACTGCATCAGTGGTGTTTTTATACAACAAAAAGGAAATATCTGCAAAGGAAATAAAGAAAATAATCCCATTTAGAACAAATCGGAAACAATAAAAAACTTAGAAATAAATTTAACCAAGGAGGTGAAAGACCTGTGGAATGAAAACTGTAAGACACTCACGAAAGAATTTGAAGGAGACACAAATAAATGGAAAGACATCCTGGGTTCATGGATAAGAAAAATTTATATTGTTAAAATGGCCATTCTACTCAAAGTCATCTAGATTAAAGACAATTCCTATCAAAATTTCAATGGCACTTTTCACACAGAAATAGAAAAAATAATTCCAAAATTTGTATGGAATCACAAAAGACCTCAAAAAGTCCAAGCAATCCTGACAAAGAACAACAAAGCTGGAGGCATCATACATCCTGATTTCAAAACAATATGGTATTATAAAAAGAGACATAAGGACCAACAGAACAGAATTGAGAGCCCAGAAATAAAGCCTCCTATTTGTGATCAACTAATATTAGACAAGGGAGCCAAAAATACTTAATGGAAAAAAGGCGGTCTCTTCAACAAATGCTGGTGAGAAAATTGGATTATCACATTCAAAAGAAGAAAAGTGAACTCTTATCTTGCACTAAGCATGAAAATTAACTTGAAATGGATGACTAAAGATTTAAAAAAGACCTAAAACTGTAAAACTCCTAAAAAACAGAAGGAAAAAGCTTCCTTGACACTGGTCTTGGCAAAGATCTTTTCAATATGATACCAAGAGCACAGGCAACAAAGGGAAAAATCAACAAGTGGGACTATGTCAAACTAAAAAGCTTCTGCACAGCAAAATGAAGCATGAAAAAAAAAATGAAAAGACAAGCTATGAAATGGGAGAAAATATTTGCAAATCATATATAAGGGGTTAACATCCAAAATATATAAGGAACTCATACAACTCAATAGCATAAAAACAAATAATCCAATTTAAAATTGGGCAGAGAACTTGAATAGACATTTTTCCAAAGAAGACATACAAATGGCCAATGTATATGAAAAGGTCCTTGATATCACTAATCATCAGGGCAATGCAAATCAAAACCACAGTGCGGTATCACCTCAGACATATTAGAATGAATATTATAAAAAAGACAAGAGACAAGTGTTAGTGAGCATGTGGAAAAAGGTAACCTTTGTACCACTGCTGGTGGGAATGTAAATTGGTATAGCCACAATGGAAATATATGTGTATATGCCACATTTTTTTATCCATTTATCCACTGATAGATACTTAGGTTGCTTCCATGTCTTAGCTATTACAAATAATGCTGCAGTGAATATGGGTGTGCAGATCTCTCTCTGAGACAGTGATGTCATTTCCTTTGGATACAGAGCCACAAGTGGGACTGCTGGATCATATGGTAGTTCTCTTTTTAATTTCTTAAGGAATCTCCATGTTGTTTTTTATAGTGGGTATACCAATTTACATTCCCACCAACAGTGGGAATATATACATACCTACACATATACAAGGCAATATTATTCAGCCATAAAACAGAAGGAAATCCCGTCATTTAGGACAACACAGATGGACTCTGAAGGCATTATGCTAAGTGAAATAAGAAAGAGGAAGACAAATACTGCATGATCTCAATTATACGTGGAATCTGAAAAGGCCAAACAGAAATGAAGAGTAAAATGATGGTTTTCAGGGGCTCCAGAGTGGAGGAAATGGGGAGATGTTGTTTAAAGGGTACAAACTTGTAGTTATAAATAAGTTCTGGAGATCTAATATACTGCATGGTAACTACAGCTAACAATACTGTATTATACACTTGCAAGTTGCTAAGAGAATAAATCTTACATATTCTCACCACATGCACACACATAAAAAGGCAAATATATGTGGTGACAGATGTGTTAACTAAGCATATTGTGGTAATGATTTTTCAATACATAGGTGTATCAAATAATCATAACGGACAACTTAAACTTACACAATGTCAGGGTCAATTATATCTCAATAAATGTGGAAAATTTTTTCTCAGCAATGTTTTATAGCTTTTAGTATACAGATCCTGCATATCTGTGTTGGTTTATATTCCTGTTTCACAGGCTGGATGTTATTATAGACTTATTATTTTTATTATAACTTCCAATTGTTCATTGGTAATACAACGAAAGAGTTAATTTTTTTCAATAAACTTTTTGTTTTAAGATAATTGTAGATACCCATACATTTGCCATAAATAAAACAGAGATTCTTTGTACCTTTAGAAAAAAGGAACTGAGGACAAATAAGGTATAGTTCAAACCTAAATAAATAACATAAATAATGTTAAGACTTCTAATGATATTAAACAAATCCAACAAAAAGACTGTATGATAGGTTAAACCAAGCCCTAAGTCTTTAGTGCTGTATCACAGGGCTCTGTCCTTACCCTGACTTGTTCGACGACATGTAGGAAGAATATTCATTAAATATGCTACTGACATAAAGTTGGAAAGGACAGTTAAAACATTGAATAACCAAATTAATATTCTTAATTATTCTGATAAACTGGAACATTTGGCCAAAAAAACTGAACACTCACAAAAGACAAAAAAAAAAAAGGAGTTCCCAGTCGTGGCTCAGTGGTTAAAGAATCCAACTAGGAACCATGAGGTTGCGGGTTTGATCCCTGGCCTTGCTCAGTGGGTTAAGGATCTGGCATTGCCGTGAGCTGTGGTGTAGGTTGCAGACACGGCTCGGATCCCACGTTGCGGCCCAAATAAGGCCAAAAGACAAAAAAAAGAGAAAAAGAAAAACACTCATAAATGTGAAGTCCCGACATTAAGGATAAAAACAATTCTATTATACAAGGATGACATAAATCTAGTTCACCGCAGTTTATGTAAAAAAAGATCTAGAGCTAACAGCATATTACCACTTAATTTTTACTTTTATTTATTTATTTATTTACTCTTTTTTGGGCAGCACCAGAGGCATATGGAGGTTCCCAGGCTAGGGGTCCAATTGGAGCTGCTGCCACTAGCCTAAGCCACAGTCACAGCAATACGAGATCCGAGCCTCATCTGCGACCTACACCACAGCTCACAGCAACGCTGGATCTTTAACCTACTGAGCAAGGCCGGGGATTGAACCTGCATCCTCATGGATACTAGTCGGGTTAGTTAACCCCTGAGCCAGGATGGGAACTCCTTTGTTTAATCTTTAAAAAGCAAATAAATTTGATACTAAATAGCAGAAATATAATCCAAATCAAAATTTTTCAGAGTATATCTAAAGAACTATGTTTAGTTTTAGGCAATGCATTTTAAGACGCACGCCATCATGCAGGAGAGTTTTTAGGGAATAGGACCAGATATATCACATGAAGACTCACCAAGCGAATTGAGGCTATTTTGCTTAGAAAAGAAACAGAATTTGTGAGTAGGAGTTTTGACAGATGAATTCACATATAAGAAGGGCAGCAATGTTAAAGATGGTGCAGTTTCTTGCTTTTGAGGACTAAGAGCTAAAATCAACACAGAAATTACAGAGAAAGACACTTCTGCCTAATAAAAGGAACTAAAAAAGGAAAGAGCCAACAAGGGAATAGTCTGCACCCAACATGCAGTTTAATACCACACTTGTTCAGGCATAGGCTTAACCGATAGCCATCTGCCAGGGATATTTCAGAACTGATTCTTGCACTAAGAGATGATTACCAAGATTTTTCCTGACTGCAACATTATCATTCTAATTTTTAATAAACAGAGGTTATGTGAGGATCACAGACATTCTGAATCACCACTCGTTTTCATTCCCCAGTCCCAAAGTCAGGCAGAATTAACTCTTCCTCCAAGTTTCTCCCTATAATTTAAGTAAGTCTCTATGATGTAATCGTTTCTTTTCTCCATCCTGAAATATACAAGGTCCCTTCCTTCCACTTTTTCCAGCTCTGCCAAGTGTTTAATTTTCAAGTCATGCCTGCTGTTTTGCCTCCATCAACCCACTCTCCCCAAAGTCGTCCTCATTACCTTCCATCTCAAGTGCTCATCCCCTTCCTCTTGGAATCAGGACACCAGGGTTTCCCAAGCAAGCGACCCTCTAGCTGGGTCCCTAATCTGGAGCCCAGATGTCCAGCAGGAGTCTGAGCCCTCACACACGCTGAAGTTGACTCCCCTAAAAGACACAGGATAAGGTCAGCAACAACTGTCACACGATCACAGCTCAAGAGTTTTGCAGAGTGGCCAAGAGGTCCTTGGAAAAGAGAAGTGACCGGAGAGAGCATTAAAGAGGCATGTGGCACTCCTGCTGAACAAAAACAGAATGGAGATCGAGTATGTAGGTTCAGCCCCGGATTCCAAAATCTCCCTGCCACCTATCCGAGACTCTGGCCAGAAGCGCCCACCTACCCGTACGTTACCTCTGTGCACACTTCTGGGCTCACACCTCCGCGGGCTCAGGAAGACACACCTGTTGCGGAGCGGAAAAGCTGGAAGGTGGACAACAGGGCGGGGCCCGGCTGTGCTCCTTCCTCCTAGGCCGGAACAAAAGAACAAAGCCCTTCCAGGGACCGGAGCGGAACAGCCCCACTCTGAAGGAGGCGGTGGGCGCCCCCTTCAAGGACGCCCCAGCTCCCTCCCGCAGAGGCCGCTTCAAGCGAAGAGAGGAGTGACGTCACGCGGCCGGAGGATTGGCAGTTGCCATAGTGATACCTGGGCTTCCCTCCCTCTAGAGCCTGCCACACATTCCAATCCCCACCCGGAAGCTCTGAGACAATCACCAAACCTAGAAAAAGGAACCGAAGCATCAGGACTAACCCCTCTTTTCACGCCTACAGCCGTTCAACGGCCACTTCCGGTCGTGGGGAGAGAACCCCGCCCCCGCCTGCCAGCGTTAAACCACGCCCCGCGGACACGCAGGACTTCGATTCCCAGAATGCTCCCGGACGCTAAACTCCATTTCCCAGAGGCCTCAGCCAAAGACTAAGATCCTTTTGAGC
Source organism: Catagonus wagneri (assembly GCA_004024745.2). NCBI lineage: Eukaryota > Metazoa > Chordata > Mammalia > Artiodactyla > Tayassuidae > Catagonus > Catagonus wagneri. Next base: position 14,770,226 of record PVHT021183524.1, on the reverse strand, counting down.
AGGGCCTATCGTTTTACCCGTCAGTCGTTTGTTCCTTGGTCTCTGAGCTCAAAGTGTAGGTTGGAGAGAGAGGTGACTCTCAAGCTTGTGTGTCCGGACTGATTGTAAGAGTACACATTTATACACGTATATAATTTTAAAACGCACACAAGTATTTCATAATGCAATACTTTCCTGTATTACCTGCCCTACCTTGTATTTGATATTCTACTTACTTGTTTAAAAAATTCCGGTGGTGACCCATTATATTGCTTTCATGACTCTCAAATGGGTCGTGACTCTCACTTTAAACTGCGAGGTGGGCTTCCCATGTTTTGCCCGCTATAATACACTGTGTATGCTTACTTCAGCCAGCACATGGCTGCGAATGAAATCCAACTCCAGTCTGTTCATGTGTCCTTGGCAAAAAAGAATCCAAAAGAAGTCGATAGGTTTCCGTATTTTTAAATGTGGGGCCCAAGCACTTTACTGTACCTCTGCGCATCTCTATATTTGTATAGTGGGGCTAAGATCTAGTCACAGCCTACTGTGACTGACAAAACACTAAACTTGGAATCCCAACACTGAGTATATGAATAACAAAGTTACAGTAAAAAGAAAGGGAACGATATCTAGAAGCAGATTTCAGAAAAGATCTACTGTGAGAACTAGAAAATTTCAGGAAACAATTTGGTATTCTAAATAGATTGCAAGAAGACATGGCCTTAATGAAACAGAAATGAAAGCTGTGAGAGAACAGGCTGAAATAAAGACATTAGGTGAAAAGGAATTAAAGCATATAGCAAGAGTATTTAAATGCAGGAACATTAATCATTATGGAGAAGAACTGAATCGATGCTATGAAAAAGTGAGTAGGTCATGTATAGGATATTCATTTAAAGCTGAATGTTTCATGGGGAGTTCCCGTGGTGGCTCAGCGGTTAACGAATCCGACTAGGTATCATGAGGTTGCGGATTCGATTCCCTGCCCTTGCTCAGTGGGTTAAGGATCCGGCGTTGCCGTGAGCTGTGGTGCAGGTTACAGACGTGGCTCGGATCCAGCGTGGCTGTGGCTGTGGCGAAGGCCGACATCTACAGCTCCTGTTAGACCCCTAGCCTGGGAACCTCCATATGCCCTGGGTGCGGCCCTAGATAAGGCAAAAAGACAAAAAAAAAAAAAAACAAAAAAACTGAATGTTTCAACAGAAAAAGATGAATGAAATAGACTGATAGATATAAAGAACAGAGGATGGAAAGCCAACATGTAGAAGATCGCCATAAAAAAATGCTGATTTTGTTCAACATTTGATTTTGTTTGCCATAGATTGAGTGACTTAAACAATAGAAATTAATTTTGTCACAGTTCTGGAAGCTGGAAGTCCAAGATCAAAGTGTCAACAAGTTTGGTTTCTCCAAAGACCTCTTCCTTGGTTTACAGATAGTCACCTTTTTGAAGTATCCTCACATGGTCTTTGTTCTATGCATGCTTTTCTCTACTGTCTCTGTATACCCAAATTTCCTCTTCTTATAATGATACTAGTTGGTCAGATTAAAATACTGGTCTTTTAAACAACAAATTTACTAGATACAAAACCGCATGTTCTAATATATGTTGTATTCATCTATACTGGTAAAAATAGACATTTTTTTATCATTTATAACAAGAAAGGTATCAATATTCTAATAATAAATACAATAATGTAATAAAATGTGCAAGGGTGCTATATTAAAAGCCTCAAATCACTGTGCTGAGAATTTTTAATAATGTCTAAATGAAAAGATATATTCATCGATTGAAAGACTCAGATTCAATGTATTTGAAATAAAGTTGTTAAACAGGACTTCTGAGAAAATTGACAAACTGTCTCTAAAATATATGTGCTTATGGAAAGGACCTAGAATGGTCTCAGAAATCTTGCAAAGGAAGAAAAAAATCTGAACACATAACAAAACATTCTAAAGCCATACTGATTAATAAAATATTCTTTTGGCGTAAAGATAGAGAGAGATCATTGGAAGAAACTAGATATGCCAATATAAAACCACATACATATGAAAAGTGTCTCTGCAGTTCGAAGAGGAAAGTGACAGATTTTTCAAAAGGCCGTACTGGTCAACTGGATATACAAAGGAAAACTATGTTGATATTGGACTCTTCTGTAAACTATTTCCTAAATTCAAGATGGATTAAAGACCTAAATGTGCAAGGTAAAATAATACAAGTTACAGAGGAAATCAGTAGACTATCTTCATTAACTTTGTGTTGCCAAGGATTTCCTGTTTAATAAGCACGAAAAGCAATAACTATAAAAGATAAATTGGACTTTAAACTTAAGAACTTCAGTGCATCCAAGGACACCATTAGCAATGTGAAAAGGCATAGAGTGGGAGATGTTTTTAGTAAGTATATCCAAAAAGATTTACATCTAGACTACGTACAGAACTTAAAATCAATAAGAAAAAAAAAAGGCAATAGTAGTAAATTAGATGGTGGGAATCTGTGTGGTATCACTTGGGACAAGGGTTGATTAGCTGGTCACTAACCTTGGGGGAATGTCCTTTTTCAGGGACTGTGTCAATCATCTTTCTCTCAATGCAATACTAGTACATTATTTTTAACCCTCTGGGAAGGGCCTCCATTTTTGACACAAGTCTGTACAGGATATGGCAGATTGTCAGTGATTATCTATTTCCATCTCTTCCAAGTGAGCCTTGCTGTACTATAGAGGCTGGAAGATTAAAACTGCATTGTCCCAGATCCCTTGCTACTAGGTGTGATTTAAGATTTGTCTCAGAGTTTTCAAATGTGGAAACAAGGCACCTTCTGTTTCAGTTGTTTTGTCCTGACAAAGTATTGTCATGGACACATTGGGATTTTCTGCAGAGCAATGCAAGGTGAGGGGGTGTCAGTTGTTTTGCTAACTTACATCTAGGAGAGTGGCTTATTCCAGAAAATGTAGTTCTCAAAGTGTGATCCCCAGACCATGATCAGCAGCAGCATTTGGCAACTTGCCTAGCAATATAAACTGCTCTCTGGCTGTTCTGCGTAAGATTGTGTATTGGTCTGTTTCATACCCAGTAATCACAAAACCAAATTAGCCACCAGAGTTGTTTACATTTCCTGCTTTCTGGAGACCACGTGCTGAACCATCTCCTTTATCTATCTCTCACACATCAAGCCAATATTTCTCCTGTTCTAAATAAGCCCTAGGTCAGGTACCAAAAAACGAAACCCCTAAACTCCCGCGATTATTAAAGTTATCAAATCCTAAACTGTTTACTCTGACCTGCCTTTCCTTTTCTGTGGAAATCCCAATTAAGTCTATAACTTGTGCCTTCTCTTTGCTCTTTTCTGCCTCCTGACCAACACTGGTGCTTCCCGCTGTGGTCCTGTGTGGTTTCTCATTTCTATAGGAACTGATTGTAGGGAAACTGTAAGTAACATTAAACATTTCTTCAATGGCATTGGCCTTTCTGCGTTGTCTGTCACTCAGTTTTATAAATTAAGACCTGGGCACAAATCACTGGCTGACTTGCTTTCTGTCATGATAGATAGCTTTCTGTCAATGATAGATAGCTTTCATACCAAATTTTGAGAGCCACTACCCTAGAGAGAGCACCGCTATTGCAGAAGCCTCCCGATCTCTGCACTGTAGATGCCTGGAATCAACTATTCAAGCTGCAGCATTTTGATTTCCTATTTTCTACAGATACTATAGATAGATACTATAGCAGCCTCTCTGGGAGACCATTACTGCACGGTTGTTTGGGGAATCATTTTTGCAGGGATGGATTAGAGCTGGCATCTTCCTTTACCTCTCTGTGCCCAAAATTTTGTAAACTGCTATATTCTTTATTCATATGCCTTTGCTTAAAATAGCTTGAGTTTTTGTCAAGGAAATTTTTATCAGCTTATACTAGAATGCAATATTAATGCAGAAAAGTACACAAACCATAATTTTGTTCAAGAAATTTCCACAAAGTGAACACACCTATGTAACCAGCACCTAGAATGAGAAACAGAACCATTTCCAGCATCTCCAGCAGGCCTCCTCATGGCTGTTCTCAGTCATAATTACTTTCACCACTTTTCTGGTTTCTAACACCATGGATTTGTTTTGACTGTTTTGAACTGTTTAGAACCATGAGATATGTCTTTGTATCTGGCATCACTTCAATACTATGTTTGTGAGAGTCTCCCTATTTGTGTGCAGTTAAAATTCATTTATTCTCATTGCCTTACTATTCCTTTTTATGAAAAGCAGTTATTTATCTATTGCTGATGGGCTTTGGATTGTTTCCAGTTTGGGACTAAAATAGATAGAATAATTTTGTTTTTTGAAGCTGAACTCAGATTCGCTTCTTTTATCTGAATCTATTCTGCCATACCTTCTTTTCAATCCACACATATTAATGGTGAGAAAAATAAACAAGGTTGGGACTTTCAAGGATCTCTGTTTACTTTATTCTAAGTGAAAAAAAAAGAATTGATTAACTTCAGTTCACCTTAATCACAGCCCTTTTTTTTTTTTGGCTGAAATTTTTTAGAGCATGAAATATTTCTGTCATTTCTTCAGCATTTAACTCCCGACAAACTAGAGTACCAAAGGAAGTTACCTAATATGTAAAAATTTTAAAAATGTGTAGGCCGGAAGTATTACTTAAAATGTGCAAGCCAGAAGTTTCCTGCTGGTTTACCGACTAGGATTGAGTGTTTTCATTGTTGTGGCCCCTGGTTCAATCCCTGGTGAGTGACCAAAAAAATAAAGAGATTTTCCTTTTAAAAAAAATGGGAGTGTGTAGATCGAATAAAAAGGCCGTTGTATGAATAATTATGGCCACATCGGCGACACATATACTTTAAATTTGTAACTAGTTGTGTTGTAGCTTGCTATGATTTAAAAACAATGTTTATTTGATTTTTTCATTTTTGTAGGATAGGCAGTTCAGCTGCTGTCTTTGGGTAGAATCTAGCTTCTACGCCAAACTAAGCTTAATATGCACCTCAGAGCTGACTCGCCTCCATGAGGTTTATTTATTAGAGTTGATTTTTTCTCAGTGGAAAAGCAACCTTTCATCCCAAGCTCCGCTTCACTCTTCACCTCTGCTCCCTCCCTGTCTTCTTTATCTGGACCGCAGATTACTCCTTCTTCGGTTTCTCTTCTTCTTTGCCCTCATCCTAGTCCTTGTCCTTCTTTTTCTAAAAATTAGGTTAAGACCTTCTGAGCAGGCGAGCCAAAATCAGTTTCAGGACTTAGGAAAGCACTGTGACTAAGAAACTAAGGTCAAAATATAAGGAGGAGGAGGAGAGAGGAGAGGAGAGGGAGGAGGGGGAGGAGAAGAAGAAGAAAAAAAAAACTGTTGTGTTGGTTAAATTTAGAAAGAGCCCCTGCGCTGGCAAAAAATCAAACCAGCGTTTGAACCTGAAGGCTTAGCAATATCTTGGCGAGGGGATACCAAGGCGACTTTGCATATCATTTTTCTGGTGGTCCACCTGGGACACAAATCAGCAGAAACAATTTTCTGCTTGGAACCTACCTGGCACAGCATCCGTCATCGAGGAGCCTTGGGCTCCGGGAAGCCCGAGGATCCTGGACTAGAAGATCCCTGCCTCCCCCTCGGTACAGGCTAGGTTTGGTGCTAGTGGTGAGGATTACAGAAGCCCGGGGACACGAAGTCCTCAGAGCAGGCGGCGCCCCGAGTGTTATCTGAAGTTTGCCAGTAACGCTAAAGTTCACTTGGTGAGGGCTCTGTCCCTCTCATTCCAGTGCGCTGGATCCCCAGGATGTCCGAGGGATTGGCTTCCCTTCTTAACTCTCATTTCATCTCAGTGTTTCCACTAAGCTCACCAACGACACGGATGTGTACACGTTTTTTAGCCTGCCACGTGATCCCGGTCTCTACAAGCTCACCCTACGGGTGTAGTCGTGGCCGAGTGGTTAAGGCGATGGGCTAGAAATCCCTTGGGGTGTCCTCGCGCAGGTTCGAATCCTGCCGCCTACGGTTGCTTTTCCTTTCTGACTGTACTCCTTCAACTAACTGATCAGTTTGACAATCTGAAGTCAACCAGAAAAGCAACTGATAATTTATTGACTAAGCTGGTATTGCTCTGCCTTTCACTCAAAAAGCACGCACCTGCTCCGGTGCGACGAATTAAAAAAAAAAAAAATTGCTTCCGTAGGCAAACAAACTAAACTAAACGAAACCAAAAACGAGAAAACCCGAGCATTTCTTTGAGAGAAACGCTGGTCTGGGCTGTTTTCGTCCCGTTGAAACCCACACCTCGGATTTTCTTCGCCACTATAAGCTTCGTCCCCCTTTTGAGAGAATACACAAAAAATATGTTTCAGAAAAGTAAACTTCATGAAATCTTTGACTCACCGCTCCGTTTGACGAGAGTCAAACCTGAGATATTTCCATTATGATTCTAGTAAGAATTGTCACATCAGCAAGCAAACCAACATTTGTCTTGCTAGATTACCCAGCCCAGGAGTCTGTGCTACAGGTGAAACCTGTGACACTTGCTAGGTGCTTGTTCTTTAGCGCAATGTGTGTACGCTTGTCTGTCACAGGCAGTACAGGGGTTCAGTTCCCAGATAGGATAGTTGAGTCGTCTTTCTGAATTTTATGGCTCTGACAAAGTATTCTTGGTCTTTTACCCAGCTATTAAATTTCTTCTTTTAACATATTCTTTTCAACAAAACCGATTACAATGAGAAAGAAACGCGCAGCACAAATCTTGTGCCGGGTGATATAAAAAGAAAATAGTAGCTTGACAGTGGAGAAGCTTGAGCAACACCACCTTAATCGGTTGATCATAGTCAACATTACAGTATTAGGACATTCAACATCATGTGCCTCCCAATACAATGAACTGCAAAGGACACAGCCTCACTTAACGTGCGTTCCTTCTAAAAATGCATAATCTGAATTTAACTCTCAGGAAGCATAAGACAAATTCATATTGAGGGGGCATTCTACAGAGTATCTGACCTGGTTTTTCAAAATGAAAAACAAAATAAGATTGAGGAACTCTTTCAGATTAAAGGACTTAAGAGATATGTCAACTGAAGGCGATCTACTTTTCTTGAAATAAAGGATTCACACAATTGGCAAAACATTAATAAGGTCTGTAGATTAAATGAGTTTCAACCGTGATTTTATAATTACTCCATGGTTAGGAAAGAGAAGAGTTCTGTTTTTAGAAAATACGTAATGAAGTAGTTAACGTTAAAAGGATAGCTTGTCTAAAACTCACTGTAATAGTTAAGAAAAAAGTTATGAATATGTAAATATATCTGTATCTATCAAGAAAATAAAGCATATGTGATAAATTTATTAACATTTGGTGAATCTAAGTAAAAGATTTATGAAAATTATTTGTCCTGCCTTTGCAACTTTTTCATAAATTTAAAATTATGTCAAATAAAAAGTTGGAAGAGGAAAAGAAGCCAATAGAACAATAATAGAAATACACTTATTGAAATAAAAGCCCAAATACAATTTGAACATTTGATGTAACATAAGTGATGAGGAAATTATTAAATACAATATAATAATTATATTAGAGCAAAATAATAATCTTAGAGCTGATGAAAAAGTGGTATGCAAAATTCTACAGTAAGCAAGGAAATAAACATTGTTTTAATAGTGACTGATATTTAGGTACAAGATTTATGATTGTACTTGTGTCATGCATGGTTAGAGGGTGTGAATATAATAAATCATTTTGGAGTCTAATGATTTCGTATCAGGTGAAAATGAGAAGTCCATTGCATGGCTAAGTGTTACATCGGCTTTCCTGTGACACTGTCATCAAAGTTCATAATCACGAAACACATCTACAGCATAAAAATAAACATGAAAGATTAATCAACATTTTAATTTAATATTAATTATTACCATGATGTTATTTAAATGTTAGTGGTTAATACAAACAGGTATAAAATAAGCTACAAGAATATATTGTACAACATGAATAATATATTTTATAATAACTATAAATGAGGCGTATATACTATATATAGATAACTATAAATAATATATAAAGTATGAGGTATATATAACTATATATATAACTAACTGTATAATATTCTATAATAACTATAAATGAGGTATATACACTATATATAAATAACTGTAAATAATATATAAATTATGATGTATATATAACTATAAATAATATACTATTTTATAATAACTATAAATGAGGTATAACCTTTAGAAATTATGTATTACTCTATTGTATACCTGTAACTTATATAATATTTACAGCAACTATACTTCTTTTTTAAATAATTAAATTAAATTCAAAAAATATTAGTGGTTAAAATGTAAAAGAGTGATATTGTGCAACAGAGTTGTTCACTAAATTATTTCTTCAGTCATTCTACTTCACATTTGAAGTAATATGTACATGCGCAATTTTAACAAAGTTGAATGCTAGTTGTCTGTTTCTTCTTTCGTTATAGACCTATACAAAATGTATGTGTATATATGTGAAAATTAAAATATTCCATTTGCAGCAAAAACTTCAAAGTCTAGGACTAATCTAACAGAAGGTGTGCAAAAAAATCTCCATTTTTTAATACAAATACATATTACAAAATATTGCCGGTGGAAATTAAGTGGAGGAAAATACTGTTTATTTTTCTGGAAGACTCAATTTTGTCAAGATGATAATTACTTCCAAATTGATCAATAGATCCAATGAAATCTCAATCAGCCCCCAAATATGTATTTTATGGAAGTTAATTCAGTGTTTCGAATACATATTTGGAAATGCAGAACAACCTCAAAAATAAGAAAATTTTGAATATAGCTAAATTTGAGGACTTACACAGTATATCCAAACATACATAATTACTTCTAAATCTACAGTAATTAAGACAGTAAGGTATTGATTATTATACATAAGTAAATACCAAAACATTATTCTCATATATTTATCAACTTGGCCAGGTGGAACTACATTGCCCAGAATTCCCTTTTCTGTGTGTTTCTGGTTGGATGGTCCCCAAGAGATATTCTCGTAGGAGATCTGGAGAAAGAAAACCAAGTAGAGGTCATTTTGTGACTTGCTTAAACTCATTTACTGACTTATCTTGCAGCAGTGGGGCCTGCAACCTACCCACCCTCCTCTGGATCCTCCTTTAGCATCCTCTTTTTCTGGGCCTAATGTATGTATTTAGCACCAAATGCAGGACACCTGCCCTGGCAAAATGAGAGACAATCAAGGCAATACAGATTTCAGTCCATTGCATGTGGCTCCAGCTCATGCTTGTGGGTTCCAGCTTGTTCTAATCCCACCCCCTCCTTACATTCATCTTTCCTTCTTAACAATCTTCCCCGTGAATTTTAAGCTTCGGCATTACAGAAAGTATTTAACCAATTCCTACAAACCTTACATATGTTTATACATGTGAAATGTCTGTATTCATCCCAGTGGTTTTGCTTCTCTTAATGAATACTGAAATTTTTACTTTAATTATTTTGCTATTGCAAGTAGTGCTGCAGTGAACATTGCAATCATGTAAATCAACAGGTATTTCTGCCTTGTTTCCAGCTCGGCCAAGGTGGTGATTTCACATAAACTATCTAATCTCCAACTCTGTCTTCAATGTATTTATGGGCGTCCAGGACTATTGGAAGACTATCTGTTCAGTGGAGGTTGGAAGTTAGGGCGTGACTCCACCTCGGAGTAAGCAAAGTTTGGTTCTAGTTGCGGACACTGTGGAGTCCAAACTGGGATCACAGCCTAGTCTCCAGAGTTGGCAGACATTCATTCACTCAGTTTACTGAATTGACTTGTTTGCTTGAAACACTGACGATCATTCGGTGAAGACTATCACAGAAGTGTTCTCAATTACATAGGTGGAATGAGATGTTGTCCTTAAAAAATATTTTTTGGTCGAACCTTTATTTTACCTGAAGGAATATATTCAGCTCTCAAAAGTATTGGTGTATTGTATATCTGACAATAGGTACCCTGGTTTCCACTCTTTCCTGTCTATAACTTGAAAAAGAGAGGTCGCTTTCCGCGTAGTCGTGGCCGAGTGGTTAAGGCGATGGACTAGAAATCCATTGGGGTCTCCCCGCGCAGGTTCGAATCCTGCCGACTACGAGAATCCGTTTTTTTCTCCGGATGAGCGTGAAAGTTGGTTATTTCTTGCCAAAGAGAAAATTGAAACGAAACCACAACGAGCTGTGCTTGACTAAATACAATTTGTTCTTTGCGCGGGCCAAAACTGCACGGCTGTGGTAAGTGGAAGTCATAATCGCTACATTAAAAAATATTAAAACTAAAGGTGCCTTAGAAAGCAGAACCGTAATCATTTTCCCGCCAGCGGAGCCTCCGCACAGTTCTCCGGGACACCCTGTTTCCCTGTCCACCAAGCCCACCAGAAGCCTGTATATTCAAGATAACTTTTTAGATTTTTCTTCCCCACGGAAATGAGCCCTGTTTCCTAGGTCCCAGTTTTCGGTCAGTTAGCAGGGAGGTTCCGTGGAATCAATGTCACCTGATTTGGTCGCGCTGATTCGTTGCTTGCATATCCCGTACGAGAAACCGTCAAAGAAATAAGACACCATCACTGTCAAAATCACAGGCATCCGCCCTTCCTGTAGTTTTAGCTCTGGGAGGAGGTGGTTGGAGCAAGAAGGCCAAGAGAAGTGTTGGAGCAAGACTTGGTCTCGGACGAGTCCTAGAGAATTCAGGCTTAGATTTATCAGAGGTCATCAATGTAATAGAAATCTACAGACGAAAAGAACGAGGACTAATATTTACATTTATTACATATCTTTAAAAACAGTAGTCGTAGTTCTTCCTCGTTAGTATAGTGGTGAGTATCCCCGCCTGTCACGCGGGAGACCGGGGTTCGATTCCCCGACGGGGAGGTGTTGTCTTTCTTTTTTACCTCCGAATCGCGACACATTTTTTGGAACTATCAGTAATAATGTTGTCACTGCTTAGAAGAAAATATTACATTTCATCTTTCTTAATACGAAAGCTGCAGAACACCCTGGTTAACAACCTTGAGCAGGGGACCTCGGATGGTGAGACAGTTGCTGTGGCTTCTTCTGCAGTCTGCAGTGCCTTCAGCAATGGTCACAAACTGGGCCCTGGGACTGAGTGCTGAACCGCACGGGAACCCCTGGGTCAGTTCTCCACAAACAGTTCACCCTTCCCTGCTTCTGTCATTTCCAGTCCCGGCTGCTCTGATCAGAGAAACATTTCAGCTCAATTCTAAAGTTATCAAAGCCACAGCTACTTTAAGGTGCAGAAAAGTACTTAGGTTTAAGTGACCCAAGACTTTAGAATGCTCACTGAGAGATAATGAGAATATAGTCGTCTGGCACCTGCTCTCCACTTGAATGGAAAGAAATACTGGGGCAAAATGCCAAGAAGCTGGTCAAAAAGTGCATGTTCAGGTCTTCTGCTCTCCTAGGCAGCAAACTCTGGAATGATGAATCAGACATGCATGGCACGGTTGGAGGTTCATGGGTGCTCCATCCAGCCTAAATGGCTGGCTTGGGTAACTCCAAACTGGTGTCCCTGGATGTATACAACATGTGTGGAGGAAGGTGACAAAGTGATCACAGACTTGCAGGAAGAGAAGACTCCCGAGTTCCAGGAGTACAGGAGCAGTGTCAAGAATGCTGCTTTCAACAAGATCTGAAGCCTCAGGTAATATGCTTGTGAATGTGCCTCAGGTTAAAACTTTCTGAAAGGAAAAACAAAAACAAAAAACAAAACTGAGGGATGGGTAAATAAAGTAATGGAATAGAGGAATGCATCCTAAACAGACCCACTTTTACAGTCACCTGATTCAAAACAAAGGAGACTCTGCAGTGCCCTAGGGGAAGATTGTTCTTTCCAATAAACCCAAATTCCATAAATTGGTGGCACAAGTGGATATCGTGGAGATAAATGAATCACAACACAAAACTCGATCAGATGAAACGTATATTTTAACATGAAAGTTAAAGCAATAATGCTTCTGAAAGATAACTTAAGATATCTTCATGGCTTTGGAGTATGCAAGAATTTCTAAAACAGAACACAAAAAGCAATCACCTCAAGAGAAAAGATATATTTATATATTAGACCTCAACATTGGAAACTATGGTTCATTACTAGCCATCGGTAAGGAAGTACAAGACAAATGTTAGAGAAGATATTTGTATTATGCATGCCAAACAAAAGACTGTGTCCAGAATGTAGTTTCAGATATAAATGCATTGTAATGACTTTGTTAAATTAGCATTTGGTAAGTAGAGCACAAGGTATTGGATAGTTAGCCTGTCAAGGCTTGACAACACACCAGGAGAGAAATTGAAATAAAGAAACTTATTATTCACAGGTCCTGAAGGAAGTACACTGCACACTTCAAGGGGCCACATGGGGAGGTCAAGGCAGAGTACAGACAAGACAGAACAACAGGATCTGGGGCACATGATTTTACTAGGGTCCTTGAGTGGAGTGCTTTGGGGTTTCTAGCCTAAGGCCTGATCAGTCAATCCAAACCAAAAGAAAGGTTTTCGTAAGAGAGCAAAATGTTCTCATCTACGCAGTTCACAAGGGAGTGGTCCTGGGAAGCAGGGATGATTATTGATCACAAGGGCTGCTGAGGAGGTCATATTAGGAACTTGCATTTGCTTGTAAACTTATAGGTTGCAGTCTAACTCACATGCTTGCATGTCAGAGTAGTATTGCCTACAGACCACTTGGCTAAGTAGATTGGATGCTAAGGCGGTAATATCATGGAGTAGCTTAGCTAAACTCTTCACATGTATAAATCCAGATAGATGTGAAGAAAAAAATAAATGTGGAAAGGATAAACAACTCATTAGAAAAATGGGCAAAAGTGTTCTACAAGTCCTTTACGTAAGAGTATATCAAAATAACCAAAAGCATAAAAAAGGATGATCTTCACTAGTCATTGGGAAAAGTGAAAAGTAAAACAATGAAGATTCCATTACTTTTATGTTAGAGCTGTTAGAGCTTCCTAGAGAAACAAAACCAATAGGGTATGTGAAGATTTATTTTGAGTAATTGCCTCATGTTATCCTGGAGGCGGGCAAGCCCAAAATCTACAGAGCGGGCAGCAAGCTGGTGACCCAGGAAGAGCCGATGTTATAGTTCAAGTCTGAAGGCTATATATTGGCAGAATTCCCTCTTCTGAGGAAGGCCAATCTTTCATTTTATTTTTGCAATTGGATGAGGCCCATCCATGTTGTGGAGGGCAGTGTGGTTTCTGAAAGTCCACTAATTTAAATGTTATCTCATCCCAAAATACCCTCATAGAAACATCCCAGAAACACAGAATAATTGTTGACCTCATTTCTGGGCACCGTGGCCCAGAATGCTGACACATAATATTAATCATCACAACTCTTTACATGCTAGAAGTGTTACAATAAAATAACAAAAGACAGATAATACCAAGCCTTATGAAGAATGTGAAACAACTGGACTCTCTTACACATGAGGATGTAAAGTGGTGTGATCACTTGCAAAAGTGTTTTGACATTATGTACTAAAACTTTTTTTTGCATGTCCACAGCATGGGGAAATTCCAGGGCTAGGGTTGGAACACACACCACAGCTGCCACCTAGAGCCACAGCAGTGACAATGCCAGATCCTTAGCCCACCGTGCTACCAAGGGAACTCCTATGCAATAAAACTTGGAACATACACGATTACTGTGACTCTGCAATTCCATTCATAAGCATCTCCACCCAGGAAAAATCCCTATTGGTATTCACTGAAAAAAAAAATTATGTAAGAATGTTCACTGGGTCACCGTGCTGTGCAACAGAAAGTGACAGAAAATCAACTATAACAGAAAGTTAAAAAAATTCATGGCAGGACTATTTATAATAGCCCAAACTGGAAACAATCTAAGTGCCTTTGTAGAGGAGGTGGGCTTTAGAAATGCCTTGACATTTGGGTCTGATTTCAAAGAGTGGAGATGGTGAAAAGATGCCTATCAGAACAAGAGAAAAGCATTGAGGGGCTTCTGTAACCAAAGAACCTCAGAATATGAGTGTCCAGGAGGTGTGAAGATATTCCTGTATTTAGCACCCTGCTGGCTTCTCTTCTGCTCCATCCTTGCCATCTCTTAGCCTTCCTCCTCCTTCTCTTTCCCACCCCTTCCTCTTCCTCCTTCTTTATGTTTTCCACAAGTTTTCTGCCCCTACCTGGGAGTTTTTCTTCCCACTTTCTTCTGCATGGGAATCAAAGTACTGAGTCTCTGAATTTATTTTTGGTTTCCTAAATCGACTGTAAAGCTCAGATGAATGTCCTTGGCCCCTGAATATGCTGGAGATAGGAAGAGAAGGCTAAGACAAGAGAAATTTCCCCTGGAGTCTTTAAGCTATAAGACAAAGGCAATGAACACGATGAGCACTAGCAGGAAATTGTGCTACCAAATTTGTGAGCGTTCCCTTAACCAATGTTTTTCAGTTCCTATTTTTAAATCCCATAAACTACACAGAGTTGAGTCTCCTAACCACTGGTTCTAAAAATATGTTCCCTATAGTACTTGTGAAAAATGTCTTCATAACCACGTTTAAGAAAGATGATGGTTTAGATACCATTTTATTCTGCAGTGTTTTGCTAGTTGATTCTCAGTGTCTTCATTTTTTAAATGGTGCTAATATTATCTACCTGATAGGGTTATATAGGTGAAAAAGTGATAATGCATGTAAGACCAATTCAGTGCCTGGGGCGTGTAAGGGTCCCAAAATAGTAGCTGCTAGAGTAAATATCGTTTTTATAAATCCCGAGTTCCATAGAATAGATAGTAGCAATGAAAACTCCTCCAGCCCCGGAGAGGATGGAATCTGACTTTGATGATGAGAGAATCTAAGTTGGCATGACTTGTAATTGAGGAAAAAGTAATCGTCTTCCTCAAATAGGGATAAGTGTAAGGTCCAGACATAGTAGATTTACTCCTCCACCAAGTCTATGTCTCAGACATGAGACTCTGGATTGGGGGGCGGTGGGGTTATTTGACCTAAGGGAAACAGGTAACGCACAACTTAAGTGAGCAAGACCAGGGTGAATGAAGTGCGTTTGATTTCAGCTTGAACCTGTTGGTAACCCTTCCAAGGGTAAAACCGTAGCCGGCAGGATTCGAACCTGCGCGGGGAAACCCCAATGGATTTCAAGTCCATCGCCTTAACCACTCGGCCACGACTACCTGCTGAAAAGCACATCTTGTTAAAATCTTTGAAAGTACAGCGACTGGTGTGTCATTTAATCACGATGCATAGTGAAAGCTATTTGGGTACATAACTACTAGGTCTAGCAACAAAGGATTTCCTATGTCCATTCAGGGCTTCTCACACTTGGATGAAACAAGTCGTCTACAGCAAACTGAAATTCAGTAGAGAAAAATGGAATTCAAAGACCCATTCTGAGACAAGAGATTTGAATTTCCATGCCCCAGAAATCCATACCAGAATCACTGTCGGCGCTCCAGTTCACAGGATTTATTAGAAACCGGCAAAGAAGGGGCGCCTAGGGTGGTTCTAGTAGCTTCAGACCTGCAAATGCCAATGGCACTGGAAAAGGGCTGGAAGAAGTTTGGGGAAATCAGAAACCATGGAGTCAGTAGCGTTTGCTTTCAGCGTGAAACACAAAACTAGAAAGATCTTCGATGACCTTCAATTGCTTTGCCCCTCCGCTTCCTTAAAAGAACTGTTTGAAACCTGACTAGAGCCCGGGCGCAGGCTGAAGAGGTGGGAAGAGTCCAAGAGCTGAATAAAAAAGATGCTGCCAAGATCTCCATCCCCTCGGGAAAAGCTCACTCCATTTCCACCTTCCCGGTAGAGGAAAGTCTTCGGAGCCTTACAGAACAGGCAGAAGCAACTAAGGTACAGCCTGGGGGCATTCTCTATCTCTCTTAACACACGAGGTTACAAATGCCAGACTAAATCTACCTAAACTGATAGGATTGTTTCTGGGTTTAGGAACTTGATTCAGTGAGTGAAACACTGCAGAACCAGATTCTTTTTTCTTTGTTGTTTTAATGGAGAATTTCGGGGCTATAGAGTTGAGTTCTGAGAACGGAAGTACTTGATGCCAAAAGCATCATCAAGTAGATTCAGACAGACTTTCAGATACCAATGGAAGAATGCCTTTCATGGCTGAGGACCTCAAACTCTCTCATACTTAAAGCTCTCCCATATCTCTTTTCGTTTAGGACAGGCAAGGAAACAGTTGTTCCTGTAGTGGGTTGAAATGTATCACCCAACAAGATACATTGAAATCCTAACTTGAGTTACCTGTGAATATGTCTTTATTTGAAAGTGTAATCAAGTTAAGATGAGGTGACGCTAGATTAGGATGGGCCCTAAATCCCATAATAGTGCCCTTACAAAGAGAGGG
Source organism: Catagonus wagneri (assembly GCA_004024745.2). Taxonomy (NCBI): domain Eukaryota; kingdom Metazoa; phylum Chordata; class Mammalia; order Artiodactyla; family Tayassuidae; genus Catagonus; species Catagonus wagneri. Next base: position 14,753,850 of record PVHT021183524.1, on the reverse strand, counting down.
AGATTTGGGACACAGAAAAACAGACACCCAGGGGCAAAGGCCATGTGAGAGGGAAGTGGAGATTACTGTTATTTTAAGCCACCCACTTTATGGTACTTTAAGACAGCCCTAGGAAGCTAACACAGCTCCCTTCACCTTATACTTGAAACAAGATCTTTCTTTGCACTTTAGCACTTCTAAATTCCACTGCAGAAGTTCATGCAAATGGTTATTCCTTTCCATAAATATGGTAAACTAATTTTGGAGAAAACTCTCCTAGGGAGGTAATGCAAACTAAAGGAAACCATTTATGTGCAAAGATGTTTATGATACTTTTAGTTATAACAATAAATAATTAAACACTTCCAATAATGGGGAGGGGCATGATTATATACCTAGAAGAATATTACCAATCTATTAAAAACAATATTTTGGAAGAGGCTGTGAATAGCTTAGGGAGGAAGCACAAAATATAATGTTAAATGAAAAGTAGAGTAGAATTTTAAAAAGTAGGTGACCTAATACCTCAATTATTAAAATTTTTGCATTATAAATATTTAGGGGTGGGAGAAAATACACCAAAATATTGCTAATATGGTTTCTGGGTTGTGGTTTTTTTTTTACCTTTGCTTTTCTAGGATGTAAAGCTTACATCATTATTCAAGTTTTAAAAGGGAGAAGCAGAAATAGTGATTTTTTATTGCCAGAGCAAGGAAAATGTAGTCTCTAGATACAAGACTTTGATATTACTCAGTAATCAAGCATTGGGCTCTAACGGTCATTTTCCAAAGAGACTTCTGTTTACTACGGTGTTGAAACCCAGAAATTCATCTTTGCTTTCTTACGACCCTTGTAAGTTAACAATAAAAGCAATTAAAAGAGATGTAACCCCAAAATGATGAAAAGCACATGAAAGTAAATGACACATGGTAAGAAATTTTCTTTCCCTAATTTCAATAGCTTGATGCAGGTGTGATTTATTCCTTACTCATGCAAGAGTCCATTGTAGATTTTTGAGTTAGCAAAGAAAAGGGAGCCCATTTTTGCCCTTCTGGTATTCAGGGACTCAGGCTTCTTCCATTTTAAGTATCTACTATCTCCTAAGGCTTGAGAAAATCCATACTTCTTAGAAGTCTAGAGGGAAACATGCAACTTGCATTCATAATCCGTTTATTATGACTAATCACATGGCCACACTGAGATGTAAGTTGTCTGGTAGATACAGACCATGGCTAGGTAACCTATTTCCATAGATAACTCTGTGCTATGGAAGGTGGAACATAAATTTGGGTGAATACTACAATTATCAACAATATGTTGGGAGACAGAAAGGAGTTAGATAAATAGTATTCAAATTAATAGAGTGAATAAAGCTGAAACTTTGTTGTCTACAAGGTGGAAAGCTAACAATTATAAAGTTATGAAAGTTATTAACATCTATAAAGGATATTATAGATCCTTGGAAAGGCTAATAGGAATTGAAAAAGACATGTAACTTTAGGCTTATTAGTCTGAATTGCTCCTCCCTCTCAGAGATCAAAGATAAGACCTTAATTTTAGGGCTAAAATGCTCCAGAGATGTTCTTGCTTAGAGAGACTAGGAGGTGAAGGGCTGTATTGAATACTGGTGGATTGAACAAAAGACTCTCTTGGCTCCACCTCCAGCTCCCTTTCTGTATTCGTTTCAGAAAGCAGGGACAGCTAAACTTACACAACTCTGATTTTAAACGGTTGGAAGGTTAAAGGATTACTCTCTGAGAAAACAGTTATGGGAAAACTGAGCCAGCAACAGATATGGACATATCAGGAGTCCTGATTTCAATGGTTTGTTACATGCAATCATTCTAAAATGGGGCCATCTTTCGGTATATCAGGCTGATAGTATCAATTAGGTTTTGGGATCTACCTTTTAAAAAGGTTTGAATTGCTAAGGTCCACCAGAAATCTGAGGAAAGATACTTACCAAAGCAAACAAATGGAAGAAAGAGAGCCTGATGGAAATGGAGACCAGTAAGCAACAGAAGAAAAACATCCCCACTTTAATTCTCTTATTTCTCAAAGAAATGAGAGCATTTTGCACCTATGAGACAATAATAGGATGCTATTATTTTTGAAAGAGCATCAAGAAACAAGAACTCGAAATTTTTTAAAAATGTGATGATAGAGAAAAAAATCAGTAGAAGGGTTGGAAGATAGTGTTGGAAAATTTTCTCATGAAAAGGAACAGAAAAGAAAGACGGCGTGTAGGAGAAAAGAAGATAAGAAAAATTAAAGATCATTCTGGTAAGTCCAACAACGTCTGACAGGAAATGACAACAGAGAAAAAGGGGTGACAATTATTCATAAATGCAAAAAAATTCTCCAAACCGAAAAGATCCACCGACTGCTCCACACAATGAACTAAAAAGACCAAGAATCTACCTGAGTGTCTACTTAAGAATGACATTTAACTTCATTGCCACAGGGGTATCGAGAAGACAAAGGAGTAATGCTCACCAAATTCTAAAATGATTTCCCCTCTAGAAATCTCTATTGACCAAACTGAATCATTTATGAAGTTAGAATAAACATCTTTTCAGAAATGCGTTATTATTTGGTGGTGGTGGTGGAGATAATCAGGGAACAGAAACCTCATAAGAATTTAAATCTGGGTGTCTCAAATGCAAGGAAATCAGAACCCGGGAGTTGGGGTGGCCTTCTGGCAGCAGGCATCGCTGGCAGGATCTGGAGTCCTGGAGGAGACACGTGCTGCTGCCAGGAGATGTTACATGAGGCAGGGACGTAGTTAAGATGCAGCCTCTTCAAGCTGCAAGTCGTTCCTTGCATATATCACCCGTCTTTATGCAACACAAATTGACTGAATACCGGTACTTCTCGAGGGCTCTTGTAGGAAGGTTCAAACGCAAACATGTGCAAGTGTTTAAAGACGTTTTCTTTTCTCCTCAACCCTTCTAGTTGACAATCTGGATCCTTCCATCTCCTGCCATTTCCCCACCCTGCTGGGGCGGCAATGAACAGTCCTGGACACGTCACGTGCCCTGCTTGACATCATGGAAATGTTACCGCTGAGGAGTTTGGGAGAAGCTCAAGGTTGCTGCCGGGTAAAAGAAACAGGCCACAGCTTTCTTAGTGAGAACCAAGTTACAAAAAGTTCTGCTTTGAGAACACTTTTTATCGTGCTTTACCCTATGGTCTCCACAAGGGGGAAGCTTTCCGAGAAGCAGAAGGCATCTCTTGGCTACTGCTTTTCCCACCCCGGGCAGGGCCAGGGTGGGATGTCAAATGAAGACATCCTCAGTTTATATGTCAAGAAATTAAACTTCCAAGAGCGTCCCTTGGGTTCGAAGAAGACAACTCCGGACAAACACTCGGGAGGCGGCGCGTCCCGGCGTTCCTCCAGCAACGCAAACGGGAGCGCGGCTCGGAGAATCAGGGTTGGAGCCGCCAGCCTCGTGGTCTGGGCGGCCTCGAGTGTGGCCTAGCCGAGAGCCTCCCGCGAGCTGCAGAAAAGGTAGAGGGGCACTAAACAGCCCTGACCTACCATTTCTATCCCAAGAAACCGATTTGCTTCTAGGTTTTGCGCAGGAAAGAGGGATGTTTTGTTATGTAGGCAGATAGTGAAGACAGGGATGTAAATATCAGCTTATTTAAAGGCTTCTTGGGCTCAGAAATGACGATATATCCTAACAGGGAGGAGTGCTATCGCAATGTCCGTCAGTAGGGTTCCATGGTGTAATGGTTAGCACTCTGGACTCTGAATCCAGCGATCCGAGTTCAAGTCTCGGTGGAACCTACGTGTTCTCACGTCTTTTAATTAAATTTCCTATTTTTTCAGTTTCTATTTCCTACCTTTCCATTTTCCCTTTTAGGGATGGTCGGCAAGGGATCCGGGATTCACATTTCACTTTTTTCTTTATAAACTTTGACATATGCTAATTTATGTATATCTGTCATAAATAATACATAATTTTTTTCCTTGTGAAAGTTTACAACAGCAAAGTATATATTCTGCTTTTAAATTATCTTGACCAGATGGGAAGAATTTTCAAATAGAACTTTAAAGATTCAAAGCCAAAATAGAAAATAGTTTTGAAAGTTACTTTAATATTTTCTAGAGTGAAGAATTAAGGTAGTCACACCCTTATTATTGCTCATCGCACTGTAATGAAAATATTTACAAATATTTGTTGGGAATAAAACTGTATGATATTCTGTCTAGTGATATTAGCATTCTCTCGTTACATTAATTTCCTTATATAAACTAATTCAACTTTATTAATTATTAATAGTACATAAATACACATGTTAACGGTTCCACAAATTATTAACTGAAGCCCTTGAAGTAGTGAAAATACATTCACATTTTAACTGATTCATAGTATTTCAACATATAAAGCACATTAAGGAGATTTTTTCACTCTGTGCTTAATAGCTGGAATTCTTATTCTCGTTCGTTCTATCTGTCTGCCTATCTATCTATCTATCTATCTATCTATCTATTTTTCTTAGCTGAATTTTCAGTTACCAATAGATACTACTGAGGAGCCTGAAAAAGCAGATTGCTAAAATGAAGGGGGAAAAACCCACCTACTCACATCTTTTTTTTTCCTTTTTTATATTCCTGCAGTTGCTAATACTTCAGACTGATACTGTGTTTTCCGAAGACAATTGCCTGATTATAATCTTATTGTCAGAACTCTCAACCAACCAGAAATCTTAACTCCTCTGGAATTTGGGAAAAGGCCATATTCTCATTTCTGCCAATGATACAATTTGTGCAAAGCCCTGCATGGAAGCTATTTTTAGAAACTGCTTCCTGCGGATGTATAACCCTGGGGGCCCAAAACCCTTTGTTACAAGTACACATTTTCTCACCTTCCATGAGTACATTTACTTATAAAGTCAGGAAAACTTGACTTTGGGAGATTGGATTAAGATGGCGGAATAGAAGGACTGGAGCTAAACTTCTCTCACGAAAAACAGCAAAACTACAAACAAATGCCGAGCAGCCTTCAACCAACTGGAATGTAAACTTCCAAAAAAGATATTCTACTCCAGAAGACAAAGAGGAGACCATACCAAGAGGTAGGAGGGGCGATTACGCGATAGAAGCAACCCCATACCTCCCGGGTGGGAAGCCCCACAGACTGGAAAGTAACACAGAGCATCACAGAGACTTAGCTACAGGACTGAGAGTTCTGAGCCCCACGTCAAAACCCCACGCCTGGGGATCGGGCACAGGGAGAAAGAGCCCCCGGAGCATCTGGCATTGAAGGCCAGCGGGGCTTGTGTGCAGGAGCTCCACAGGACTGGGGGAAACAGAGACCCCATCCTTGAAAGGCACACACAGACTTTCACGTGTA
>PVHT021183524.1:14731734-14747508 GCA_004024745.2 Catagonus wagneri | reverse complement strand
ACTAAAAAGACACAATGAACTTCTTTGAAGAACAGACAATGACTCACAGATTTTGGAAAACCTTGGTTTTTCAAATAAGACAATCTGGGGGGTGGGGGGATGCACTGTGGGTTTGGGACACAAAATCTATCGTATTGACTTATGATCTTTGTACACCTATAACTGAAATAAAATTCATTGTTAATATGAAAAAAAAAAACTTGACTTTGGTGCAATGAACATCAGTTGGCACCAGTTCCTAATAAGGATATCCATAGCATTATTTTAAAATATAGAACTCCATCATAAAACATTTACTAATTCAACTCTAATGCTTGAACTCAAAAAATAGAGAAATAACCTAATTTAATGTCAAAAACTGACCTAAGCAGTGGAGTCCTCAAAAAGCTACCTCCTGCTTCTATTAGTACAGTGGGACAGCATAGTAGCACAGCAAAAAGAGACACTTTGGGACTGAATTCTTACTCTGTGAATATCTAGCTGTGTGATTTTTGAGATATTTAACAACTCTGTACCTCAGTTTCTTTATATGTAAAATAAGGCAAGGCCCTTTTTACTATGTTTTTACCATGGTAAGCCCCAAAGGAGACACTCCACAAATACTAGAGCTCTCTTTCTCCTTTCCTTTCCTTTCCTTTCCTTTCCTTTCCTTTCCTTTCCTTTCCTTTCCTTTCCTTTCCTTTCCTTTCCTTTCCTTTCCTTTCCTTTCCTTTCCTTTCCTTCTCCCCCTCCTCATCCTCCTTCTTCAGAAAGAATAGGACCTGAGAATTGGAAAGGGGCATTTGGTTTATTTGGATAAACTGAAGTACAATGATACTTCCTTCCCACAAATATTCTACCTGCCAGAAGAAGCAGCCCATCTTCTATCCAAAAACACTACCCTACCCTTGCTTAAGAGCCAGGTAAAGATCTCACTTGAAGCAGTTACCTTGCACCAGGGTATTGAGTTTTCTCAAGACCCACCTACATAGCTTCTCATTGCCTGCAGGACTCAAGGGATGAGTATATATTGCTTTTATATATACTGAAATAATTGCAAGATCATGCTATTTTAAATCCAAAGAAACTAGAGTAAAGTATGTGGTAGTGCTAAATCAGGAAAAAAGAAGCACAATGTAGAACAGGGTCAAATTTATCTTATATAGGTTCACTTAATGGAGACCCCAGATTTGATTTGTTAGCTAAAATAGCTGGGAATTATTCAGTGTGCTTGGTATAAGGTACAGAAGGACTCCCAACGTATAAAAGACATAGGAAACTTGCAATGAATTTATCGCATGTGATATCTCTTCATCCTTCCGCTACTATCTCCCTGGAAGGCTCAAAGGACACTTCCTTCACAACATACCCTGAGAAACAGATTGGTGAAGGGGTTGCCAGCCTCTTTAGGAAGCTCTTTAGAAACTATCCTCTCTAGAAAGGTTTGATAGTAGGTACATCCCTAGTTTCTTTGTTTTAAAATGTATTTACCTTTTGACCCCCTTCCTCCATTTCTTCTATTTCCCATGACCCCCCTTCTGGTACCCATTCATCTGTTCTCAGTATCTATAACCTTGTTTATTTAAATTCTACACATTTGTCCACATATTTGCCTTTCTCTGTCTGGCTTATTTCACTAAGCATCATGCCCTCAGGGTCTATCCATGTTGTCGTAGATGCCAAAATTTCATTCTTTTTTATGCACACATATACATGGAATATTATATAGTGGACATCATCAGTGGACAGTTAGGTTCTTTTCTTTTCTTTTTTGTCCTATTTAGGGCTTCATCAGAGGCATAGGAAGTATAGGAAGTTCCCAGGCTAGGGGTCGAACTGGAACTGCAGCTGCTGGACTAAAAGAATGCCAGATCTGAGCTGCTTTTGTGACCTACACCATGGTTCACAGTAATGCTAGATCCTTAACCTACTGAGCTTGGCCAGGGATGGAACACGAGTCCTCATGGATACTAGTTGTGTTCTTTGCTGCTGAGCCACTACAGGAACGCTCTCCTTCTTCTCCTTCTCCTCCTCCTCCTTCTTCTTACTTTTTTTCTTCTTCTTGAGGTTGTTTTCATAACTTGGTTGTTGTAAATAGTGCTGCAGTGAACAAGGAGGTGCATGTATTCTTTTCAAGTTAATGTTTTTGTTTTCTTTGGATAAAAATCCAGAAGTGAAATTGCTGGATAATATGGTAGTTCTCTTTTAAATTTTTTGAGCTGCCTCCATACCATTTTCCATTAGTGGCTGCACTAATTTGCATTTCTACCAACAGTGCACAAGAAATCCCTTTTCTCCCTATTCTTGCGAACACTTGTTATTTCTTGTCTTTTTATATAATAGCTAGTCTAACAGGTATAAGATATCTCCCTGTGGTTTTGATTTGTATTTGTCTGCTGATTAGTGATGTTGTCTTCTCATGCACTTGTTGGTCATGTTTGTCTTCTTTGGAAAAAAAATATTCAGATCTACTTGTTTTAAAATTGCGTTCTTTATATTTTTTTGATATTAACCCCTTATCAGATATATGATTTGCAAATATGTCTCTCACTCCAATGATTTAATATCCTACATTCAAGTCTTTAATTTATCTTGAGCTCCTTGACATAGGTCTTGTTGATGATTTTTTAGATTTGACACCGAAAGTAAAAGTAAGAAAAAAACTTTTCTTAACATAAATACACTTTTCTGAGAGAAAAATGTGACCTTTTGAAGAGAGCTGAAGTTCTCTAGTGCTATTTATACTTAGGACGAAATCAGTTGTTGTGTAGTCGTGGCCGAGTGGTTAAGGCGATGGACTAGAAATCCATTGGGGTCTCCCCGCGCAGGTTCGAATCCTGCCGACTACGGTGCCCTCCACTTAAGGCAGTCCCTATTGAAGCATAGCCAGTTTGGGAAGAATGCTGTTACCCTCAAGGAAGAAACTGGATTGTTCTCCAACCTGGCTCTTTAGTTACCAGTGTGAGTAGTATCCCTGAAGTAATTAATCAATAGGGTTGTTATTTTAATTAATTCAATTGATTCATCCACAGGCTGATTCCTGTTTCCTGCTATCAGCCTACTTAGAAGACAGATTTTCCTGAAGGAAAAGCTTGGCAGGAGCATTTCATCTCCAAAGAATCACCCTTAACAGGGCTCTTTTCCAATCATGTACATCCTTGTTAAGTCCACGTAGAAAAGGAAAACCGAAGAAATCTTGGATCAAATACAAGTGACAGTCATGACTCTCTGCTAATTTGGCCAAGCACGAACTCAAACTGGGTATTAATAAGCAAACCACTACACAACCAAAGATAACAATTAGGCATTTTGAAGGGAAGGAAGTAAATTTGTCTACAACGTTATGCCAGACTGACTTGTCCTAGCGTCCAGGACGGTGGTAAAGAGAAAGGGACAAAACATGAGGTGAGGTTTTGACTCATTCTGGGCTCAGAATTCAGATGTATGATTAGCATGTACGGGTTAATGCATTAAAGTGGTAAAGGAATGTTACACACAGTTGAGTGCCTTTCTAGGAATTCCTAGGAAAATTCAGTTATCACTGCCTTGGCAGCTTAGGGGAACTGATCCTCACCTCTACGTGGAGATATGCACAGTTGTCATAGTTTAGATCCCCTCATCCAAGGATGTGCCTAGTAATTGTTCTTAAACAAAGAGCTTTCCCTAATTGTTGATTAAATACCAGATCCATTCCTCTTTAATGTGTATCTTCAGAGGCATGAAGTACAATAAAAAGCCACTGAGTTGCTTTGTCTACTAAGACCTGGGCTTACAGAGGATGAACTTGAGCTTTTTTGCAGATTCATCATCTCTCATTTCCCTCTCTCACATTCATCATTCGAGTTGCTTTGACTCTAAGAAACCAATAGAATTCTGGAATGTCAAAGCAAATGAAATGTTAAAACCCTTCTGTGGAAGCAATTCCTAAGTTTAGTGTTGAGGGAAGTGACTCACATGACATCAATGTATGGAGTTTAAAAATAAAAATGTGTTCAAAAAGATACCTTAGAGAAGAGTGTTGATAGTGTAAGCAGGATTTCCTCTCATTCTGGATGCTTCCTTCTGAGAATGAAGCTCCAGTTTGGGGGGCTGGACTAGAGATCCTACTCCAGGACTGACCATTACACAGAATCTTTGCAGAGTATCAGTGTGTGATCTGGTTTCTGAATACTGTCATTAGGATCCTAGAAGGAGTTCTTCTCTCTTTACTTTTAAATTGCTGAAATCTCTTTTATTTCAAGGAAATTAAAGCATCAGTACACTTGAACATCTCATACTTGAGCATCGGTACCTTTCCAATAGAAATATATATGAGCTACTGATATAATTTAAAATTATCTAGTAGCCAGATTAAAAATTAAAGATACCAGCATAATTCATTTTAATAATAAACTTTATTTAACCCAGTATATCCAAAATATCACTTTGACATGTAAGCAATTTGAAAAGCTGACCATATGATATTTTATGGGTTTTTTTTTTCATGCAAAAATCTTCAAAGCCTGGTTTGTATTTTGCACTTAGTACTCATTCCAAGTAGGAACAAGAGCTCAATATTCACAAGTTCATCCTTCATTCTCCTGTTCTGTGCCCCTCAAGGTGTCTTTACCATAACGTTGTTTAAGAACATGCAACAATAATTTATATTTGTTCTATATCTCATATGAAACTATTTCTATATTTATCATTTATGCTGCCTGCTAGTAATGTGTATTTTTGAAGAAATGAACTAAGTCCTACCTTAACCCTCCAAGCCCAAGTAATCAGTTATTAAGTCACTTTAAATGATATAAACTAATGTGATAGAAACTAACCCTATTTATGAATCTAACTGGTGTGTGCCCTTTAAATAGTAAGTTTCTGTAGAGTGTCCTTTCGTGTCTTTTTTTTTTTTCTTGGCACCATTTGAAAGTGTCAACAAAGTGGATGGTTAATTAATTACCATTTTCCTATATATTTTATAAATCCTTGATATTTCCTTTGTTACATCTGTTAGTCTTTCAAAAGCAACAGAACATCCTAAATTAAATGCCATTTATGAAATATCTATGATTTTGAAATGGAAAGTGCTCCCTCTACATGGGCGTTGCCGTAAACAGTGAAAACACAAATTTCAGAATATTCATTAAGACTTGAGAACTAATGTTTGTCTAGGATCTATCTCCCTTTTGCCTGCTTTCTTCTTCAACAAGAAAGAAAGAATATGGAGTTCTCTTGTGGTACAGTGGGTTAAGGATTCCGTGTTTTCACTGCAGCAACTCAGGTTGATGCTGTGGTGTGGGTTTTGTACCTCACCCTGGAAACTTCCACGTACCGTAGGTGCAGCCATCTGTGCATGCGCACACTCACACACACACTCACACAATTAATTATAAAACCTGTAAAAAAAGCAAAAGAAAGAAAGAAAGAACTGAAGAAAAGCAGACTATCACAAAGCAAGGGCTTCTTCTCAGTGGAGGTCCTAGAGTAGGAACTGAAACTGAAATAGAGGTTCACTTTGGTTAAAAAAGAACAAGATTCCATTCCACTCTGTTGGACCTGTATATGTTCCATGCTAGTGTGCCAAATATGAACTGTGAGAAACTCACCCATGAAACTTCTCAAAGGAAAAAGGAACTCGCAAGAACTGGTTTGATATTAGCTTCAGGCATGGGTGTACTTGGTCCTTCTAATTATTTGTAAAATTGAGGTTTACATCTGATGCTTCTTCAGCAACTTTGTGCTCAATTACAGTTTAATAATGGTTAAACAATAAGCCTTAACCAATAAAGTTAAAGCTAATTTTTTTAACGTAAAGGAGGCTGTTCAATGCAGGGGGTTCTCAGCCTAGTGTCTATGTTCTCCAACAATATTTGTGAACTCCCTGACATGTGTCGACTTAAAAAATACAACCTAAAAGTTGAGAGTTAAGTTTTATTTGGGGTGAACTTAGGACTTAAGCCCAGGAGACAGCAACTCAGATAGCCCCAAGAAACTGCCCCCAGGAAGTGAGGGGGAGTTAAGATATATGAGTTTTTGCAACAAAGGGAAGGTGGCAGGAACAAAAGGTTTACAGTAAGATTCACAGAAAAAGATTTATAGGAAACCTGTTTCTATGGGAAGATGTAAGGGTCTGGGCTTACTGGAATCACTCTTTTGATATCACCTCAGCTGTGGGCCAGTCTTTGTTTCTTTCCTGAGTTCCCTTAGGGCTCACTGGTCCATTCTTGGGAGTAGCTATCTTCACAGATGACATCTTTTGTTTTGTCCACAAACTGTAGGAAAAGGGAAACATCAAAATATAAGTCATAAAGGTGAAGGAGAAGGTGTTTGCAGCCGTGAACCCGTTTTACAGAAGTTTGCTGCTGGTCTCGTGAAGGTTACTAGTAGTCACAGACATTAGTCATCATTGATGGAGTTTAAGTGTTTTTCTAGATATGAGGAGATGCAGGAATTAGGCTCATAAAATCTAAAAATATCTATCTGAAGACCTGTTCTTCCAGTTTTCCCAGAGCACAGAATGCCTCACTCCTGGTCTCCACCCTGAGCTCCACTCAGGGGTTGCTGTGGGTCGGGAGCTGCAGCTGCTCATGTTTTACTCCATGTAGAAGCTGATGGCAAGTGCCAAACTTCAGTTCACACATGGTTTCTACAACTGTTAGTTTTATGTCAGGATTATCTCTCTGTGACAAGGTGAATAAGTTTTGTTTTACATACCACGGGATTTTCAGCAAAAAAAAATAATTTAAGGGTCTTTGTCTTAATAACTTCATGACCATTGCATGAGAAAAAAAGAATTTGCTAGTTCTATTTTGTTGTTTTGGGAAACATATAAACTGACTATAGAAAAATATATGGTTTCCAAGCAAATTCCTTCTAACCATGTAGTAGATTTGTCTGACATAAACCCAGCATCAGCCTTCCTAATGAGAAATTCATATTCAACAATATACCAGGGAATAAAGTTCTATTGGAAATCCCTATGCTCACTGTCTTGCATATGTGTATGTCTGATGTTCATAGACCAAAATAGGCACATGTCCACCTAAAGTGAATGACTTTTAAAGTCTTGCCTGACCTGTGTTGCTAGGGGTATTGAGAAAGTTTTTTTTTTCTTTTACATTTCATTATCACATTGCTCCAGAGAACAAATAGGTACTACTTTAAGGATCTTGTTCTACAAGTTACCTCTTGTATATAGAAAGACATGGACCAGTACTCACTTCCAATCCTCATCTTCAAGTCCCATTCACTTAAAACTTTCAGATTTCAGTTTTATCTCTGCTTTATCTATTTTCCACTTTTATCTCTGCTTTATTTATTTTCTGCTTTATCTCTGCCATTATGCTGTCAGGCTTTAGGAGTGTCCTCAGACTCTCCCTGTGTGGCTGTATTTATTTGCTTGTTTATGGAGTACCCCATCTAGTGAACTCTAATCTCAAGGGCAACGGTCATGCTCTTTGCCTTATTAACTTTGTGTTAATAAGTCAACAGATTAATTCCATTCAGGGATGGAATTTTATCATGTCATGAATCATATGAAAGAGACATATCTCTCAGCCTACAGCCATACCACCCTGAACACAGCTGATCTCATCTGCTATCCCTCAGCATTTAATGTCTGCATTTGAGAGGCTTCAGACAGCTTTACCATGTTTCATAAAGAAGGAAAACAAGGCCAAAAGGAAATACTTTCATTTAAAAAAGCACCAAAAAGAATAAAATACTCAAGAATAAATTTAGCAAAAAAAGTACTATTTTTTGATATAACTAAAAACTATTTAAAAATGAAGTTAGATCCTTGCCTTACACAATTTACATAAATTAACTCAAAATGAATTAAAGACATAACATAAAAGCAAATGTTATAAAACTCTTAGAAGAAAGCATAAAAGTAAATCTTCATGACCTCAGATTTGGCAATAGATTCTTAGATAAGACAGCAAAAGCACTAGCAACAAAAAATAATTGACAAATTAGACTTCCTTAAAGTTAAAAACTTTAGTGTTTCAAAAGACACTATCAAGAAAGTGAAAAGACAGCCCCAAAAATGGAAGCGAATATTTACAAGTCACATATCTGATAAGGGGCTTGCATTTAGCTTACATAAAGAACTCTTAAACTTGAGAAAAATAAAATAATCCATTTTAAAACTGGGTAAAGGACATGAACAGACAGTTCTCCAAGAAAGATATACAAATGGCCAATACGCCCATGAAAGAAATTGATATTATTAGTCTTTTGGAAAATGCAAATTAAAACCACAAGGAGATACCACTTCACACCCTCTAGGATGGCTTGAATGAAAATGGAATATAATAACAAATGTTAAAGAAGATGTGAAGAAACCAGAACCACCATATATTGCTGGTGGGAAGGTGCATCCAAGTTGGAAATCAGTCTAGCAGTTCCTGGAACAATTAAACATAGAGTTATCATATGACCCAACAATTTCACTCCTAGATATATAAACCAGATAAAGAAAAAATATGTATAAATAAGTAATGATGATAGTAAAACTCAAGTTATTTTGAAGTATTTATAGTGAAAACAAAAACCTCTCTTCAATACATATGCTCAGCTATTTCATTTCTATTCACAGTAGCAAACTGAAACCAGATCTCATATAATCTTTCAGAATTAAAATATATGCATGCGCTTAAACTCTTAAAAAAATCATTGCTGTTACATATAATTCAGAAGTGAATATTTGTTCCAGTTTGTGGGATGTATCCCATGGATCTCCACCAGAGGCGAACAGAGCAGAAGCTTATCTCATTCCAACAATCCATCAAATAAGAAGTCATTCCAGTTCTGAGGATAGTTACTGGGCGGTATGGTGCAACAGCATGAGAGTCACTAAAATGACATTGAAAAATAGGAAACACTGACTGCAAATATACCTTCCAACATGTGATTCAATCTTTCTGATACATAATTTCTTTTTATGAGGACTAAGATTCAGCACAGCTATTTAATTTTATAGAATAATGCTTCGTCGTGGCCGAGTGGTTAAGGCGATGGACTAGAAATCCATTGGGGTCTCCCCGCGCAGGTTCGAATCCTGCCAACTACGTGGTGCTTGGTGCTAGCTTGTCTCACAGTAGGTAACTGTGAACTGGCTATTCCTTTCCAGTAGGTTTGGCTTGAATCCTAATATACCTTCTTGTCCCGCAAAAAGAGGCCTAGCCTCACGGATATCTTGGTGTTTCCTGCTATCAAAATCCTACTTGCTTCTCCATGCAATTGTTACCATTTCAGAGATTTCTTTTCTCATATTTAACTGTATCCTTTATATCTCTCAACACATTCATATTTTCATCTGTCTGAGTGAAGCTGATCTACAACTCCATGCTTGCTTCACACTAATCGACCTTATTTAAAGGGTAAAGTGCCAGAAATAAATGCCATCTGAAGATAGCAAAATTTTTTTGCCTCCACGTGACTGGAAAACTATGTCTACCAATAAGAAGTATCAACTGATATAAAGTTTGTTTTCCTTGCCTATTGAGAAGTTTACCATTTACAGTAAAGATAATAATCATGGTATGAAGTTCAAATGATATTGAGGTTATACTCAATGAATAAAATCTGTCTTATATCCAGGTGCACTAGCTGTTCAGTTTCTCTCCACAATGAAATAAATTTTTGTATAATCTTTCAGTCATGTGTGCATAATAATAAGCACATACTTTATTTTTTAAATGAATGGTACCAAACTTAAATTCAGTGATTGTCCTGATTACTTCTTTACCTTAAAATTATATTCTGACCCATACAAAATATGCCCGACAAGTTTTTGACAACAGTACAAAGAAATTCATTGGAAGAGGGATAGCTTTTCAACAAATGGTGCTAGAGCAACTGAACATTCACAGGCAAAAACAAAAACCCACATTAATCTATACCTCATCCCATATAGAAAGATTAACTTAAAATAAGTCACGAACTGAAAAGTAAAATGTAAAACTATAAAACTTTTTAGGGAATAACTTAGGAGAAGATCTTTAGGTTCTTAGTCCTTAGACTGGATACCAAAGCCCAGTGCTTAACAGGAAAAGAGATAAATTGGACCTCATCGAAGTAAAAACAAAAAGATTTTACTCTTCAAAAACACACTATTAAGAGGTTGAAAAAACAAGCTACAAATTGGGAGGAAACATTTTCAAACTGCATATTTGACAAAGGACAGTATCTAGAAAATATACAACAATTCTCAAAACTCAACAGATTAAAAAAACAACAATCTATTCAGAACACTTATAAAAGTCATGAAAAGACCTTTCATTGATGAGGATATACATATGGTAAATCAGCACATGACTAGGAACATGTACAGGGAGTTTGGGTGTTTCATAAAATTGACTCTACCAATGACAAAGTCCCCAGTCATAACTGCCTTCCAGCTTTTCCACACATCCTTTTCCAGGTCTTGGCTTGAACCTTTCCATTCCCTAGAAAGCGACTAATGCACAGGTGCATAGGCCCAACAAACCTCTTTTGAAAATAGGAGACCGTGTTCTGCTAAAGCTGGTGGGAGAATACGGCGGTGGATACAAACGTACAATCGATGACCCCTGCCCTGAGCTGTCAACACTAGGTCTGCAGCTTCTGTGGCAGAGAATAGGGAAAAGGGCAGCAACTCTGAGAATCTACTGGAGAAGGCAAACGACCTGCGACCTGCAGAATTCAGTAGAGAATAAAAGGAAGGAAGGAAGGAAGGAAGGAAGGAAGGAAGGAAGGAAGGAAGGAAGAAAGAAAGAAAGGGACAGCTTAAAGAGGAAACCAGTGAGCATCTTCCGAGGTTTGACTTCTTGCCTCTACAAACCACGCCTGCTTCTGGTGAAACTTGTGACAAAATCCTCATCTCAGGAAAGGGTTTTGTCAGCGCTCCTGGGAGCTACTATTTCCAGTTCGGGGCCTGGCAATCTGTTGAGTCGCTAGGGCCTTTTATATTAATTCCTAAGTGTCTTGGTTTCCGAGAAATGAGATCACGTTCAAAGGAACCTGCGGTGCCACCCGACCTCTGATGGGAGCGTAGCATAGATGATTCCTGTCGAGGTGTGGAGCGGAGGATTCGCAACTGGTTCTGAATCTCGAAAGAAGGGGGGGACTTGGAGAAAAGGAGGTTACTTTGGAGTCTCCAGTAAGCGAGAGCAGCAGAGCAAATGAAATCCGCGCAGACACAGGAGGAGGGGAGTAACTAAAGCTGAAACAGAGAAATTGACCACTATTGCCTGAAACACCGGAGTGCACGCCTGGAAACAGAACAGAAGATAGGCAGTTGCTTCCAGGACGAAGAAGAAATCCTGAGGAAAGGTGAAGAAGAACCTGAAAGGTTTTAAAAGCCTTTGCTGGACTCCTATTATGGAAAGCCGACACGCTAGCTGTCATTTTTACCTACCTAACTGTCATAATTCCCAACCCACAGGGAAGGATTGGCATCGTCTTGAAGAAACTGTTGAATGTTTGTGAACCGACTGCAAACTAGAGGTTGTGTGTCATTAACATTTTGAGAATGTCATAGACTTTAAGGGTGAGAAAGAAAGTGAAGAGCACAGAGGAGATGGATGAAGGAGAATGAAGACAACAGCCTTAAAATATTGGGGAAGTGCATAAGAATCAAGGTTGAAAAGAATCCTTTCTTGTTGTGTGTTTAGCAGAGTGGCGCAGCGGGAGCGTGCTGGGCCCATAACCCAGAGGTCGATGGATCGAAACCATCCTCTGCTAGGTTTGCTTGTTCTTTTCTCTCTCCTCACCTACTTAGACACCTTCGAAGAAGAAATGATAGTCAAAAGAAAGCCACCAGAGACGGCCTCACAACCACTCTCATCTTTCTTTCTGGGACAGGATTATTTCTTTTTTGTTGATCCTACTGTGTTCAAAGCTCACAGAATAATGGAAAACACTACCCAGTCTTTTTTGTCTTCCACCTCAACTATTTCATCGATGCTTGCTTGACTCTCACTTAGAAGTGCTCCAAAAAAAAAAAATGTGTTGAATTAAAGAATCCAGACCGTGACCAAGATGTACACGACTGGAGATGAGTCCTGGTAAGGGGGAAACCCTCCTGCCAAGTTTTTTCTTCAGGGAAGGAAGGCAGTTTTCTTAGCAAGGTTTCGATAGCAGGAAACAGGAAGGCATTGCCAAAGCCTGGGACTCTTCCAGGGGAAAAAAGAAAACACCATTAGGACTGTGGTCTATTTACTTTAGAAGAAGAAGGGGAAGAGAGAGGAGAAGGAGTAGGTGGAGAAGGAGGAGAAGAAGGAGGAGGAGAGGGAGGAGGAGGAAGAGGAGGAGAATAATAATAAAAAGAAGTAAGATTGACCTCTTTTTCACTGCGACTTCAAAGAGACTCAGGTTTGGGAATATGTTTCTTTCTGGGAAGGAAGCACCAGACTGCCAAAACCGGCACAGTGCCGAAGATTCTAACTTCACAAGAGGGAAGGTACCGTAGTCGGCAGGATTCGAACCTGCGCGGGGAAACCCCAATGGATTTCTAGTCCATCGCCTTAACCACTCGGCCACGACTACGTAGCTGCTATGTGGCTTATTAGCATTAATAGCTGTACAGAACTTATAGTTCTCTTCAGGGGTTCAAATGTTCAACAAGAAAGTATTTTCGTATTAAGTAAATTTCTTTACTCTTTGACAATATTTA
Organism: Catagonus wagneri; assembly: GCA_004024745.2. NCBI lineage: Eukaryota > Metazoa > Chordata > Mammalia > Artiodactyla > Tayassuidae > Catagonus > Catagonus wagneri. The sequence goes on along the minus strand of PVHT021183524.1, from coordinate 14,734,889 downwards.
GATGAATGTTACGATGTTGTGGCAAATTGGCAAGCAACATTTTCTCCTCAGATTAGAAGGACTCCTTATTCTGATGGTCTGATAGGAGACTAAACAGGGGACAGCCTGAGAGACCAACTTCCTGCTCTGTCAGCTTCTGATGGGATCCATGAAATACATATATACTCACGGCTATTTTCACTTCACCTATTTCAATGTATTTCACCCTTTCTCCTCGCATTCGTATGCAGGAATAACCATGGAATAGATCTCAAATAAAACAGCTACCCAGACCTTAAAAATGTGAAAACCTAGAGCTGGATCTGAAGTTGGGGAAGCTGTGGCGTAGGCTGCGGCTGGCTTCGTTCCCTGGCTGGGGAACTTCCATATGACGCGGGTGCGGTCAAAAAACCCTCGGATAACAGCAGAAAAGTGGAAACATTTTGCAAATTAAAAGGACTTACAAAACTGTGCTCTTTTTCGGAGTTCTTTCAAAATGATTTTCTTTAAAAAAGAAAAAAAAAGCAGTTAAATGCTAGCAAACAAGAACGAATGGAGAAATAAATGTCTTCATTAATTCTACCAATCTCTAACTGACCTTGATTATTTGAGAAACAAGTTTAAGGTGAATGCTCTCATTGTGGAGTGCATTGAACAAACGGATGAAAACAGAGGCTCCCCAAATTTTGTTTTACTGGCTTTATAATGATCTATTGCATGGATGAAGCAAAAATATTTAAACTTGTATCAATTTTTTAAAATATCTGGGGTTTTTTGCTATCACTATGAGAAATAAAAATAAACTTTTTTTGCCCAGTACATGTTTCTCTTTGTTAAGATTATTTCTTAAAGAGAATGCTTCTCAAACTTCAGTGGCACTAGAACTACTCTTGTTGGAGTTCAAATTCCTGGATCTCCCTGCAACTACCCCCCTCACCCCCCCATCCTTGGGTGTTTTTAATTCTGTAGATCTGAATTCAAGCCCAAGAATTTGCATTTCTCACAAGGACCCCAAGTGATGCACACACACAGATGGTCAAGGACAGTACTTTGATAAGATCTTTCAAGGACAATAAGCTTCAAAATATATTTACTGTGTTAAAGGTACAAATCCTTTATGAGTCTAAATGGAGGTATATAGCAAGTGCCATGGTAGTAAGAGCAAATAACATTTGCAAAAATACTGTGAAGGGAGGATTATTCTTATTATTCTGACGAAAAACAGAGGTGAAAGAGCTTTAACTACCAGAGAGACCTACTCCACCTTTATCATGTAATCAAGTTTCTTTTTTATCTGAGATTCTCTCAAAATCTACTAATTATGCCCTGGCAATTCACTTCCATTCCTAGAAATCAGAATGTCCTTGGTTTTGGAGTTCCTGACATTTTCATAAAAAGGAATCTGAGCCAAGTTTCCCCCTAATTATTTCATTCTCATAAATCAGATAGTCTCTGACTCAAGAATCAACCCTATTAATTTATCTAGATTTATTCTAACATTTACCACGTGCTTGCTTGCTTTTCTTGCCCCCCCCCCCTTTCTTTCTTTCCTTCTTTCCGCTATTCTGTATTAAGAGGGACCACATCCCTGGAAAGCCTGTATTCTGAGTGCCTCCCTTTTCCCCGGGCTCCAGAGGTTGAGGGCTGCTGTCGCTGGGGAACTGTCTCGCATCCTTCACTAGGACACCAGTGACCTTCAAACGAAGGGGTGCAAGACTTCTCCTGCCTTGTCTTTTCCGATTAGGACAGAAATTACGCCCTCCCAACCCCGCGACCCCGCTCCCGTCTCTTACTCCGAACTGTAGCCTCAGTCCGATTTTAATCGTTCTTTGGGAAGGACAAATCAGTTTGTCATCGAAGAGATTTCTGATTTGGAATTTAACCCTCACAGTAAACTCAGACGACCTCCCCGTTGTCGCCAAGTTCCGTTCACTCGAGTTCCCTTTCCCATTGGCATTTGAGATCCCTGGCTGTCTAGACCTCACTGTAAACTCTAAGCTCCCTTTCTGCGAGTTCCTGAGAATTAGATGTGATCTTGCGTGACCGCGATAGCATCAGCTCCAGTGCCCCGGAAGTTCAAGTCGCTTGTCTAGGTGCTTTTTATTGAATTACATCACCGATTTGTTCTTCATTTGCTCTAGATGAGCTCTTTCATTCTTGAGGGAGAAGCCTGACAGGGCGAAGAAATATTTGTAACCAGACCTACCACTGGTGAACGGGCCGCAAATCCACCACTCACTCGTTCACGTTAGCCCTCTTTGTCACCGCAAACCTCGTAGTCGTGGCCGAGTGGTTAAGGCGATGGACTTGAAATCCATTGGGGTCTCCTCGCGCAGGTTCGAATCCTGCCGACTACGGTTTTACCAGGAATTCTGCATAGTTACACGCCTCAGAACACAACCTGTACAACGTCATGTTACGTACTCCCACTACTAAAACACGGTGATATTCTCGTTGACTCCTCACTACAGCCTACTCGAGGGATGTTAAGACTAATGAAAAGGTAGAGACTGACAGCTTTTGTTGAACACATAAGATGTATCAAGATTTGATTTAAGCTGGAGCCCAGTAATATTTATATCTCCAGTTAGCAGATGAAGAAAGTGCTCAGTGTCGGACAAAGAGACGGTATTTAAATATTTTTTGTGATGGTAATGATGTATGCAATAAAGACAGAGTTTTACAGTTGCAGAGTAGAGGCAGGTTTTTTTTTTTTTTTCATTTTTATCTGGGAACAAATTTTTATCTATCTAGAAATATAAGCAAGGATAAGCAAACTTCCATTTTGAACAAATTAAAAGTGATCTGTATATATGAATGATGTAGTTTGAAAGGTAGATCCCACATACTGTGAAGGTCAAAGGGATGTGATGAGACCATAAGCTGTGTTTTCCCACTAAAGTATTGGGGGGGGGGGAGAAGGCCAAGGATGCACTGTGTTTTACGCTTAGTGGCACATCCGTGAGAGAGAAAACCAACACTCTCTGGTTTTGAATAAAGCTATGTGTTTACATGAGAACCAGGAATTCACAGAACTCATTTATTATGGAGGAGAATCTGATTGTGAGTATTTGAATAAAAAATTTACCAAAGGGGCAATGTTGAGAAGAAGCAGACAGTGAATAAGACCCGTGTGTGTGTGTGTGTGTGTGTGTGTGTGTGTGTGTGTGTGTGTG
>PVHT021183524.1:14720087-14731634 GCA_004024745.2 Catagonus wagneri | reverse complement strand
AGAAAAAAAAATGCTTAGAAATTCCACATATAACTTGATATCATCATAAGACTACTCTGGGGAGGTGGAACCTTCCCAGACTCTAGTTTATGTGAAATCCCTGCAAATTTCTAATCCAGGTAAACAAAACAAAACGAAACAACTGTCACTTCATTTAAGACAAATACTCTGCAAAGTGGGGGGGGGGGAGAGAAATTCCTGAGACCTGTGCAAAACTATACAAGAACATATTTAAAAAGGAAAACTTATAGAAAGAATGTAATTAGTAAAGAACTAATAGTACTCACTCATTTTATCTGAGATAAAGGGATGTTTGGTTTTATGGGTAGCACTGACCAGATGAACAGTGTTATGGATTTCCCCCCAATTTTTAATTTGAAATATGTTAAATCTGCAGATATTTTAAAAATGTAAAATGAGTCTTACATGCCATTTTACTTAGTCACCTAAGATTTTCCACATTTAGTTTCTTCTTCTTTCTCTATCTTTCTTTCCCACATTTAGTTTCTTCTTCTTTCTCTACCTTTCTTTCTTTCTTTCCTTCTTTCTTTCTTTCTTTCTCCCTCCCTCTCTCTCTCTCTCTCTCTCTTCTCTCTCTCTGATATGTCTGTCTGTGTTTTATATACATAAACAGTTCAGTGGCAGTGTTTTTGGGGGGGTGTCAGAAATTGGCAGGTAGAGGTCATGGGTGGAAGAGAAATTGGTTTATTAACTGTATATTCTTCAGTGCTATTAGATTTATTTAATCCCCATGCTTGAAATATTTAACAACTTTAAATATTCTTTTTAATGTACACAGAAAATAAACTTTATTGAGTTGTTTTTGCTTTTTATTAGAGCTGGTTTTCTAGTCTCGGTAGTGTAGGGATTTTTCAGTCTTCCCCCTATACTTACTTCTGATCCTTTTTTTTTATATAAAATAAATTATATTAAACCATAATGAAAGTCCACTTATGCCTCCTCACCCAGATGCAGAGGCGTCTGGACCCACAGGAGCTCACAAGATATATCAGAGGCAAAATTGATTCCGTTCATTTAGGTGGAGAGTGTTTTCCAGCTAGGGGTTGCACGGAGGTGGGGGGGAGACAAAGTGACACAAAAGAACTGATAGGTTCCACCGAGACTTGAACTCGGATCGCTGGATTCAGAGTCCAGAGTGCTAACCATTACACCATGGAACCGTCGACGACCGCTTTCCCCCCGCAATTGTCCATGATGTGTCGCAGTAACTCTACTGAAAGCATTGTTTAGTTTAATAACAAAATTTTAGTCTACGTTTACTCACTACAATCTTTCGAAGAAAATCCTACGGAATTCTATTTTATTTGTCTTTGTTTTACTTTTTGCCAGTACAGGAACCCAAAGAGTCCCCGCCCCCACCCCACCCCCATTAATTCAGAAACTTGGTAACCCTAGTTCTCGGTTTCTTCATTAGGAAAAATAGAATGAGCACTGCTTATAAACACCAGCGTTGGATTGGACATCTTATATTCATTATATAATTTAATACTTAAAACCTCACTGAAGTATTTTTCGTCTTTATATAGACGGGAAAACTGAGTTTTAGAGATTTCGTATCCTTCGTCTGCACCTCTGATCAAGTTCAGCCATGAGATTTTTTTTCTCCAACTAAATTAGTTATCAAATCTATTCTCTCTAGGAAAATAAATTGTAATGTGTCGATTTCTGGTACATTCACGGAAGAAAACTTGCAACAGAAGTTGTGCTTTCGAGAAAATGGGAGAGGTATGCCTGAAGAAAAAAAATGAATTTTGTCACATGTAGCGATCAGCAAGGAGCGAATCAGAGTCTCGGCATTTCTGAATCAAAGATTCATCAAACTTGCCTTCTGCCAGACTGGCTAAAGTCATTCTTTACTGCTTTTCAGCAGACACCTTTTTTCTTAGACCCAGCGCGCTTCCTTAAAGACCCAGCGGGGTCCGTCGATTCCTCCGCGTCCACTCCAGCCCAGTAAAGCCCCCCTCTTCCTTTCAGGGCACCTGGTCTCTCACCTCCATTCGGCTGTACTCACCGAGGCCGCTCAGCAGCAACAGATTTCAACAGAGCTTTGGCCAAGTTGAGCCTTGGAATTTGTGTCTGCGGCATTCAGAGGATGCCGGCTGCCTTCCCAGCACTTATCCCAGTGAATGTATAGGCCTTCCCCCACGACTGCAGAATGACTTCTAATGCAATGGAAGGAGATATGCCCTCTTAAATGAAGCGGCACGGTGACCACCCGGGTACAACAAATTAACCGCCCTCAGGACTGTTCTGCCAATTCAGTGACAAAGGCCTCTGCGTTGGCAGCCAGATCATTGCCACGCATGGTCCTCTGCCTCTGTCTCATAGCGACTCCCTGCAGTCTGGTGCCCTCGCCCACACGGCGGCGAAAGACTGCAGAATGCAACTCTCCTGCTAACTGGCACGAACAAACACTTCTTCCAACAGTCTTAGTGGTTAAAAAAAGAGAGAGATCTTGCAAAACATCAATCTCATGCAAAATTCTTACAGTAACACCTTCTAAGGGCCATAGGACCTTGCACCAGACTCTGGGTTGTGTTCGCCCAATTACAACTGCATAGGATCTCCAGCACATGAAGAAAGTGTTGTCCTATAACTCACAAGAGCACAGAACAAAAAACCATAGTTAAAGGGAATCATTTTAAAGGGAATGTAGAACTAAGGCTTGCAAAGTACAGGAATGAAACCTCCGCTCCTTTCTTAAATATGCCATTCTCTTAGGCCAGGTGATAGCCAGTGTCCCTTGCTAGTCACTTCTTTGTCCAGGGTTATTCTAGTCACTTCTTTGTCTAGGGTGTCTATGAAGAAATAAAAAATCAAACAGAAGCTTCAGTGCTTGTGGGAAAAAGAATTAGATTAGCACCTTTTCCAAATCATTTGTTTCGTTTTTTAATCCTGTGGAGGATCAGATGCTGTGCAAGGCGCTAGAGACATAAAGGTAAACAAGATAAGGGCACAGCCCCTGTCCCTGTGGAGGTTATGTATCTATTTGGAAGGAGGATCCACCAGTGTGTACAAAAAACAAAGCCCAGCCAGGGATAGGCTGGAGAAAGCTCTTGTAATGCAGTCTAATAGCACAGATAAGGGAAAGCTAAAATACAAATAAAATGGAAACTTTCAGTTTGCACAAGATTTAATACTGCTATTCTGTGGGAAAAGCTGGTCCATGATCTTCCTTTTACAAAATGCACAATAGGGGTGCAGCGTATGGATCCTGTTATAAAAGATGGAGTGGCTTATTCTGGCAGCAACACGATAGCAAATTATAAAAGGGAAAATAAAGAATAAGCTCCATAATGGGCTTGGAATTATGACTCAGACAAGCCCTCTTGCTATTTATTTTTAGGGGGACATGCCAGCATCAGTACGTGAACATGAAAACCAAGAAGGGCACTATCAGTGACAATAGAAGTTTCCAATGGGGCTTTTATCCTTAATATATTGGTGAACATTGGTTGCCTTAAGGAAAATGGCATGGAGCCCATGTAGAGAAAGTTCTTGTGCTAGGTAAAAAGAATTTGCTTGGGGCCTCATGGCCATTGAAAGGCATTTAATGCATTTTTTAAAATAAGAAAATGAAGTTGGCATTTTCCTTTCTTTCCTTTTAATAGATTGTAAAGTTATTAGGGAAGACTTCCAAAACCTTTGCTGACTTAGCACTCACCATATGGCACATGGAATGGACAGTTATGCACCCTCTCACACCAAGATGAACCTAGAAACAAAGCATATCATTTAGCAAACCACACTGGGGAATTCACAAAATTATTAAAGACTGTGCTCCAGATCAAGAAATCTCTGCATTTCAGTTTCTCCTTTATATCATGTAGCCTAATCGTATCTATCAAAAACTGAAAGCACTCAAGTGAAATTAGACATAAAGCTGCTAATGAAACATCTTCCAATTCAGGCTCCATGATTCATTAACTGCAGTTTTGTAACTTAGGAGGCAAAGTTGCACCCACACCTGAGGCTGGAATTCAAGTCAAACCAGTTCTTGAGTGTCTTTCTCATCTCAGAGTTGTTATGATGAGGGTTCCTGATGATTCAGGTTTGGGAGGCCAGAGTTAGATATCTCTAGATCAGGCCCAGTGGACTGAAGCAGGCTTGTTTTTAAGCACAGGGTGATTAGAATCTGCACTGCCGCTTATCCTCAATCTTTATCCAGATTTTCCCATGAGGTAAACTATATTTGAATTATGTGCTTTCCTCATTTCTTTTGGTGAAAGAAAGCTAGTAAAAGTATTTTTAAGTAGCAACATTGTTCTTAAGTTTCAATGGAGAGTCTAAAGTTTTTTATAAATTAAACAGATTTTTTTTTCTAGGCTTTTCTTGTTATAGTTGTTCAGTCAGAGGTAGCACCTGGTATTTCCTAGATACAAATTATGCTCCATCCAGAATTTCCTGCTTCTGGAAGTTTAAAAAATGGAGAAATAAGTTCCAGGAATTGATGAAAGAACAAAGAGAAGGATCAAAAAATGACAATTATAGTGGGATATTTTTGCACAGTATAACTCTCTAAGAAACTAATAAAAAACACACATGAAAAAAAACCATAAGACAAAGTGATGCAATTCATACTATATACGTAGTATGAATATATTAATATATATATATAGAATACTGCACATATCAATTTCTGGATTCAAACTTCTTCCAAACACACATGGAATTATTTCAGACTTGACATTTATCAGGCTACAAAGCAAGTCTCCAAAAACGTAACAGGGTTAGGTACATGATATATTTTCACAGAAATAAAATTATGTCAGAAATCAGAACATAAAAATTAAAATTTACATTTGTTTACAAAATAATAAATATACCTCTAAATACTTTATGATTTAATGAACAAGCCACAGTTGAACCTAGGAACTATTTCACCGAGCATTCAAAATCAACTACATTTCAATGAAAATATTGAAAAGAGAGCAATTAGGAGCTATTTTGAAGGAAATGATAATAAAAACAGCACCTATCAAGACTACTGTGCAGCTAGAAATGTACTTAGAAGGATTCTCTGAAAAAAATATGAATAAAATAAATGCTTAAGAGTAATAATGCTCTAAGCATTTGTTATGTGAAAATAAGACGCAGCCACTAATTTATTGCCAAAGAAAGTTCAGGAAAAGAAATAAGCAAAGAGCAGATATTAATGTAATAGAAAATAAGTACAAAATGGAGTCAGAGTGTTTATGGAAAAGAAAGCAAAACTAACACTTTTAGGAACAGAAATGGACTCTATTGAAGACAAATCATCCAGTGAGTTTGTGTTCATTAGTCCAAACAGCAAAGGAATGTGTGACGGTGGAGAAAGGTTTAATATTTGATTTCTAGGCACTACTCAGGCTATAAGCTCCAGGAAAGGTCATGGAAACCCTAGGCCTTTCTGAAGAACTGATGTGAATGTCGTGTACTTAAGGTTTATAACGCATGGTTGCTTTATGAGAAAAATAAAGTAATGCGTTATTCAAAATGAAACCAAAAGAGCCAGCAAAACCAACAACAAAAGTGATAATGTCTTTTCTCTTTTCTTTTTGATTCTTCATAGTGATAAAATATACCTGACATAAAATTGATCGTTTTAACCATTTTGATTGTACAGTACATCAGCAGTGTTACGTACATCGACTTTGTTGTGCAACCATCAACATCATGTATCTCTAGAACTTTTTCGTTTTCTCAAACTGAAATTCTGCATCTGTATTAGTCAACAACTACCCATTTCCCCCTCTTCCCAGGTCCTGGCAACCACCATTCTACTTTTTATCTCTATGAATTTATTCTAAGTATGTCATATAACAGAATCACACAGTATTTGTTCTTTTGTTACCAGCATATTTTACATGGGTTGTCTTCAAAGTTCATCAATGTTGCAGTAAGGACCAGAATTCTTTTCCTTTTAAAGGCCGAATGATATTTCATAGTATGTATGTTTTATATGTATGTACATTTTGTTTTTTCCATTCATCTATCAATGGAATGGTGGCTTCAACTTTTGGCTATTGTGAATAATTCTGCTAGGAATGTGGTTGTACAGATATCTGTTTGAATCCCTGCTTTCAATTATTTTGGGTATATCCAGAAGTAAAATTGCTGGAATATATGATAACTCTATTTTCTATGTTTTCCCAACTCGACTGGGATATAATTGATCCGCACAATTGTGTAAGTTTAAGCTGTATGATGTAATGCTTTCATATATGTATATATTGCAAAATGACTACCACAATAAGGTTAACACTTCAACAAAAGGAGTATGAGGGTGACAAACAGCACATGAAAGGATGTTCAACATCATTAACCGTTAGGAAATGCAAGTTAAAACAACAACGAAATATCAGTACACACCTATTAAAATGGTATGGATTAAATATATAGACAGTGTCAGTGGCTGGTGAAGATGAGGAGCAGCTAGAAATCTCATTAATTGGTGAGAATTTTAAGAAGCACAGCCTATCTGGAAAATAGTTTGACAATTTCTTACAAAGTTATATACTTCCCATGTGACCCAGCAATAACATTCTGGGAATCTATCCAAGAAAAATGAAAATGTACATATGCTAATATTATTAATCTTTCCCCTCGTAATTGCCCAAAACTGGGGAAAAAATAAACATGTATCTTTCAGTGAATGGATGAAGAAGTAAACTGGTACATCCACACAATGAAATTCCTTTCAACAGTTAAAAAGATACACAGTTTTGATACATGCAACAAGTCGCCTAAATCTCAAGGCATATTCTATCTCAAGTGAAAGAAGCAAATCTTAAAAATTTACGTTCTGGAGTTACTGATATGGCTCATTGGGTTAAGGATCAGACGTAGCGCTCACCTGCGGTGTAGGTCGCAACTCTGGCTTGGATTTGATCTCTGGGCCAGAAACTTGAATATGTCACGGGTGCGGCCAAAAAAGAAAAAAAAAAAATCAGTTTCCATAACATTCTCAACAAGGTCAAATAAAGGAATAAAAAATATATCTGGTTGTCAACAGCTATGCCTTGGGGTAGGAAGTGTGTATAAAGGGATAACACAAGGGAGGTTTATAGATTGATAGAACTATTCCGTATCCGATTGTGGTAGTGGTTACAAGAATGTAAGCTTTTAATGTCAAAAAGCAAATTTTATTCCATGACAATTTTTTAAAATAAAATAGAATAAAAATAGCCTAACACTTTATCCAACTTTCTAAAGCAGCTTACTTAGAGCAGGGTCTTGGTGAGAGAAAGCTCAGACATTCTGCAGTCTTGCACAAGGATGGGGGCAGAAAATTATTAGGGGTCTACTAGGACAAACTTTCTGAAGAACAACTGATGTTCTCTTGCTTTTTGTTAAGGCAGCAGGCAGGGTTTTACCTGACTCGGGAAGTTCTAGATAGTAAGAAAGAAATATTTTCCTCTGCGTAAAAGTCCTACTCGTAGTCGGCAGGATTCGAACCTGCGCGGGGAAACCCCAATGGATTTCTAGTCCATCGCCTTAACCTCTCGGCCACGACTACAGTTGTAAGAAAGATGTTTTCATTATCAAAACAAGTGTGGTTGATATAAAGATAATAGGCCTATTAGACAAAATGTATGTGCAGAGTGTTGGGCAAAAACTCTCACGTGAATGAAAGTTTGGGGAAGAAAGTCAAACTCTCTCCTCTGCAGCAGCGCCCGACTTTCAGGAGCACTGGGAGAGAGTACTCACTATACAGATGAGCTTCGTTTCCAACCAAGTTCAGGGCAATTCATCAACTAGAGCCTGTTTCCGTGGCGGATGAGTTGTGTTAGTGCTGGGTGCTGGGGGTCTGGGAAACGGGAACTGAATTTACTCGGCGTAATCCTAGTTTTAGGCATGCGTGGGACCAAAAATTCTGCTAGTACTTCCAGCCTCCTCGATGAATGATACTGCGCTCAATGGGTTTCAGGGAAAGAAATGCTCCAGCTGATTTTTGGTCTTAAGGTGGAGGGAGAGAAAAACGACGTTGAAAACTTCCTCTGGATTCCCTTACTTGGTGTCCCTAGGCTCTAAACTTAGACCCAAAGTATTACCATTGTGTTGGGGAAACCGCTTTTCTGATGTAAATGTACATTCATTTTCCAGACCGGTTAAGAAGAGGTATAGCTTGTCCATGAGTTTCATTTTCTGTGAGATCTTAGCTGTTTTCTAAAAGTGGATTATGTGGTTCAGTTTTGGCGGGGGCAATTCAAGGACTCATTTTCTCTAAATTTAACCAACACTGCAAGTTTCCTGTTCTCTTTTTTACGTTTGTAAATCGCTGGTTCCTTCAGCAGAGTTTCCAGATGCTCTACAGAAACCATTCAGAACAAATGGTTAAATGTGGATGCCAGATCCCATATATAGACAAGTCCCCATTTTATTACTAATAAATTGTTAAAGAGTAGGAAGAAAGAGCATGAATACCATGCATTTTGAGAAAGCTGGTAATTGCTTGGATTTAATACATTATATTTAACCAGAAGTTTTAAAAAAGTGTTCTTTAAGTAGAATTCTGTTTAATTCAAATATCACTGAGAAAGTCCTATGATCTAATCACAGACCAAATAATTTATTTTTACCTATATCCAGGAAAGATCAACTATGCCATAACTAACAAACAGAAGAAATTTGGTCAAGAAAAGCAAGTGTATCACTCACTCTATATGCTCATAGCATTTCTAGGGTGATTTTTTTCCATTGGCAAATTTAGGAAAATTCCCAACTATTTCCTTTAAGAGATTGCCAAAATATTTAAAATGTTTATATTCTGCTTGCCCCTGTAGGAATATTTTGGGGATATAGCTCTGTCATGAGGGTTTCTAAAACTTTTTTTAAAGTTGCAAATTTTGTTATGAAAATAAAAACCCATAAAATACTACTTTATCAGAATACGCATGCAAAAATAATTTTAAACGTCTAATTAAATATCAGCAGGTGAGAAGGGGGAGAGATGCCTCTATGGATTTCACAAACCTCTAACTAGCATCAATTATTCAAGAAACTCAAGGGCCACGTGGTGGTAAGGACGTTGAAAAAGACAGTTGCTCAAACCAAAGACTACCAGGGAAACATTCAACAGCACCAAAATCCTTGAGTTTACATTTAGAGAATTCGTCTTTCTTGTGCCAAGTACAATAAATGTTTTCACTTCTTGAGTAGAAAAACTTGGATAATAATGACTAACTCACACTAGGGGTGGGGAGTGGGGTAGGAAGAAACCGGCAATAGCAGCATTTTGGTTTCTCTTGCCCACCCCACAGTATTTTGAATGAATAAAAATATGAATAGTTGAAGTCATACAGAATATAAGTTGTGACAATACCTTCCAGACAAAAACCTCCAGGAATACATAAGTAGCTAAACAATTTGGGCTTATAAATCCTTGCATTAATCAAGAACACAGTGGGAAAGCATCTTAGTAAAAGAGTACTAAAAAGTACTTATAGGGATTTAGTCTTGTGCTGTGTGATATAGGAAAAAATTAAAGAAACAGGGCTTTGTTTTGGTTGGATAATGTCTGGAAGCAGGGAGTGATGCTGTGACTGGATAGCTTAAATTTAGAATTAGGATTTAAAAAGCTATCCTAAACGAAGGAAGAATAGATAGATCAAATAAAACTATGATTAGTGAAGAAGCTGTAGTCATTTTTTTGGCATATATATTTATCAAGCTTAAAATGAGGTGAAATGTCTGTATTTGCTAAGTGCTGTGGTTTCACTTCGTGAGACAATAAAGAAGGGAATTTTATTACTGCTACTGCAGAGGAAAAAAAGAAGCTGGTGAAATTTAACTACAAATGAGCTTTTGAGAGGATACGAGTTTGAGAAAACGTCTCCCTTGTCATCTGAAACTGTGTCTGGATTACTTGTCCTAGCAATACATTTACTTCCATTCCCAGAATGGGGATCAGGAGTCGAAATAAAGGTCCTTGCCAGAAAGGAAGCTGGCTCAACATTCCCCTCTCACGAGCCACTTAATCTCTAAACCCAGAATCAACCCTACTTATACTACAGCTCGATTTTGTATAGTTATATGTTTCTACTTGTCCTTTGAGCTCTGTGTGCGACAGTAGTAGCTAAGGCTGGTTCTTTGAGAAACTTGCTCTCTGGGACTGTGCCTTCTGCTTCTGTGGCCTCGGTTTTCCCTTTTTCAGAGAAGGAATGCTCTCTTCTTCACTATGAAGCAGAGAAGGGGACTTTTCCTAAGCGGTTAGAGACAGTCCCCCAATACTCCTTCTTTGTCGGGAAGCTCTCCCACCAACTCTCAGTCCACATTCCCCCTCAAGTGAGATTTCAAATAGTCCTTTAGACCAGGGAAAGGGCAATCCAATTTACTGTCATCAAAACCGGTCACTGGTTGGCTTTGAAAACAAACGCATACGACCGGGATGCTTTCGCGTCCCCTTCATTCTAGGTCCTTCTCCCACTAACATTTCCAAGTCTGAGGCTGTCTGGAAGTTCCGCTCAGCTTCCGCTCGCCTTTTCGCTGTTCCCTAGGCTTGGACTCCAACCGACAAGTCCTCAAAAACGAAAAGCTGGAGAATAAACTCTGGTCGAGGAAACTTGATCAGATCTACCCACCACTCTCTCAGTCCTTAAGATGCCAGAGGTTCCGCTAAGAAGTTAAGGACGTGATGGGCGGCGTGGTCCTGGGAAGAAGCGGAGCCCTGGCGGAGCAACAGGGCCCGGAAAAGGGGACCGGGGAGTGGGTTGCGGGGTGATCTCACCGCCTCTCAATACCTGGGCTTCTAGGCTCTAGGGTGGCAAGTACTTTTACACTCGGCTCAAACTTCAGCTCCGGTCTGACACTCGTCCTTTCTGCCTTGCGTTTCTGTAGTCGGTTCAGAGCTCGCGTTTTATCTTGTAATTTTCAGAATTAGTTATTTCCATTTTTGATGCTACGTGGAGTCGAGAGGTCGAAAGTCGGAAGAAGTTCCTTCCACGTACTTTTGGTTACTCACTACTTAGTGAAGCTGGTCGAGTGGTTTTCAGGCTCCTGACTCAGATCCTAGTCTCCGCGTGGAAGAGAGGGTCATATTTGTTTCTATCATATGGCACTAAGTCGTCCCTTGGTAGGGGTGGCCTGAGACTTCTCTTCCCTCCACAACCCTCTGCCGGGTTCTCAGATCTCAATGGCCAGCCTGTTCCCGGTCATTAAACCGCGGACTCTCTCGCACTAGTGTTTCACCGTCAGTGAACTCACCTGTAATTCATCCCTTTCTGTCTGCAAAGACATCAACCTACTTGACCAACAGTAGCAAAAGGAGCTGCAGAAAAGCCGCAGCAAAGAAAAAGGCGTCTTTTGCATCTCAGCCCAAAGAGTCACCAAGAGAAAATTAGAAAACCTGGCATATTTCCAAAGATCCTTGCAGAGAGAGGGAGACATGGGATTGCGTTGCTTCGCGAGCGCCTTGACAAAAACACAAGATCTTTTTCAAAAAAGATACACAATTGTATCTTTTTCAAAAAGAACACAAACAGACTGGCCGCCGAAAGGAGGGAGAGGGAGGGGGGGGAGGGTGAGAGGAAGGGGAGGGGAGGGTGA
>PVHT021183524.1:14672611-14719087 GCA_004024745.2 Catagonus wagneri | reverse complement strand
GGGAGAGGGAGACTTCAGACTGGAGGTAGAGGAAAAGGAGTGATGGGGCCCGGCCATGTTTTAAAAATATCTCTCAAGGCCATTTGCTGGAAGTTCCTCAAATTCCATTTTTGCGAAGTCAACAGTCCCGAGCGTGGACTTGGAGAGACCAGGTGAAATGAGATGCTGTTTTTGATTCTTGGACAAACTATTCCTTATAATTTCATGGAGATGAATGACAGTAGGCACTGGAAGGCTCAGAAATTCCCCTGTGTTGGCCATTGCATGTCCTTTGTATTGTCTAATACGTTTTTATGTTTCTTGATTTTTTACAGTGACTGGAACATAATAGATATGATAACCAAATAAATCACTAAGAGTCTTTGGGATCCAGCCAAGCCTTGGCTCACGTCAGGCTCTGTGGCGCAATGGATAGCGCATTGGACTTCTAGCTGTGTGGATTGAAAGTCATTCAAAGGTTGCGGGTTCGAGTCCCGCCAGAGTCGTAGAGCTTTTGACACTCTTGTGTCCCTTGCAAGCAACTTCTCCCTCATGCATATGTAAACTGGATGATTTCCTCACAACCAGCGAATGTCATGTCACCGCATTTCTTACTGCTCTTAATTTCTACTTTCCGTCTTTTGCTTTTGAAAAGCTTCTTTGTAAGGATTTCCAAGTGTGTATACAGTGATTTGGTGCCTAAATAAGGGAGATAAGTATATATATACCTATCCATTTATTGTGTATGTGTGTGTGTGTGTGTGTGTGTGTGTGTGTGTGTACATACATATATGAAGAGAAAAAATCGGAAAGCCAGGTAATGGGGTCGGTGGATAGACAGATTACACTGAGGTTAATGAAAGTGCAGCAATAAGGCAGGAGTAGAAATGGCTATGTGTGTGGCACATTCTTTGAGGTTCAAAGATAATATAGTCACAGACAGGGTATTCAAAAGGAAAGCAGGAGTCCTGAACCCTGCAGGCATGCTCATGGATGCTGTGCCGAAGGTCGCTGCTGTTGCTCCTCTGGCATTGGTCTGAAATGGATTTGTAGAAGATGCCACAGAAGGACCAGCAGCAGCAACAAATGGATTCGTGGAAGGTGTAGCTCCAAATGGAGCAGGCACACTCGAAGAAGCAGGCTGTGTCTGCGCAGAAGCACCCACTGGCACTGTTCCAAAAACATTACTGCTAGCATTACTTGTGGAAGTATATGCGTTACTGGAGGTGGCTGCGGAGCTGAAAACGCTGTCTAGTTCTGCCAGGGCCGCATACTTGTCTGAAGATGCACTTGACTGACTGGGAACTGAAACCACAGAACCAACAGGAGCTTTACCTGTGGTCCCAAAGCCACTACCCTGATCACCACCTTGCCCAGCACTGAAGATATTGTCTAAGTTAGCAAGTGCCGCGTATTTGTCTGAAGTCTGTAGACCAGCTTTGTTCGCTGAAACTTTACTAACAGTTGATGCTGTTTGATGACTCTGGGAAGTACTGAAGGTCCCAAAATCAGCACTGGAGGATTTGGGGAAGTTATCAAAATGAGCAAAATTAGTATTTACTGATCCAGCACTTCCACCTGTAGTTTGGGGCTGAAAAGAAGAGTGACTTGCTGTGGGGACACCTCCAAAATTACTCGAACCACTAGACTGTCCAAATGCATCAAAGTTTGCAAAATCTGCATTTGCAGAATTCTGAGCTGCATGACTGTTGAAATGTGCAAAGTTAGCTAAATTGGCTGTAGCTGTTGACTGAGGTGCTGGGGCAGCAAAAATGTCTGAGCCAAGATCACTTAAAAGGTCAAACTGCTTCTTTTCCTGCTGCTGCCCTTGAGAGTGACCTACAACAGGGGACTGACTAGGTGTGCCCTTATTTAAGTGCAGTGCTGGTGCTGAATCTCCTAAAAGAGACTTCAGTGGTTTGACCTCAGGTGTGCTGCTTGTGCTACTAGCAGAGGACCCTGAAATAGATGCATGAACTGATGCCACCACTTTGGCTTGTTCCGGTGGGACATACCATCTTTTCTTTTCATATTTTTCTTGTAGGAATTCTTTCACTTTTTGTGGATCCCTGAAGTCTGGAATTGCTGAAGATCTATCATCAAATAATCCTAGCCAAATCTGTTTACAGACTTCATTTCCAGCAGCCTGCCTTCCCAGCCCAAGCAGCTTTCCCTCAGCAGACGGCCTTTCCTCAGCAGCCCAATGGTGCAGGTTTTGCAGCATTTGGACAAACAAAGCCAGTGGTAACTCCTTTTGGTCAAGTTGCAGCTGCTGGAGTATCTAGTAATCCTTTTATGACCATCAGACTCGTGTTGAGTACTGAGGAGGAGAAAACACTCAGAGGTGGCAAGGATGAAGACCCAAGTTTCCCAACTTTCTGGTTGAATCAGATCTTCTCTCCTGTGTTTGCTCAGGAAAGAAAATGTTCTTTTCTTTTAGGATGGCAAACTTTATTGATAAAACTTTAAAGGCATATTTTTATTCTCAGTTTTGTGAAAATAGAGATTAGGTAATCACTTTCTTTCGTAGAATGATTCCTTCTGTAAATTTGAAAAAGCCTATCAGTGCTTTCTTTATTTGTGACTTGCCCCTGCTCATAACATACTCA
This sequence comes from Catagonus wagneri, assembly GCA_004024745.2. Lineage (NCBI taxonomy): Eukaryota > Metazoa > Chordata > Mammalia > Artiodactyla > Tayassuidae > Catagonus > Catagonus wagneri. The sequence continues at coordinate 14,716,499 of PVHT021183524.1, read as the reverse complement.
TCTTTGGTGTACAGTTCCTGTAAGTTAATAAAATGGAGAGAGTAACTAACCGGCTGCTTTCAGACGAGATCTCGCATGTTGAGGGTGGTATGGCCATAGACTGACTGGCTACTTTCATATCACGGTACCAGCAGTTCTGAAATATTTTGGTCTCGGGACTTTTAACTCTTAAATTATTGAAGATCCCCAAAGAGCTTTTGTTTATGTAGCTTGTATCTATCAGAATTTGCGGTATTAGAAATTAACACTGAGATATTTTAAAAACATGTCATTTAAATATAGCAATAAACCCATTACATGTTAACATAAATACGTTTTGATGACAGATAACTTTTCCAAAAACAATTGGAAGACCATTGTTTTACTTTTGTACATCTCTTTAATATCTGGCTTAATAGAAGCAGCGGGATTCTCATACTGTATCACGTTGCAATTCTTTTTATATGACATGTGGGCACTGGAAAATTCCATCGTGCACTTGTGAAACCATGAATGGGACAGACATATAACATTCTAGTATTATGAAAATAGTTTTGACCTTGGGTTTGGGGGACCCTTAAGGGTCCTCAGACCACACTCTGAGAACCATTGCACCATGCTTTAAATTTGTGTGTTTCTGGAGCAACAGTGTTTAGTTGTAGGGTAAATATACTACTCCTTGAACTTCTAAGTGTTTTTGTTGACTTGGTGGGAAAAATCAAAATTTCTGTTGAAATTGCAAATTTTTTAAACATTGTTTTCTGAGTTTTCTTCCTTCTGTTTTTATGTGAATATATTTCAGTAATGATAAAAGTGGTGAATATCTCTTTTTTTGAAAAGACTGTTAGAAGTCCAGACTTAGAGTTACTGGTGTTTATTTTGGAGTTATTTACTATTCTGTCCACTTTGAAATTGTGTAATTGGTTTGGGGGGCTATCAAATAAACTTGCTGAGGAAAAATTCAAAATGAAAAAAAAAAAAGGAAAGCAGTCTGTCACAATGAGAAAAAAAATTATAGTGCTTGAAGCTTTTGCTCAGCTTTTGGGAATTCGTAGTAACAATGCCAAGATTCCAGGCCATAACTGTATCTTATGTTACTTCCATGCATTCCTTAGGAAACCAAAATAATGAGTAAAAGTAACTGATTCGTAGAGGAGGCTAATGATCCTTTCCTGGAAGAAAATGTGAGATAATTGGATGTGAACACAAGAAGCAACAACCCTGGCTTCTGTACTATGACAACAAAACAATGTCTACACTTCCAGGGCGGGAAATTGGAAAAAGAACAGAATGCTAGGCATTGCTTGGAGAAGAGCAGCACTCTGCAAAATTTAGAAGGAAATCAAGAAAGGGTAAATGACGGCTCCTGCAGGAGTTCAGTGATCTTCTCCTCAGTTTGGGCAAGGCACAGCTGCCCTGGGCTCTGGAATCTTGGGCTAATTTCAGCACAGCCTTATCACTGGGAGAGCAATTGTTTCTTTTTCCTTAACATACATGAGGCATTGGAACTCTGTATTTGCACAATCACATTTAAAACCTTATTTTCTCATCCTTAGAGCATTTTGTCTCTAAAATTTTTTACTTCTGATCAATGAAAATTCATTAAAAATTAAATAAGTTTAAATTATGCGTTTGAAAGCCAAGAAGTGACTATGGCTGACTCAGCACCTGGTCACAAGGGAGGGAGACTAAAATTGGCTCTGTCCTTGAATGTGAACAAAGTCTTTGATGAAGGAAGGATCATAGGTTTACACTCTAATAACTAAAGGATTAATACAAATCCAGGGGACCAAGGGAATATAAGATCTGCACAGACTTGAAGACGGTACCAAAAATGTCTAAACAAGGAACTCTTGCTTGGCAAGGAAGGACCACCTATGGGAGGGTACAGAAAGGAGAAAGTTAGTCTATGAGAATAAGAACTGAAGTGGAGGGAAATGGCTTCACCTAAAAATGATTTAATTTTCGAAATGAGTTTTATAATGGTTTGCCCAATTCCCCATCTGGAATAGTGGACTGTCACTGACAAAAAAATTTTAAAATAAATAAATAAAAATGAACAGAGATAATGATAAAGTGGTTATCTTAGGCTCTGTTTTCTGATTCATCATCCATATACCAAATTGGTCAAAACACTACCAAAAAAATCAGTTTCCTATATAAAGCGAAAGGGTCACTTCACTTTTCTTTTAAAAACAAATAAGCAATCTAGACAGCAATATTGTATTATTAACATCAAATTTGCTAGGCGACTAGGACTTAATTATTCAAGTCACTAAAAAGAAATGATAATTACTCCAAGCTAAGAAGTTAGCTTAATACAGTTTCATGGATACTGGCAGAAGATATGAGACTCCCAGGTCTCATAAAGATGGTTTATTGCTCTCCACAATAGTAGTAGCAAGAGTAATATCATTTGCACTGATTCCCCAAGCATCAGATCCCTCAGGGATCACTGGAGTAAAGCTTGGAGGAACTGGCCACCAGATATGCCCAAGAATGATTTTCTTTGTATTTATCCAGCGTGGCTATTTGAACTTTAGATCAATTCTAGCCATTATCTTTTCAAATATTGCTTCTTTCCAATCTTTTTTTCTCCTCACCTTCTTGGCTGTAAGCGTCAATATGTTATATATTTTTTTACCTATTGATTGAGCACATTTTCCTTTTCTAAGATTTTATTCTGGATATTTATCTCAGCAGTTTATTACTACTCTTTTTTGCTAGTTTGTTTTAAAAACCCATCCATTACATTCTGAAATTATTTTTTAAATTTTGTTTTAAAGTTCATATTTCCTTTTTCTATTTTCAGGAATTTTTTTAGTTAAAATTCCTAATTTTGTATTTAATTTCCTTCCCTATATTAAGGTCAGCTAATTTTAAATCACTTTGTTAGAACTCTATTGCATAGGTTTCAGAAGGGTTTGTTTCTACTGTCAGGTGTTTCTCTTAGTTCTGGTCAGTTTCATTGGTGCTTTGGAAATACCTGCAATTGGAAGTGAAGTGTTTTACTGAAGAATAATGGGACTGAATACTTTTCTCATAAGCCTCCCCTTGCCATGGGCCCACTGGTAAAGCAAAGTAAAAATCACTTGAAACAATATGTAGCAATTTGAAGACTATGCTTATAAGTAATAGTGTTTCTAACAGTCATATTTTGGAACAGCTTGAAACACTGATAGTTTGATTCCGCTGGAAATCTTCTACTTAAAATTTAGGTAAGTTAGAAATTGCATAGAATTCCTGTAACAAACATTATCCATACTAAATTAAGGTATTATTGAGATAGAAATTACATATTTTTTTGTTTAGTGAGTCTACAACTCACTAAAGCTATAGTTACAAGATTTTTTGAAGGGACTCAAGATGTCAGAGGAGTAAGATGTACCACTCACCTTCTCCCACAAACACATAAAAAAAAAAATCTGCATGTAGAGGAGTTCACACTGAACATCTACTGAACTCTGGCAGAAGATCTTAAACCTCCAAAAAGGACAAGAAACCCTTCACATAACTGGGTAAAACAAAAGGAAAAAGAGACAGAGAGAAAGAGGAATCAGGATGGGACCAGCTCTCGTGAAAGGAAGCTGTGAAAGAGGAAAGGAACCTACGCACTGGGAAACCATCTAACTGATGGGGAGATCGGCCCAAAGGAAGGGACCTCAAAGCTGCAGAGAAAAGTGCAGCAGCTTGACAGAGGAGGGCAAAGCAGAGAGAGATCCACAAAGACCATTGGTACTACTGACCCCTATACCTCAGCTTGAGACGCTTGGGTGGAGGCTGGGAGTTGACACTAAGGCTCCAAAGGTCAGTTGCCTAAGAGGAATGGGATTGGCCATGTGGAGACAGCCTGAGGGAGCTAGGGTGCGGTGCTGAGGAGGGAACCAGGAAAGAGGTCTGAGCCTGAAGGAGAAGAAAGGCACGTTGTTGGAGAGGGCAAGGGAAGGAGGGGCAGACTGCCATAGGAATATCTTTCTCTGCTGGACCCCTGGACTATCAGAGGGCGCGGCTACAGGTGGCGAGGCAACTCTTGCCTGGGCTTGAGCAGGACTATGGGGCAGTGCATCCTATGAGGGCTAAGCGTGAAGGGGAGCTACTTGCGTAGTCTACAGGCAGTGCGGGCAAACCACCACAGTTATCTCTGACTCCAGATGTGGGCATGGCCCGCCAGCATTAGGCATCCTTGAATAGTCACAACATGTGGACCCAGTCACCTCAAGGTTGGCACAGAAGAGGAGACTGCAACCAAGCACCACTGGTTGTTGCTCTTGCTCCTCTGGGAACAACACAGGCCTTGCCACTTCCACTGCCATATACTCTGGGTGCTCCCTAAACCTTCCTGAGGCCCACGGCCACTGCCCAGGGCACTGAAACTTAGAGCAGTCTGCACCACCTTCCTACCGGTCCTTGCTACTCTCAAGGGCCCAGCAACCAGGCATTGGCCTCTAACCCTGTCCACTGCCTCTATCTCCCTGGAAGCACAAGCAGCACCCTTACAAGGGGATAACAAACTGTACACACTGAGGAAAGAGACAGCAAGCATTGAAACCCTTATGCCAAAAATGAATATTAAGCCCTCACAAAATATGAAAGGGGCTTTCGCATATAAATAGCCCTCCAAGACTACAGTAGCTGGTTTCCCCAAACCTACAGAATAAGAAAAATGTAAGCACAATGAAGAATCCCAGGAACCATTCCCAGTTAAAAGAACAGGATAATTCACCTGAAGGAGCAAACAAAGAAACAGACCCCTGCAGTCTAACAAACACCAAGTTCTGAAAGGAGATTGTGAAAATACTGAAGGAATTAAGGGTGAATATGAAGGAATTAAGAGTGGATATGAATAGTAATACATATTACTTTAGAAAGGAACTAGAAAATATAAGAAGGAGCCAAGAAAAAACTAGAAAATTCATTTGCAGAGACACAAACTCAGTTAAAGGCACTGAAAACCAGAATGAATAATGCAGAGGAATGAGTTAGTGACCTGTAAGATAGAATAATGGAAATCACCCAGTCAGAGCAGAAGACAGAAAACCAAATGAAAGAACAAGAAAGCAAAATAAGAGATCTATGGGATAACATAGAGTGGGCCAATCTATGCATAATAGGAATTCCAGAAGGAGAAGAAAAAGAAAAGGGGGTTGAAAACGTATTTGAAGAAATTATGGCTGAAAACTTTCCAAATCTAAAGGAAATGGATATCGAGATACAGGAAGGACAGAGGGCCCCAAACAAGTTGAACCCAAAGAGGACCACACCAAGACATATTATAATAAAAATGGCAAAAGTTAAAGATTAATTGGGGATTCTAAAGGCAGCAAGAAAACACAAAGCGTTAATTGTAATGGAACCCCCCATAAGGATATCAGCTGAATTCTCTACAGAAATGCTACAGGCCAGAAGAGAGTGGCAAGATTTATTCAAACTTCTAAAAGCGAAAAAATTACAATACCCTACCCAGCAATAATATCATTTAAAATAGAAAGAGAAATAAAGAATTTCTCCCACAAAGAAAAGCTAAAAGAGTATAGCAATACTAAACCCATTCTAAAAGAAACACCAAAAGGCCTTCTCTAAATAAAAAAGAAGAAGAAATAGGATAGAGGAAATCACAACTGGAAAGCAATCAAATAAGCCGCTATACAGATCTAAAGGGAGAAAAAAAAAAAACCTACTGTAAAAGTGATGATTAAAAAAAGTGATGATAAACACATGGAACAGCAAAAGGACAAACATGAAAATTTTAAAAAGGACTACAAATAATAAACACTGGAGAAGGTGTGGAGAAAAGGGAACCCTCCTACACTGTTGGTGGGAATGTAAATTGGTACAACCACTGTGGAGAACAGTATGGAGGTACCTCAGAAAACTAAATATAGAACTACAATATGATCCAGTAATCTCACTCCTGGGCATATATCTGGACAAAGCTTTCCCTGAAAAAGACATATGCACCCCTATGTTCATTGCAGCACTATTCACAATAGCCAAGACATGGGAACAACCTAAATGTCCATCAACAGATGAACGGATTAAGAAAATGTGGTATGTATACACAATGGAATACTGCTCAGTCGTAAAAAGAACAAAATAATGCCATTTGTTGCAACTTGGATGGAACTAGAGACTCTCATACTAAATGAAGTCAGAAAGAGAAAGACAAATACCATACGATATACATTATATCTGTAATCTAATATACAGCATAAATAAACCTATCTACAGAAGAGAAACAAACTCATGGACTTGGAGAACAGACTTGTGGTTGCCGAGGGGGACAGGGAGGGAGCAGGATGGTCTGGGAGTTTGGGGTTAGTAGATGCAAACTATTGCATTTGGAGTGGATAAGCAATGAGATCCTGCTGAATAGCACAGGGAACCATATCTAGTCACTTGCGATGGAACATGATGGAGGCTAATGTGAGAAAAAGAACGTATGTACATGTATAACTGGGTCACTGCTGTACAGCAGAAATTGACGGAGCGTTGTAAACCAACTGTAGTAAAAAATTTTAAAAAGATGTTTTGAAACAAAAATATGGGAAGAACACAGAGGAAGTGAAAAAGCAAGAAACATTAAAGCTGAGAAACAAGTGGACAAATAGTAACAGACTTCACAGAAACAACCTGATGTATACTAAAGATTCTTCAAAAATCTCTGGAACTGAGAGCACTATATACTGGAGACTAAAGAGAAACAAAGTAGATTGTCTACAAATACCACGTGATATTACTTATATGTGGAATCTAAAATATGACAGTAATAAACTTATCTATGAAGCAGAAACAGACCCACAGACATAGAGAACAGACTTGTGGTAGCCAAGGAGGGTGGGTGGGAAAGGGGTGGACTGGGAATTTGGGGTTAGCAAATGCAAACTATTATATACAGAATGGATAAACAACAAGGTCCTACTTCATAGCACAAAGAACTATACTAAACATATCCTGAGATAAATCATAATGAAAAATAAGGTGAAAAAGAATGTGTATATATATATATATATATATATATATATATATATATATATATAGTCATTTTATCATAGAGCAGAAATTGGACACAATATTGTAATCAATTATATGTTAATAAAATAAATTTAAAAAATAAATTCAAGCAAGGAAAAAAAAAGCAGATTGTATAAAGTTTAAGAAGCAATTACATCCTTAAATTCTATGCATATCTGTATACACTGGTTGTTTTCCCTTCCACCACCCAGGAAAATAATCTGAAGATTTTTATTCTTCAAGGAAAATGAAGAATTGGATTAGATTGTTAAAGCTGAGGATCTGAGTGCCATAACGAGAACTGGAGAGGTTAGACATTTGGATGTATAGGACTGTTGAAGGCTGAAATACCTAGCTCTTTTTCCTAATCTTACTCTAATATCTTTGCCAGCTAGGCTTTACTCTGCTGGCAAGATTGAAAAGTGAAAGGCAAATATACTAAGAATATGTGTATGTCCCAGCAAGTGGTGTAAATTGGGAAAGCGCAACTTAACAGATAAGCACACTGAGGGCTCTTTTCACCACTATCTTAGATTTTAAGTTACAGTTATAACCTAAAAAAAAAAAACCTTGAAAACACTCTCCACTAAAACAGTGGAGCAAACAAACAAACATAAGATATATTATAAACAGGTGAGCAAAGAGAAGATTCAGATGACAACTGTGCAGCAGGTCCACAGAGCAACATGTCCAGACTGAAAGCAAGTAGAGGTCAACTGGAAAAATATCTTCAAGAAAAAAAACTTCGAACTGATGTCTTACTTGATTTGATTGACCTTGTGGAAAGCTCTATGGAAAACTATTTGGAAGTTAAGGAGAATTAGCAAATGGCAATAGATGCAAAAGAACCTAGGCATATTAAAGTTTATCTTTTTAAAGTTTGCCTTTTTAGGCAATTATTCGCATCCATTAAGGAGTGGAAACGTAGTCATAGCTCATGAAAATGCTGTGTATAATATTTTCACAGGAAAATTACATAAACAATAAATATTGTATTGATGACTATTTTAGAAGGATAAGAAACAACTATTTCAGAAGGATAAACAGTGGATGATGGTGGTGTAAAAGTTAACTGTTTAACATGATGGAAAGTAAATAGATAATATCTAAATTGATTAATCAGGAATTCTAGTCGTGGATCAGTGGAGACAAATCTGACTAGCATCCATGAGCACACAGGTTCAATCCCTGGCCTCCCTCAGTGGGTTAAGGATCTGGAGTTGCTGTGAGCTGTGGTGTAGGTCACTGACTTGGCTCAGATCTGGCATTGCTGTGGCTGTGGCCTAGTCTAGAGGCTATAGCTCTGATTCGACCCCTAGCCTGGGAACCTCTATATGCCACAGGTGCAGCCTTAGAAAGAGAGAGAGAGAGAAAAAAATTAATCAGTAATTGCAATTATATGTATTATTTAGAAAAATAGATATCTGTAAATCCAAGAAGGAAATAGTTATAATGCTAATTTTGGTGGCATCTAGTTAAGATAATTTGAGGAATTAGGAGAGAGAAGACGTTTTTCACAATAAGCCTTACGTATTACTCAATAAGTAATATTGAGCCTTTTAAAGTATATGCATGCTAGAGAAGTTTATAGTAAGACATTCAGAAAGCACTCATTTTTACTATTAATATAAGGACTATTTGTAAAGATGTGTACAATTGGAGAAAAACAACCAGGGAAAATGTAGTTCTCCAAGAAAAGTAACATGCCTACAGGCATTATTAAACCATTTCTAAGGGAGGCATAGAGAGGGTGTAATTACTTGAACCCAGAAGACAGCATTGTAGAGAGAGTTGCCTTGAACAAGGTGTGGCCCTTAGTCAGGGGATGCAGCCCATCTCAAGTGACCTGCAGAGAGAGAGACAAGAAATAAATCCCTGCCGCTTGCCCTCCTTGATCCCACATTTCTCTTTCTGGGACTCCCACTGACCTAATTGGTCTGGAAACTAGAGAGCATGAAAAACCCCTACAGGCCAGTTCCTATGGTCTAGATCAGCATGGAACAGGATGAACAGCTACACGAGTGCAAAAGAAAATCAGCAATGAGGAAAAGAGCAAACAATAAAGAGGATAGTGGAGGAGAACGACAAAAATAGAATTAAAATTTGCAAAAAAGGATTAGGCAGAAAATGGTACTTAAAAAGAAAAGTAAAGGAGATCCAACATATGAATTACTAGATTTACAAACAAAAAACAACCAAAACAGAACAGTAATAAAACAGAATATATATTTAACAAAAAATTAGGCCCTGGTAGGTAGAGCCATATTTAGGGGCAATGGGGCCTGTGTAATTCTCTTTTCTCTTTTTTTCTTCTCTTCTTTACTTCCTTTTTTTTTTTTTTTTGGCAGGGTTTCTGTCTATAAAAACAACTTAATTTTAAAATCTCACCTGGTTGGGAATCACTCTGTCTCTCACACCTCTCTTATGCCATAGACTATATCACATACAGCCTCTTCACCTCATAGCCCATAACCTGAAACTAGCAGAGAGAAATGATGGGAGAAGGTGTGCAAGAAAGTAAAGAGAAAGGCCAGCAGCTGAAGAATAAAAGAGGGTCAGGTGAGGACAGAGAGGGAGGGACATGCAGGAGGCGTGTGGAAAAAAACTTATGCTCACTGAAAACAGGAACTTATAATTCCTACCTCATATATGCTTTAAGACCTGCATTTCGATATTGATATATTGCTATCATTCCGTGTAGATATTAATAAATATGTAATTTTAATCAAAAGAGGGAAAGAAAGAAAAGAAAAGGAGGGAGGGAAGGCAGGCAGGGGGGAAGAGGGGTAAGGGGGGAAAGACGTCTAAATCGCGCTGGTCTGAGAAGGGAGAAATATGTGTGGTAATGGGAGGAAAGGGTAAGATTTAGTAATGCCAGAAGATGGTTATGATTCAGTCCCAGAAACCGCAGAATTTGAACCTGCTAGAGGGAGTAATTCCGTGGTTGGATATGTTAATAAACCTTATCTAAAATGAGAGTGTACTAGACCAAACATAAAGCTGAAATTGGTAAAGAGGCAGCAGTGGGAGAGAGAAGTGTGTGGTATTCTGTGACTTGGACAATGCCCATGTTTTATTTGTGTTCAGACATAATTATGGAGTTATCTTGTTTCTGTGTTAATCTACTGGAGAGGCCTTGTCTGATACTGATACACTGGGAAATCAACAAGAGAACAATAAGACATAGCTATAAATGCCAGGTCAACTCCTGGATGTCCAGGGATTCTTTTCCCTGTCTAATAATTGACATCTGCAGACAGCGAGATGGTGGTAAAAGTCATAAGGAATCACTAAGCAAGGAAGGAATATGGGATGTGAGGGAGATTTTTACAATATTAAATAGTGTTATTATTGACGATCTCATTGGGAAGGTGGCATTTGAGCAAAGACCTGAAGTAAATGTCATGTGAATACCTAAGGTAGATATTTCTAGGCAGAGGGAATGGCAAAGGCAAAGTTGCTGAAATGGGATGGTTTTGAGTAAAGGCAGAGAAATCTATGTAGATGGCAGAGAGATTGTGTCACATATAATCTCATTGCTTAACCTGTCTCCACCCTTTCCCAAATCAAGATTATCATCCCTTCCAGTTTACTCCTCCATTCTCTAGGCCTCATCTGCTCTCATCCTATCATTTCTTCCACCTCTGATTTTTATCTTATCAATGACCTTGAGAGTCAGAAAAAGGTATTTATAATTGCATGAAGCTCAGCGATAGCCCTAAAGAACCCAGAAGCCCCATTTCTGAAACTACATGGAAAATATCTAAGGGGACAACTACATTTGATTCCCCTGCCTTGTATTAGAGTTATACTTTACCTTCTTTCCTCATCTTTTCAGTCTCTAAGATTCTTCTCAGTTACTCCAATCATTCATAAAATACGTCATTTCCTCTGGGTTCTCCCAAAGGTAACCAACTTGTGCATTAGCTCTTCAAACATATCTGAGATGGTCCTTCTGCCCAGATTGGCAAATCCTCTTCAGCAATAATTGACTCAAGGAATAATATTCATTTTTCCAGCAATTAAAAAGTGTGTTTAATGAAAGTATAGTGCAGAGATTAAACAATTTTCTTGGTGAATAAATGACCCAAGTGGTCCAACCACACTTTTGGAAGACCCTGCTTATTTCTGAAACCTTGAATCACGCCAGTCGTTCCTGAGGAAGCAAAATTGCTAATGCGATTTTGTTACTTGTAGAACAAATTAGAAAATCTTATTAAGAGGCCTGGATAGCTCAGTCGGTAGAGCATCAGACTTTTAATCTGAGGGTCCAGGGTTCAAGTCCCTGTTCAGGCGTCTAGTACTTTTTCTACTTCAGTCATGCCTACCTTTAAATTATTCCTTCCTTTAATTATTCTGTCCTAGATTTTTCAAAGTAATGTAGAGTCATGGGCAATAGAGAAAAAGATATTTTAACAGCAAAAAATAACCTGTGATTGAAATACTATGAATTATGCCAATTTTAAATTTCCTTGCATGGTGTGGGAGTTACTCTTTCTAGAAGGTAAGGTGTAGTTTGGTTGGATCTTATTAAGTATAAACTCTGAGAGCAGTGCTATTTATCTTTGATCTCTGGGGTTCCTTAGGTCTTTTGCCAGACAAAGAACTTCCACAAAACATAATTGAGAAACTACAACACAAAGGCATTTGAAATTGTTAGCCATTCACTTTTTGATTTCATTAAAAAGCTACTCTCCTTAACCTGGAATTTAGATAATTTATAAAAACTTTGAAAATGGGTTTGTATGCATTATTTTCTCCGTGCAGAACTACAGGTTTTTTAAAACGTGAAATATTTTTTTGTACAGAAAGTCAAAGTTTTCATTTGGTGGATACTGTGTGCGCAAAGCAAGACTGCTTTTACTTCATAGGCATTTCCCTCATTTCCACTAATACCTTATATCCCCAGGAAAAGAGGAGTGAAATAGTTCTTATTAGAAAAACACCATATCTGAAAAGTTGTGGGGAAGTTTCTCCTCCTTCAACGAGGACCTCAAATATTCTCCAGGGAACAGGGCAGCAGGAATCCTCTGTATCTGTATGTGCCCGACATAAAAATGTCAAATAGCTCCTCAACACACACACGTTTCGAAAGTCTTCTTCTGTTCTCCAGATTGAATCTCTGGCCAGCCCTTGAGTCCTAATCTGGTGGACAGCAGAAGGATGAGATATCCAAAAAGAGCTAGAGATAATCCACAGTGTCAAAGGCTCTCAGGGACACAGCAAATTGTGGCTTAATCGCCTAGAGTTTAGGACTGGTACCAGAGACTTCCATCACTGAGGAGCTCATTTAACCTCTACATTCACATTTGTTAAACAGTGATTAATATGCACCGTTGAGGGAAATGAAGATGAAAGTTGATCTCAAAAAAGAACAGGATTCATTCAGGAGCATTTTCACTGGAGTCAATCAGTGGTTGCAGAAAAGGGGTAGCTCGGCAGAGCGGAGAGGCCCTGGGAGAGGGCGTGTACTTACAGGAGAAGAGCAAGGACACCGGGTTCTTTTATTAACTTGAAGAGTGGGCATGTCTAATTTAATTATGACTGGAGTAAACAAGGAAACACCTCATGAGAATCAAGAGATGATCAGGTCCTGCCAGTATGAGTGTGTTTTCCCTTCTCAGCCCAGGATGAAGACAGGCCTGCAGAGAGAACTAGTGTCTATCTGGCTTGAGTTCTCCCAGAAGAAGGCGGTCAAGGATTTCCGTCAGAAAGCCCTTGCTTGCTCGGTGATTGCCTTGATAAACAAGCACGTGGGAATTCAGCTCAAAACTAAAAGACAAAATCAGATCTCAACAAAGTGGAAAGATTTTATTTCTGTAACGTAGGAATCATAACCTCCCCGTCGGGGAATCGAACCCCGGTCTCCCGCGTGACAGGCGGGGATACTTACCACTATACTAACGAGGAAGACATGAAGATGAATCTAAAAGGATCTCTGTTGAAAAGGCATTCACACATTGCGTCCTGAATGTTCTTATTTTGAGCGGTGAATTCCTGGGAATTCCATCAATCTTTACAGTAAGAATCTGTTATAAAGTCTATAAAACAGGATTCCCCGTGTTATCTAATTATAAAAATGACAGCTCCACAAAAGGTTGTAACATTGCTGTAAATATTTATATCACTAATGGCAAAGAAATGTTCATTGATAGCAAAGAAGGCATTAAACGTTAAAAAAAATACTCCCTCTGTTCAAAATCATTTCCTTTCTTTTTTATCTCAAGTTTATTTGTTATTTTAGATTTTTCTCAAAAGGTCATGTTCCGCTGGGAATTTTTCTCACGCTGACGTGATTTAAACATACTTCCTCTGTTTCACTTTGTCATGATAAGACAGTATATAGACCTATGAATTTCTACATGGATAAAGTAAGGGCTTCACCTTAAAATCTAGGTCTTTGATTTTGCAAGGTTGGTGTTAAATGGGTTTATTTTTGTGTAGTCTCTTCATAGTAGAAATTCCACTGCTAGGAATATTCCTCAGTGAAATTCTGGCTTAATTCCATAGGTGGCTTCACAGAGGATAGTCACTGTAGCAATCCCAGGCAGCAGAGAATTGGAGACAACTTGGACATCTATTAATAAAATGAAGGTGCTGCACAGAGAGAAAAGCAGTAAAGTTTCCTAGGGCTGCTAGAACAGATTACTATAAACCGGTTGGCTTAAAACAACAGAAATGCACTCTCAGTTATGAAGACAAAGAGCCCAAAATTAAGATGTTGACAGGGCCATGCTCTCTCTGAAGGCTCTCTGGACTCTTTCCTTGCTTCTTCCTAATTTCTGGTGGGTCCTCAAAATTCTTGATTTTTTTTTCATTTTACCTGTATTATTCCAATCTATGCCTCTGTCCTCGTATGATGTTCTTCTTTCTGCCTGAGTCTGTGTGTCTTCTCTTATAAGGATACAGGTCATTGGATTTAGGTCCCACCCTAACCCAGTATGACCTCATCTTAATGTAACTAATTACAACTGCAAAAACGTATTTCCAAATAAAATCACATTTAGAGGTTCTGGATAGACACAAATCCCAGCCCACACTATTTAAACCACTAAAATTAAGAATAAAGGATGAAAAATGTGACATACATAAACGTAGTTAACTATACCAAAGTATAAATTAAAGGCTGTAAAAGTGCTGTTTAAAACTGGTTGTGGGTAAGAAGGAAGAGAATTGGAAAGAAGAGTACAAAATTTTAGGCGGTTTTTGTTCAGACTAAAGAAAAAATAGCTTAAAGAAAAAGGACAAAGAGAGAAAATCTCAAATAATAATATGATAATGGAAAAAATTACAAACATTCTAAAAATATTAGAGGAAGTAGAATGATAAAATCGTCTATTTTCAAAATAGACACTAGAAACCCAAATAAATGGAGAAATTGATTATGTTTATGGATAGGGGCACAATATCCTAAAGATATCATTTCTTCCTGCATTCAATTTAATTCCAATATAAACCCCAAAGAGTGTTTTCCAAGGACTTTATAAACTCATAAAATTGTATGCAAGTATATAGGGCATATAATAGCAAGGACAATTTTACTAAAAAGGAGAGAATTGCCAACGAGCTTGCAAGACTTATTAGATAATCCAGTAATTAATATATTACAATACAAGCACTGGTACAGAACTTAAAATTGGCAAAATAGAGTAGAACACACAGAACGAAATTTATGCATATATGTAATTTGTTATATTGACAGAGGCACCATGTCAGATCAGAGAAGTGCTAAAGCTATTTAACAAATGGAACTAGGAAAAATAATCTACTCTCATATGGGGGAAAATATGAAATTGGATAAAGAGTAAAACCAGAAAGATCAAGGATGTAAATGTCAAAAAGAAAATTTAAAATACTCAGTAGCATATATATGAATCAGTCAGGAACCTGTATATACTATTCTAAGTAATAATATGGAGATATTGAGTATAGTAAATTGAGTATCCTAGTGATAGAAGAGCTAATACGTCAAATAGGATATAGAGCACAAAAAAATAAGAATGATGATAAAACAGACTTCTGAGGTCTACCACTTTTGCCAGTTATCATTAAATTTTAGCATTTTACCAAAATTTAACCGATGCTCAAAATTTAAAGCACTGTACCCCCCAAAATGTCCTCAAACTCTCCCTGAAAAGAAAAGCAAAGTATCATCATATGTTCTGGAAGAGACATCATTATTAGATACTAGGAATGGAAACTATTTGGCTTAAGATCTAATCATACCAGATAGATAGAGAGAAGTAGCCCTGCCAGGTGCTAAACACACTCTTAGTGCATCTATAATTAAAACTTAGTAGTGCTCACAAATGAATAGAAAAGCAGATTAGTATACTAGAATACAATGTCCAAACTGCATAAAGATATTTAATGTATGATAAAGAATGTCTTTTAAACTACAGGTACAAAGATAGAGGTTTTATTGTTTTGTTTTGTTTTGTTCTGTTTTGTTTTCTGAGCCCGGGGCCTGTAGAAGTTATGAAGTCAGGGATCCAACCCACACCAAGCAGTGATCCAAGCTGCTGCAGTGACAACACCAGATTCTTAACCTGCTGAACCAGCAGGGGACTCCACAAAGGTAGAATTTTTGACGAATAGTTTAGGAACAATGTACTGCCCAATGAGAAATACCTAAAATGACATTCAAACTTCACATCTTATGAAAAAATAAACTCCAAAAGGATCAATAATCTAAATGTAAACATTGAAGACCTGCAAGTATTAAAAAGAATCACATGTGAATTCCCTTGTAACTTGCGTGTAGGAAGAATTTTCTAATTTTAACTTAAAATACAGATAATAAAAGAAAAATCTATATATTTAAACACCAAGAAGTGTTTATATTACAAAAAATATGATAAGCAAACTCTAAAGACAACTGATAAATGGGTTTTGGGAAAAGGGAGAGGACAAGGGAGTATTTGCAATCTATATCATAGATAAAGGGTTAGTACTACTAAGACAGAAAGATGAAACAAGTATTAATTAACAATTAACAATTGAAAGGCCACAATTTCATAGTAAACTAGGCAAAAGACAGTAATAAGTGATTTTAAAAAGATATCAAAAAGTCCTTTATACATATGTCCAAAACCTCTAATAGATAAAGAAATGCAAATTGAAACCATAGTGAGATACCATTGTTCTGCCATTAGGTTTGCAAAATTAAAAAAAAAAAAAGTCAAAGCTATAGGGAAGAGGCCATTATGATGGGAGAGCAAATTAATGCAATCTTTATTGTTACATCTAACAGTCCCAATTCTAATGCTTTACCTTGAAAATCTGCCTCCAACTAAATATATGTTCATATATTTATTTGTTGCAGCATTGTTTGTAATTGCAAACAACCTAAGTGCTCATAAATAAGAGAATAGTTAAAAAAAGATTTTTACTTAAGGAAAAAAAAAAAAGACCTTTACTTCCACACAGTGGAGTAAGTATGCAGCTGTAAAAACGAACAGGGAGGGTGATCTCTATGGACTAGAGAGATTTTAATTTAATTTAATTTATTGTTAAATTAAAAATATCAATCAATATCTACAGTATACCATCTTTAGACTAAGAAAGAAGAGGAATTTTTCAATTTATTTTTAAAATGTATCTGCTTGCGTATTCAAAAAGAGATACAGAAAGGATAAACCAGAAACTTGTAATACTGATTACCTATGGAGGGTAGGTGGGAATGAGTTGAGAAAGATGGAGGGCAGGAAAGGGAAAGAATCGATGAGGCAAGTGACATTTCTCTGAGTATATCTCTTTGCCTAGTTTTGAATCTTAGAAGGATGTTATCTTTTATGTATGTACAAAATAAATAAACAAGGACAGGGTACAGAGTCAAAATTGCATGGACCTAATTATTTCAAATCAATAATATATCCAAATCAATAATATATCCAAAAAGAAAGAGGAGAACTAACACAACAGAACTCTTAAGTGTATTATGTATTTTGAGGACAAACAAAAATAATTAGAATAAACACTGAATTCTCAGTACTTTTGTTTCACAGTGTCATTTTTTAACCCACTGTCCACAGAAATTATGCAGTAGAGGTCCATGATCAGGATCTTTTACCATAATCCAAATCCCTAGATAATGACCAGAGATTTTTTAATGGAAACATGAAAAAGATAGCTAAGACAATTTCAAAATGTGTTTGGAAATGGGTTTTTCAACCAGGGACTTTTGCAATGTGGCACAAATTTTCTATGTAAGAAGAGCTGGTCCAAACCATTGGGAACCTCAAAGACAAAATATTGAAAGTCACTGCTCTCTTACATTCCAATTGGGTCCACTCAAATCGCTCCCCTCCGTTCCCAGGTTAATGAATCATTTCAAGGGAACTTTAAAATGATTTACTTCTCAATAATGCTGTCACTAGTTTATAATTTTTTACATGGTACCCTTTTTAAATTCTTCTTAGAAAATTGGGGGATGTTTCTGTTAATATGGGGACATGAAAATCAATGAGACTAGAAAGTAAACAGTTTTAGGGTCGTTTTTTTGCCCGCGTTGGGTGTTCAGGCGTCCCCATTTAAGGAATCACAGGTTATTCCTAAAGGGGATCAGTTACCTAAACTTCGGTGGAGGAAAATGTAACAGCAGACGCCAGAACAGGGACTTGAACCCTGGACCCTTAGATTAAAAGTCTGATGCTCTACCGACTGAGCTATCGAGGCCCCACTGCCCAGTTTCTAATTCATTATATAAAATGATTAAGTGTGCTAGTGATGATTATGGTTTTGGAAATTACCAGTTTTACAAGGGCGCTAATTATGTCCCTCCCCTCCCCAGCGCTGTAACTGAGCATGATTGCATTGAGCATTCCATCTAATCCCCACTCTGTTTCTTTGTTGCACATACAAAATTACTGTGTAGAATTTATTACAGGGGCATGGTCTTTCTCAAAGTAGGGTGGGATCTGTTGCACAGGGAATATTCCTTAGTTAATGCTTGCATCTAGAGCCCTTAGAGGCCGCATCTACTCATTAACGCTTTAGAGTTGGTGCGCAGGCTCCTTCACCAACTTACTGAGTACTCCTTTCATCAGTGACTTCGGTTGAGAAGAAATTCAGGAGAATCAAAAATTGGGTCAAGAACGAGTTATGGCACAAGGAGGTGATTCATTGCCCATCGTTTCCTCCAGTATTTTCCTTCAGAGTTGGGGTTTCCTGGAAATTTAAAGCTGGAGAAAGAAACAAATGTGACGTCCTCTTAGAAGGGATGCTCTGTCCAGGAAACTAACTCCCTGAACACCCAGCTCTCCAAAATTTTTGTAATCTCGTTTTTCTGCATGTCCACCTTTCTTCACCCTCTTCCCAGTTTCCTCTCCTACTCTCCTTTTCGTCTCTCCAACATTTTTTGCCATTTCGAAGGGTCCACATTTGTCCCTGTCCTATTCTTTTCAACTCAACATTTTATCTTGAGCTCCATTCTATTTGAAGACAGTAAGGACCAGGCATGTGAAACAGCGTTCGCTGCCTCTGTCACGGCAGGTCAGGAGACCTGTTAGCACGTCTGCCTAGACAAAGAAGCAGTGACGTGAGTCACTGCACATAGGTGATAATTAAGATGTTGCACTGAAAACAAAAATACAAAAAGAAAAAAGAATGTTACATTGTTTCCCAAAATGCTGAGCTTTGATAGGGGTCAATTTTTATCAAGATCCAAAAGAAAACAAGTAGTGTACATCGATAGCGTCGCTCTCATGAGTATTTGAACTTGGTTGCCGCCGCCTGATGTTCTTGTGGGAATCTTGGAATTTGATGAAGAGAATACTATGTATTGGCCCAAAGTTCATGGGGGAAAGAAGAGAAAACCAAGCATTAGCAGAGGATGGTTTCGATCCATCGACCTCTGGGTTATGGGCCCAGCACGCTTCCGCTGCGCCACTCTGCTTCTTGCTCGAGAGAATTCTTGTCTTTCATTAATGTATATGTATTTTAAAACAGGTTCAAGTCAATTTCTTCCCGTCTCCCTTTCCCATTAGTCTCTTCTAACCGTCATCTTTTTCTTTCTGAGCCTACTTCACATTTCCTTCTGAAGACTGCGGTCTACAAGAAAACCTCTAAAGCATCTGAGCTTTTGCAATTTACTCAGGAAAACAGACGTTCTGCAATTCTGTCGATGAAACTAGGTATTCAACCTGTTAGGGTTTCCTACACCGATTTCTAGGGATGGATTTAGAACACAGACTTTTCCCTCCTGAGCCTTCTACAGCGCACTCCCTAACTCGAGGTAGGACGCCTTGGCTCCTCTGCATCAGTTGCAAGGCTGAGGACAGGGTGGTAGCTATGTTTGGTCGCGTCCCTGGAGAAGCTGAAGACGTGGCGGAAGAGATGGGAAAGCAAAGGTTTCTGAGAATAGTCACTCGCGGAGTTGAGGGAGACATGGAGACTACAGCAAAGTTCTAGTTACCACACAGCTGCTCTTTTTATCCCCTGTGAATTATCCACCTCCCCTTTGAAGCCCAAGGCCCTATCCCATTCCTTAACTTGGGATGGCATAACAAGCCTCCAGTTTGCCAGATTTTGACCATTTCAGTTGACCTGCATGTTAGACTTCAAGGCTCCTTCAAGGAGATTGTACTCAAAGCCTTATCATCATCTTATCATCACCCCACTCCTCTCATTGTGATGTCCCTTCCTCCACCTTCAGCAACTGGCCTACTCCTTCTTACCCCCCTACTGAGAAAGTTATGTGGCCTAGTCCTCGCCCTGCAAATACAGGGCCATTTACACCCTCAACCAACCAGCAGGTGTATCCTAAGACCCCTCTTTTCTCAACCAATCAGCAGGTCAGTAGGTGTATCCTGAGACTTCTCCTCTCCCTGAGTTATAAAAACAGACATGACTGTTAGGTTTACAGAGGGAGGAACGTGCAAGGTCAAGTTTATAAAGCAAAAGAGATTCATTAAGGCATCAGAGGGCTAAGGGCTGAGCTCAAGATGGCACCAGCTCTGATTGTGAGGAAGAATCTGTGGTGGGAATCTGTGGCTGGAGTTCATGGCCAGAACTTGCGGCAGGAACTACGAAAAAGAAGGAGAAGATCAAGGAAGGGGTAAGGGGTCAAGTCCCATGACAGGGCAGTTAATCCTTGTAGGTGGTTAATCTATGCAGGCAGTTGTTTTCCAAAGGCCATTGTTTCTTGCTGCCCAACTTGAGCCTCCACATTCTGAGATAGGGTGTCCACAGCAAGTCTCCAAGGTAAACAGCCACATATGGGAGTTGGGGGAAGGGATCTGTCTCTGTCCTTCTGGGAACCTGTCAATAACCACATGCTCCATGCAGGCTCTCCCTGATCATCAGGAAGTCATCTTGCTGCGTTTGCAGGACCTCTCATCTCAATAAACTCTACTTTCTCTCCACCTTGCCACATTCAATAAACTTGTCTCTTCTTCACCTTGCCTTGAATCTGGAAATTCTTCTGACCCATGTGCACAAACCACAGCATCGCATATTGTATTGGGCTTGGGAAACAAAATTCACGTGAGTTCTGAAGGCCCTGTCGATTTTGAATTCCCTTCACACTATATACATCTGATATTTTAAATAATTGAGCAGGGAGGAATAGGAGAAAGATTCAAAACAGAAGTGGAATAATACATTTGTTTTTATTCATCTTGGAGACATAAGAGTCCATTAGAAAGCATGTAAACTAAGGAAAGCATAAAAGCTTTTAAAATGTTCCACCTGACCACAGCACTGAAATTAAATGTACATACCCCAAGTGTTACAAATAGGTAAACGAATGAGGCAGAATACTAATTCGGGTAGTCAGTGTAGGAGCATGGGCTTCGATGCATTCTTTGATATGGCCATTGATTAACATTTGTGGCCTAAAGACTCCAGGGAATAACATCTCCACAGGCCTTGTTTACTATTGGGAGTGTACCTACGCCCAGATGAACATTAATCCCTAACTTCCAGTGACTCAGTTTACAGGAAGAGAAGGACAAAGAAACCATAAAACTTACAGGGAATTTCCACCCCTAAAACCCTTATTGGACAAGGACTGATATAGGAAATTGAGCAAGGCCGGTGGGAGAAAACCACATCTTCCTGGACCCCATGTTGGTAACCCCTCATCTTTAAGGGATAAAAACCCCAGAGGACAATAGAGAGTGGGGGCTCTTTTCCCCCCTCCCAGCAGTCCTGGGAGCTATTTGCTTTCCTTTAATCAAGACTTTTGTTTATTTGCTGCCTGTGTGTTCATGGAGTTCATTCTTTGACAGTGTGAACAAGAACAAGATTCTGGTAACATTTTTCCGGCATCACTAAGATGAGTCAGAACTAAGTGACCAAATTAGACATGTCTGCATATCCACTAACACTCTCCTAAATAGCTTATTGTTGAATAACTTACATAAATTATTTAACGTATCAGGAAAATATTTTATCAAAGATTTAAAAATGAAAAACATTCATTTGTTCAAATCACTGGGCCTGTCTTTAGAGAATTGCTCTGGGCATTGCTTAGCAGACCAATCAGAAATTATCTGATTTTATGGGGGCATGTATCTTTGACTGGCTTTCTATTCTCTATGCTATTCTAGAACACTAGGGTAGGAAAAGTTAACTCATGGAAAAGTGATAATAATGCAAATGACTTTTGTTTATGTCAGTGCAAAAGATTTTGCTCAGTTGAGATACAATTTATTCAACAGAAGAAATAACTCCAATCTTAAGTTTTTTTGCCCTACAGGATGTTAACCAATATTGCAGCTGGGGCAAATTCATTTCAGCTTTTCAGATTTTGTGTTGTCTATTCTTCATATTCTCCTTTGAGGCAGTTTTTTTTTTCAGCTTACTCATTGATTAGAGAGATATATGAAATCTTTGACACTGTGTTGACATTATATTTGTTTGAAAGTCAAATTTTCAACTTTTAATCTGATAACATCAATATGTTATCAAATTGGGAGTTGATATCAAATTGGGATTGATAACATCAAATGTTATCAAACTGGGGAGTTCAAAAGAGGGAGCGAGAAGTCCTGATCAGGTTGTGACGGGCTGAGTGACAGAGAATGTGACCAAGAGAGAGGAAAAGCTATTAAGTTTGAAAGATTATTAATTGTCAGGAAAGGAGCACTCAGAGTACATTTTCTAAGGGTTTGGAAGGTAGAACACCAGAGTTCAGAATGCAGTGGAGCAGGGAATTGGGGTTGTTGCAAAACTGTCAAAATGCCAGAGGCTGTGAATAGAAACATGGAGGTGGATGGTCTCTTGAGCAACTTGTCACATGCTTTGCTAGGGAAAAATACCTACATACATTCTTTTTAATCCCTTCAAGAATATTGAAGTAGGGATTTCCCTCTATATTTACAAATGAAGGAAATGTTCACAGATGGTGAAAATAATATAAAACATCACATCACTTTTTTAAGTGATGAAGCTTGAACTCAAACACAAGCATCTAATTCAAGATTCTCATGTTTTCTACTATTCTGCATTGCCTTTAAAACAATATTTTAGGTTCTCTATATGAAAGTCAAAAACAACGCAAAAGAAAACAACTCACCCTTGATTTTCGTGCACACAAAATAGCTGTTTGCCAGTGTGTGATATGTGTCCACAGAGGCTTGTCCTCTGTGGGAAACGAAAAAATTTCTGAAGGCTATTAATTTGGGAGACTAGCTAAAAACTACTGTGGGACAGAATGGAAAATAAACATTGGATGACAACCTCTAACCTTAACCAAAGCAGGAGAGATTTAAAATATACATATTTTTAAAAATTCAGTAGAGATTTTAAACTAAGATGAAGACCTTATTTTAGTCCTCCATTCTCTATGTTTCTCTTATTGTGTGTCCTGTAAAAAGCCACCGTCGTGTCTCTTCACATCCATTCTCTCAGTGCAGGCCCAAAGGGCAGAAAGGGGAAGATACCCTTTACAGGGAGAGAAAAATGGGGCAAGGGAAGGAAAGAGAGGAGAGAAGAAGGGGAGAGGATGGGAGTGGAGAGGAGGAAAGAGGTAGTGGAAAGGGGAAAGCTTTGGGGAAGGAAACGGAGGGATTGTGCAATAATAAGACTGCCCTGTATCCTTGCAGGAACCGTTAAAATGCTGAAAATACTATTGTATGGGGAGTCAAGGCCGACCCACAGGCCAAAACTCCACTAATAAAACTTAAGATAAAATATTGTAACATACTGAGGCGGGAGATGCTATGAGCACCTCAGAAAGCTCCTGAAAGACGCTAGTTGCAACCTGGGCCGATAAAATCTAAATCACAAGTCCCCTACTCCTGAAGGTGGGTTGAGTAACTCGTGGTCAGTAGGGACGGAGTAGGAGAAAAATACTCAAGGTAGATGTTGTGGGCATTCTCCAGTCTTCAGAGCAGCATCAGTTCTGTAGCCCAGAGAACTTCTTCATGGTAATACTTCTTCTTTCCTGACTTTTGGTTTTGCAGCTAGTGCTTGATTAGCTCCATAACTTGTAGAAATACCTTGTTCTTCTTTGTAGATGGAAAAATCCTCAATTTTTGATATAGATGTTACTACAACACAGTTGTAGCTGTCAGGATGGCCGAGTGGTCTAAGGCGCCAGACTCAAGCGTCGTGCTTCCCACTTTGGGGCTTCTGGTCTCCGAATGGAAGCGTGGGTTCGAATCCCACTTCTGACAGGAATACTTTTTTGCTCTTGGTCCACTACGTCAAACAACATTCGCCTTTCAGGCTACAAACTTCTTACACTACCACCTTCTTTTCCTCGGGGGCACTTTAGCAAACCCCTTGTTTTTAAGGAGCTTCTTTCAGACCTCCTCCCCAAACCCCATCCCCTGCCCCTCCAGCAGCAGCTCCGTCTGGCCTATGCTCACCAAGTTCCTGGTGTTCCTAGAACACACACTACAAAGCGAGAAAGTTATCCAGCCAAGCCTTTGACAAATGAAAATTCCCAGTTAGAGAACCTGGAGTTTCCCACAGCCAACTGGGCACGTTTTAAGAATCACGGATGACCCCTCTTTCCAGACAGAAGGGGGCAGTGGATTTCCATTAGAAGGTCCTGTCTTGCTCTGTCAGCCTGTTGTTGATGGTAAAGAAAGCCAAGAACTTGACTTTGAAACAAATGAAACGAAACACAAACAGAGTAACCAGAAAAATCTCGAGAGACTTGAAGCCAGATTGCTGAGGAAGATATTACATTGTCTGCCTTGCCGTTGACAAATCAAACGCCAGCCTCCCCCAGGAGCACACGAAAGAAGAGGACACAGACTTTAGGGATAGCCCAGCTTAAGGGGCTCCCACACAAAGTCCTACGCCTTTTTCAGTGGGGAAAGTCTGGAAAATTCACTGCTTTTTTCCAGACAGAGGATTGAAAAGAAACAAAACAGAATAAATTTACGGCCTTTGTAATTTTGCATTAGTGTGAGAAAGATATACAAAGAAAAAGTACATGCAGTCTCCGGTTTTGCCTTTTGTGTTTAAAAACAGCATCACAGTGCCTTATGTTACCATATTCTAGGTTAAATAAGAAATGACACATTGGGGAAAGTGGCAAATACCCAAAACCTTGTTTCCCAAGATTTTTTGTTTGTTTTGTTTAAATCAAGCTCTGTAACAGTTTCCTGGCTACAGGGATCCTTAGAGTTCAGCATCCAGTGTTCTGAACAGGTGCTGGATACTTTTTAAAGGGAAGTAAGCATTGTAAAATTATTTTTATTTTATTTTATTTTATTTGTTATGTTTCCTCATGTAGCCCAAAATATACTAGGATTGAAACGAAAGGTAAAACCAGTAACCAGTAAAAATTGGGAAAATAAACAGTCCCAATTTGAAAAAAACGGCTGGAAAAGATGAAAATGGAACACGGAGAAAAATAATCTGAAATTTCATGATTTCAGGGGAAAGGCAGAGCAAGAAAGAGTGGTGGGCACGAAAGAGTGCAAAAAAAGTAGAATTAAATGATAGAAGGGAAAGAGAGATTGTGGCCTCAAAAGGTAAGTCAATCACACTTGGCTGTCCAGGGCTCATTTGTGTTATTATTTCATGAAAGGTCATTCTCAGTTTTACTTTGTTTTATAACTGTTTTTCTTCGTCATGGCCTATATCCGTTCCTTTCCTCTCATTCCCAATATATAGATCCTCTCTAAAATATTTGATAATCTTTAGAGAAGAAACTACTCTCAAAAAAATGCTGTTGATTTTTTTTTATTTAACTTTCCTTGGCATTGTTAATTCTGATAGTTTTTTCCTTTTACTCAACACAGTCTGAAAAATCTGTTGTCTTGCTACATTTATACCTGCTTCTATGTGCAGCTGTGACATATTATGAAATGCATGGGTGGCCACTGCAGTACACCTGATGGACATCTAGGCTGCGGCTAACAGTCGGGTACTGCAAGGTGCTAGGCTAGGCCAAACGAGGAGTTGAGCAGAAATTGTACTGATGTGCATTCCCAGGAGAAAAATTTCTGCGTAGTAATTTAAAACCTGTATAGGAAGAAAAACCCATTTAATGTCAAACCTGCAAAAGTTTAAGATCTTAATTTTAAGACCAAGATCTTAGCCTATGTAGAACTTCATAGAATGCAGTTTTTACTTTCATAAAATGAAAGAAAACACATCTAAATCACATCATTTTGAAAAGAAATCTCAGAGGGGGCTATCAATTAACGAAATTTTAACACGAACATTTCTTTGCAATAGCAAAGAATAACCTAAAAATGTTTTCGGTAGTATCATAATCGCGAGTGACTTTCCTGCTTGGAGTTTAGAAATGATATAGGAAAGTGACACTTTCTTTTTTTGGCGTCGCCTGTGGCACGCAAAAGTTTCCCTTATTAGGGATGGAACGCCTGCACAGCAGTGACGACGCAGGCTCTTTAACCAGCTGAACTACCTACCTGGCAACAGGAAATGTTTTGTTAGAACTTTGTAACAGATTCTTTTCCTTGTGCAGAAAAGCAGTGAAGATTTCAATAACTCTCCCCACAGTAAAAACCCGAGATCTCATTGTAGATGACCAGTTGATCCACAACTAAAGAAAAGACTGCAAGTTATTTTACTTTTTTTTCTGGGAGGTGGGAAATCTCAGAAGGTCGCGTTGGAGGTTGCCTCCACATGGCTCTAAAAATATCCGAAGATCCTCTTAAAAAGGAAATTGGTATTTTCGGGTGTTCATGGGGGCGAGTTATATTTGGGTCTTTGAGGATAGAATTATTATTACCCAATGTGAAATTTTTAACCTCAATACTGCCAGGGCAAAACTGGACGTGTCAGAAGTGGGATTCGAACCCACGCCTCCATTCGGAGACCAGAAGCCTCAATGTGGGAAGCTGATGCTTGAGTCTGGCGCCTTAGACCACTCGGCCATCCTGACACATACCCCAAAGGGCTTGAAAATGTGAAACTGTAGATTCTGAGAGATTAGCGCCTAGCTGCGTCCCAAATTCTGATTATTTGTCAAATTAGGCCGGAGTTTTGAGTTCAGAGACTGAGAACAGAAAAGTTGAAGAGTACGAGTGTCTGTGCGGAGCGGACCTGAGTAATTCTTTCCGCCCAGGAGTGGGAGAGCCAGGGTACTGAACGACCCTTCCTCTGCCCCTCCTCTCCTCCGTACTCCCAGCCGAGTACGCGGCCTTCCGTCCGGCCGCAAGCCAAACCAAGGCCTAGCACCTCGCTCAAATCTCGACCCACTCCTGACTTCTACCTGTTACCTGAACCTCACAAAACTCAGATCCTCATCCAGCAGGTCCAGTTCGATGCTGCCCCTGGATCGGTGGAAACTTGCAGTGAATTAATGGCCAAATCCACGGCTCTGGACAGCAGAGGTTCTCAACCCTTCTCGGCTGTGATTTTATCGCCTGAAGCCGTACTTACCTCATTCATTTCGCTGCACAGTTCAGTGCCCATCACCATCTTGTGCCCTGCAGGGAAGCTTGTGTTCTACAGTACGAATCTGCCTTTCCTCTCTCCAGAGCTCTCAGAGGTTTTCAGCAAATATTACCCATCTTGGGTAGCCATTGCTATTCTGAAACATAATATTTACCCTTTATGACTGAAACAGATTCAAATGACAAAATAAAGTAGCCAAAGGGAGGGGGGAGAAAAAGAGAAAAGAGAGAGAAATACCTTTGCCGCAGTGATTATTTTAGAATTAAAGAAAAGAAGGAATTTAAAATTCCAATAACTGAGAGTATCACCAAGTTTCTGTAATGAGTCTGTAAAGATCTAAATCTATGGTACAATTACACTGGAGAGCTATCACTTTAAAAATTTTAATTTCCTTGTCTGGTACCCTAAAATTAAAGGAGAAACATCTCTTTTAAAAAACAGGTTATTGTTTGTAGATTTTACCCTTCTTATTGTGACTATTTTTTTTACTAACAGTTCAATTACAACAGTATGCAAAATTGACAGTGTATATTTTAATATATACATATGTTGAATTTTTGCACTAATGTTCTCTATACCTTGAAACAGAGGCATATTCCTATACATCTTTAAAGTCTACTTATGTATTTTTGTAGAAATGAAAACCTCTGAGTACAAGTTTAAGATATTTGGGATACTTGAAAATGGATATTATCAAAATGTAATGTAAACAAGAAATTGCAACTGAAATATGCCATAATTCAGTTTTCTTTAAAGGACCGATTCTTGCACGGCCCAGCACACCAATATTTCATGAACTGCTGGATAGTATGTTTATTTTAATTTATTTTTTAACTTTATTTTAATTTATTATTTAATTTTTCTTTACAAGTCCAGGGAACATTGTTTAATAGAGGCTTCTAAGTGGTTAGAGTTCAGCCATTAAAAAAAAATCTGTTACACATTGTATTTTCCGAAGATAGCCTTACTGATATATCGAAGATAGCCTTACTGATATATCTCTCGTGCCCTGTGTTTTTCTTTTAATGCAGTTTTGACACATTTCCTTCCAGACGTGGGGTCCTTTGTTCTCTTCTCTTGAATCTGAATAGGCTTGGAAGGGACGCTTGCATGACTTCCAGTGCTAGGTCATAAAAGGTGATAGAAGCTTCCAAAAGCTTTGTCTCAAAACATTTGTGTCCAGAACCCAGCTACCACACTATGAGGAAACCCAAACTAGACCAGAGGGAGAGACCCTATGGAGGACAACTAAGGCCTCCAGCCACAGCCACCAGCAACTGCCAAACATTTGAGTAACCAGTGCTTCAGGGGATTTTCTGCCCCTGGTTTTATATTCTTCCAGGTGAGTTTCCAGAAATCATGGAGCAGAGACAAGCTGTCCCCATTATACTGTGCCCAAACTCTGTGAGAGCTATCAAATCTCTGAGAACAAATAAATGATAGGTGTTAAATTAAGCCATTAAGTTTTAGTATGACTTGTTATGCAGCAATAGTTAGGTATGGATCAGCCTTCAGTCAGGAGAAACAAACCAATAATTTGACAGGGGAAGTTTTTTATTTGTTTTTCCAGTTTTATTGAGATATATTTGACATATAACATTGTATGAGTTTAACGTGTATGACATAATGTTTTGATATATATTGCAAAGTAATTGCCACAATAAGATTACCACTTCATATAGTTACAATTTTTTCCCTGTGATGAGAACTTTTAAGATCCACTTCTTAGCGACCTTAACATACACAATACAGTATTGTTAACTACAGTTGTCATGCTGTACATTACATTCTCAGAAAGCACTTATAATGAACAGAGAAAGTTTAATATAGAGAATTATTAACTAAAAAAAGGGATTGGGAAAACAAGGAACTGGCTAGTAAAAAGTAAAGAGAATGCTAAAGAATTTAAGAATAGTGGATATAAGGAACAGTTCCTACTTGCCCCCCCCCCCGGGGGGGGTGATGAAACAGCTTAGGAAGTGCCCCTTCACCCACAGCTGAGTAAAGGACAGAAGAAAGAGCCCTCTTCTTGTCATCCCACCCCTAGCTGAGATCCAGACCTTGCTGGGGAAGGCACAGGAGGTAGGCCTTTCTGCATAGGCAAGTTTAGGATTTGGGAGATATGAACAAACTGGCTTCTCCAGAAGGCGGGAAGCAAAACTTTAGCTCCAAGAAGTCTAGGAAACAGCTGATGAATGACAGTGATAAAACCGACCTCGTATTTCTTTCACTTCTCTCACTGACAGCTTCATTAATATGTCCATTTCCTGTTTCGTTGTATTTTCCTGTTACCTACATTTATGACACATTTATGCCCAGATCACAAGGGTATTGTTTTGCCTGTGCATGACTTTGATGAGTGGGAGGGGCATATGTGACTGCTTTGCCCTGTGGGACCTTTTAGAGAGCTAGCAGGCTTGCTCTCTATAGATTCTAACTTTTCTGAATTGATTTAATAAATTACTTGTATTTGTCAGTAGTTAAGGTGTTTTTGTTTTTGTTTTTTTGTTGTTGTTGTTTGTAATTAAGAGCTCAATCTTTATGAGTCAACTATGAAATCCTGAAAGTGTTGCTGGAATTCGGCCTCTGTCTGCCAGTGCCAAATTGAAATGCAGAGACAGAGTTTTGGGTAGAGGAGAAAAAAATAAGCTTTATTGCTTTTCCAGGCAACGGGGGGGTTCACAGCAGGCTAAGGTCTTAAAGCCCCCCTATCCCCTCGCCTCACGCGCGCGCTTGGGAAGGATTGCTGGAAGTTTTATAGTTAAAAGGAGAAAAGCAGTTTTTCCGATAGGAATAAGGATTGGGACAAACATGCATTCTTCTTCCTTTGGGGGACTCTTAGTCATCAACGCTGGAGTCAGATCTCAGCCTGATCATGATGGTGGCCTTCTGGGTTATTGCCTAGAATAACAGTACTTGTTAAAAGAGCATATTGATCAGAGATTAGAACAAATTAGGAAAGTTCCTGAGAAACATCATGAGCTAAAAATCTTTAACCCACCGACAATTACGCTCAGGGTGTCCGACCTTTCTTTAGCTCACGGGTGATTGTGTCTGGGTTGCAATTAAGACTCTAGGCTGTTCAATTGTGAAACACATTTCAAAAAGAAGCGTGAGCAATACAACTTTTCTCTCATGGGTATGAGACACCTGCATCAAAAGTGGACAGGATGATGGAATAGCAAGGAGCTCCAACTGTAATGCACGGGGAACTATATCTAATCACATGTGACAAATCCATATATGTACATGTAATCGGGTCACCACATGGTGCAGTTGGAAAA
Organism: Catagonus wagneri; assembly: GCA_004024745.2. Taxonomy (NCBI): domain Eukaryota; kingdom Metazoa; phylum Chordata; class Mammalia; order Artiodactyla; family Tayassuidae; genus Catagonus; species Catagonus wagneri. The sequence continues at coordinate 14,686,392 of PVHT021183524.1, read as the reverse complement.
TCTGACAGAAATCTGTAAACCAGCTATAATGCAAAAAAAAAAAAAAAAGTGGACAGGAAAACAACGCTTGTTTTGTTTCAGATGCACAGGGCCTCTGACATGGGACAGAAGACCTATGACTTGTGGTCGAGTTTTCTTCTTCACCATGTCTCTTTACGGTTGTTGCTTGTCTGAGCTGGGCTCTTAAAGATCAAAAGATTTTTTGATGACTCTCACAGCCCCTTTACCCAGGGGGAAATTAACAGTTTTCTGGTATCTTTGCCACAGCTCCTTCGGACAGAATTTTTCTTTTTGGATTTGAGCGACGCCCAGTAGAGGAGAAACATGACCCTTTCTTTACCGCCCAGATCCAAAAGACACTTCAGCCTTAAAGACTAGGTTACAACGAGCAAAGTCTCTCTTTGGCTTCGTTCCCAGGATGTCCCTTCACTTGGTCTTTCCTGCTGGCCTCATCCTTATCCTCATCTCTTAACCTCTCTTCTAGATATCTGATATCGAGGAATTTGAGACAGATCTCTCCTGTTATCCCCTAAAACTCCAAGAACTAAGGCTGGAATATCTGGGTTTCGATCGGTGTGAAAGGTACTACAAAGCAGAAGGCATGGCTGTTACTAAAATTAAGTGGCCCCATAGTCCTCACCCCAAACACTGCCTCACGGCAAATGGGCAAGCTACTTATTCCCCACTCTGATCTCGACTGTTCTGAATTCAAGCAAAACTCTCAGGGGTGGATTAGGGGTCCTGTACTTCTTTTAATAAAAGCCAGTCAAATGGGATGTTAAAACTATCAAAGTGGGAATTTGTTTGACTGCAGCTCAGAAAATTGGAAAGGGGATGAAAGCGGAACCTCTAATTTTCTAGAAATCAATCAAAACCAAACAACAAAAACCCAGACCTCAACATATAATCTACTTTAAGAGTTATAGGCTCAACAGCCGAGGCCCCGTAGCTCAGGGGTTAGAACACTGGTCTCGTAAACCAGGGGTCGTGAGTTCGAATCTCACTGGGGCCTTAGCTGCGAAGAGCCAGTTTTACGGCATGATTTTACTTGGAAGTTACTTGTCACCAAATCTTGAAATAAAAGTGGACCCTCTCGGGTGTGAGGCTTACTAAGCTCCTGTGCCATCTGAATTCTTGGTGAAACCTGAATTTCGATGTACAGAACCTCTCTTCAAGCACCACCAGTAAAACAATACCAACATCAACCAGCCAATATCTATTGAGATTCAGTTAACTGTAGCCTAGAGTTCTAAGTAATTTAGCTGACACTGGCCCAGAGAAATATTGTGATTTTTTTTATCATATGTAACTAATGGACTCTGAAGTTCCTCTGAAGACAGGAGTCATATCTTTTTTGAAGCTGTATCTCAGAGCCTTGCAGAGTATGGACCCTAGTGGGTGCTCAGAAACGGTTTGTTGACTTAAGCTGAGCTAAAGACCATAACTAGAGTGTGGTGAGTTTGCAGACAACTTAGGAGGTATAACAATTACCTGAAGACCAAGGAACCAACGTCAACTAATAGAGAACAGCAAACACAGCCCTGACGAAGATTCTACCTAAATGTGAAGCAGCTAATCTTCCTGGTCTCAATTTATTATTTCAGTATTGGGATTAGCTCCTGCCTGCAAAAACAAACCCTTGACACCTCTGAACAGCTACCATAAATTGCTAAAAATCAAGAATTTGCATCAAAGATTAAGATGATGGAATTTCCATACACCACAGTTGTATTAAATAACTGATAATATAGTGATGCCCATAACTCACAGGTACATTCCTCAGAAAAGTTCTTCGGATTCTTGAATGTTTGAAAATTTCACTGTCAGTTGCTAAAGATGCAGGACAGGTACAGGTAAATCATTTTTATTAAAATCAACCAGAGCCGCTTTCTCTTGCTTGCAACTGAGGATTCTGGTTGTTTCTTGGTCTTCGGGGTTCTGCATGCTTTCACAGCTTCACAGATACCATCTCTCTTCTCCAAATGTGCCTCCATCCCTTCTTCTGTCTTACTCATCCTTCAGAATTCAGCTAGGGTATCACTCTACTTTCCTCTTTTCTTACTTTCTTTCTTTCTTGCTTGCTTGCTTGCATGCTTTTTTGGGCTGCACCCATAACACATGGAGATTCCCAGCCTAGAGGCTGAATCCCAGCTGTAACTGTTGGCCTATGCCACAGCTGGAGTCATGCGGGATCCGGGCCACGTCTGCAGCCTACACCATAGCTCACTGCAATGCCAGATCCTTAACCCACTGAGCGAGGCCAGGGATCATACCTGCATCCTCATGGATGCTGGTCAGATTCATTAATTGCTAAGCCACGATTGGAACTCCATTGTTATTATATTGTTGTTATTATTATTATTATTGTTATTATTATTGCTTTCAATCTAGGTGAGTAATGATTGTTCATAGCACCATTTGTACACATTTATTATAGCATATATTGCATAATATCTAGTAAATTATTGATATTTTTCTCTTTTTCTTATAAAATGACACTTCTTGATAGTAGAAACCAAGTCTTGTTTAGAGCTGCATTACTACATGCAAGCTGGCATTCAAATATATGTAGAGAATACATTTTATGAAAACTAAATAAGTGAAGGCTACCTTCCTAACCCTGCATGTGCTCTATAGACAGATGATGTTATCAGGAAATTATTTAGCCAGGTGCTAAAAGAAAATAATACAGAATACTAAAATCATATCTGTAATAACTATACAGTGTTAATGTTGATAATATTTGCAGTTTATCCACTGAACTTCAGGGACTATAATTTTGGCACACATTGGTAAAAAGCTGTTAATTATGTATGTTCAATAATTTTTAAAATGCAACACACAGTTTCTAGTTTCTCAGGTAAAGAGCTTGGAAGTTACCATTCTGTCTTAACTACAATTAAAAAAAACTGAACAGTGTTTTAAAGGAAATCCAACAACTCTCCCTCAAAAACTGAAAAGCCAAAGAGAATAAAGACAAAAAAAAAAAAAGCAGAGTGTCCAAGGATGGTAGGACAACTACAAAATGTGCAATGTATAAGTAGTGACAATACAAGAAGAAGAGTAGAGAAAGGAATAAAAGAAATAATTGAAACAATGAATATTGAGAAATTCCCTAAAATTAATGTCAGACACCAAACCATAAGTTACGGAAGCTCAGAGAACACCAAGCAGAATATATGACAAGAAAGCCACAACTAGGTATACCATTTTCAAACCACAGAAAATCAAGGATAAAATCCTGAAAGAAGCCAGAGGAAAAAACACCTTACTTCTAGAGGAACAGAGATAAGAATTACATCAGATTACTCCTTAGAAACCATGCAAACAAAAAGAGAATCAAGTGAAATATTTTAAATGTTGAGAGAAAAAATCCCACCAACCCAGAATCTGTACCCTACAAAATTATCCTTCAAAAGCAAGGAATAAAGACTTTCTAACACCAATCAAAATTAAGGGAATTTGTTGCTAGCAGATATGGCTTGCAAAAAAACAAAAACTCTAAAAGAATTTCTCTAAGAGAGAAGGAAAAAACATAGGTCAGAAACTCAAGTCTACATAGAAAAATGAAGAACCTTGAAGAAGGAATAAGTGAAGGTAAAACAAAAACTTGTATTTTCTTATTTTTATTTGACCTAACATACAGCAGTTTGTTCAAAATATTAATACCAACAAAGTATTTGATCATTAATGCTCACTTATATGTCACATGTGTGTATATGAATTTGCTTATGTATGTTTATATACATATGAAATGAATGACAGAAACAATGCAAAGTACAGGAGAAAGGAATTGGGATTATTTTGTTATAACAAGCTGAGTATTTTAATGCTAGGTTTGATGAAAAGTGGCCAGTCATGGAGCAATATGATATCTCAAAGGATATGGGGTAAGTGCGATAAACTGGGGGAAATGTTTGTTTGGATTCTTCTCAGAGTCCCCTTATCTTTGGAGGTGGAATGCTTCTTTCCTCTGGTTACTTGTCACATGAGGGTTTTATGACCTGCTTCAGGAGAGAAGCACAGGGGGAGGGTCAGAGTGGCCCTCTTGCTTCTACCATTTTCTCAAACTCTTTCTGCTTAAAATATTTAATATGCCAAGATGCCATAATTTGGGGTAGCATGTTCTGGACACCCTCAATTACAAAAATATGTTTATTTCCATTATTTCGCTCCCATATTCAAAACGTAATATTGTGTACTAGCCCCCAAACCACTCCATATCATTCATAACGACATTATCGATTGTATCATATTTCTATCAATCAATATCTCAGGAAAGAAAAGATAGTATGTTCACATTGGGATAACTTTGGGAGGATTTCATAAGGGGGCTGTTTAATAAAGGTATGGGCAGATTGGAGGGAGGTCAAAGAAGAGGGCTACTGACATCAGGACGGCTACCACCCCTAGGACTGAAGGAGAGAGAAAAAGGAACCATTACTGGAACTTGGAGGAAAAGTCTACTTTGATGAACTAGACCAAACTGATCCAGAGAAAGAGATTCAGAGAAATGAATACTCCAACCTCTCTTCTCTTTCATTCTGGTTTCCTGCTAGTGCTCCCACATATTAAATTCAAGTTGAAGTCACAGGGCGGGGGAGTCGGCCTTGTAGTCCATACAGGCCAGCTTTCCATGGAAGAGTAGGCAGACCTCAGAAGTTTTGTTTCTGTTTTTGCAATATTAACAATTCAAAACACTTATCTTTCTATCTACATTTTTCTCCTTGAACATAATTTTATGCTTATAATGCCTATGTTGTGAAAGCCAGTTTAATATCCAGTGACATACTGTGAGTCTTGTAAGCTTTCATCTCTTTAAGAACAATAATTCCCTAGATACCGGTTCTTCTTATCTACATACAGACTTGGAACATAGCACCATGAGTGCTATTTTGAAGTTTAAATAAATCATTTAGAACAGTGTCTGGCCCACGATAGGCTCTATCCAACTTGTGGCCGCTATTGTTATTTATTTATTTATTTATTTAAATTATTATGATTGATTCACAACGTTCTGTCGATTTCTGTTGTATAGCAAAGTGACCCAGTCATACATACATATATATGTATATGTATGTATGTCTGTGCATACACACACACACACACACACACACACATTCTTTTTCTAACATTATACTTCATCATGTTCCATCACAAGTGATTAGAGATACGTAGTTCCCTGTGTTGTACAGCAGGATCTCCCCACTCCAAATTCAAGAGCTTTCATTTACTAAGCCCAGATTCCCAATCCATCCCACTCCTTCCCTTTTCCGCCTGGCAAACCCTAGTCTGTCCTACATGTCGATGATCTTTTCTGTTCTGTAGATAGATCATTTGTGCATATTTTAGACTCCGCATATAAGTGGTATCATAAGGTGTCTTTCTCTTTCTAAATTACCTCACTCAGTATGAGAGTCTCTAGTTCCATCCAAGTTGCTGCAAATGGCATTATTTTATCCTTTTTATGGCTGAGTAGTATTCCATTATATATATGTACCACATCTTCCTAGCCCATTTATTCGTCGGTGGGCATTTAGGTTGTTTCCTCGTCTTGGCTATTGTGAATAGTGCTGAGACGCTATTGTTATTTAGATTGAATAATCTCTAGCTGTTTAGGGAGCCGCTTCATCTCTCTCTCTAGGAAGGTGTGGTGCGAATGTAGGAGGAGATGTGCTGAGATGGTCATTGCTAAAGAGCTTGTATCTTCTCACTTTAAGGTGTATTTAAAGCACATTCAATGATCCCTATACAGCAATGGAGTAGACACAGAGATGTGGAAACAGTTCTCCACACACACCCCTTCATGTGTCTGTTTGGAGAAACTTGGTCACTGTTTGTTAGGTACTATGTGGTCAGACTATTCTGTTCTTTTACACAACTCTCCTTCTCATTGACAGGAATTATTCCATAAAAGCCCCAAATCTTCATATCTGGTGTATATGTGACAGCTGAGATTTCCCCATGTCAAAAACAAGCAAGCAAGCAAACAAACGAAACGTGGCAGGAAATGAGGATACTGGGTGGGCATTTTGTCTCAGAGGAAAACCATCTGCAATAAACCTCTAAAGAAGGTCAAAACAGGTGGAGGAGGAGGGTGGCAGTGGGGGTGATGGAAACCGCCTTGATATAACTCGCGGCACAAAGGAGTGATTACTGCCTTTGCTGTTTTCCCGCAAAAGATGCAGGTGGCTATATGACTTCGAACACGGTTTTCAGGCAGGCTTGTGGAGGATTTGGAGGATCAGGGGTGAGCAGCCTGGAGCGGATAGCAAGGCGGATAGTACCGCCCGGAGCGCGGCGCTTGCTGGGAGAAGCGCCGAGCTAGGGCTGGGCTGGTTCTGCTTCTCGTCGTCCTGGATCTAGTAGGAAGCATCACCGACCAGCCAGGCGTTGCGCGGTGATGTACCTCGGCCAGACAGCCGGTGTCTTCCACTGAAACAGTTCCCTTCTTGGAGTTAAGGCGAGGAGGAGCCAGGGTCCGCTCGCCCTCTCTCCTCAGCCTTCTCTTGGGCCTTCTGAAAGGAACATCCCTGGACCCCTTGGAAATGCTGATTCCAGGTTGCGTAGAGGAAGGATCGCACACACGCTTCCGGGAGAGATGGAAGCGTCTCTATCAAAGCTTGTTTTATTCGCCAGGCTAGCCTCTGCCAAGGTGAATAAGGGAAGAGGGTCTCTAGCAGGCCCGCGCGTTCCCGCTCCCGCGTGGCGCGGGAATCGCGCGCTCCCGCCGCTCGTGGCTCTGTTGAGTGCGTACCGAGACCACAAGGAAAGCATGCTCCAGTGGCGCAATCGGTTAGCGCGCGGTACTTATACAGCAGTATATGTGCGGGTGATGCCGAGGTTGTGAGTTCGAGCCTCACCTGGAGCATGTTTTCTTCCCTTTACGATTTCAGTCTCTTTTCATTCTCACGTTCCTCCTCTCCCCCCTCCCCCCGCCCTCAAAAAAATAAACCAGAAGGAGGTTACGTTTTCCACGGTGAGAACTCAGATGTTCTCATGCTTAGGGAGGATATTCGGCCGTTTTCAAACGCAGGAAGATATCACAAGCCAAAAGGAAACAAATTGAGTTTATTCAAGCAAATTCGAAGGTTGCACAGCCTCAGATGAGTCTCCCCTACCCTTTCCTCGCTCCCTTTATAAAACCATTCCTCAGATCTTCGGGGACTGAACAAGCAAGAGGAAAACCTGGAGCTTGTGCTCTACGATTCTGTGCAGCTGTCACGGGGGTCACGGATGTGCTTCGGAAGCTGCTCCCAGGCATCTTAGCTTTGACTTACACAAGATTTGCAGTGAGATTGCTGAACTCCACCTGTGAAATACAAATGTGCTTAGAGTCGAGCTCTAACGCCTACTTTACATAATCTAGACTGGGGAACAGGAAATAATTCCAGTAGCAGTGAAACATGGGCGGTTGTGTGTGTTTCTTCCTAATTTCATCAGAAGATAAATGGCCTTGTTTGGAAAAACACATTCATCCCGACGCTGTTCTGAAACAAATGACTGAAGGTTACTCTGCTTTTATCCAGTCCCTCCTGTATTTCATTCTGCCCTCCTTCTCTTCTGTCCCCTAAATATAGATATTTCCCACAATTCCATCTCAGCTTTTCTCTCATCTAATTGTAAACACGCATTCTTTGAATTATATTCATTCCCTTGATTACAACATCTCTCTAAATACTGATGTTTATAAGATTTCTTTCCCACTCAGGCTTTTCATTTGAATCCAGAGCTATGCATTCTACTGACTACCGGACATTTCGGACCGGAAATTCCTGCAGGTCTGTAACATCAGCACACGTGGGAAAATTATCAACCTCAAATCCACTCCCTCTCCCGTGCTCTTTATTTCGAAAGCAGTCCTTCAACAACTGGTGATGCCTAATTTTTGCCAGGTCCACTCTAGGTGCTCAGGTTATGGCAGTAAAATAAAAAGCTCAAGCCTCTGCTCTCTGGAACCTAAGTTCTAGTACGGAGAAATAAAAAATGAACAATTAAATGTAAATATATAAAGCAGTGATAAGTTTTATAGAGGAAAACAAAGGATAAGTGGGATCGGGGATAGCAGGGAATATGCTGGGAATGCTATATCCTCTAGGGTTATTATGGAAGGCCTCTCTAAGCAAGTGACATTTAAGCAGAAACCTGAAGGAAATAAGGGAGAAAGTCTTAGAAATGTATGGTGGAAAACAGGTCCTGGAAGAGGTCAGAACACATGCAAAAGCCTAGATATATGGCAACGGCCCCAGAAGCATAGTTAGAGAAGAACAAGGAAAAGAGCTCAGCTCAGCATATTTTTCAACAGAAAATCCACGTCAATAGTTTTTAAAAGTTAGTACCTGACATGGTATTATATAATACTATTAAAGACAGTGGCCAAATGATGTCTGAGGAAACAATGTGGAGGTGAAATTGCCAGAGGCACAAAAAAATGTCTCCAGAAGTTATTCCTGTTTTCTGTAGGAATCCCTGACCCGTCAAGGACTGGGGTTGTCCCTAGTTTCCAGGTCTTGATGTTAGAACTCTGTAATGACTCTGATCACACCAGCTCCTGTACAGTTGTTCAAAAGAGAAAGCAGTAATGCCATGCTCTAACATTTCCTTTTTGGTAAAACATTTCTATTATAAGATTCACCCATTTTAGCTTATAGGTGATTGTGTTTAGTTTGCAATTAAGCCAGGGAGAAGGACAAGGAAAGACTCTAAGCTGTTCAATTTTAAAGCATTTTTTTTTTAAAGAAGCCTAAGGAATATAACTTTTCTCGTAGGCGTATGAGATGTCCACATCTTTATGTGCATCCCTTGAGAGGGAACCAGGATCCCGCCCCAAGGCCTTACTATCATTGCTTGACTCTTCCTTGCTGGTCTTTGCGTCCCCTTCTTTCCCTGATCAGCAAGCCTCTGAACCTGCCCTGTTGGAACTCAGGGAAGGCCATGGAGGCTGAATGAGGCCCATTACCTGAAAACAAGAAATGGGGACAGGGAAAGGCTTTTGTGTCCAGGAGCCCCACAGGGCCCGGCTCCCTTAGATTATCAAAAAGGGCTAAATATTCTTTTCAAAAAATTTTTCTCTTCATATGAGAATACTCCAGTAATTTTTAGACTATTTATGGAATGATAACATTTTGAGTAATAGGACAAGAAGCTCTTCTCCCCATTTAGACATTTTGAGTTTCTTTACTATTTATTTCTCCCCAGTTTCTATTTCTATTTCTGATGCAAGCTGAAATGACCTACATCCTTAAAAGGCTCTCCAAGTGATTTTTTTTATAAGATAAATATGGCCTATTTTGTATCTTTTGGTCATGCCCAAATTATATTTCATATAACAATTTTGTTAGTCTTTAAATTTTTTACATAGATAATACATTCATATAGTTCAGAATACTTTTATGTATAAAGGTCCTCCCTATTCCTATCCCCCAGTTAACCAGTTCTCAGTTTATTATTAGTTTCTTGGGAAAATAGAATTATTTACATTCTAGCTTCTAGATGCCATTCTAGGTGAGTGTTTGGGGTGGAGCCCATCTCTTCCTGAGCAGTGAAAAAATTGGCAATGCCTAAAGAGAGGTTGGCCTTTGCTCTCAGCTTTTGGGAGATAATACATATCATATATAATAGTAGTGTGGTTTTTTGAGAGGGGGTTGGCCACACTGTAGCCGTGTCAGAAAGACCAACCATGTAACTTTGGGTCACTCAATATCAGTCAGCCTAGTGAGCAAGTTCAAGCACGAATCACTCACACCTACGTAATGAAGCCCCAATAAAATTTTTGGCCAAGGAAGCTTGGGTGAAATTCCTGAGCTGGCAGTAGTCTATGTATATTGTCACACATTAATGCCAGGAAGGTAACTCATTCCAAGGACAACGAAGGTCTGATAATCTGCTGGAATCTATGCAACATGTCTCTTCCTTTGGCTTATTTTAATTTGTATATTTTTCCTGCAATAAGTCATAACCAGTGAGCATAATAGCTTTTGGTGAGTTCTGTGAATCCTTCTAGTGATTTATCAAACCAAAAGGTGTTTGGGAAACACCTCAAACTTGCAAATATTGTCAGAAGTTGGGAAAGCCAAGGGGACTGTGCCCTCACACTTTGCTGTTTGACTAACTCCAAGTAGAGTGTCAAATACCTCTTCCAATTTGACATTGCAGCCCACCAATCATCATATGTCAAGTAAATTTAATTCTTTCTACCACCTCTATCTTTACCTTTACCTCTTTTTCTAGGGCTTTCTGGGAAACTGAATCTAGAAAGACTCCATGTTACAAAGATTAACTCAAGTGGATGATAGACTAAGCCTAAATGTAAAATGTAACACTATAAATCTTCTCTAGAGAATCTAGGTGACCTTGGGTTTGGGGATCACTTTTTAAGGTACTACACCGTGAGTATGAGGCGTGAAAGAACAAAACCGATAAATTGGAATACATAAAATTTAAAGTCTTTTGCTCTGTGAAAGCCCCTGCAAAGAGAATGGAAAGATAAACCAGAAACTGGAAAAAATACTTGCAAAACAAGTATCTGATGAAAGGGCAAAATATACAAAACTCTTAAAACTTAACAATAGGTAAATAACCTAATTTTAAAATGGACAAAAGATCTGAAGAGACATCTCATCAAAGAACAAATATAGATGGGAAGTAAGTATATGAAAAGATATTGAGCATCTTGTGTCTTCAAGGATTTGCAGATTAAAATGAGATACCACCACATATCTTTTAGTTGGCTAAAGCCTACTGGAAGTCGATGAATAGGAACAAACTGCTTTTACAAAGAAAAACATAGATGAATCTCAAAGACAATATTGAGAGAAAGAAACCAGACATAAGAAGGCAGATTCTACTTAATTCAATGTGTACGAAGTTTAAAAACAAATGACAGTAGACATAGTGAAAGAATTCAGAACAGTGGCTAACTTTGGGAGAGCATGGATTGAGAGGGAACACAGGGAGCATGCATGGTGAAAAAGGGATATAAAGTTGTAAAAATCATCACCCTGTACACTTAGGAGTTGAGTACTTTACTATATACAGCATACGTTAACAGAATAGAAAGGTAAAGGAATAAAAACAACTGAAAAAATAAAAGATATATAAGTGCCAAGCTAGAAATGATCCCAGACGGTGTTGTCTTGAATTCTAGGAAGCTTCCCATTCTAGCAGGAAGCTACCCAATTCATATTCTTGAGAACCATGCATAAGTTTTCTTTTACTGTTTTCCACAGTGGCTGCACCAGTTTACATTCCCACCAACAGTGTAATAGGGTCCCTTTTTCTCCACACCCTCTCCAGCACTTATTGTTTGTAGACTTTTTGATGATAGCCATTCTGGCCGGTGTAATGTGGTACTCACAGCGGTTTTGATTTGCATTTCTGTAATAATGAGTGATGTTGAACATCTTTTCATGTGTTTTTTGGCCATCTATATGTCTTTTTTGGAGAATTTTCTGTTTAGATCTTCTGCCCATTTTGTGATGGAGTTGTTGGTTTTGGGGTATTTAGCTGTAGGAAGTATTTATAAATTTTGGAGATAAATCCCTTGTCAGTCCATTCATTTGCAAATATTTATTCCTATTCTGTGGATTGTCTTTTCGTTTTGTTTAGAGTTACCTTTGCTGTGCCCAAACTTTTAAGTTTAATTAAGTCCCATTTGTTTGTTTTTGTTTTTACTGTCATTACTCCAAGAGGTGGGTCTGAGAATATGTTGCTGTCTTTTATGTCGGAGAGTGTTTGGCTGGCCTACGTTTTCCTCTAAGAGTTTTATAGTATCTGGTCTTATATCTAGGTCTAATCCATTTTCAGTTTATTTCTGCGTATGGTGTTAGGAAGTGTTCTAATTTCATTTTTTTACATGTGGCTGTCCAGTTTTCCCAGCACCACTTATTGAACAGGGTGTCTTTTCTCCATTGTATGTTCTTGCTTCCTTTATCACAATAGACTAGTTGAATATAGGAGAGTGGATTTAATTCTGGGCGTTTTATTTCACTGAGCTATATTGTTAAGACTATTTAAAGGCAGTAATTGACAAGCAGAAGTCTCGTCAGTAGCCGAAATAGCTCAGTTGGGAGAGCGTTAGACTGAAGATCTAAAGGTCCCTGGTTCAATCCCGGGTTTCGGCACTGCCTCTAGCCCTTTTGCAGGGTGAATATGAGGTACTAAAATCAATACTATATGTCACTCGTCTTCAAATATTTAAATCCGTAGTGCCATCTGTAAGGTGAGGAGCTACATACATTTACCGATATCATGGAAAGGGCCTTTGTGATATCTATGGCAAAACGCAATTCTGTGCCTATGTGTATTCAAATTACTAAAACAAGCCCATTCTTTAGCGATGGCTTTCTTTGTGAACATCAGGGGTCTTATACACACATTTTGGGATGTGCAAGAATCTTTAAAGGTCATAATGGAGTTCATTTTGACGAGCGAAGAGGTCGTGTTTCTGTAGAAGAGGTATCAGATTCTTTTCTGTGATTTTTAAGCACTCAGGAGCCTTAACTCTTAAAACCCAGGACAAGAGCTCCTGAAGACTAGAGGAATAAAACTTGGGAGACTTTGGCGGGACCTGAGCCCTTAACAGATGAATTTTAATACCAACTGAAAATATTAAGTCTCTACATTGCAAGTTATTGAAGAGAATTTTGGAATTTGTGATCCAGTAGGGACATGCTTCTAGAGACGGGAGGCTCCCTTCACTCATGATTGAAAATCCCATTACAGTGCTTTCTCCACCAATAAACCAGACTCAGCCTCTGCACAAAAATTTCTCCATGGTTTTTCTAATCCAAATCCGAAGAATTGAAACAGTATAGATTGCACATCAAAGTCTATAAATGCGGTTTGATGGAGTGAAAAAAGAGAAATTCCCTTTATTACTGTTTAAAGAGAAAACTGTAAATGGATTTATTTGAGCAAAAGAGAGAGTAGCTGTATGTGGCTGGTTAGCTCAGTTGGTTAGAGCGTGGTGCTAATAACGCGAAGGCCGCGACTTCGAGCCACTACGGGTCATGGGGCCAAGATTTGGTTTCCCACTAGCCTCAGGTGAAAGGTCCCAACCACAGCATCTGAAAAGCTGACAAGTTTTCTCTGTCCGCGAATAGAGGGTTCTCTTCTCGCTCTGTTTTTTTCTTTTTTAAGTATTTTTAAGTAAAGAGTAACATAAGTTTATTGAAGCAAATTGGAACAGTGTGGGAGCGAGGAGATTGTGTTTCAGGGAAGGGTTACGAAATGTGCCTGCCTAATTTTTGTGAAACTTCAGAAGCCAGTATTATTTTGACACTTTAAAAGAGTTTCATTCGAGAAAAGGAAGCTGACTCAGCGTGGCTAGTGACATAGTTTAGTGCGTAGTCCTAGCAGCATCAAGACACGGGATTTGTTGCCATAATGTCTGCACTTCGTTCTTTGTCCTTATCTTAGGCAGTTTCCAAGGTAAATGACTACTCCACGTGAGGTTGCCGCTTGGTTTCACGGAAAAGCTCTCCCTTTAGCAGTGAAGAGTCTGGAATGGAAATCGAAAATGTAAGCCTCCAGCTCTCGTTTCCACCTGTTCACAGCCCAGCAGACTTGGGCCCCTGATGCCCAGGGCGCGCGTTTCAGGCTTGGTGCATCTAAGAGCGCACGCTGGCAACTTCAGTAAATTTACCTGGGATGCAGACCGAGGAAATAAGCTATACATTCGGAAATCGACCCACATATTGAGGTACTCTTCTGGTTCACTTACAGGAATTTCCTCCTGCTTGACAATGATTCCCAAACCAGCCTCTCTGTTCTGCCAAGAC
>PVHT021183524.1:14626849-14671611 GCA_004024745.2 Catagonus wagneri | reverse complement strand
CAGGGCGCGCGTTTCAGGCTTGGTGCATCTAAGAGCGCACGCTGGCAACTTCAGTAAATTTACCTGGGATGCAGACCGAGGAAATAAGCTATACATTCGGAAATCGACCCACATATTGAGGTACTCTTCTGGTTCACTTACAGGAATTTCCTCCTGCTTGACAATGATTCCCAAACCAGCCTCTCTGTTCTGCCAAGACGCAGAGAAAAGAGGCAGGTCTGTTCCGAGTGGCCGCTCCAAAGCTGCCTTCTCACGTTTGCCTTACCGCTTCATTTTCTCCTGGGGTGTTTATCAAAATAAGTGGGAGCGGAAGGGGGTTGGACTCTCTCTTGGTTCTCCAGTTTTCCCCGCTCCCGCCTATGTCCGGAAGATGGCTGGTTCGGGTTGGTGGGGGAGAGAGGCATCAGCCGAGGTTCAGGGCCGAGCTCTGACTAAAGGGCCCACCTGAGGCAAGCAGCCTCTCGCATCCCGCGTCCCCACAAGCCGAACCTTTCTTGACTCAACATTTCCCCGTGAGATGTGCCTTTTCTTTTTGCTGGCAGCCGTGCTAGGAAAGAGCGGTGCAGGAGAGTCCTCTATACTGATGGAGAAGATACTGGTAGGAAATTTTTTTCCTTTTATTTTTATTGAAAGGTTCTTTGATGGTAAACCTTCCTTCAAGTGGCCTTTTTCAGCCAGTCTCCTTTATCAAGTTCAACCATAGGTGAAAGATAGGAAGAAAATCTTTCAGGATGGGTCCTTCTATGCTTCTGAGACTCAACCGATGGAAAGTGAAGGATCAGTGCCATGAAAATACATTGGATTAAAAATGACTTCAATATCCTTTTGAGAAAAGAATCTAGGTAGTGTGAAGGAAAAAAAGTGGGCTTGACGAGCCAGCCAGGAGTCGAACCTAGAATCTTCTGATCCGTAGTCAGACGCGTTATCCATTGCGCCACTGGCCCACGCCCGAAAACACTTTTTCATATGATTATTTTCACTACTATCACAGTTTATGCCAGCCAAAGAAGTTATTAGGGTGTTCTGGTTTGTTTGTTTTAATTTAGCAAGAGATAAAAACCAAAAGAGACTATTGATTTTGGGAAGGCACGATTTCTTTTGTGATTTGGTTGCATAGTACATATTTACATAAAATTGTTTGAAAACAATGGAGACTTGTTTGTGCTCAGCGTGTAGTTGCTCGTGAGCTTGAACAAATCTCTGTAGACTCAATTTCCCCTCTTCCCTGTTTACTCACTCCATTTCACATTCCAGCTTCTGTTGGTGCCTAGTTTTGCTCTCTTCATGTCTTTTTTTTCCTTCAGAATATTCATTTGTCCACAAAATGCAATAAACACAAAATGCAATGAGTCAAGAATTTAGTAAAAGAAAACATTTTAAGATTCTCATTTGACAAAGAAACTTTGAAAACAGGAATTCATTTGCTAACATATAAAATTGGCTTAAAATGTACTTAGCTGTTCAATGTTGGTAAAATAGCCTAAAACACAAAAGTGCTTATAAAAGAGGCGAGGTTTTGTGTGGGCTTGAAATTCAAGGTGAAGTCAGAAGTTAAAATATGTCTTCTGTGTGCTTCAGTGTCCTAGATTGTATAAAGCACTCTTCTTAACGCTTGGCAAATCTTAAATTTTTATGAGTCTCACCGATCTTCGATGTCAGGACGAATACTGGATTGTTGCCGGGGAAGCAAAGAGAAACTACTCCCTCAAATTCCAACCAACGTCTCTGTTCACTTGGCTGCTGTGATCACTGTTAACAGGGTTAACATCTCTCTCCCAACGTAGCCAAGTATTTTTAAGTCCGGAGCTAGCGTATAGTGGGGAGGCTGGGTTCAAACGGCTCACCGATGATCAGACAATGAGAAGGAATGATGGAGTTCAATCCTGCCTGGGGTGCACTCTCTAAAAGTTTTTAGTTCTGCTACCTAAGGGATTTTTCTGAGACAGGTTAAAACTGGAAACCATTCAGAAAACAACTTCGCTGTGAGCAGGATTTGAACCTGCGCGGGGAAACCCCATTGGATTTCGAGTCCAACGCCTTAACCACTCGGCCATCACAGCTCCTTCGGACGGCATTTTTACTCCTTAGACTAAAGACAAGTAGGCATCATTTCCACGCAAGGTGGAAGAGAAGATAGAAGCTTGCATATTTCATTTAACGTTAATTTCAGCTTTTCAAATATTGAAGCAAAAAAAAAATTAACATTTTTTACTCCAATTATTCTTTCGTTCCTCAGATGTGAGTGAATTTTCTTGTACCTTCAAAATGAAAAATTCACCACCGCAACTGTCCCCACCCGGGTCCAGGAAACTTTCACCTCTAAAATGGAATATTGCAAAAATCTTAAATGGATTTCCTTTCTTCCCCCATTTTTCATCCCTACAAAACATTCTGTGAAAAGCAACCAGAGAGATCCCTCTAAAACACTTTATGGCATGTTTTGCTCAACACTCAACATCATTTCGTCAGAGGAAATGCCAAAGTCCTCACTGAGCCTACTGAGTTGTCTGTGATCTCATTTCTCTGGATGTAGTTCTTCTTGCTCAGTCTGCTGCAGTTACTGCTGGCTTTCTTGTTTTTCACAGTGTGTAACAGACATAATGGTGTCTCAGATCCTTTGCACTGACTGTTCCCACTGCAGGTAATCTCTTGCTTTGATGTATGTGTGACTCAGTACCTTATCTACTTCAGGTCTTTTCTCAAATATCACCTTATCAATGAAACACAGCAATAACTATAAACTCCCTTCATTCCAGTGCTTCTCCTCCCCCTTCTTTGCTTTATTTTTCTCCATGTCACTTATGATCATTTAACACACTATTTAACTTGCTTATTTATGTGGATATTTTCTCTCTCCTCTATGAGAGTGTAATTCCAATGAGGGCAGAGATTTTTGTCTATATATTCTGTCAAGAGTACCAGAACCTAGAGGAATGTCTGGTACATTGATGACATTCAATAAATATTTGTTGAAAATGAATTAAATAGGTTTTAGTATCCCATTTTGCAGATGAGAAAATGAGATCCAGAGAGGTTATTGAGTTTCCCCAGGATCACAACATAATAAAACCAAGACTGAAATCCAGTGTTCGGACTTCCAGCCAAAAGATCTTTCTACTCTTCCAGAGATGCTTTAAGGATTCAGGATGGAGTTGAGGGGGAGGATAATGAAGCAATGCTGGCTGACTTGGGCAGAGAGGGAGAACTATGAGGGACTGGGAGGATTCAAAACAAACAGCTTCTTCCACAAGAACCGTGTATTTGACTAGAGCTTTTTTGATGCTCATATACATGGGCAGAAATCTACATGACTTGTCTTAGGGAAAACTGCCTAAGTATCAGGACTGTTATTCATACCCATTCCCTCAAATGAAAAAATTCAACTCTCTTTTAATCCTGAAAATGTTCCATTGTTCCTTAGTACTGTGTAACAATAGCAACAGCAAGCATATGCTTGTGAGGGTTATCTCTGGTTACTCTCCATGTCTTCCGAGACTCTTCATATCTGGCTTTCTCTGCCTCTCCCTAAACTGGCAAAATCACTTTCATATTTGATACTCAGTTTCATCCTCTCATTATCCATGTCTTTCTGTACAATCATACTTCTTCTAGAAGACTATAATAATGCGCAACACTTCTGCCTCCGACATTCATGGATACAAATACTGGTTCCAAGTTTTACAGCTTGGCGATCTTAAGCAAATTATTTAACCTCTCCACTCCTCAGCTTCTGCAATGATAACAACAAGTAAATGATTGCCAATAACAATAGCACCTAACCCTTAGACTTGCTCATTAATCTACGAAAAAGTTGTAACTACGTGATTTAATAGCTGGTAATAAATGATAGCTATTTATGTTCTAGCCATTTCTTTCCTGTTACTAGTTTCAACAACACAACATGTGAAGGGATCAGAATATGCTACACCAAATATGCCACTTGGCATAAGAATGGTTTTGAAGACAATGGAGAAGAAGCAAACACAGGAAGGGCTCTCGGTCCTCTCCCTCTCTGCCTAAAATCGGGGCATAAATTTCCCTTTGCGAAGGTGTTCCCCTCCTCATCTCCAATACCAGAAGGAAGAAAACAACCCTTATCACCAGAAACGGAAAGTAGAAACCAAGAAGAGTTTGCACAAACAAACCTTATTAAAATAACCCTTGTCTTCTGTTAGTTTCTCTATTTGTTTACCGTCCAAATTACTGCCCCTAAACTGGAATCCCTCTTTCCTCTGTCTCTACTTCTCTATAATTTATTGCCTTTTTAAAAAGTATAAAATCGTCAGAAACTAAATGCTTCTTTGTGTTTTCACTTCTTTTTTTGGTGAAGCCTCTATGAATATAAAATTAAAATATTAACATCAATAAATTTGTAAACTTTTCTACCTATTAATGTTTCTCGTCAGTTTAATTCATAGGTCCAGCTACAAACCTAAGATAGTAGAGAAAAAAAATTTTTTTCTCTTTATCTCTCTCTCACTCTCTGAAAGTTTTTCCTCTCTTACACGTGGAAATTGCAAAGATCAGAGCTTTGGGAATTTGAAGAAAATATACCCGCTTCCAATAGGATGGGAAGGAACGAACAAGCAGTGGAGCCAGGAGTTCTCATGTTTGAGTCATAACTCACATACAAGCTCCACAGTTAGAGAAGATAGGTGATCACTGCAAGCCTCAGTGTCTTAACTTGAAATTGAAAAATAATACCTTCACGGTGAGAGTTTGATCTTAACACCAGGATCCATTGAGTGTCTACTAAGTTTTAGGTATATGCAAGGCAGTGTGGATTCACTGATGAGCAAAAGCGGACAGAGAGACAGTGAACTGTGACATACAGGTGGCGATGTACCTACCCAAGAGTTGGCATTTTGGGCGGTTATACATAGTGTTAAATATGACATCTACAATTGTAATATGTATCAGTCTCTTAAAGTGCTAGTTTCTACCTCCTCTTGTATTTATCTAGCCAAAATATCCAGAATATGAGACCTAGTGTGCCGTAACCTCTAAGGAAAAACCAGTTAACCCAACCCCAAAGTCTGAAAGAATTCACAAGAGAAAGATCTTAAGACTCCTCCTTGTCCACGAATGAGAACGATGGGGGCAAATCGAGTTCCTGATGCCCACCCAGAGATATCAAGTCTCTGTCGCCACCGCGTGGTCACTAAGTGCAGGCGTGAATGTTAACTGAGTTTAATACCTGTAGCTAAGAGGAAATAATTTCCCTGACTTGGGTCAGGAAAATAGAAGCACTTTCCTTCCAGTATTATGTTCATTCCAAAAGAAAAACTGTCCTCGTTAAGTTATTTTTAGCAAAAATATGCCATGAACTACACACAAACAAGTCACCAAACCTTTCATCCCTTTCTTATTTCCGGGAAATCCATCAAACTGCGCGAACACCTGATTCTGGGAATGTCCCTAGACGGTTTCCACCTGCTGGGCGCCGACCTCGGGAGGAGCTGGATGCTAGATGCTGTTTGAGAAGAACTTCGCCTTGATTCCGCTGAAGAGGAGGCTCCCGTAGACAAGCGAGGGCCCCGAGTCCGCCCTGGGCCTGGGGCCCTGCACTTCCCCCTTCGAGGGACACCTAAGGAATTGAATAACCTAAGATCAAGCCCCTCCGAGAAACAAACAGTCCCAGAGGATCTTCCTGGGATTGGAGAGAATCGAGGGAAGAGGGCCGGTCCGAAAATGCACTGAGTCTCCTTTCTCGAGTGCAGACACTCAGGAAGTTCTTGAGGGCAGGAATCTCCTCTTATTTATCCCTCCACCCCCTGCCCTCCCCACAACGCTTCTTCCCCATCCACGCCTGATGATGGACTTTTGGAACTACTGTACGGTACTAGCAGTCATAATAATAGCTAGACTGCTACTGTGCGGTCGTTGCTGTTTCAAAGTGAGCTCTTTGCTTTCTCTGAATTGCAGAAGAAAGTTATTTCGCAAAAAATCCACATGTCCAAGGGAGCCAGTGTCGCCTGCGCCCGGCGCAGGCGGTGTCCTGCGCAGTGATGTAGTTCCCCGTTGACACCAGCCGGGCCCTTTCCTGCTAGCGGGAGGACGCCGAGCGCAGAAGGCAGAGGCGCCAGCGACGCGAGCGAGCTGGGAAGGGGGGAAACGGTGACTTAAGCGCGGGTGGCTGTGGCTTCGGGACAGCTTTTCGTTTTAAACTCTCGGACTTCCAAAGCTCACATGTCCAGTTGCGTTCTGTAGTCTGGCTGGTTACAGATTTCGTGCTGAAATCGAAAATGACTCGGAAGTAAAAGAGCCATCATATCTGTTTCCGCCCGGTTTCGAACCGGGGACCTTTCGCGTGTTAGGCGAACGTGATAACCACTACACTACGGAAACGACACGCGAGGAAGTGGGGGAGACAGGTAAAAGTAAATATTCCTTGATTCTCTAGCTCTGACAATTTAAGTCAATGGAATTACAGACCAGTAGAAATGCGTTTACCAAACGTATCTACTACAGTGTAGGTACGTGTGGTAATGTTCAGAGCAGCCTGTTTAGAACAGCCAGAAAATTGGAAACTACCCCCATGTTCTTGAAGGCTCACCAAAACAAAGGCCAGCA
This sequence comes from Catagonus wagneri, assembly GCA_004024745.2. Lineage (NCBI taxonomy): Eukaryota > Metazoa > Chordata > Mammalia > Artiodactyla > Tayassuidae > Catagonus > Catagonus wagneri. The sequence goes on along the minus strand of PVHT021183524.1, from coordinate 14,665,038 downwards.
AACAAGTCTCAATACATTTTAAATAACTAAAGTAATTAAAAAATATTTTCTGACAATAACGGAATTCAACTAGAAGTCAATAACCAAAAATATAACTGGAAAATAATAAGATACTGGGAAACTTAAGCATTAATTACACTTCTAAATAAAGTACAAGTACAATGGAAACTAGAAAATATTTTGAACCGAAGGAATGGAAATGCCACATTTATTTAAAGCAGTGTTTAGAGGGAAACATATAGGTTTAAATACATATATTAGAAGAAGAAATGTTTAAGACTGGAAAACTTTAAGGAGGAAATGTTATTTGTATTTTAAGCCAGAATTTTTGTTTGCTGCAGTGAGAATGGCTTTTGATGTCAAGCCTTGAAGACAGGGTGAACAGGAGGAGGCTGTTGTGGACTGTGGTGAAGAAGAGATATTGAAGATACAAATAAGAATCAATAAATGGGCAGAAGGGAAAGATACCTCCCATATGCTGAAGGTAAAATCAGCAAGATTTTGTGATGATTTGATTGGTGGGGTGAGGCAGCGGGAGGAGTCAAATTTGACTGGTTTCCGTGGGATTGATGACCAGTTGAGTCCATGGTGTACTGTGCAAGTGGTACTTATATGAAATCCAGATGGCAATGGAAATATGAATTAGGAATTAGGGAGAGACCACTTTCAGACATGAATATTTCGAGAGATCAGCATCAGGTAGGCAGCCAAAGAAAGATCAGGTCCAGAGAATTCCCAAAGGAGCCAAGATGCAAATGTCAGCCCTGGAAAGTGTCAAGTGCTTTCAATTTTTCTATGTTTGATTGTAGCTCAGAGAACTGTAAACTCAACAATCTGTGGATGCTCAAGATGCCTAAGATGTTGCTTGTGTGGAATTGTGGACACAGAGATGAAGGAATGGTAACAGGAAACAAGGACGGTCGAATCCAGATCTCAGCCGAGTCTGCGGAGTAACAATGTTTGGAAGTAGTTTTCCATAGTGTATTGTTATCATATTCACTTCACACACCTAAAGTTCCCTGGTTGGGCACTAGGCGGAAACACTTCCTAAGCATTTCTCTTTCACCAACATTTTCCATCATTACCTTGTCTTACCTTTCACATTTTTAAGGGTCATTGCATTGATATCAGTTCATTAAAGTTTACCCAGTGCCCAAGATGGGGGAATGAATACCTGGACTTGAAGAAGAAAGAACCATGCAGCTGGTCTAGGACAAGGTCAGTTTAAGTCAAGGAAGAAACAGTATTTCAATTAAAGAGAAGCCCCTTTAACAAAGACACATTTGTGAATGTCCACGACTTGTTTAAAACTGTCTTACAGAATAGCAATCTTTCCATTTGGTACTACTTAGTACTCAGCACTTTTGGAGGTATAGGATATCACTGATTAGATTCAATTCTATTTTAAAAGTTTCTGTAAAATGCCAGTCTCTTGCTATATTTGCATTCCTAGATGCTCAACAAAGGAGTTATTGATCTGTTGGGCCATGAGAGTAAGAAGCAAGAAGCTACTTATGATGCAATCATTGTTTATAGAATTTTGTGCACATTACTAAGTACGGAGGAATAGGCATTTGTAGAGTCTGGCAAAATTTTTTTCATATTACATCTTAGAATGCCAAAAGAAAGAGAGCAGGTAAAACAGAGACACCTTTGTTTTTAGGATTTGATGTCATTTTCAGAGCTTTTATGCAAAAATCTGTCCAGAAAAGAGTCTAAGACTTCCAGTCTCAAAATGCTTTATCATTTGCATCTAAATTCTTGTTAGATGCTTTATACGTTTTGTGTCTAACCATTCTGCTTTTAAGATGACATCATATTCTCCTTTTTCAGAAATTTCAGTGATGTTGTGGAGTCCGGAGTCCAGAGTCCATTAAAAAATAGAAGCACCTTTTTCAGCACTCAAATTTTAAGTTAGTTTTTTTTAAGCCCTTTCTCCCCCCCCCCCTTTAGAACAGGGCAAAGAGCAAAAATGCAAGAGAAAATTTCAGGTTTACTAGAAGTGGTAAGCACCAAGAAAGATTCATCAGTAGAAGATTTAAACTCACCACCACAGACCATGGGCTTCTGCCTTCAGTGCACTATCCATTATTTCTCCAAGATAATTGATAAATACTTCTTCAAATTACCTTGAAATTAGAAAAGCCATTTGTTATTTACTGGTCCATTGTAAAAAACAAAAATAAAAATGGAGTGCCAACTCTATTCCAGGTGGTGAAGAGATTGCAAGAACAATTAAACCTCTGTAATCAGGCAAATATAAAAATTATTTTAAAAGGCATGTGTCTAAAACTATTGAATCTCCATCACTTCATTCCAAACAGCTGAACAATTCTCAGGTAATTCTGCTTATCTCCTGCTAATATCATGACTAGGACAAGCATTTGGAGTGTCTCTTACTCTCCGTGGATATGTGTCAGGTTAGGTCGTAAAAGCGAACACATCATACAAACACCTAAGGCCCCGCTGGGATTCGAACCCAGGATCTCCTGTTTACTAGACAGGCGCTTTAACCAGCTAAGCCACGGAGCCCAACCTAGTGGCCTCTTTAGTTACACCGTATTTGAAAATAATTCCATACATCTCTTCCTTGTAATGAGTTTATAGTAATCAATTTGCTGGGTGATTAAAACAAACAAAAAAAGACAACTTGCCTCAATCAAAACAAAAAAAATGTTCTTTTGGACTCCTATGTTCAATTAATCTTCTGCAGAGGAGGCAAGAATATACAATAGGAAAAAAGTCTCTTCAGCAAGTGGTGCTGGCAAAACTGGACAGCTGCATGTAAATCAGTGAAACTAGAACATACCCTCAAACCATGCACAAAAAGAAACTGAAAATGGCTTAAAGACTTGAATATAAGACAAAACACCGTGAAACTCCTAGAAGAGAACATAGACAAAGCATTCTCTGACATCAACCATACAAATGTTTTCTTAAGTCAGTCTCCCAAAGCAATAGAAATAAAAACAAAAATAAACCAGTGGGGCCTAATCAAACTTGAAAGCTTTTGCACAGCAAAGGAAACCATAAAAAAAAAAGGCAACCTAAAGAATGGGAGTAAAATAGTTCAAATGATGCAACTGACAAGGGCTTAATCTCCAAAATATAAAAACAACTCATACAACTCAACAGCAAAAAACCCCCAAACAACCCGACTGAAAAAAGGGCAGAAAACCTGAATAGACATTTCTCCAAAGAAGACATACAGATGGCCAACAAGCACATGAAAAAATGCTCAACATTACTAATTATTAGAGAAATGCAAATCAAAATTACAAGGAGGTACCACTTCACACCAGTCTGAATGCCATCATTAATAAGTCTACAAATAACTAATGCTGCAGAGGATGTGGAGAAAAGAGAACCCTTCTACACTGTTGGTGGGAATATAAATTGATACAACCACTATGGAAAACAGTGTGAAGGTATTTCAGAAAACTAAATATAGAATTACCATATGATATATATGGTAAATATATATATGATAAATATAGAATTACCATATGTTCACTACTGAACATATATCTGGATGAAACTTTTATTGAAAAAGATGCATGTATCTCTATGTTCATTGCAACACTATTCATAATAGCCAGGACATGGGAATGACCTAAATGTCCATCGACAGAAGAATGGATTAAGAAGATGTGGTATGTATACACAGTGGAATGCTACTCAGCCATAAAAACAATGTACATACGTGTATAACTGGTTCACTTTGCTGTACAGCAGAAATTGACAGAACATTGTAAAGCAACTATAATAACAAAAAAGAAAAATTTCTTTTGGAAGAATTAATACCAGGACTGGGTTAAGATAGCTATCTTCTCTTGAGAAATTAATTGTTCCAGCATGGACACCACTGGATCCACTAGACTATAAATCTGGTGTCCAGGTGGGGGGGGGTCTGAGACCTTTGCTGAACCCTCAAAAGAAAAAGTGAAATGACTTTCTATTAACCATCATTTTGTTATAACCATACCTGCTCTCTTCTTTGTTAGTGTGTTGAAGGAGAGGTTACTGGTTAAAGATTACCACATGTTTGACACATGATTGCTGAAAGCACTGTATGTGTGTTGCACCTGTCAAATCACCTTCCAGGATATCAGCACTTATTTCTTCACCTTAGAAATTTATATTACTGATGGCTTAAAACCGGGTTGGTCTCTGGTCACTGTCCTCAAGAGAAAAGATGCACATGCTCAAAGTTACACTTGCCCCTGGGTGTAGCTCAACTCCAGCCTCAATTCAGAACATATATAAAGGGCCATTTCAGGTTCAGAGATCGCAGGTCGGTCAGGTGAGGCCTCTGTTAGAACATCAAGTTCAACTTCTGACTCTTCCCAATCCTGCCTCTCTCACCCTCTCATTGCTGTTAATTCTAACCCCCCACCCACCCCCCACCAAACTTTACACACACATCTCCATCTCAGTGTCTACTTCCCAGGGACTGACCTATGACAAATAGCAAGTGAGTGCGGCATACTATCTAGGTAAGTCTGAATGTAGCCCAGGTTTTCAAGAATCACTTAAGCTAGTAAAACAAGAATGATAGATACTACTAATAATGTCCTGCTCTACAAATGTTCGGAATTTTTACCACAGAACAAAACAAAGATACGTACTAGTTGATTCGAATATTATAAAGTTAGTGAAAGGTGATAAAGGACCAAAGAATCATTTATATTCGTGATATTAAAAGCAAAAGATTGAAATGGAAAGTTAGGGAATAAATGGCAAATTTAGCTAGTCAGAGGATATGATTCTCATTTCCAAGAAAAAAAAAAAGCGAATACCAGGTACTAAACACTTTATATACTAGCAGGGCATAGCCAAAGGAAACTATGTACTACATATAGATATATATGCACGCATGTACTTATAAATGGAGGGAGAGAATATAAAGAGGGCTTTTTAGATGTACACAGGTCAAATGACTTCTGAAAATATTACTATCCCTAACTTAACAGAAAGTCTTGGTGGGAAGGAGGGAAGCAGAACCCAGCAAAGAGAGTAGAGGGTGACTCAGGAATTAGCCGCTCTACTGGCCCCTCCCTGGGTTGACACCAGCCGGCAGGTAGATCAGGCCCGGGCTGGAAAGGGTGTACCCCGCATTTACGTCTCTCGAAGAAGTTTTCCCGCCTCTTTCCACAGGTGCCGGACCTGGACCTCGGCTCCTCCTCCCCTCCCAGAGCCCAAAGTTGCTCTCCAATCCAGATAATGGATTTGACTCCGGACACGCCCTGGCTTCGATATCCCTTGTCTTTGACTGGTTCTGCCCAGGTGTGGGGTCAGATGCTCTTAAGAAGCCATCACTAATCTTTCGCTCCCGTTGATCCCAGAACCCCAACTCGGGCGCCACCAAGCTTTCAACGATTAGCACTGCAGCACCAAGACCGTGACTTTACCGCGTGCGGAGGCTGAGGCCTGGGACACACAGCGGGTGCAGGGTCTTGGAGACAGGAGAACCACCCCGAGCCCAGGAGACTTCAGGGTGCAGGTTTCCAGGTCTTGAGGCTTCCGAGAGAAGCAGACATGCCTGGAATGGTCTCAAGGATAGGAATCTGGATCTGGAGCGCAGGAGCCGAATCCTTCGAGGCCCGTGGCCGCTCTGTGGTCGGTTCCTTGATCTGCCGGTCGAGGTCTCGGCAAATCTTGCTTGGAGACATTGGGCTGAACATTCTTGAGTCAGAATCGGAGGTTTGAGAAAGATTGTTTTTCCGGAAGAAAGACACTTTCTTGAGGCAGAATAAGAAGCTGTTGCCTCTCTCCTCCTCCATTTCCCCAGGCTAATGAGGAAGAAAAAGAAGAATGGAAGTAACTCCTTCCTAGCATAAATTTTAAGGCGATGATGTTTAATTATTGTTTATAATTTGGGAAAAAAAATGCGGGTGCTGGCCGGTTAGCTCAGTTGGTTAGAGCGTGGTGCTAATAACGCCAAGGTCGCGGGTTCGATCCCCGTACGGGCCAGGTCTAGTTGGACGTTTTGTCCTCCAACCTATTTGCAGGTTCTGAAACCTTACTTGGAGTAAACTGATGCCCTAATCCCCTCATGGTAGCATAGCAATTCTGGGGTCAGCCTTGAAAAGCATGCCCATTTTATTCTCACATCACATACATTCCCAAATTCAATTTGTTCTTTTCAAAGAATCAGCTGATTTTTTTCCATCTCAGATCTAGTTCCTCATTTGTTCATGAAAAGTTTTGTTCTGAACATTACTACTTCCTTAGTTCACTTCAGAGCCTTTTCACCTTGAGTTTTTTCTTACCTCAGTCTCATTATCAAAGTTATATGTCTTTTGTTTATCACTAACATTACATTTCTATTATTTAATTTTTGCTCAGGGATGGATGGATGGATGGAAGGATGGATGGAAAGATGGATGGATTGCTTTAAATTAGTTTGTTCTTTAAAAATACTGCTCTTGTTTTTCCAACCACCCATTCTTATCATTCCCAAAGAGTTTTCAGCTTGGGAGACCCTTTCTCCATCTCCTATCATCCTCATTACAGTGCCCAAGATGCCAAATATATCAAAGTCTTCACTTTCAAATGTTTCCACTCTCCATCTTCATCACAATTGTTTTTTCTACTTGTTACAAAACAATGTGCCTTGTGAGTAAAAGTTGCACTGGTTCCAAGAAGGGATGAACAGCTTCTTTACGGATATTTTAGAAATACATATGAAAGTGTTGACTCTCTCTGAATCTCAGTTTCTTCATTGGTAAAACGGAGATGTTATTTCCTAGTGCATAGAGTAATAGAATTAAAATCATAATGTTTACAAATTTATCTAGCAAAATGCCTGACAAATAGTAACTTCTCGGTGATTTCCAGTCCCTTTAGAAGGAACACTCCTAATTTAAGAGCCATTCTTAAAACCCAGAAATCAGACAGGTAAATTACTTCTGTGGGAGAGGAAAAAGTTTTCCTCCACCCTCTTAAGGACCCTGACTGGGTCTTGAAAAATTGAACTTACAAAGATAGATTAATGAGAGAAAAGCATAGAAATTTTATTGAATTTTTACATGTAGGTGGGATTCTTCATCTACAAAGAACAAAGAAGGGAAGAAATGACCAGAGCAGGTAGATTTTTATCTTGTGGACAAAAATAATAAATGCATGTAGTGACAGGACAAAAGGGTCTCAGCTATGGGTAGTGAATGGTGAAGAAGTGACTAGGAAGACAAGCGTTCGTTTAACAACATTTGTACAGATTTCTAGGCCAGTACAGTCACACCCAGTTCCTTGTCTCTGGCGATAAGAATGTCTTCCTCCTGCAAGGGAGGGCACCATTATTACTGGTTTCAGGGAAGAATGGTGAGGGTGGGGAAGGTCAGAGTGGCCTTCCAGCTTACACCGTTTTCTCCTATTTCTTCAATTTAAATATTCAATATGCTAAGGAGCCATATTTTGGGACAGGATGTCCTGAATCCATCACTGCTACGTTTTGAGAGAAAATTCTAGTTTCCATGGTTTAAACCAAAGTCCTTCAAGACCTGTTGGCTGCTCATAGTGTTCCCCATCTGTCCTCTCCGATCTCAAGTTCTTCGGGGCTTCCTGGAGTACGAGAAAGAAACCCATTCCAGAATGTGAATGCCTTTTCGGAAGGAATTGCTGCGTTCAAGAAAACCAAGTTTCTTCTGAAAGGCAAGATTCACTTTTGACAAAGATGAAATTTTCTTTTTTCTTCAATGAAAATAGGCCCAGTGGAAATAAGGACGACAAAATTCCTATACCTCCGGTAAGGAAACTCCATGAGGTCGATGCTATTGAAGGTTTTAAGTAACACTTACGACATAGCGCCCAGGCCGGTTAGCTCAGTTGGTTAGAGCGTGGTGCTAATAACGCCAAGGTCGCGGGTTCGATCCCCGTGCTGGTCACTTTTGACCCCCAATAATATTAAAGGGTTTCTTACCTGAAATCACCAACAGAGTGAAAGAATAAAAAAGACACGTGATAATAACGGCCGTGTTGTCTTAATCTACCTGGGGCTAAAGGAAATCATAACATCTCCTCCCAATAGTGAAGATTGGGCAATGAGACAGGTTAGATTCCTTGCCCACCTCTGAACTGATAGTAGCCAGCAGGGGAATGCTTTTACTCATTGCATTAAACCCGTCACACATAAAAGCACAAGATTTACATATCTATCTTAGACTAATCGTGAATTGCCTCCAAAACTTAAAATTGGGGTAAAATCTCCTGAGTTACCTAGTTTCGACCATGAGTTGTGGATATCTGATCTAAATTAGAGTTATATTCAGAAGGAAAAAGGGTGAGATGGATACCAGATAACAATTGTGATCAGTAGTATATATAGATTGGCTCACTCTACAACCGGATTGTAATGTGCCTCCTGTACACTAGAGCCTGCACCGGTAAAGTTTCACTTCTCAGACCTATTTGTCACTAGGAGTCCCTGTGTCACATAGCTTTTGCTGAGCAGATGTGTGAAACTTGGAGAAATGAATATTGTGAGATGAAGGCTGGATAGCTCTGCTGGCATTTGTCAGTCTAACTAAAGAGATAACTAAAGAGATAAAGGGAGGCAAGTTCAAACGACCAGAAATTGAGTTTGGGAATAGCAGAGGAACTGCAACTCAGGAAACTCATGATGCAGCAAGCCTCATGGGTCTGTTGAGGGCTTGAGATGGCTGTATTAGTGGGCAAGGAGCGGAAAAAGGAGGGAGTCCTGCCAGAGTCCAAGAAGTAAGTTCATTGGCTTGAGGATGGGGAGGGGTATTTAGTGGATATTCATTGAAGCGGAGATAAGTCTCTGTCTTCTGTAAATTAGGAACTTAAGGGAAGACATTCCATTCTTCTGAGGGTGCATGTGTGAGACTCTCCATTTCATGTCCTCAGTCCTATTTTAGATTGAAATCCTTTCACACATGTGTGGATGCTCTGGTTTTTTAGTTTATATGTATCTAGGGTTTGCTGGAACTTGAAGTGGCAGCAGTAATATTTCTACTAAGTGCTTTCATGATTGAGTGCTGCTGGCAAGGCAGTATCCACGCTTGGTTCTGCCCTCCCAGAAACTCTGTGATCTCATAAGAAGTCCCTTTTCATTTAAACTAATTAGTGTGGATTCTGTTTTCTGCATGTAAGAACACTGCATAGTTATCCACATTGTCTGCTGGGGTTTGATAGAGATAAATGGTGGGAAATAAAGGCCAAAAAATTCCAGTTAAATAAGAGTATATCAAAACTACGATTTGTCTTCTTGGGCCTTCATTTCCTTAGGAGGGCTCCCATATCACATAAAACTTGAATAAATGTGTATATTTTCCTCCTCTTAATTTGTCTTTTATTACAGCAGCCCTAGCTGAGAACTTAGAAGGGCAGAGGGAAAAATTATTTTTCCTCCCCTACACTGGAGTGAGAGAGTGGGTGAGCAAGTGAGTGGAGTATTCTGATGTGTGCATACTTAAAAACCTCTGGGAAACAAAAATCAAACTGAAAATCTCGATTTCTTCTACAAATACAAGAAAAGGAGAGAGAAACTATAGATTAAAAAAAGTTTTTGAGACGTATATCCAATGAATTCTTTTTTAAAAGTACGTATATGATATAGGTTATATGTATGCTTTTATTATAAATTATAGGATATATTTAAAAAATGTTTAAAATTGACAAAATTTGATCAATGACTGCCTACTTGATGTCTTACTTCTTTTACTATTTTTAGATATGATAATGACATTGTGATTGTTTTTCAAAAGCGTTCTTATCTTTTAGAGATGCGTATGTTTTAGTCTCCTGTCAGTCATATAGGAGCTAGGCAAAAGGAAAAATAACTGTTACTGATTCTCTCTTCAAATTTTTGATATTGTATTCATTACGATTTTTTTGCATTAGTTTTTATTTTAAAAAGTATTGCCTTAACATTTTATTTGTCTCTATTGCTAGTTTTTTCGGCAGCCTCCTAAATTTTTGCAGGAGACAAGCGCCTAACTCGTATCATCTTAGTCTATCTAGGCTGTGTTAAATTTATCAGTGATGTATGTCTGAGATTTACTTCAAACAACGCGCTGGCAGGAAGGAGGATTGGGTTATGACTAGCAGGATTTCCCTGAGTTGATCATGGTTGAAGGTGTAAGATACGTACATCATCGAATGCATTCTACTGTTCTGTCTTTGCAGACATATTTTTGAAGTTTCCCCAAACAATATCGCTGTCAAACCTGAGCCCTTCCCAGCTCATTCAGAAATCAGGGCTGAAGAGAGATTTAAAGGGACGTAAAGCTTTAACAGCTAGAAATAACCACAGAGACGCAGAAACCTCCCAAGTTCCTAGAGCGGACCTAGAAATAAGGCCAGTGAAGGTAAATCCCCGCGTCCTTTTATTCAACCCCAGAGGCCTAAGTGTTCGCGGTCGCGGCTTCCTGGCAGTGGACCTCCGGGATCTCGGGGATCAATACTCCGAATCCTGTGTCCAAGCAGGACAGCCTGGTGTTTCCAGGCATCTCGGGAAGGACCAGGCTTCCGAGTCACCAATCTGACAAAGGTGGGACTTGGGCAAATGCTGAGAAACTTAAGTCTGGGACTAGAGTTGGCCCTCTTGGAGCACATTCTTGCTCAGAAGAAGCAGACTGCAAAACTCAGGGGTCGGGACGGGAGCGAGATGGAGACCGAAAGGAGTCCCAGGAGCAGATGGCACGGGCCTGCACACCCCCCACTAGATGAGGTCCACCCGGAAGCGGCCTGGCTTTATGAAGGGTACTAAGTCACTGCTTATGAGTGTGGTTATGAGGGGAGGCGTTGTGACTCTTGAGCGACAGGTGCTGGAGAGCTCCGGGTAATAATACACTGTGAAAAACCATTACCCGGAAGGCAGAAGCGACATGACTGTTGGGTGCACAGTTTGATGATTCTGGGCCTCAAGTACATATGTGACGTGTGATATGTAAGTGGCGGGGAGGTGTTAGTGGTCAGACAATAGCAGTGCATCTCCACAGCCTGCACCTTGGAACCACCGGGAGAGCTTTTAAATGTCCAGGTGATGCTACTGTGCTGAGAGTGAAATAACCACTGGCCTACTTGTCAGAATCAAGAGGTGTGTCTCACTCTTGATTCTTCTGGGCAGAAACCATTCTTGTGACATTGCCTAGCTGCCTAGACGCAGCATTGGGGCCTAACTAGCACTTAATTTGCGTGTGGAAGTTGTGTGTGCAGGTTCTCCGAATGAAATTTGCCAGCAGGATACCGAGTCCAAAATGTTGGATAATAGAAGGAATGAGGAGAAGAGGGTCTCATTTTATCCTTCTCCAGTCTGGGGAACTCAGCAATAATTTTCTGTTTAGGCAGATTTTTCTTCATCAAAAACAAAATCCATGTAAGGATTTTCTGACACTGCCAGGAGCTCTGTGATAGAATTCTAGGGGTCTTTTCTGTCAGGAAAAAAAAAAAAGGGTATTAGTTATTTAAAGAAACAAAATTATTCTGCCTCCTGGCTGCTGGACTCAGTGCCTTCACTCTGACCGGAGATTGGCTAGAGCTCTGCTAGTCACATGCATGCTCCCAGGGACAGCACTGACTCCTCCTGGGAGATGAATATGTTCTCGCGCTGTACATCCCCCTAGGTATGTTTTCTTCTTAATTATCTGCTATTCTACCTGTAGAATAGTATCATCCACGCAACTCCCTCCAGACTGATTTCTGTAAGCAGAAGTATCTTTTTACATGAATCTTCTCATACATATTTATGCATCTGTGGTCTTGTCCTTAGAAAAGCAAGATCACTGTATAGCTTAAGAATTAGGGATGTTTGAAGATACGGTTGAGGATAAATAAGCCATCAAGTTTCATCCATTTTGTGGCACATGTCAGAATGCTGCTATTGACATGGGTGTACAAATATTTCTACAAGACCCTGCTTCAATTATTTGGGGTGTATGCCCAGAAATGGAATCATATACTCTATTTAAAATTTTTTGAGAAACATCCATACTATTTTCCTCAGTGGCTGCTCCATTTTATATTTCTACCAACAGCATGCAAGGATTCCAGTTTCTCCTCCTCCTTGCCAACACTTGTCACTTTCTGAGTTTTTTGATAGTAGCCATCTTAATGGGACTAAGGTGGTGTCATTGAGGGTTTGATTTGCAGTTGCCTAATGATTACTGGCGTCAAGCATCTTTTCCTGTGCTTATCAGCCATTTGCATGTCTTCTTTGGAGAAATATTTGTTCAGTTCTTTTTCCATTTTTTAATCAAGTTTTTTGTTAAGTTGTGATTTTTTTAAAAATATTAATTGAAGAACCTGCAGGATCAGCTATTCTTTGCAGGGATAATAGCTAAAAGAGAAGGTACGTTCAGAAATGTCTTGAATCACATTTGATTCTTGTTATTTGAGTATGTGTGTGTAGAGGTAACATTTAAAAAATGAATTCTTGTTTTCCAGATGGACAAGGTGGAGAGAGAATTCCCAGGCAACAGGATTGTAAACCAATACAGATCTGAGCAATAGCCTGGTGACCTTTGCTAAAGTGTATAGCAACAGCAGGTAAATCTGGAGAGAAGGAGCTTTATAGATCATGTGAGGAACTTAGACGTGCATCCTGTAGCCCCCATCCAAAAGAACTTTGCATAATGGTGGCAATGTGTTATATCTGTGTTGTACATCATGTTAGTCACTGGCTACCTGTGGTTATTGAAAACTTGAAAGGTGGCTAGTACTGTTGAGTTTATTTTATCGAACATTTATTAAAATTGTGTAATCTTCATATGGCTAATGTCCACCGTATTGGACAGTACAACTCTAGACAGAGGTTTTAAACGAGAAGGTAGCAAAACCAGATTTACATCTTAGAAAGATGACTTTATAGTCAGACTGTGGAGAATATGTTGGATAGGGGCAAGACCCAAAGCAATAAAATCAGTTAAGAGACTTTTGAAATAATCCGTGTATGTGTGTGTAAACTTTGGCCACCTCCTTGGTTAACAGCCTTTTATTCCCCCCTTTTTTTTAAACAAAAATATATTAGGTTGTTTATATGATTAAAACTCCAAAGAACAAGTAACAGCAATTTAAGCAGGATCAAAGATTTAGTGTTGTCACAGAATTCTAAAGTCAGAAAGTCCAAAATCAAAGTGTCAGCATGGTTGATTCCTTCTAAGGGCTATGAGGAAAGATCTGTTTTAGGCCTTTTAGATGGCCATGCCCTCCCTGTGTCTCTTCACATTGTCTTCCCTCTGTGTGTGTCACTACGTTCATCTTTCCTCTTTTTATAAAGACACCAGTCATATTGGATTAGGGCCCATCCTAATGAGGTCACTTGAACGTTTTATCACTTTACTTCTTTAAAGACCCTGTCTCCAAATAAGGGTCACATTTTGAGGTACTGAGGGACGAGACTTAAATGTTTGAATATTGGGAGAATACAATTCAACCCATAATATCTAATAAATACATTACCAGAGTTCACATCTCATTTGACATCAGGAATCTATATTTAAGGAAACCATTCACAATAACATTTAACGTGGTTTTATGGCAACCCCCAATTAAATTTGTCAACCGCTGCTCTGTTCGCTACTTAAAGCAGAGGTGCACAGAGTTTAAACTTCATTGTTTTAAACAGAAAAGAAATAAATCCAGACCCACCTCTCTTCTTCAAATATTCATCCAGTTACTTCTGTCAGGGAACCCAATTCTCCAGTTATTAATGCTAGTCTAAAATTAAGGACAGAAGAAGTTAATTCCTAAATTAGTGCTCCTTGTCCCCCAACTTTATATAAATGAAACAAGAAGAAAATATATGAAGAAGTCTTTTTTAAAGAAGTATGTAATCTCTTTGGGAAGTCACATTAAAACACACACACTGCAAGAAACACATTGTAGGTAAATACTTCTAAACAGGTATTTAAATAATATAATCAGCATTTAAAAACTCAGTAGAATTTTTTTTGTTCTTTTTTTTTTTTTTCAGGGCTGCACCTCTGGCACATGGAAGTTCCCAAGCCAGAGGGCAAATCGCAGCTGCAGCTACTGGCCTAGACACAGCCACAGCAATGCCAGATCTGAGCCACATCTACAACCCACACTGCAGCTTGTGGCAACAATAGATCATTTAACCTACTGAGCGTGGCCAGGGATGGAAACTGCATCCTCATGGGTACTAGTCCAATTCTTAGCACACTGACCCACAATGGGAACTCCACAAACTTATGAGAATCTTTTTTAAAAGGAAGCAAGGTGGCAGTTAAGAGGTTTCCATGCTTTCGGGTTTTATGACCTCAAGCGAGATCTCATGTGATGGCTGAGATGGGGCATGGAGAGAAGTGGACATCCTTTTTGTTAAAGTATTTTTTTTGTCTTTTTGCCTTTATCTAGAGCTGCACCTGTCGTATATGGAGGTTCCCAGGCTAGGGGTCTAACAGGAGCTGTAGCTGCCGGCCTTTGCCAGAGCCACAGCAACGCGGGATCCGAGCCGTGTCTGCAATCTACACCACAGCTCACGGCAATGCTGGATCCTTAACCCACTGAGCAAGGCCAGGGATCAAACCCAGGACCTCATGGTTCTTGGATTCGTTAACCACTGAGCCGTGAAGGGAACTCCTTTTTTGTTAAAGTATTTAGATGCTTGAGTCAAGAAATACAGACTTGAGAGGGTTTTTTTGTTTTGTTTTCCCACAGCATGCTGAAGTTCCCTGGCCAGAGACTGAACCTGAGCCAGGGCAGTGACAACACTGGATCCTTAACCACTAGGCCACCACAGAACCCTAGAGAGCCATGATTTCTTTTTTTTTTTCCTGCTTTTTCTAGGGCCACACCTACGGCACATGGAGGTTCCCAGGCTAGGGTCCAATCAGAGCTACAGCCGCCCCCTACGCCACAGCCATGCAGGATCAGAGCTGCCTCTGTGACCTACGTCCCAGCTCACCGCAACACTGGCTCCCCAACCCACTGAGTGAGACTGGGGATGGAACCTACAATCTCATCGTTCCTAGTCGGATTTGTTTCCACTGAGCCACAACAGGAACTCTGAGAGCCATAATTTTTTGATCTTTAAAAATATGATGAAAACTGTGCACTGACTTAAAAAAAAACCACGCATATACTCTATATTTTGCATGAATTACTATGTGATCATGGATACTCTTTAGGCTGACACTGTATATTATTTATCACAAACTCCTTGTGCCATTGATATCCTCCACCATGGTAGCTAGAGAGCCAGAATCTTTCCCTTCCTTTCTCCCTTGTAATTGGGGTGGCACGCGACCTGGGTCTGACCACTGAGATTCAAGTGAAAGTTGCTTATTGGAAGGCTTCTAGAAACTTTTTTTTTTTAAATCAAGTGACTTCTCTAAAAAATATATAAGTATAAAAGGAAGGGGCTGTGACTTGGCTGACATGCTCCATCAGTCTTTATCCTGTACTTCTTTGCTCTTCTTTCTTCCTATTTGGAATTCAGACAAGATTCCTGGAAGAACAGCAGCTATTATGGATCTATGGTGATGAAAGCCATAGAAAAAGGACAACTGAACAAAGAAGACAGTAGGAGCTTGGGAACTTCATGGCATTCTTGAACAATGGTACCAGCCCTGGATGATTGCCCTTCGGACCTCTTATTAAATGACGTGTACTAACTTCTTTCTGTTTAACCACCTGGAATACAGTTTCCTTTTACAGTGAATCCTATCCTAGCTGATGTTACTGGCTAATATGTATTAGCACCTGTTTTGGGCCAGTGGATTTCTAAGCACTTCTATGTGCTCACTTGTTCAAACCTCACAGTGACTTTATGAGATAGGTCAAAGTTTCTCAAAGTGTGGTCCCGAGCCAGCAGCATTAGCATCACCCAGAATGTGCATAACACAGTATCACAGTTTAACAGATTAAAGCAATGCCCATGTATTTAATCAGAGTTCTATAGGTAAGGGTCTGTTGTGAAGGAAAGTGACACAATTTAACTTCTATAGGGAGGTAACCCAGACATTGGTGTCATCAGCATTATATGCTAGACAACTTTGCTCACCAGCCACTAAGAGACTGCCGTGTTGTCTCTTTAGAGGTTTCAATGTAAGTAAAATTTGTTCTCTGGAGTCTCATTTCAGAATAAAAAACAAATCCTCCACTCATCCTCTCTTACCCTTCCAAGGGAAAGAAACAAGGAAAGGAAAATCTACTTTCGGTAGGGATGAGTCTTGCCTCTCCATGGAAACTTAGTCTTTCTCAAACCAGCTTATTCAGATAAAAGTTCTCAAGAGGAGGTTCCTTCTTCCCAGGACAGCCAGGAGCAAACAGTAAGTTGGTGGCTCAGACCTGAAGACCAAGGCAGCTCATGAAAATGACCCACTGAGCTGCCACTAGGATCTGAGAACTTCTGAATGTGAAATCTGGGTGTTTGAGCTCCAAACAATTTAAATATAAGATATAACAGTTTTTATCTGAATTCTAGGTTTCTGTTAAAGACTGCTATAAAGAAAGGGTATGAGTTTCTCCTAAGGGGAAAGGGGACTAGCCTGCATAGTGGCAAAGACCCTTCTTAATTTGCCAGCCCTTAGTGTATGATCTTCTCATTCTTACAACTGCCTTCCATGAAGTAGGGATTATTTTCCCCGTTTAACAAAGGAAGAAATCAAGGCTCAGAAAGTTGATGGGAAAGCCAGAATTAGAATTTATGATTGCTGAGTTTCACAGTCCATGCTCTTTCAAATCATCTTAAAGATACCAGGCCCTCTGAATTTTAAAAAGAACAGAATTTAATATGCTGGCATTTCAATCAATGGAGAGAATATAGAGATTCAATAATGGTATTGGGATTACTGGTAATTCTCTGGAAATAAAAGTAGAGTTGAATCTATACCTTACATATAAAGGTAAGACACAGGAAAAAAAGTCAAATATATAAACAATCTAAATTTACAAAGAGATAATGGACACTCTAGAAGAAATCACAGAGTTCCTTTGTTACTCTTATTGATATAGTGGGAAAAGACATCCAAGTTAGAAATAAAACCTCGGGAAAAGACTGATAACTTCAACTACATAGTCCAAAGTCTGTGTGTCTGAAATTGCCACGACGTTCAAAGGCAAATGACAAACTGGACTACTTGTGACACAGCAAAACAGGAGTTAATTGACTCATTTAAAGAGATCTTGCAAATCATAAGAAAAACCCAGAAGTTATTTAAAAAAATGAGTAAAGGATATTAAAAAAATGTTTCACAGAAAAGGAAATACAGACGTCTCTTAAACATAAAAGATGTTCAGTCTAACACTATTAACTAGAAAAATGCAAAACAAAACAAAACAAAAAAGCAACCCTCCATTAAGGGACCATTTTTACATTTCAAACTGGAAAAGCGAAACAAAACAAAAGACTTGTATTCTGCTGGTGAAAGTTCAATCATGCATTCCAGAGTGAGTAGGACGAACAACACCCGCGGAACTAGAAACAATAACTCCCCCCTCACTTCATGAGAGCTACAGAGAGCTTTACTGTTAGGGTCCAAGATTTCATTCCTTTCGGAATTCAAAGACCTGGAATATTAAAATCTCTTAGGCATACTGCTGATTTGGGAAGTATTTCCTTATGCTGGCAATCTGAAAGGACTGTCAGGGAAAATAATTCAAACTTTAAACTGCCTACAGAAACAATTTCTTTAGGCTTGAAGACAAACAACAGGATCGCGTTCACAAAAGAAAAACAGACACGTTTGTTTATTTACATGTATATTTATTTCCAATGGCCGGTATTCTCCCAGGAAAGATTCTGAAGGGCAAAACCTCTACCGAGAGTGGGGTTCGAACCCACGCGGGCACTAGCCCATTGGATCTTAAGTCCAACGCCTTAACCACTCGGCCATCCCGGTGACTGAACTTGCTACTTTTTGTAATTCTTTTTAAATTAGAACCAATGTATTTGTGCTGCGCATAGAAGAAATACTGAATTATTTCTGATTTTGTAGAATTGTATCGAAATATGGGGAGGATTATGACAGAAACACGACCAGGTCTCTGTGCTTTTAGAACCGTCCATTTCCCCCCAAAATCCCCTCTCACTAATTACATCATGTTCCAGAGGAATGTTTGTCTTTACCCAATACAAAAAGAAAAATGAAAGGAGGGGCAGAAAGCCATAGAAACCACCGCCTTAACTCCACCTCCTATTTGTACGTCACTGAAGGCGCTGTCCCAATTTTTCCTTCCTATTCTTGCCCTAGGTATAAACCTTCCCTCGTCCTATTCACACCCTTGAATCTTAATCATAGAGAGTACACGTGAAAGGAAGTTAGTCACTGCGTTATTTGTGACTTTTGGAATTGGAAAAACTTTGATTTTCATGATTAACCAGTGGATAGGTTAACTGCTATAAATACATACTTTCAAATATTAATGTCAGTAGCAGAGTAGATGCACATTCAGCAGCATTGGATGGAACTTAAAGTTAACACTACTTTTGAAAAAGAACAGTGAAGAGAGAGATGTAGAAGCTCTGCTTCTACCTGTGAAAGATTGTGATATAACCATTTTCAGGTATTTGTCTGCTTTCAGTGCAGGACTATGATTCCTGAGAGAACAAAAGCAAACATGTGAATCTTACAAAGGTTTTAGCTTATTGCCTGTAGGTGGTTTCTAGGCCTCAGCGCAGTGAGAAGGAATTCACACAGAACCAGGCTGTGTCACTGAAATGAAAGCACTAAGACGGTAAAGGTTACAGGGAAGCCAAAGCAGTATGTGGGCCAGAACACCAGAGAGGAAAAAGCTGCTGAAGAAAGTGCTCCAGTCCTCAGAGGGATCTTCTGGTGTCTTTGTTAGAATATTGATCTGTGCGTGAGTAGGGTTAAAACTCCATGAGGCTGCAGAAAAAAGCACTGGAAAGCAATAAACTGCTCATAAATGTCTGGGAATAGTTCTTAGCGGCTATAGTGAAGAGACCTCATAATCTATGGGGCACCAGGTAGAGTCCTCACAAAGGAATAACTTTAGTGTCGGAACTAAATTAGCTCAAGCAGCTTTTGGGCTCACCCTAACACAGTTTGTAGGTAAGCCCCCAATGGATTAGGTGGATCCCAAGGAAAATGTCATCTGAACCTGGAAGAAAGGGGATGATCCTTAATTTAGCAACAGAAAGGTTAGAAACATTATTGCCTGTATGTAGCATCACTGAATGTGGAAAACAAACCTCTGAAGTGGCTAATTTAGCTAAAGAAATCTCCAGAGAGAATTACAAAAGTGTTGCCTAGCCTTTTCTTGCTGTTTATAGTAAAATGTGAGGAGAGATTCAAGTTAAGGGAAGAATTGTTAAGTACAAACGAACCAGAACTTTCTGGGTTGAAAGGAAAGATATTATTTCCAGCTGCTCCAGATGGAAAATGATGCTAAAATTAAGAAATAACCTTCAGACAAAGATCAAATCCAGACCACTATCAGAAAATGTGGTCTAAAAATGAAGCCAAGGGTGTGATTGCAGAATCCTTTGTTAAGGCCTCAAAATGAGTTAAGGTGGTATCTAAACAGTAAACATGAGGTTTGTGAATGTGGTTTTTGTTTAATACAGAGGGTTGGCAAACTTTTTCTTGAATGGTCCAGATGGTAAATGTTTTAGGCTTTGTGGGCCATATAGTTTCTGTGGAAATGATTCAGATCTCCCGTTGTAGCAGGAAAGCAGCTGTAGATAATACCAGATTAACGAGTGTGGCTATGTTCCCATAAAACTTTATAAAAACAGGTAGCTGGCCAGATTTCGCCTATGGGCCATGGTTTGCCAGCTCTGTATCTAAAGGAATAAACTTCAATGACTAATAAAATCACAGGTTTTTAAAGGTAATTGTAGTTGAACACTGATAACTGGGACTAAAAGGGATAGGGGACAGTACAGACTGCAAAGAGGACTTCAGACCTCCCAGATTACAAGGGGAAGGAAGTAGGCTAAGAAAATTAACTTAGCTGCAAGAGAAATTTCTTTTTAAAAGAACGGATGATTCAGAGGTGTAACTAAGAGCCTGGAGCTTAGAGCCAAGGGACCTGGGGGAATCATTCCCAAATAACACTATTGATTCCTGATAAAGTTATATCACGTGCCCACTGGATTCTACAATTACTGTTGGACCTTCTGTTCTTGTTCTTTTTGAATGGAGGTGTGTGTAGAGGTTATCCTATACCTTCCTGTTCAGTGACAGGTGAATTGTATCTTAAAAATGCAGATGTTCACATTAAGAATCTTACTCGAGATTCTTACACAAGGAACTTATCCGAACCCTTATGTGACTTAGGTGGTGCCATCCTGGACTTCGAGTTGATGTTGCAAAGGAATCATTCTTATTTTGCATGAGCGAGAGAAAGAGTCATTGGGGGCCAAATATTAGAGAAAAACGCGGTTAAAATCCAGGGCATTGTTCTTGGTATCACTCACCCACAGAGCGAATAAATGCAATGAGAGCTTATGAGAGAAGGCAGACTCACTGGTAGGCCTAAGAGATGCAATGGTTCTAAAAACAAGCAAGGTCCCTACCTGACAGAGCTGACATTCGAGTGGCATCTTTGACATTAGAGCAGTTTCCTAAAGGAAGAAGACGGTCTTCATAACTCAACTCGCTATTCTCATTCTTCAGCAGGAGTGTTCTTCTTTGGTTCAGACTGAGGCCCATGTATACCTTCTTGTTGAATCTCAAAGAAATTACAGACATTAAAAAAAAAATTCACAAATTGAAATGTGGTAGTTCGTAAAATAATACGCTTGGCAACCTTAATGACTTAGGGTTTCGTGGCTTAGTTGGTTAAAGCGCCTGTCTAGTAAACAGGATGATCCTGGGTTCGAATCCCGGCGAGGCCTCTCTGGCGGTTTTATAAGGTGAGACCCTTAAAAGCAAATTCTGGTCACTGTTGGAAAACAACTTAGATTTAACTCTGACTGAAGCCACTTTGCAGAGGAGAAAGAAAAAGGAGTTAGAAAATTGTTCAACATTGATTGTAGAAATGCTACGTATAACCTGGAGTTGAACTGTGACTTTCTCTTTTGTAGCTACTTTCCACATTTCCTAAAAAACTAGCAGTCACAATTAACATTATAGTCTTTAATACAATTCAAAAGAGAAGGCAAGAAAAAAGATAAGACTTACATATTATATACATTGAGTGCTGTGATAGCTGTTCCTCCTTGCATGATTCTCACTCTGGGACATCACTGAATATTTTGAAAAGCAAAGTAACACGATGACATCTTGAAAGAGAGTAGGAAAAAAGATTAGTGAAGAAATATGTCAAAACAAAACAGAAAAAGCTAACAAGAGACTGCAGACAAATAGGACTTAAAGTCCAAATCATTTCTTAGGTTAAAATAAAAAACTGGGAAAAAAAAATCCATCAAACCTTGGAATAAAATTTTCATATTTTAGCTGATGTTTTTCTTTTGATATTCTAGCAGATGAATTCAAGGTATTATGTTCTACAAATATATCCCCTCATCCTTGGTAAATAGCAGGCACAACATTCCTAGTCAAGCACAGGGTGGTACTGCTTTTATCTTCTCCCTGTAAGGAATGGTGAAATTGGATGATTACTCCTTTTGTGAGCATTTAAAAGAAAACTCTGTCACATAATTTGTGGGTCCAGTGCAAAATGAAAATGCAAGGCCTTTTGTTTAAAAGTTACTGAGAATGTTTAACCAGCAATAGCAGAGCATTAAATCAAGTGCCTGACCTTGGGCTAATGCATAGGTTGCAGGCCCAGGAAGCCAGCCCTGTTAGGGAATGCAGTTACTTGTCAAAAGACTGGACTTTAAAGCTCGCTTAAAAATGGAATGGAATCTAAAGCAATGGTCCATGATATCGAGTACTTTCAGAAGACTCAAGAACTTAAAGGTACTGAATAGGGATATGTTATACTATAAAAACAATTCTTAAGTTCATTCCTAAGTGTTTCATTCTTGTTGATGCAATTGTAATGGAAACTGTTTTCTTAATTTCTGTTTTGGATTGTTCATTATTGGTGTCTCAACATGTAACTGAGTTTTATATGTTATTTTTGTATCATTCAATTTTGCTAAATTCATTTATTAGCTCTAACATTTGTGTGTATGTTTGTGTGTGTGTAATCATCAAGATTTTCTACATATGAGGTTGTCTTCTGTGAACAGAGAAAAATTTAATTCTCTCAAATTTAGCTCCCTTGTATTTCTTTCTCTTGCCTGCTTGCCCTGCCTAAAACTGCCAATACTATGTGAATAGAAGCAGTGAAAGTGGGCACCCGTGTCTTGTTCCAGATATTAGAGAAAAAGCTTAAACTTTTTCACCATTGAAGAGGCTAGTTATGGCTTATTCGTAAGTGGCTTTTATCATGGAGATGAAATTTTCTGTTATTACTAGTTTATTGAAGCTTTTTTATCATGAAAGAATGTTGAATTTTGTCAAATGATTTTGGTGCATTTATTGAGATGATCACAGGGTTTTATTCCTTCCTTTTAACACTGATATGTGTGTGAGTGTGTGTGTGTGTGTGTATGTGTATACATATATATATATGTATATAAACACATTGATTTATTTTCAGATGTTAAACCATATTTGCATTCCAGGAATAAATCTTACTTGGTCATGGTGTAACATGTTACTCAATTTGGTTTGCTATGTTTAAGATGTTTACATCTATGTTCGTCAAGAATATTGGTCTGAAATTTCTTTCTTCTAACAGCTTTGATATCAAGAGAATACTGGTATTTACCAAGGGGGGGAGGGACAAATACAGGAATCCCTAGGCGTTCGCATATGTTTCCGTAGTGTAGTGCTTATCACGTTCGCCTAACACGCGAAAGGTCCCCGATTCGAAACCGGGCGGAAACAGGTGGTTACCGTTATCAGTGTTTTTGCAGATTAAGATGCATTCTAATTTGACCGGATGGAATCTTTGTTTATCTTCCAACACAAGAACCTTCAGGCGTCCTGTATGGTTCTGAGCTGCAGTGAAGTTCGCGTCGCCAAGCTCTTGGGCCCCAGGAGAACTTTCTCCTCCAGTTCAGAGTGCAGTCTGCAGGCGGAGCACAGTGTAAAAGGGGTCAGAGGTCTCTACCCAGGTCTTTGGTCTGCGAGAGCCAACATCCTCCGAGGACGAGGGAAAACTGTCGACGGACATGACTTCAAATGGACAGGAAGCCCCTTTTCTCAACTCCAAGGGCAGAGGCCTGAGAGGGTAAACCAGGTGCCGGGAAAGCTGAAAGTGGCGCTTGGTCAAGTCAGTAGGTGGAAATGCTGCTTCTGATTTCCTCAAAGAAATTTTCTTGAGGACAGGAAACGGACCAAGCTGGTTAATATCCTTCCTTCTCAAGCTGGCTTCATGCCTTCCTTGGTTAACTCGGAGACTACTGGACTAATCTGATTCTTGGGGAAGTCGCTCTTGGAGAGACCAAGAAGAAAAGGAGACCAAAAAACAATTATTCTGGTAAAATAGCTGATTTTTTCATATAGCTAAGAAAGCGAGCGGGAATTATTTTGCCAGAGCAGAGTGGCGCAGCGGGAGCGTGCTGGGCCCATAACCCAGAGGTCGATGGATCGAAACCATCCTCTGCTAAGCGCTGTCTTTTCTGCTTGTGCTATTTACATTCTAGAGTCTTGAGAAGATGGCCTCAGAGAAACTGTTTTTGATTTCACAAAATTCACCTAGGAATGTGCTTGATATTTTCCTTCTTTCGCCGTCAAATGATTGTACAATTTCCTTTTCGCTTATTTCACGGTAGAGGCAAATTCTATCTCTAGAGCACAGAAAAAGGAGGTGACAGATTTCATGTTTACCTCCGATAAATTAACCTTCTATCACCCAGAGAATATACACTGTGGTAGAATATGATTTTATATTTTTGCACGTTTTCTTACAAGCAAAGAAAAAATATTGTTACTTTTGCCTGAGACCATTGGTTCCTGTAAACCTATAATGCCTTTTTACTTGAGTGTGAGTTTCCTGCCTCCTTTCACTCTTTCTGACTCTTCTCCACATAAATTCTTTGATTCATGCATACCATATATACTATATAAAAGCCTCAGTGAGATTTCAGGGTTTAAAACAGTCATGATTTGTAGATCGCTTGCTGCCACAAATTACAAACAAACCTGATGTTATTCAAATGTTTCCGAAAGTTTCAGGTCTTAAAAGCAGTTCTTCAACTTATCTCAGAAAGAATGAGATGATACTTTGCGGTTAGTCTACTTTGCAAGTAGGCAGGACAGAGAATAAAGGAAAAAAAGGGGGGGGTGTGCTGGTGGGAGAGATAGAGAAAGAACAGGGAATTGTGGAAGAGAGAAAAATAGGAGTCCACAGACTGTCCTTGAGGTATGGTTCATAAAAATCAGAAGAGACTGCATTTTTATTCTTAAAGGTTGTGACTATTATACTACCTTGAAAAAAAATATGTATGTAAAAAATGATGATTTCCGCTTATTTCTATATTTTGAGGGTTTTTCCCCTTAGTTTGAGTTTTCAAGTTTAATAGTAGCATGCAATCAATAAAAAGTACAGATACAACTTTTGAAAAATATTTGGTATATGAAAAATAAAATTGTATTTGAACTTAATGAAGGAGGCAGGACTTTTTTTCCTCACACAGTTCATATGTCTGCAGATGAAATTTTGTAGGAGTTGAATGGGGAGGCTTCCATAGAAAGAATAGAGTAACCGGAAATTTGTAGAGGAGCCGGGAGTAAGAGAAGTGACTAGCAGGTCCCACCGAGATTTGAACTCGGATCGCTGGATTCAGAGTCCAGAGTGCTAACCATTACACCATGGGGCCTGTTGGCAAGCTGCTTTTCCTAAATTCTTTGATGATATAGTTCTATTTTCCTAAATTCCCTTATCTGATTAAGAAGTGTAAGCACCATTTTGCTTTTCCTACTCTAGGATTAAGTCATTTCACTTAACTGTCACATGACTCCACCCAACATCTTTTAATCAGAATCTTAATGGAAAATATTGACTTCCAAATGGTTAGGAATTCTCCCTTTCACCTACCCGTTCCCACCGGGTGCTTGGTTTTGTGGCAAGTGTTTTCGTACAGTAGTAATAATCTCACCCACTGTCCCCTGTGAGATGGGGACCATTATCACTATTTAACAGGTGAAAAACCTGAGGCGGAGACCTGGTATTCTTCATGCTGCTTTGTCAGATTCTGTCGCTTTCACGAAAAATCACCCTTTACTACGGTAGTATCCGCTGCATTTGCGGACACGTTATGGAAAGATACTGATGTAAGGAAAACTGAAATAAACATATTTGGAAGACAGGGTTGGATGTGGATCCTTGCAGCCCTGGGAGCACACTTCGGAGTTGGGAGAGGTGAAGGGAAGTGGGAGGGAAAGGCCCTCTGGAATTTTTCTAGGACGGAATACAGCCCCACGGTCCTCCTGCTCTCCTTTCACTAACGAGAAATACGCGCAGAGGAGACGCCCAAACGGACACAAAGAAGATTCCTCGCCACACCTGCCATATTCATTTCCCGTACACACATAGTTTCCACACTTTGTGAAAACCCACGAGACAAATCGGTTTCTGTGACCGGTTTTGGTGAATATTCTGATTCGCATCCTAATCTTCGCAAACCCCTGGGACTGGATTTTGCTGGCTCAGAGCACGAAGATATTCAGCACAAGTTTAGGAGTGAGTCCCTAACAATTTATTTAGTGGTATAGGGGTGTCCAGTTTTGTTCCAAGTAGTTTCGATGTCTGTCGAATGAGACTGGCCAGTTAAAATTGAGGTTCATGGTTTGCGGATTGGGATTGCCTTCCAGGATTTCGCGTTTTAAGCGAAGAAACGGTGGGCCTCGAGGACGGCGTGCCCTCTTGTGGACACAGAAGAAAAAGCGCAAAACCCCACCACATCCCACAAAACACAGCAAAGAAACAATAAAAAACTCCACAAACCTGTGACTATCCCTGTAATCTTGCGGGATTCCCTTGCAGCAGTCATTTTTCAGGGTGGCTTTTATTGGACAAGGTCTTCAAATTGGTTATTCTTTTCAAAGCTGGGTTGAGAATTTCTCCAAGCCTAAAACAGGCGGAGGATGGTCAAGGACAGTTCGTAGTTTGCACCAAGTGGGTAGGAAACCCTCAGGAGAGAGGAAAAAAATCCTCCACTGGAGATTCCAAACCGTCGAAACGTAGCAGTGACAAGAGAAAGTCCTTACAAAGGAGATGCCTTTAAAACTGCGCTGGGAAAACCCAGTAGATTCCTCATTCCTCGACATACCCTGTTAGCAAGAGTTCAATTACATTTTCTAACCCCACAGGGAATAGTCCCAACGGCCTTGACCTTGTGCGGTTCCTGATATGTTAACAAAAGTGCACCATGTACAGGAAAGTGCCTGGGACTTGGGACTTGTGCTGAAGTGGCTGTTCCTCCGGCAGAAAAAAAATCAGGGCCACATCCTACAGCTCTCCCAGAAGCCCGTCCTCAGGCAAACTGTGATGAGAGCAGCAAGCGAAACTCTTCTGAGTAGGGGACGAATAGTTGCAGTGTTTAGAGGCTAAGGTCTCCTTCCTGCACTCTCACGGAAATAGAGCACCTTCAGCCTAAATCCTCTCTTTCTGTGCAGTCCTCAGAAATCTTCAAGTGAATCACACTTTTGTGAAAAGTGTGGGAAGATGCCCCAAGAAAAGTGGAAAGAACTTGTCCTGTACTACAATTCTCAAAGGGGACAAGGGCTACTCACTTCTGGATTGCTACCTGCAGTTTGAAGGACAGTACCACACAGATCAATTTAATTCAAGTGCAGAGGTATTGCTACAATAAGTCTAAGGAAGAATCTAAGGAATTTGCAGCTATGATGGGATGAGGTGACCTGAAAGTGGTTACGGCTAATCCACTGTGCTCTGCTTGTGTGGGTTCAAGTGCCATCCTCTGGGAGCGCTCAGGAAGTAAGCTTCGCGGGAGAGCAGAACCACTCCATGTTTATCGCCTTCTAATCAGATACTTAGCACTTCTCAGTTTAGACTCCCTTTTTCAGTTTTAGAGTAACTGGCCATTCTTCTAAAAACAGAAGGTCCTTTTGTGTGCATATACAAGTTCCTTCCTAGTCGAAGGCAAACATCAGAGAGACAGCTTCTCCGTACAGGATTGGAGGCTGCTTCTCGCGGGGTTGGCTTCTGCTTACAGTTTCCCTCCAGGAGGAGGTGGGCTCCGATTTCCCGAGACCGACCATGGTACTACTACTTATTATAGCTGATGTGGTGACGGGCTAGATTATAGTTGAAAATGCTGGCATTAAGGGACAGACAGCAGAAATAGAATCATCGTTGTCTCAAAGGTCCCACCGAGATTTGAACTCGGATCGCTGGATTCAAAGTCCAGAGTGCTAACCATTACACCATGGGGCCTACAGGACAAACTTGTAAAAGGTATGCCTTGTGATAAATGTTCATCTTTGAGGCATTAGATTCCCCACAGCTACATTTCAAACAATGGTTTTTGATTTGTTTTTGTGACACTCTCGTCCCTCCCCCCGCCCCGTACCGCACCCTGGATGGGGGTTTTTATTTATTTTTATTTTTTTTAGATGTGTTAGTGTTTTGGTTGTCTCGGTGGCTTGGGGCACAAACTGGCCTTTACAGGTCAGGATCCGAGATGCTGGAAGTCCAGGGATGCTCAGGACAGTCCTATACCAAGAATTATCCTTAGGATTACACAACTTTTGTAAAACGACATTGAATGTTTCCTCTGGGTTTTTAGGGACCTTTTCTAAGGATGAAATTCCAGCTTTCACCTTTGTACCCTCCCACTTAGTCATCTCCTCATATTCAACTGGCAATGCTTTGTAGGACCTTAGGATTTTGACTTTCATTATGAGATAGGAAGTCACAGCTTCTGGTTAACTGTCCTGGGAAACTCACTTTGGGATCCTGAGAAAGAGGAGGCATGAGAAGTCTGACCTCTCTGAGGCCACCACACAGTTAGGCCACCACATAAATGTGCTCTGGCTGACAGTCCCAGCCCACAGCCAGTGTCGATTGCCAGATACGTGAGTGAAGATGCTTCCAGATGATTCCAGCCCTCAGCAGCTGACCCAAGAATTACAAGTCAGTGATCTTCTGCTTGAGGCCCCAGGCATCTCAGAGCAGACAACCAGTCCTGCTGTGCTCTGCCCTAATTCCTAACCACAGAATCCATGAATACAATAAAATGTTTTGCACCACCAAGTTTGTGCTTCTTGTTGTTCAGCAACAGTAACCTGATCAACTCTAGAAACAGTAGTTTTCCTGACCTACTCTCTTCATTTTGCCTGCTAGGACTGTCCCCAATATTTCACCACTATAGGTAACACTTTAGTGATATAGATATATAGCTACGCAGTGTGCAGTTCTTATCCACTGGCTGCAAAGGTAATAATGTTATAGTTGACATTTCTTGTAACTGGTTAAAAAAAAAGGACTACTAGGAGTTCCCTGGTGGCCTAGTTGTTAAAGGATCTAGCATTGTCACTGCTGTGGCACAAGTTCAATCCCTGGCCCAGGAAATTCCTCATGCTGTGAGCATAGCCCAGGGTGGGGTTGCGGGGCACGGGGGAACTACTAATTACAAAACAGACCAATGGTATTTTTTCTCCTTCATGCTCAGGGGAACAAAAATAATCCTATGACTGTGAGATTAATTTAGCAAATAATGTGAAAGGCTGCATAATTTGAATAGCCATAAATTAAATAGGCATCTAGGATCGTGAATATTTCAGGATCTTATTTGATAAACTCTTCATCATTTGTACCTAGTTGTTTTATACTGTAGTCCGATCATCATTTTGAGATGCCTGTTCACAGTGCAGAATGAAGCCCTTGGTGTAACATTCATACGGCTTACTGAGCCCTTTGGGCTGGTCCCTTCTGCTGACTCCTGTAGACTTTAGCTCCACCAACCATTTCTAATACCCTGAATGTGTTACCCACTTTCTTACTTCATCTACCCAGAATGCTGTTGTTATTGCCCCTTGTATTCTTGGCTTCTGTTCACTGGTGCTGAATAGAAAGTCAGAGGCAGTTTTGAGTGAAGTAGAAAAGAGTAGTTTCATTGCTTTGCTAGGCAAAGGAGGCCAGCAGACTAATGCCCTAAAGAGATGCTTTCCTTTGGGAGAGTCTAGGGAGGGGTCTTATAGTTTAGGAGTGGATAATAGGGCTACAAATAAAGATCAGGGTAGATATGATAGGAATGGAGTAGGAAGGTTACACGGGTAGTTGTGTAAGTCCCAGTAGGGGACAATAGATAGAGAAGGAAACCTAGGCCACTTTGGGAGACCACTGTAAGTCAATAATCGCTCAAGAAAGCCGTCAGAACAAAGCAAGCTTGCTTAACTATAAAACCATAAATAAAAGCATGAGATGCCTCAGGTCATTAAGTGAAAGGTAAAATGGGACCTGCAAGATAATGATACTTAGGACCAAGGACAGGAATTTAGAAAGATGACATTCCAAAGTAGAGACCCTTATTATATGGGAACCTGAGATGATTCAACATATTTTAGCATATGTTACCACCCTTCTGCTGATTTGAATAAGCACCATGACAGTCCTAGTTTGACCTTATAGGGTCAAACACTCTCTTATCAGATACAAAGACAGAGCTAATGATGTAAGCCTGATGTCCCCTTGAAGAAAGAGAAAGAGGTGGTCTTTTTCCACTCCCCACTTTCCTTGGATTACAAAAATGTAGGCCACCTAATCCTTTGGGCAGGGCCTCCTCACCTGCCCACTTTCATCTCTTGTAAGTGTCCTATCTTAATAAGTCTATTTCTTGCCTATCACTTTGTCTTTGGCTGAATTCCTTCTGTGCTGAGACACAGAACCTGAACCTCAGTAAGTCCAGACTCCAGATGAATGACTCTAATGAAAAAACAAAACAAAACAAACACGAAAAACAAACAAAAAAACCCCCTGTGGATTCAACTCCCAGTCTGGGTTCTGGCTAGGTTCAAGTTATAAGTGTTATCAGTTTCAGATGCAAGATTACATTCTCCTTCAAAGCTGGTGTCAGGTGGTCTCGGGATGAACTGGGGTGGTCCCCGAGGTTATCGCACCATGACCTTCTTTCTGGAATGAAGGATGCTTCAACAAGTAGTTAACATCTTCCATTTGTTGGGGGTTTTAGTTCTGCAGAACTCAAAGATACATGTGTATCCCTTGAGGAGGAACCAGGATCCTGCCCCAAGGCTGCACTATTGTTTCCTGACTGCTCAGCCCTTGTCTGATTGCCTCGCTTCCCTGATTAGCAACTGTGTGAACTCAGGAAAGCTCAGGGAGGCTGAAAGAGGCCCATTTCCTAAAAACAAGAAATGGGAGACACAGAAAGGCTTTTGTGCCCAGGATCCCCACGGATCCTGCCCAGTTTCATGTGCTCCCAGGATTTTCCATTCACACCACTACTCCATTGTTGACGGCAGGTCAACAAATTGGGAGATGAGGTGTTGGGGCAAGAAATAACTATTTTGAAAGCCAGGAGTCCCAGATGTCAGACTAATGTCCTAGAGAAACCATCTTACTGGAGTCTGGATGCTAATTTCTTTTGGTGGGAGTTTAGGGGAGGGAGGCCAGGCCAAGAATCAAATGCCACAGCAGTAATCAGATCCATAGCAGTGACAATGCTGGATCCTTAGCTAGCTGAGCCACTGTGGAATTCTATGTACTTTCAACATGGCAAGACCTAGGCAAGGCAGGGAAGGACTAGGGTAATGGTAGAGCTAAGAGCCACGGTAAGGTGCTGCGTGACAACATCCAGAGCATCACCGAGCCTATCAGGTGCCTGCCCGGCGGCGATGGAGTCAGGAACACCTGGTTTTCTCTACAGAGATCCACCAGGCACTGAGTCTTATTAGAAAACGTGATCATGACGCCATAACCTACACGAATATGGCAAGCGCAAGACTGCCCAGCTATGAACTTTGTTCCCTGAAGCGCCAGGGACAAACCCTCTATGTCATTGGCGGCGATTACACTGTACCTTGCACTTCTGTCATCTTGTAAATGTTCTTTTCAGGAGACCACGTCTTGTAGCTGGGTCACTTATTCTTTAGTTCCTGCACTTTTACAGGGCATTGCTACCTGCTGCAAAGTGATAGGAGGGAAAGGATTACAGTGAATAGGTTTGTAGTACCTGTACACATGGACAATGGAGAACAAAGCTTATAGGCTTCCAGGTGCACCTATTAAAGGTATTAAAATTTGAATCTGGGGCGTCCTAGAGTTCCTTCCCCGAACACGTGTCAAATTTGCAGTGTTATTTCAATTAGCCCCTAGTGCCCACCAAGAGCCCTATGCACCCGCCTGCTCGCAAGGGCTAGACAAAGCACCACAGCTCTTTCTTGGGAAAACGTTAGGTGGCTCTGAAAAGAGCCTTTGGGTTTGACGCCGTCTACAAATACATTTACTTGGAGCTGGTGTACTTGGTGACAGCCTTGGTGCCCTCAGACACGGCGTGCTTGGCCAACTCCCCGGGCAGCAATAGGCGAACCGCTGTCTGGATCTCACGGGACGTGATAGTGGAGCGCTTGTTGTAATGCGCCAAGCGCGACGCCTCACCCGCAATGCGCTCAAAGATGTCGTTGACGAAGGAATTCATGATGCCCATGGCCTTGGACGAGATGCCGGTGTCCGGGTGGACCTGCTTCAGCACCTTATACACGTACACCGAGTAGCTCTCCTTGCGGCTGCGCTTGCGCTTCTTGCCGTCCTTCTTCTGCGCCTTGGTCACCGCCTTCTTGGAGCCCTTTTTCGGAGCTGGAGCCGACTTAGCTGGATCCGGCATGGTGAAGATCTGTGTTCAAGCTGAAATGAACAAGCGGAGACCAGAGAGGGTCCTCTTTAAGGACTAGGCTTTACGCAAATTAGGTGGAAATAAGCTTTCCGGGGATTGGCTGTTACTCCCAAGTGACATCACAGATCAGTTTTACCCAATCAAGGAACGCATCCTATCTAGTCGCGTTTCCATTGGTCGAAACGAAAGTGAAACATTAGCCAATCGTACAGCTTCCTTTTCGCGCCCAGCTGGGGCTATAAACCGTGGTTTCTGTAACTCCGCGTCAGTCGTTTTTGGCAAACTGCTGTACGTTCTCCCAGCTATGTCGGGACGAGGAAAGCAAGGCGGTAAAGCTCGCGCCAAAGCCAAGACCCGCTCTTCTCGAGCCGGCCTTCAATTTCCGGTGGGCCGAGTACACCGCCTGCTCCGCAAAGGGAACTATGCTGAGCGGGTCGGTGCTGGTGCGCCAGTGTACCTGGCAGCTGTGTTGGAGTACCTGACCGCTGAGATCCTGGAGCTGGCTGGTAACGCGGCCCGCGATAACAAGAAGACGCGCATCATCCCGCGCCACCTTCAGCTGGCCATCCGCAACGACGAGGAGCTCAACAAGCTGCTGGGCAAGGTCACCATCGCTCAGGGCGGCGTCCTGCCCAACATTCAGGCCGTACTGCTGCCCAAGAAGACCGAGAGCCACCACAAAGCCAAATAAGGACCAGGCTCAGAAGCGGCTAAAACAAAAAGGCTCTTTTCAGAGCCACTTCTATAATCATAAAAAGGTGACACTTGCTTTTCCAGCTAGCTTACCTGTTTTGTATTTAGGATCCCTTGTCAGCAAAATGACCTCTGTGTTAGACTAATTCAAAAGCCAGTGAATCTGCAAGGTTCAAGGCTGACTCATTACCTCAGAAACTACCTGAAATTTTGCCATGACTGGTGAAATTTTATAATATTGAGATGTCAAAACTTGGTTGAAACAATGATGGTACTGGATGCTGTTAAGCTCATTCCAGGAAAAACTAGCGATGAAGACTTCCAGTTTGAAAAGAAACTTCTGAAATAGCCAAAGACAGTTTTGAGAGTAATGAAAGATTCTGGCATGCTCACGTTTCTATTCAGGCAAAGCAAGATCCTTTTGTTCTAAACTTTAGAAAAGTTTAGAACATTTTTGCCACTAAACAGTTTTGTCATTTTAAGAAGTGCAGGCACAAAGACTTTTGTTTCTTATTAAACTGATGCATTTTTTTCAACAAATTCTTAAGACACAAGTATCATTCTTAATGATACTTAAGTATCATTCATATGACATAGTTAAGTATCATTAAGGATACAGTTAATAAGATAACACTTTTCCTAAAGAAAATCTAATAGGGAGAAACAAACCAAAACAAATAAAGCACAATGTAGAAAGAAGTAAGCACAGGATATAAAGGGAGCATAGAGGGGTAAATTCTGTAAGAGTAACATCTGGTTTGAGGATTAAAGGAAACTGGGAAATAGAGGAAAGTGTAGAGATTAGAGCAGAGAATAGGCATCACCAGACTCATGGCTTGTGGTATGTGCAGGCAAATGACAGGAATTTCAATATTGGCAAATAAGACAGAGATGTAGGCCACTTCTTGGAAATACTAATATATATATATATATATATATATTAGTATTATATATATATGATATATATATGATATATATATGATATATATAATATATATGACTTCCAAATATACAATATATATATATTATATATATGACTTCCAAATATAATATATAGTATATATTGGTAATACTAATAAATATATATTAGTATTATATATATAATATATATAACTTCCAAATATATATATTATATATATATGACTTCCAAATATATATGTATAATATATATAATATATATGACTTCCAAATCTTTATGTCCCAACCCAGATTTATCTCAAGTTCAGACATGCATATTCATCTACTTTCTAAAATTCTTGTAGCTCTCTGGGAAATTAAAAATGTATGTCCCAGAGTTCCTTTTATAGCTCAGCGGGTTAAGGACTGAAGTCTTTTTGAGGGTGTGGGTTCCATCCCTGGCCTCACTCTTCACCAAGTATCCTGGGATCTTAACATATGCCACAGGTGTGACCGTAAAAAGGAAAATAAATAAATGTATGTATGTATGTATGTATGTATGTCCCAGACTATCATCATCCCTACTTTCCCAGTGATTCTTATCTTAGTACTTGGTATCACCATCTATCCATCAGCATGAGCCAAAATGGTCTGGTGTCTGAATATTCATTTTTGTGAGCCATTACTACAGCCAGACTTGTATAGGATAATGAAAGCATATTGAAATTCCAGAAAAGAGCTTAGATAGAGGAATAAATATCAAAGTTCAGCACATGGAGAGTTTAGAGACATGAAATTTGTGTCCACATAATTAGAAATGTCTACATAACTGGGACTACTCATTTCCTCGAATAAGTCTTCATATAATGAGAACTGAAAGATAACTTAGAAGTATATTGACTCCATATATACTGGAGAGGGTGCCCTACCCAGCCAGCAGAAAGGGCCATCTCTGTTATGGGTCCTTGACTTAATGCCCTTAGTTCCCCCGACCCAGAAGGCACTGCTTGCAGTTAATACCAGTCTGACTAGAAATTGGCCTTAGATGGGCCTAGAGGGAGAGAGGGTATTGTGTCTGACCTGTGTCTTCCTTTTCATAGTAAGCTTGATTTCTAGGAGGGAAAGAGTACCTTATTTTGCTGAAGGTGTTGATCTAAATTATTTTAATTAGGCAAAATCAACATCTCCCTAAATTCTATGTGAAAATCATGAATATATCATGAGCCCACTCACAGGAAAGTAATGAGCATGATGGTTTAATGGTTGCAGTAATGTTAACTAAAAAAGGCATTAGGAATGATATGAAAGTGAGGAAGCTCTCTTCCCACTTGTCAGTAATTTGAGATAGAACACAAACATTCCTGTTTGCCAGGTAGTGGTGCTATTTTGTTTTCTAAGGAGTACAGATAATGTACTCGATAAATTGGGGCAATACCTTGTAAAAACAACTCAGTTCAGAAGGGCTCTTGTAAGGAATTTACTGCCAGATCCATTCCCTGCTGGAGAACTGCCAAGATGATTTGGTATTTAAAAAACAAGTCAGCCACAGGTAAAACTTGCAGCAGTAAACATTAGCAGGGAAACAGTCCTTTTCCAGTGTGCATGTATGTGGGCGGCTCTGAAAAGAGCCATTACGGGTGGGTGGGAAGCCTTCATTCTCAGGTCCACTCTCCCCGGATGCGGCGGGCAAGCTGGATGTCCTTGGGCATGATGGTGACGCGCTTGGCGTGGATGGCGCACAGGTTGGTGTCCTCGAAGAGCCCCACCAGGTAGGCCTCGCACGCCTCCTGCAGCGCCATCACTGCCGAGCTCTGGAAGCGCAGGTCGGTCTTGAAGTCCTGCGCGATCTCGCGCACCAGCCGCTGGAACGGCAGCTTGCGGATCAGCAGCTCCGTGGACTTCTGGTAGCGCCGGATCTCGCGCAGGGCCACGGTGCCGGGCCGGTAGCGGTGCGGCTTCTTCACGCCGCCGGTGGACTTGCCAGCGGTCTTCTTGGTACGAGTCATGCCTGGAAGGTTTAGCTGGCTTAGGAAACGGAAACCTAGGCACTTACTTGTAGTGAGTATCAGAAGCTGACTGGACAAAAGGAGACCAGGAGTACCCAACCGGTAACTTGACTGGATAGGACTCGAAATTTTTATTTGTTGTTCCCCAAATCCGCTGATTGTCTATGACCTCAATAATTTTTTTCGTTTTCCTGTGAAGCTGTCAGCTCTGTAACAGCACTTTCCAGTAGAAGTAAATACAAAATACACAATAGGAAATATAAACTTTTCTAGCAAAGACATTAGAACAAAATAAAAACAATTTACTTTTAACAGTATTTTGTTTAGACAAAGCAGTTCTAATCAGCCCTCAACGTCTTTCCTTCCAATACTTCAATTTTAAGAACTTAAAAAAATTTTCAACAAGAACAATCTGATTTGCATGTGAGGGTTTCAAGGACTAATATTTTTATAGGGAAATGCATCTTCACACGAAATTTTTTCATTGTCAGTTAACGTACAACTTCATTGCAGCATAACTTAATTTTCTATTTTAGGAATGTAATTCCTTTGCTTTTAAAGAATCTAATTCCCCACCAGTAAGCTATGTTTATAAGCTACATCACCCCTTGAGTTTGCATCTACGTCCAATAGTTCCTTAGCAACTGACAGAATCATAGGATACGCTCCTTGCCTGGAATCGGGTACATCTAACCCTCCCACTCCCCAGATGGCCTAGAAGTTACCAAGGCAAGCTTTTATTTTATTTTTTTTAAGTATGGAAAATAGATCTAATTCCCTCAGAAGTCAAAAAGATTTTTAAAATTTTTTTATTTTTTTGCTTTTTATGGCTGCCCCCACAGCATATGGAAGTTCCCAGGCTAGGGGCAGATTCTGGTCTACACCACAGCCACAGCAACATCAGGACCTACCTACACCACAGCTCACACCAGATCCTTAACCCACTGAGCAAGGCCAGGGATAGATACTGAGTCCTCATGAATACTAGTCAGATTCGTTTCTGCTGTACCACGAGGGGAACTCCAAGATCTTTAACACAATAAAAAGACAAAGAAAATTGCACCTTAAAAGCAGAATTTACTGTTTTTATCCTGAAACAAATGATCATCATCTTACATAGACATTGATTTGTTTGGATGGGTGAAATCGAGCTTGGAAAATACCTGATAACAAAATAACATATCAGTGAGTATAGTTACCAGTCACTTCAGTTAACTTTTCCAATAAAAAGCCCAAATATTGAAAATTTCCTTTATCAGCATATAAAACAATGTACACTGATGTGAAATTAGGTCACCTTTCTCAGAAATCTAAAGGTTCCAAAATTGGATTTTGGCCTAGGATACAGGATATGTTTCATCCCAGAATACTCAGGAGGTCTTTTAATTTGAGGACCCAGAAAAAAAGTTTTATTTATTTAGGTCCACATGCGCAGTATATGGAATTTTCCAGGCTAGGGGTCCAATCAGAGCTGCAGCTGCCAGCCTATAACACAGCCAAGGAGGATCCAAGCTGCATCTGCGACTTGCACCACACCACAAGTATCAGGGCAACACCAGATACTTAACCCACTGAGCGAGGCCAAGTATCAAACCCGCATCCTCTTGGATACTAGTCAGGTTCAAGAAATCAATGGGCAGTCCCAAACAAAAAACAGACCACAGAAATGTTGGGGAAATATAATTAAAAGCAAAATCTCCCAATTCTGAAAACCTCTCCACAAAGAGAGTAAAAACAGAAAAGTTTTATCACTAAATAAGCCTAAGTCAGAATGTGATGTGCATCACAGGCAACCTGCTAAAGGGAAGTAGTATTATTTTCCTAAACTGTATTTCAAAGAGATGGGGCCAGGGTCCTTGAAGAAACACTCCTGAGTTGGAAGACTGGCTAGATGCATATAAAACATTGGACTTAACAAAGTTTACCTTGATGAGGCAGGTGTGTTTTGAAAGTTTCTAACTTCAGCTATTAAAATCTGGTCATGTTTTCTATTGGTGAATGTGATCAACTGCTCTTTAGTGTTTCTCTGAATTAGTCAAGGTTTCACCTTTGGGTTTTTTTCTACAGCTTCTGAGATCTGAGGGAGTACTAAGACTCTCTGTGAGTTTAAGTCTGGACTTTTCTAATTTGTCTAATGCCTTTTCAGTCCTGCAAAGCTATTTAGAGTTCACCTGCGTTAGAGCTACCCTCTAGTTTTTGGTCCTAAAAACATTTCCTATAACGAGGCCTTATTTTCCTTTTAACTTGAAATTTGAAATGCCCCTTAGTTGCATCCCACGGTCATCAACTATTCTGTGGGATATTACGACATAGCCTGTTTGACCAGGCTTACACACCGTTTTTAAAGCCGGCTTCACAGCCATAGGTTTACTTCTTGAGCGAAGGACATATTGGTAGAATGCCGCTAGTTTTATGATCTAAATTTAAA
Organism: Catagonus wagneri; assembly: GCA_004024745.2. NCBI lineage: Eukaryota > Metazoa > Chordata > Mammalia > Artiodactyla > Tayassuidae > Catagonus > Catagonus wagneri. Next base: position 14,627,285 of record PVHT021183524.1, on the reverse strand, counting down.
ATCTCATGATTGCTGGAGTCACACACTAGCGAGGTCCCAGCTGTACTCCCCTCCTTGCACTTGGGTGACCAAGTCATCGTGCGCAAGCCCATCTAGGTCAACTCACAGGGAAAGGGATCAACCATCTCCCTAACAGGTAAGGTTAAAGAAGGCATAAAGCCCAAACTGAGTTAAGCCAAAAGTACAGCTCCTTAGACGAAAAGGTGTGGGGCCCTGAAAAGGACCTTTTGTGTAAGCAAAAAATGAGATCGCAAGCACTTAGCCGCCGAAGCCGTAGAGGGTGCGTCCCTGGCGCTTGAGCGCGTAGACCACGTCCATGGCGGTGACGGTCTTGCGCTTGGCGTGCTCGGTGTAGGTGACGGCGTCCCGGATGACGTTCTCCAGGAACACCTTCAGCACCCCGCGGGTCTCTTCGTAGATGAGGCCGGAGATGCGC
>PVHT021183524.1:14538108-14578603 GCA_004024745.2 Catagonus wagneri | reverse complement strand
GCGTCGCGCCTGGCGCATTACAACAAGCGCTCGACCATCACGTCCCGGGAGATCCAGACGGCCGTGCGCCTGCTGCTGCCTGGGGAGCTGGCCAAGCACGCCGTGTCTGAGGGCACCAAGGCTGTCACCAAGTACACCAGCGCCAAGTGAGCAGGCCCACAGCCACCCATGGCCGACCCAAAGGCTCTTTTCAGAGCCACCTATCCTTTCAGAGAAATAGCTGGTGCTGGTGCATTTGCCTATAGTCTAGTTTCTCTTCGAAAAGTGAGGGGCTGGTTTGGGAGAGAAAAACGGTAAGAATTTAAAGGGCCCTCTTCTGTAAGCTGTTTTGGATAAGCATTTAGGCTGTGTCTTGCAAATCTTGTATGGGTTCTTCGACGCCCTTTGAAAAAGATTTTCAGTTTGGCCCTCTTATAAAAGCCAAAATCTTGCTTTTGTTGACACTTTTCAATGCAAGTAACGCCCACCGCCGTCTCTGGACAGCAGCACTGTTTGAAAAGCCCGCCATGGGCTGCGATTGGCTAGATTGTCTACTATCAGGGCTGTGGGTTTTGAAGAGATTCTTTAGAAGGTAAAATTATGACTCGTTTCATCTGAGGGAATGCACCAGCCTCTGGAGCCAAGAGTCATACGGGTGAAAATGAGCGGTTCTGTGTTCTGCAGATCACGGCGAAGTTAATCTTTCGGTGTCTATTTCCCACCCACTACCGAATTGGTACTGTGACATGAGCCCTGTCTACGGAGATCCTAGGTGAAGTAAAACGATGTATTGCAAAGTGCAACGGGAACCTTTAAGATCAGGGAAGTAAGTTCCTTAAGGGTAAAATGTTGAACAAGGTACTCAGCAACTTGGGAAAGTCGCGTTCTTCCAATGTTGAATTAGGAGGCATCGGAAGGGAGATAGGCCAGGACTTGCTAGGCTGGGAGAACAATTTTCTAGCGGTGATTTGAGTCAATGATTAAAAATCCTGCTGTATAAGTCAGAGGACTCAGCATTTAAAAGAAGGGTGTATTTATTTAACGCATGGGCTAGTTAGGAATATTACAGAACAGTATTTTTCAAGGCATGATCGAAAGCCCCTCAATTCCCCACTTCCCTGCATCTTTCAATAGTGTCTAAATTTTTTTTTTTTTTTGCAGTTCAAAGCATTAGCATTCTCTGCTGCCCTGTCGTCCCCTCTCACCAGCAAATGATTGCTGTTGTAAATATATACATTTTTTCCTCCATTAACAGCAAAGTCATAAGCTCCTACATTCACACCCTCACTCCAGGCTGCAGCATTTCCTGTCTTTCCCTACTGTCACTTCCCTTAAAGTTGTGTGTTTCGACCCTATCTCAGAGGAACAGTCTTATCCCTGTCACAGTAACAAGCCTCCCGGAAGTCATGACAACAGGTTAATGGACTGTGGAAAATATATGGGTTTGTCATTCAGTCCTCTAAAATGAGACTCTTTTCCCAGTTTGTGCACCTCTGACATTAAGTCTTGGGAGTTGGCAACAGAAACCAACGACAAGATACCCTACTTGGTGGAGAGCAATCCCCTAATTTCATGCTGAACTCTTGGCATCATACTCATCCCCTTTTTTTATTTTTTAGTACCTTTCCAAGATTTTTTTTTCTTTCACTATTAAGAAATCTGGGGGAGAATTAACTTAGAGTGGGTGAAATAAGAATTGCCCTCTTCTGCCATCTTGTGGCAAGAACACAGAAGGACAGCTCCAAGACGTTATGTTTTCAGGATCCAACTGAAATGCCTTCTAACTTCAAGTTTTTAGTGACCCTGAATTGGGATAAGAAGAGTTATCATTTCTGTCTCCCTTTAACCGCTGGATTTAAGTTAGTTTTTCCAAGAGTTACTTGTGTGCGAGAGATGGAAAGAGGTATTGTTTTGTGGTCTGGTCAGAGCTGTCCAAATAAAAAGGAGTCAAAAATCAAAATGCTCTACACTTTAAAATAAGTAAAAAAACAATAGGGTCATTCATGCTCACCCGAGTTCTGGTTCTCAAAGTAATAAAAACTTGCATGTTTTCTGTAAACCTAAATGCCTAATGAATCAATTACTTTTGCTAGACTATTCTTTGAAGCTGTGTCAGAACTTAAAATTATGATTATCGTGATTAAGTTACAGTTCTCCCACCATGAACAGGTCAATGTACACCTGCTAACCTCAGCCATTTTGTAGCCCCCCCAACACACACACACACACACACACACACACACACAAAACTGCTCCTCACCATTTAAAATGTTTGTGTGTATGTGTGTGTGTTTTCCCCAAAATCTGATTCTTGACCTCTTTGCAGGTAGATTTTTTCTTTCCTTTCCAAATGTTTCTCTTAGTTCTGCTCTGATAGTTTCTACGGCCTAAGTTAAAACAACAACAACAACAAAACCACATCTTATTAAAAGCCTGGAAGTTCCCTAGTGGCTCAGTGGTTAAGGATCTGGCATTGTTACTGCTGTGGCTCTGGTTACTGCTGTTGCTTGGGTTCCATCCCTGGCCAGGGAACTTCTGTATGCCAAAGGTGTGGCCAAACAAAAAATGCTTGTGTTAGTTTTCTAGGGCTGCCACAACAAAATACCACACACTGGGTATCTTAATGAAAGTTTATTTTCTCACAGTTCTGGAGGCCAGAAGTCCAAGTGTTGGCAGCATTGGTTTCCCTCTTTGGCTTGCAGATAGCTGTCTTGCTGTGTCCTCACATTTTCTTTTTTCTGTGCATCTGCACCCCTGGAGTCTTTTCCTCTTATACATACCAGTGTCATTGGTTAAGGATCTGTTTCCAGTAGGAGGAAAACAGAACAGGGAGAGAGACTGTTGAGAACTGTTATGCTAAATAAACACCAACTCCCTTTAGCCAAATCTCTGAAACTGAAATTATCTGTGTATGGTCCTTTTTAACTCAATATAAGTTCTTGTTTACTATATGACAGTAGGTAAATGTGGACACTTTTCAGTCGATGGCTTAATATTATTTCTTTTCTTTCTGAGATGGCAGAACTGATAGTCTTTCTGATTTGTGAATTATTTTCGTCTCAAAAGTTTTCTCCGGAGGAAAATTTATCGCTGAGAGGCCCACGTACTTACAGCTTTGAAGGAGGAAGGGAAAAAGAGAAAAAAAGAAAAAAAACCGCTTAGCAGAGGATGGTTTCGATCCATCGACCTCTGGGTTATGGGCCCAGCACGCTTCCGCTGCGCCACTCTGCTAGACACAGAACAAGCACTCAGAAGTTAGGCTTTTATTATATGCTTACTTAAGGGCTACTGTTGCTTGTCAGCCAAAAGTGTGTTTTTGCTGCTGCTGCTGTTGTTGTTGTTTCTCTTAAAGGCCATTCGTTGGATTTATTCAAGCTTCAAACAGAAGAATGACCATATTTTCTGAACGTGAAAAATTCAATATTCCTGTTAGGAAAACAGCTCCTCACTTCCTCCCTTTCACCTAGCAGAAGTGACTCTAGGTCTTAAGGTCACAAAATATATATCCTGGTCAAAATTCAAAAAAGGAAGTATCCGACTTAAATATCAGAATTTTCAAAATTTGAGAGAGGATATCACTAAAACGGTTGTGCATTGGCCGGGAATCGAACCCGGGCCTCCCGCGTGGCAGGCGAGAATTCTACCACTGAACCACCAATGCCTACGCTTATTATGGCTGCTCGGTTCGTAAATGGCTTTTACCTTTATCTACGTCGCCCTGTTGAAACTATGTTTTCTTTTCAACATAACTAGTTTTTCGCTCTTAATGAGTAGACCTTGGCAATGTTTCTTCTTAATGTCTTTTCAGGAAACCTTCCCTTCCACCTCAAGTTCATGAGCGTCCCCCTGCGATTCTGGAGGCTGGCCAGGATATGGGCTGCCCTTCCTGGGCCCGTCTCAGAGACGCGGTAGCCGCACTCCCGCGATGCCAGCGCCTTGGCGCCTGGGTGGCGGGCGCCCTTGCCTTTCCAGTCTCGGGACCTTTTCCGCAGCTGCCCCTCGGCTCTGGGTAACTACCTGAGGAGTGCTTCCTAGAGTCCCTGCAAGCCTTGGATTCTTAATCTCCCAGTTTGCTTCAGAGGCAGGGGATAGATTGTGTGTGTGGCGGGCCTCCAAGTCCAGGCGGGTTCTGGAAAGTAGGGGAGGTGGAGAAAAGGGGGTTGGGGCGGGAAAGAAGAAAAGGGAGGGGAGGATCGAAGAGGAAGAGAACCCGAGGAGAAGGAAAAGGGCTGGGGGTGAGGGAGCAAAAGGAAGAAGAAGGGGAGGAACACGAGGGAGGTGGAAGGGAAAGGAGCCTGGGGTTGTTACCCTCTAGTCAGTCAGGCAGTGGGGCTTTAGGAATTCCACGGTTTTGTCTATCGCCAGACCACCCTGATTGCCAAGGATCTTGTGCCATCTGGGAGGCTAAGCAGGGTCGTTACTAAGCAGAAGGGAGGAATTCTGGGGGGTTTGCCTTATGCTTCAGTTGCCATGGTTATGGAGGTGGCGCTAGATACTCCTTCCAGTCAAATGGACAAAAAAGGTCTAATTAAAGGGTAATTTCCCTCCAAAATATGCAATCATGACTTCCGTAGAAATATAAAAATGGACCCCTTTTAAAAGATTTTATTTAATTTATTAATGAGATAACTGATGAGGTGTAACTGCCAGTTCAAAGGCGAATTCCAAGAATGGATGCCATTTATAGAACAGGAACATTGAAAGGAAAGTGCAAATAGGCCCAAAAGGGCTTTTACACAGTTGGGGGTTAGTAGGGGGACTGGACTGGAGAGGAAGAAAATGTCCCACCAAGAAACAATTAATTTGATTAATTTGCATGTCTATAGGCAGGAATTATTTTCTACTGCTCTCAGTTATCTACAATTTACAGAATTGTAAAATAGCTCTCAGAGAATCAGAGTCGAATGACTGGAAAGAGGGCGCTATAATTCTCCTTTGAAGCACAAATTTTCCTGACAGCCCCTTTCTTTTCCTGGGAAATTCTGCTGACTCAACATAGTCTTAAGGGCTAAACTGACAAGTTAAACACACCTTTAAAAGCTCTCCATTGCTCAAAGCCAAGGGCCCTTGTCTTCTGTTTCTAACCATCTCCCCTAAAAGTCTAGAGTGGGGGATTCTTAACATGTGGGTTCACAGATCTCTGTAAGGACGGATGAAAGATTCAGACAAACTCCTTAGACGCCTGTACACACACTCGTTTGCATTTGATTTCAGGTTTGGAGCCTAGGATGAGTCCCTGATCCAAGTAGTTCTGGGGTCTCTGCTTTCCATCTTTTAACCAGAAGGTGGTTTTCATTAAGCACCATCCTCTCTGTGCTACTCATTCATTCATTATGGCCATAGCCTCTTCAGGAACTGCAGCCCCTCCTTTATGAAAGCCCTACTTGTGGCTCAGCTTAGGTTAGGGGTGGGTGGATAGGAGCTAATGTGTAACTAGGAATAGACCGACCTGCACTCCTTAAACCCATGCCCAAAGCTCTACATGCCTGCCTTGCCCCCCACTCCACACACCTTTTATGGTTAGGCCACCAAAGATGGCTGTTCTCTTGCTCATCCCTCCTCAACCGGAGCCTGCTTCACTATATGTTACTCACCTGAGTGAACTTCCGTCTTAATTTTAGAGCCTAATCAGTAAATGTCTATGTACTTGCCCTGGCCCCAGCTAGTGATTATTCTTAAGTTTAGATCAGAACATCTCCACCTTGATAGTTTATCAAAGGGGCAGTAAGGGTCTCACCGGTCTTCTGGTTTCCCAGGCAACCGATGAGCCAATCTGCTGGTTGGTTATTTCCCTCTTCCCTGAGAGTGAAGGCTCTTGCTGTGTCCTGCCCACTGTCTGCCGGCCCATGGCCCTAGGACTTTGCTGCAGACATGTAAGATCCTCCCTACCCTAACTGTTCTTCAATTACCGTTAATTCAATATAATCTATATGCCAAAGTGGCATATTTTGGAGTTGTATATTCTGCTTCCCTTCACAGTCTTCCTCACAGACTTGAGAAGATGACAGCATAGGATAGTTACACAGGTATTGTAGAAGTCCCAGTAGGGGACGATAGATAGAAAGGGAAACCTAGGAAACTTTGGGAGACCACTGTTGAGTTAATTATCGCTCAAAAAAGACATAAGAACATAGTGGAATGAAGCAGCCTATAAAGCCATAAATAAAAGCATGAATGCCTCAGGTCATTAAGTGAAAGGTAATATGAGGCCTGCATTCAAGTTCAGCAAGACAATGATCCATAGGACAAAGGACAGGAATTTAAGGGAAAGATGACATTCCAAAGTAGGAGACTCTCATTATATGGAAACCTGAGATGATTTAACATACTTTAGCATATGTTACCACCCTTCTGCTGATTTGATAAGCACCATGACAGTCCTAGTTTGACCTCATAGGGTCAAATACTCTCTTATCCAATATAAAGGAGGAGCTAGTGATGTATGCCTGAGGTCTACCCTTCTAGTGAGAAAGAAGGCAGTCTTTTCCCAGTCACCACTTTCCTTGAATTATGAAAATGTAGGCCACCTAATTCTCAGGGCAGAACCTCCTTGCCTGCCCACTTGTATCCCTCACAACCATCCTATCTTAATAAATCTATTTCTTGCCTATTATTTTTTCTCTGGCTGAATTCTTTCTGTACTGAGACACAAAGAAACTGAGCTTCAGTAAGTCCAGATACCAGGTGGCTGATTCTAATAAAAAACTGTGGTTTCAGGTCCCAGTCTGGGTTTAGGCTGGGTTCAAGTCAGAGAAGTTTCAGTTTCAAAGAGGATATCCTGAAACTGGACTTAATCCTTGACTCCTCTCTTTCTCTCACAGGCCATGTCCAATTTATCAGCAAATAGTGTCAGCTGTCTTTTCAAAATATACTCCCCAATCTCACCTCTTCTCATCATCACTCTGTCATTACCATCCTGGTCCAAGACACCAGCATTTCTTACTTAAGTTATTATAACACCTCCTAACTGTTCTCCCTGCTTCTGCCCTGCTTGTGTTATAGTCTATGATGTTCTTCCTCTATTCAAACCTCCCAATGGCACCTTCCCACCCACTGTAAAGGATAAATCCTATAGTGACCCAACCTACCTATAAGGGAAGAAAAATTCTCCTCCACCCTCTTAGGTTCAGTAACTGGGATGTCTGAATTAAACTGACAACAGACATTAACAGAGAAAAAGGCATAATGATTTTATTTTTAATTTTATGTGCATGGGGAGTGCTACAGAAAAATGAAAAAGTCAAGGAAGTTGTTAGATTCAGAACCTGATATGCCATTTTCACAAAGAGTAAAGTTGTGGAGAAATGGCTTGATAAAGAAAAGAGGGGCTTGGGACTATAAGAATGGTAAATTATGGGAAGTAAATATATGGGGAAATTAATAAAACGGAAGGGCAATTTTAGTAAAGTATCTTTGTGTAGGTTCAGCTTGGTGCTGACTTTTCATCTTCTTCGTGGCCATAAAGTTCCCCGAGAAGAGATTTAGGGTAGTAGGGTAGTCATTTCTTAGGATTTCTGCTTTTAGTCAGAAAAGGGAAGTTCCAAGGTTTCTTTCTATGCCTGTTGTTACCTGAAAACTGAGTTCAGCTCTTGGTAGGTGTCAAGCCAAAAGACACAACCATGCAAAGACTGGGATAAAGAAGGATTTTTTAATTGTAACAAGTAAGGAGAACACTGGGGATATTTTCCCAAACCAGTGTCTTCTTGAAAGAAAAATTGGGTAAGTTTTAAGCTAAGGAAGGGACTTGAGCAGAGAATTCAGCATAGAACTGGGGCAGAGTTCAGAAGAATCCAAGCTTTAGTGGTTGAGTCGCAAGGGTCAGAAAAAGTCAAAATCATCTCTCTTAGGCTCCAGTTGATGTGGTGGTTGTGCATTCAAGAATGAGATGTGTTTAAATTCTGCAAGACAGCTCAAGAAAGTGCTTTGTGCTGATATTTACCATGAAAGAGTACTAGTAAGTACTAATAACTGATTTACTATCATTGCTATTGTTACTTCTCTTGCTTGATAACATTCCTTGGTTTCTGCATTTGTTCCCTTTAAGTCATTGATTACTGAGACCTGTTCAAGGGCAAGCATTGTGGCCAGGCTTAGATCACAAAACTGTTGTCTGGTTGGTTGCCTGGAATAGCGCTGGGGTCCTAGCCCAGCTGGAGATCACTTATTTCATCCGGGGGGATTCTTTTTCCCATTGGATTTGTGAGACTGGAACAGCACAAGCTTTATTCAATTGCCAAAGAATGGAGAAATGGGAACTTAGCAAAAGGAGGGAACTGGAAAGGGCGGAAGGAATATTCATGACTTATCAGAGAACAGAGGTGTGGCCTGGACTGTTGCAACTCTCCTTTTCAATCTTTGCATAGGCTTTTCCAGTTATTGTCAGGCAAGCATCAACTGGCATGGCCTTGGCAGGTGTGTCATTTAGCATGCTAACGTATTCTAATGAGCATATAATGAGGCTCAAGGTCTACTGAAAGTCAGATCTTCCACCATCTTGGGCTTAGTTGGTTCTAACCTATTCTTGTATCTTTTTTTTTTCCTCTTTGCAGCTTCCTGCTGAAACTTAAATAAGAGTTATTGGTTTCTGTTTGAGGAAGTGAGGCAGGGGTATGATTCTGAGGCAACAGCTTAGGACAAAAATGGCTTATCTTATGTCAAGAAAGCTATGTCTAGTTCTTTTTCTCCAGGGACCTCCTACCCTATCTAGTTACACTGTTGATTCTCAATTGCCTTCAGCTCAAAATAACATACATGTTTAAATGGCATCTTTGGGGGTGGCATATTCTGATCCCACTTTATACTGAAACAGGAGGGAAGAGGGGAGGACACAAGCCTTAAAGAATGACATAGCCCTTAAGGACATCAAAAAAAAAAAACAGGTTAGAACCAACTAGGTCCAAGATGGGTGGATTATTTGACTTCCAGGATACCTTGAGCCCCATTATATACTTATTGTACTACATTAGTATGCTAAATGGCATGACCATAGATGCGAGGCCAACCATAAGAGGCCAAAAAGTAGATGGTGGCCCAATTCCTGGAAATCTCTTCCCCTTCTCCAAAATAGTTGGAATAATTCTCACACTCCTTAGCCTGTGAAATTACCCAGCCCATAAAAACTAACCACTCCATATTTCAGGGCCTCTTGTCATCTGAGTTAGCCTACGCTCTGTCTGTGGAGTCTGTTTCTCTCAGGGCTACTCTCACCTTTTGAGACAGATCGCATTCTGTCTGTGGAATGTGTATCCCAGGGTGCCCTCGCCTTCTGAGATAGCCCTTCTATCTCTTTCAATAAATCTACTTCTTGCCTATCATTTTGCCTCTTGCTGAATTCTTTCTGTGCTGAGACATAAAGAACCTGAACTTCAGTAAGTCCTGAGACCAGGTATGTGGGTTTAATTAAAGACAGTGAGGAGGAGTTCCCTTTGTGGCACAGGGGAAACAAATCCAACTAGTATCCATGAGGATGTGGGTTCGATCCCTGGCCTTGCTCAGTGGGTCAGGGATCTGGTGTTGCGGTGAGCTCTGGTGTAGCCTGCAGACGTGGCTCAGATCCCGCGTTGCTATGGCTGTGGCTTAGGGACGGCAGCTGTATCTCTGATTCAGCCCCTAGTCTGGGAACTTCCATATGCCAAGGGTGTGGCCCTAAAAAGTGAGAAAACAAACAAACAACAAAAAACAGTAGGTTTGAGTTCCAACCTGAGTTGTGCGGTTTCAATACCTCTACCTATAATCTGTCTCCATTTTTTCTTTTTCACTCCATGAAGGCACACCAGCTGTCACGCCAGTGGGGAAGGAAGAATATTCCCTCTACCCTTTCAGGTTCCTGGTTTAGACACCTCTGTAATAAAAAGGCCAGATTAACAGGAGAAAAACAAAGAGATGTTTAATAACATGTGTCTGTGTAATGGGAAATGAGTAACTCTCCAAAATGGGTCAAGCTACCACCTCAAATACCTTTTCCATATGGGGGGTGGGGGGAGGCCAGTCATGGGAGGGTTTTCAGGTAAAGCATGGTAAGCCAGGGTATGATTGTTATGCATTTAGGTCAGTTCTTTCTCCACTGATAAAAATGTCTGGAGATTTGGCTACCTTGCTATTCCTGATACAGAGAGGGAGACATGCTTACAACTGGAGATTTCCCTTATTAACGTAAATGTCTCTTTCAGAAGGGTAACTTTTACTTAGTTTTCAGAGCTTCTCCTGGTCTGCAGTTTGGTAAAGTTTGGCACACAAACATTTGCTGGGTCATGCAGAAACAATGAGCTCTGATCTCTAGGCGCTGCCGAGTTTCCACACCACACCGAGCCCACATTTGTTGCAATGTAGGGGAACAGAATTTGCCACACTAAAATATGTCTCTTTGGCATATTAATTATTGTAAGCTGGTTATTTTCTGGGAAACAGCAGACATGGAAAGGGCTCTGAAAAATCAGGTAGGAGTTGCCCTTTTATAAGGAACATTTACATTTTTAAGGAAAATATTTATTCATAAGGGTGTCTCCCTCTCTGCCTCTGAGGAGGATGACCAAATCCCTTGAAATTTTTATCAGTGGAAAAGACAATGACTTAAATTTCTATCATAATCACCGTTGTTTACTGTTCCTTTCCCAGTAATCTCCCTTAAGAGACTCTCACCACCCTCAACATCCTTTTTATCTTTAGCTAAGGTATTTGAGAAGAGGGCTTTGGCTGTTTTGGCAAGTTCGTTTTCCTGGGCCTCTCCTTTGTATACATGTTATTAAACTTTGATTTTCTCCTGTTAACTTGTCTCATGTCAGTTTAATTCTTAGACCAGGCATAAGAACCTAGAAGGGTAGAAGAAATTTTCTTCCTGACAGTGACAGGTTTATGTCCCCTTTTCCCTCCAACCATCTCTCGTGGTGTTGCAGGAAGGGGGATCCTTTTCAGAGCCTGAGAGTGGGCTCTTGTCCAACACTTGGGAACGAATTATCCGAGGAGACCCATGTACTGACAAAGCAAAAGACTTTGTTGGAAAGTGGTGCCTGAGCAGAGAGCACTGAGGAATGGGAACCCAAGAAAACTGCTCTGCCGCACGGCTCCCAGTCTCAGGTTTTATGGAGTTGGGGTTGGATTCTGGCTGGCAGCTGCATCTCTGATTCAAACCCTAGCCTGGGAACTTCCATATGAGTGGGTGTGGCCACTCAACACAGTTTTCAGGTCCTAGCAGGAAGATAATCTTCAAAAGCTTCTCCTTTTTTCAGGGGATGATGGACTACATCACCCTCAACATTATAGATGATGTAGTAGCTTGAATAATGACCCCCCCAAAAAAAAGATATATCTAAGTCATAATCTCCAGAACTTCTGAATGTTATCTTATATGGCAAAAGAGGTGATTAGTCACGAACTTTGAGATGAGAAATTTATCCTAGATTATCTGGGTGGGCTCTAAAAGCCATCATATGTCTCCTTAATAAGAGAGATACAGAGGGAGATCAGACTGAGGCACACACAGAGGAGGACATATGAAAACAGAGGTAGAGATGAGAGCAATGCAACCACAAGTCAAGGACGCTTAGGCATACCAGCAGCCACTAGAAACCAAAGAAGGCAAGGAGGCCATCCTGACACCACTACCCTCCCCAATGTCTCCACAGCTTCCAGAGGAAGTATGACCTTACTGACACCTTGATTTCAGACTTCTGACCTTCAGAACTGTGAGAGCATAAATTTCACTGTATCCTTTATTTAAATATTCTATTATATCACAAATTTTATCTTCAGGAAGGTTTTTTTTAAAATATATTTAACAAGATTCACCCTATATTGTAATTGACACAGCCGCAGACTTTCTAGGTTAGAAATGATCTTACAAGCCATGAAGTCCAACTTCCCTCCAGGATTGAAAATCCTGTCTCCCTAGAGGTATTTATTCATTCAAGCTTTTCTGTTTTTTCCAGTGTTGATTCCAGACATTAAGTCAGAGTGAAACCAGACACATTCCTGTGAGGCTCCTGGGTGCAAGAGCCTTTCTGTGTGCCCCATTTCTTGTTCTTAGGAAATGGGCCTCCTTCAGCCATCATGACCTTCCCTGAGTTCTAGGAACAGGTTCAGACCGTTGCTGATCGGGGAAGGGAGAGGACGCAAAGACAAGGGAGGAACAGTAAATGACAGCTTAGAGTCCTTCCTTGTCCTTCTCCCTGGCTTAATTGAAGCCTAAACACAATCACCCACAAGCTAAAGATTAGGCACCCTGACCACAATTGTCTGTGGGTTAAAGATTATTAGCACATGATGTTTTTCAGGAACTTTCCTAGTTTATTCCAATCTCTGATCAACATGCCCTTTTTGCAAGTATTCTAGACAATAACCCGGAAGACCACCATCATGATCATACCGAGATCTCCTGACTCCAGCTTCCATGACTAAGATTCCCCCAAAAGAAAGAAGAATGCATCTTTGTCCCAATCCTGATTTCTATCTGAAAACCTGTTTTTCTCCTTTTTACTACAAAACTACTCCCAATTCTTTCCAATGGAGGGCACAGTCTTTAGGGCATTAGCCTGCTGTGACCCTCCTTTGCCTGCCAAAGCAATAAAGCTATTTTTTTCCTCCTTTACCCAAAACACTGTCTCTGCATTTCAATTTGGCATCGGCAGACAGAGGTCAAATTCCAGCAACAAGAGTACCTTCCAACTAGCTTTTCCTTAGAAGCCACAAGAATCAGTGTGACATTTTTCCAAAGGCTTGGTAATATCTGTTATTTTCTCTGTGTCTACTTTTGTTCTTTTGGTCATTAACAGAAATGGTTACAGCAAATGTGATTTAGCTACAGAAAATGTCTAAAACAGAATTTAAAGAGGAAAAGCATCATGTAGACTATTTAATTCAATCTCAATTTTATAGAGGTTTCCATTTTCCACATTGCCAGAAATGTTTAACTATTTCATCATGGTATAACATAAATTTTAATTGTCAATTCTTTCCTTATATTAAAATTGGCTTTGCCCATTAATATGAATTCTATCCTTTATGGAACAAACAGTACTCTGCATGACTGCCCTTCAAATACGTGAAGAGAACTATTGCATCATAATTTGATGAAGCATTTTCCACTCCATGTTAAACAAATCTTTGTCTTCAGTAACTCTTCAAGAGGCATGATGTTCTGATTCCTCCATTCTCTCTCTAGTCATTATTCTGTAGAAGCATTGTAGTTTTACAGTGTACTTCTTAATAGAGGAGTCCTAGAACTGAGGCCAATAATTTGTGTCTCCTTTTCAGTTTGTTTATACAGGCTTCTCAGCCCTGAATTCCCTATCTCTGGTGATCAGAGTGTCTTTCTAATTCCAGAGGTAGGGTGTGCACATTTCATGGAGAGATTTACTCTGTTTTCAAGGGGAGGAGGGTCAGAATTTCCTTTTTGCATCTGCTGCTTCTCAAGCAACTTCAACTCAAAATAATCAATACACCATTGTGGTGTTTCTGGGGAGGATCCACACTGACCCCCAACATCAGCAAAACATCTTTATTCATTTTAATCTTAGGGTAAAAGTCCTTAAAGTGTGTCCCTGATCAGCATTACCTGGGAATTCATCAGCGATGCAATTCCCCTCTCCCCAGACTCACTGACCTAGAAATTCTGGGAGTGTAAGTGCGGTGACATCCAGTGATCTTGAATTTTAAAAGTCTTCCAAGCAATTTTGATGCATGTTAAAGTTTTAAGATCCACTTTATTATATTTACTGTATTTTCTACTTTATAGTATATTTTGTAGAAGAAATAATTAGATAAAAAAGGATAGTGAAGAAGCAGTACTGATTCAGAAGCTAAAAGATTACAGTGCAACTATTCATCAAATTTGCCAAATAACAGTTCACTGTGTGCAAGTATTTTCCTCAGCACTTGATGAGCTCTTCACCAAGTATACAAACTAGTGCTATAAAGCTTGAAACTTTAAATATTTTAAGGTTACGCTATTTTAGGGGATAATAATGGACCAGTTCTTAGGATTTGTGCAATGAATATATTTAAACAGTAGGAAATGAGTGTAGTTTTCTATAAATGACATTTTATTTGAAGAAAGTCACCGTAAGAGTTCTTTCTAAAAGTAGTCAGACTAAAGCAACTTAGAATTAAATTATTAAAGTATGTAAACTTCAAGTCCTTAACAAGGCCTATCCTTTGGGTATTCCTATTTCTTTATTAAGACAACTTTTGCAATCAACCTCCTAAATGCTCCCTTTACATCTTTGTTTCTAAGTGTGTATATAAGGGGGTTCAACATGGGTGTGATGATTCCATAGAAAAGGGACACCATCTTTCCCCGGTCCTTGGAGGCAGGTGATGGTGGTTGCAGATACATGTAAATAGCAGTACCATAAAAAAGTGACACCACGATTAGATGCGAGCCACATGTTCCAAATGCCTTTCTCCGACCTTCAGCTGATTGTATTCTCAACACTGCTTGGACAATAAAAGCATATGATATAAGAATGAGTGTCACAGGTATTAGAAGGAATAGTACACTGATAAAAAATAGTTCAGCCTCATTTGCTGTTGTGTCTACACATGACAACTTGAGCAGAGCAGGGACTTCACAGAAGAAGTGATCCACTTCTTTGTGGCCACAGAGTGGCATCTGAAGGGTCAAGGTGGATTGCAATACCGAGTTGCTGAAGCCACTAATCCAGGACGCAGCTGCCAGCTGGAGGCAGAGCCTTTGGTGCATGATAACTGAGTAATGGAGAGGCCGACAGATAGCTACAAACCTATCAAAGGACATGACGGCCAGGAGGAGACATTCAGTAGAACCCAAGGCCAGGAAAATGAAAAGCTGGGCCACACAGCCACCATAACTAATTACCTTTCTGATGCTGCATATGTTTACCAGCATTTGTGGAACTGTACTTGTGGTATAGCAAAGGTCCAAGAGTGAGAGATTGTTAAGAAAAAAATACATGGGGGTGTGGAGTTTGGAATCCAGACGTGACACGAGAATTATTGCCAGATTGCCTAAGATAGTCAAGATATAAGAAATCAGGAACACCACAAAGAGTGGAAGCTCCAGCCATGGTCGATCCGAGAAACCTAAGAGGATGAACTCCTGGGGGACACTCTCATTTATTCTATTCATATTAAATGGTTCAACTCTTTGTTCTCTGGAATATAAAACATCAGTAAGTTTACAAACACATTTATTTACTGTCAGTAAGTTATAATAATTTTGCTAAAACTCTGCATAAATTTATAGGCTAATGCTATTAATAATGGGAAAGTACGTTGACAAGAATATAAATATTTATCTTTCCAAGTATGTCAATTGTTTCTATTTTTGTAACAGTGTATTAGCAAAATAAACTTCAAAATTTTTAAAGCATATCATCAGTTTCCAACTCAATTTATTTTTGATAAAACATTAATTTTTTTTTTATGGCTGCACCTGAGGCATATGGAAGTTCCCAGGGCCAGGGACTGAATTCAAGCCTTAGCTGTGGACCTACACTGCAGCTGTGGCAAAACCAGATCCTTTAACACACTATGCTGGGCCAGGGATGGAACCCGGGCCTCTGCAGTGGTCAGAGCCACTGTAGTCAGGTCCTTAACCCACTGTGCCATAGTGGGAATTCCCTAAAATATCAAATTTTTATCTTCTGGTATTTTGTAAATTCATTGCTCTCACTTCTTTTTACCTCAGTACCTACTATTAGGTAGATGTAGACACAGTTCCTGCCATTTGAATTCATTCTAATTTCTCTTTAATGCCAGTGAGATCCTCTGTTTATGTGAATCAATTAACATTGTGTAAGTCTCACACCACTACCCCCAAAACCCATGGAGACAGTATCTAGCAAGTTATCAGACACAATTTAAGGATATGTGTATATTTGTTTTAGAAGCATAGAATTCACATAGGATTATTTAATAATGGAACAGGAAGTCTGTCAGGCTTAAGCTCATATGCTGCCTTGTCTAATTAGTCACATCACCCTAGGAATGTTTCTTATCCTCTGATCTTTAGGCCCTTCACTTGTAAAATGAAGATAATCTCTTCTAAATTGTATTGATGTGAAGCATATATGCACATTGCTTAGCCTGGACCCTGGCTCCTGGAAACAGAGCAATGGGAACGAAAGGACTTACAGTGCTTTAGGGTCTCTGAGTAATTTAGGTGCCAAAGAGGAATTACATATGGTTTCTAAAACTCTAAACTTCCTGAGGTTACCAACGAAAAATGGCCCTGCCAGTTGAAAACTCACTTTCCCTTTTTCTCTTTAACACCCAAACTATCAACCCCTCAAAAAGGATCATAGTAACTACCTACAGTGACGTATAAATGTGATTTTCAGTGTAAATTGCCTGGCATTGTGCTTGGCACATAGAAACACAGCTGTGTTAGTGAAAGTAATGAGAGTGATGTGGGAACTCTGAGATGCTTTAGGCAAAAGCCCTTCAGAGCCCTGCCTTTCCTAGTACTAATATGTCAAGCTCCACCTGCCAAATATATATTCATCCCAAAGATATCTTAACAGGACACTCTAAACTGTTTTATTATTTTATCAATATCTGAATATAAGTTTTTTCATTATCGTTTACGTTCATTAGAATGTTAGCAATGTGTATTTTAATTTTGTTCTACTTATTCCAGGACTGTTAGTCCCCTAAATATTATTTCCTTACTCTCATTTGGCAAAAATTTTGAGATCCACAGTCATAGATATAAATTTAAAATGTTCAAATGTATCTTTTTTTTTTTTTTGGTCTTTTTGCCTTTATATGGAGCCGCACCTGCGGCATATGGAGGTTCCCGGGCTAGGGGTCTAACACGAGCTGTAGCTGCCGGCCTTCGCCACAGCCACAGCAACACGGGATCCGAGCCGCATCTACAACCTTCACCGCAGCTCAGGGCAACGCCGGATCCTTAACCCACATGAGCAAGGCCAGGGATCGAACCCACAACCTCGTGGTTTTTAGTCGGATTCGTTAACCACTGAGCCACGAAGGGAACTCCTCAAATGTATCTTTAAATGAAAAAAAGGTAGTTACTGAACATTTGTATAGCATGATTCTATCAACCTTAAAAAAGAATATTTTATATACATACCCATACATAAAAGTACTAATGTACAAAGTAATATATAGATTAAAAGTTACCTTGAATAATACAGAAGAAAGTGTTACTCCTGGGAAACGGGAATGGGGGAAGAGTAAAGCAAAATTATTTGTACCTGTGGTTTTATTTAATTTTTAACATTACTCTTTTAACATTTTAACAAATATATCCTCACTCACCAATTTGCTCTCAGACTAGCATTACCGTAGTTTAAAATTTTGATCCCCATTAGAGTGCAAATCTTTATAAGAAATCTGATTTTTTTTAAATGCTTCATATTTTCGGAGTTCCCTTCGTGGCTCAGTGGTTAACGAATCCGACTAAGAACCATGAGGTTGTGGGTTCCATCCCTGGCCTTGCTCAGTGGGTTAAGGATCCGGCGTTGCCCTGAGCTGCGGTGAAGGTTGTAGACGCGGCTCGGATCCCGTGTTGCTGTGGCTGTGGCGTAGGCCGGCAGCTACAGCTCCTGTTAGACCCCTAGCCTGGGAACCTCCATATGCCGCGGGTGCGGCTCTAGATAAAGGTAAAAAAAAACAACAAAAAAAAACCTTCATATTTTCTTAAAAGTAAGTCTAAATCGGCAAGGAACTTTTCTAAGGGATGGATTGCAGGGGCTTTCTTGTGTCTTATTGGCAAAAAAAAAAAAAAATGTTTCGAAGGAATGGAGGAAGCAGGCAAACAGGTTAAATGGCATCAGTAAAGAGACATTTCACATCCACAATTTCCTTTTGCCCCAAGTCCCTGTAATTGAGATAAATGAAACTCTGGTTTACCCAGAACTGCTGAGTTTACTCCTGCTGTGCTTATAGCTAGTAATAGAGCTGCTTCTGTTCTCAGTATTCCCGCTTGGATGCGGTATAAGATCTGATTGTAATATTCCTTTTTTTGTCTTTTTAGGGCCACACTTGCAGCACATGGCGTTTCCCAGGCTATGGGGTCAAATCGGATCAGAGCTACAGCTGCCAGTCTACACCACAGCCACAGCAACGCTGGATCCTTAACCCACTGAGAAAGGCTAGGGATCAAACCCGCGTCCTCATGGATTCTGTCCAGTTAGTTAACCACTGAGCCATGACAGGAACTCCTCTAATTGTAATACTGAAGAGTGAAACAATCCTTACATTATTGCTCAGGAGGTACCTCATCATTTAGGAGGTTTTCCTATCACAGGGGCTAGTAGCTTTCCTGATCAGCCCTAGATCTGGGGTTACTTTCTGGAATTCAGCTAAAGAAGCCCTCTCTGTGGAAGGTTACAAAAGAAAGGAATTGATTAATTCTTTTTTAATCAATTGACCCCCTCACTCTGAGACTTTCTACTTATGAAAGTAATAAACTGCTTTTGCCATCAATACAATAATATATTGGTTCATGTATCTTGTCATATGTAATATCCTCTCGTATTCTGTAATCAGTGAGGGCACAGGAAGGGGAAAAATATTTATCACTCTAGCAGTGAGCACTGGAGAACAATAAGAAATAAAAATGATGGAGCAAGATAGCAGTGAGGAAAGGAAACTTGGGAGATTTCAGAGGATTGAATTTTTATATTCTGCTTTACCTTTTTTTTTTTTTTGGACATTCACCCATCTTCCAAACACACAGCAATCTCAAATATTTATCCACTCTTGAAAGTATATCTTTAGATTAAGTTGTGGTGTCATTTTGCATTGTTTTCTTTTTGTCTTTTTAGGGCCGCCACCTACAGCATATGGAAGTTCCCAGGCTAGGGGTCAAATCGGAGCTATAGCTCCTGGCCTATACCACAGCCACAGCAACGCGGGATCTGGGCTGCGTATGTGGCCTACACCACAGCTCATGGCAACACCGAATCCTTAACCCACTGAGCAAGGCCAGGGATCGAATCTTTGTCTTCATGGATGCTAGTTGGGTTCATTAACCACTGAGCCACAACGGGAACTCCTCATTTTGCATTTTTAAGTTTTAAGTAATTTGAATTCTGATTCATATCTCAGTGTTATGATTGAAGTGTTTATTAACAACTAAAACAAAAGAACAAAAATCTCAGAAAATCCTTATCTGTATAGGCTCCTGGGTATAACCTGTTGACATCTGTTCCAATTGCCTGCAATTGGGGCTAATTCCTTAAAGGCTACTGAGTAAATTCTTCAGCTTTTGAATAAAGTACATTGCCCGAGTCTTGAGATAATATTTATCTCATTTTGAGTAGTATTCAATAGAGCAGCAGAAAAAGATACTTGAATTATGGAGAATCAAGGGTATCAGAAAGGGAGCATTAATACAGAAGTTAATAGAAGTCGATGAGATAATTTTATTTTATTTTATCTTACTCTATTTTATTTTGTTTTGTCTTTTTAGGGCTGCACCCACGCATATGGAGTTTCCCAGGCCAGAGGTCAAATTGGAGCTGCAGCTACCGGCCTATACCACAGCCACAGGCCTATACCACAGCCACAGCAATGCCAGATGCAAGCCTGCGATCCACACCACAGCTCACAGCAACGCTGGTTCCTTAACCCACTGAGCAAGGCCAGGGATCAAACCTGCATCCTCATGGATACCAGTCATATTCGTTTCCACTGAGCCACAAAGGGAACTCCGATAAGAGAGAATTTTAGAAAGCCACTGATGAGGTATTAACAAATATTATCTTGTCATTGGTTGATCTGATCTCTCTCATCTCTCTACTGAATTCTTACCCCATTTTTGAACTTTCAAAACGATTAAATTAAACAGACTCTGGGAAGCACCATTTTAAACTGAACTATGGAAAAAGCATTGAGACAAGACAGGTAATAAGACTTTTAGCCCCAAATCAGCCAGTAAATCATTGTATAACTGGGCAAGTTAATTAATAGCTTTGGATATCAGTTTTATCTTCAATAATGCTATGGGATTGATATTTTCTGTAGAGCGTAAAAACTATTTACTGTTACATTTTCTCAAATCATCTCATAGGCCTATAAGATTGGCTTCCAAATACCACATAGATACATATTCTTGCTGGAGAATAAGGATGAATAATAGTAGTAATTTTTCACACAGCTAATACATTGTAGTTTGGCTTATCAATATAAGAAAGCTTGTCAAACAATTTTCTAGTTTATTAATTTTGCAGGCAGAAACTTAATTTATATGCTTACAGAAATTACTTTCCCCAGGTCCCGGAGTTAGTAAGTAACATGCCAAAGATTAGAACCTAAGACTGATCTGCTCAAGAGTTCTTTTTCCCTATAGGTTTTACAAATATATTCAAAATATATTTGAACATATTTGCTTATAATTTGTATAAGATTTATTATATATAAGGTAAATTGTATTATAAATTATACATTATACTATATAATTTATAAATTACATAAATTATATTATATTATATATAAATTATATTATATGTAAAATTTATAATTATAATATGTAAAAATTTTTTAGAAGCTAAAGCTAAATAAATCAGATTTTTCCTGACAGATAAGTTGGTCTTTGCTGAGATTTGAAATATAAACAGTTCATGAAATGCATGCTTAGAATACAAATTTTATTGACATTTTATTTAGTAATTTTTAAAAATGTATTCTACTTACCTCCATCTTAAGTACTTGCAAAATTAGATCAATTTTATGTCCAAGACTTGAATTCAAATTGGATTAATTTAAAATGCACAGCTACAATGATAGCTTTGTTATTTAGTTGTGTAACTGATTTGATGGAATTCTTTCAACTTATTTTAGTTACACTCAAAATGAAGCGAGTCATAATATTCCCATTCAGAATTAACTGGCAGATAAGAATGCAGTATTACAGATGATCAGAATGGTGTTCTGGCCTCACATCATTTGGAATTAAGGTATTGTCTCTTTCTTTAGAGACTTTTTTCCAACCAGCTTTGCAAAATGGATGTACTTTCTCTGTCAATATTGGTATTTGCTTTGGTCTCTAGCAGAAATCTCAAACACTGAATCGCAAAAGGCTTCTCCAATAGTTTATAGTAATTAACCACATACCCAAATGGGAAGAAAGAGGGAAGAGAGGTTTATGAAGTAATATTCCTATTTCATCACTGATTTGCTCAGCAACCTGTTCTCTAGGGACTGAATTCTCAACTTTTTCTA
The DNA here is from genome assembly GCA_004024745.2 of Catagonus wagneri. NCBI lineage: Eukaryota > Metazoa > Chordata > Mammalia > Artiodactyla > Tayassuidae > Catagonus > Catagonus wagneri. Next base: position 14,557,459 of record PVHT021183524.1, on the reverse strand, counting down.
AGACAGAGGAGGGACTGTTGGGACTAAAATCCTTATCAAAGACTAGATTTTGTGCAAGGGAATTGAAATTAGGTTTCCTTTCTAAAGTATTCATTGAATTCTCTAAAATTACTTAATTACTTCTTTCAGAAAAGAATTTTTATTCCACGTGTAAATTCTCTGAGATTTCATTGGAGGTCATGCTACCAAGTCTTTAATTTGTATATCAGAAAAGAGACCTCTACTTAAATTATCTTAAGAAAATTGCTTAACTTTGTTTATGATACACTTTACATAATGGCTTTTAAAAATTAGAACAAATATATCTTTCCTTTCGTGGATTTTTTAAATTTCTAGGCTTAGTGACTAAGTTCTTCTTCAGCTCAAGGTTATATAGATTGTCTTGAAAGATTTAAATTTTTTTATATTAGAGAACTTAATCCAACCTCTCTCTCTCTCTCTCTCTCTCTCTCTCTCTCTCTCTCTCTATATATATATATATATATATATATATATAGTTTTATGTGCTATCATGTATATAGTTTTATGTGCTATCATATGCAGGTTCATTTCAATTTCTTTACCAGATTAATAATTTGGAAGACATACATTTATAATTCTGAAAAAAGATTACAATTTTAACAAACTTGGGGAAAAAAAACACAAATAGCCCAATAGGAAAACAATTATAGATTCAAATAGAGAAGAGTAAATCTAAAAGACCAACAGATTTAAGAAAATATGGCCATTTTCTCAAATAAAGATATATTAAAGTAATGATGATAAAGCTCTTTATACTCATGAGATTGGAAACAAAAGGAGAATTACATTTTATTGCAAATGAGAATGAATAAAGGAGACTACTCATGGATTACTGGTGGAAATCCAAAGTGCTGTAAGTTTTCTTGGAAAAAATATGGCAATGGCTTCTAAAAACTATGTGTATTCTCAGTCTAGTACCGTTACTCCTAGGAATCATTCCCATAGAAAGGAATCTAACAGCATATAAAGACAAATGGATAATAATGTTTGATGTAGAAATGTTTTAATGACCAAAGATGAAGACAAATATAGGGTCTTTTGACAGGAAATTTACTAAATTAATGTACTCACAGAAGGAAAAATATTTATTCATATAAAACAAGGAATTATAGCACTAACACATGCCTTGGAGATTCTTTCTGAGGTTTTGCTGAGTGAACAAACAAAAATGCAGAAATATGTACATACTATGGTCCTGTTTTTATAAAACAATAATTTAAGACACCTAAATATGATTTTGTTCTGTATTTGTCTGGAAGAAAACAGAATATTTGCCTAATCACAGCATATTCACCCACAGGATAATCATTAATTACAAAAGGAAAAATGGTAACTTTACAGTGGAGAAACTAGGTAGAAACTACTTTAACCAAATGATCAAAGTTAACATCATGGTCATTTTATTCCTCTTCATAAGTATCCAGGTCATGAAAGACAAAGACAGAATAAGCAACTGCCCCAAGTTAGAGGAGGTAAGGAGATGTGGCAACTAATGCAATGTGGGATCCTGCATTGGGTCCTAGAGCAATAAAATGACATTAGTAGCACAATTTGCAAAATTTTAATAGTCATTTATCACTCAGTGCTGAGGATCCTGTTTGCTGCTGTGAGGTGTAAGTCACAGAAGCAGCTCAGACCCAGCATTGCTGTGTCTGTGGCACAGGTCAGGAACTACAGCTCCATTTCGACCCCTAGCCTAGGAACTTCTATATGCTGCGAGTGGGGCCCTAAAAACAAACAAACAAACAAACAAACAACAAACAAACAAAACTATGGAGTAAATCTTCAAAAGGGTATCATGTGAAACTAATACAACACTGTAAGTCAACCTTATTAAAACTTGAAAGAAAGAAAGAAAGAAAGAAAGAAAGAAAGAAAGAAAGAAAGAAAGAAAGAAAGGAAGAAAAAGAAAGAAAATAGGTATCTACATAGTTTCAAATTCTCTACAGGATAACTAGTTAGTAAATGCAAAATACTTAATTAGTTTTACAGTGGACAAACATAGCAGACATTTCCTTAACCAGGTAATAAATTCAAAACCTTCAATAAATGGACATCAGGTGCCTTCTATATGATGAATAAGAAGATATCACTTCTGTGGTATTCCTGCCAAAAATGAAGAAAACTGAAATGTCCCAAATTAAGAGACATTCTATAAAATGACAGGTCTATATTATTTATATATATTTATATATATATATATATATATATATATATATATATATATATATATATTTTTATCTTTTTGCCTTTATGTAGAGCTGCACCCGCAGCATATGGAGATTCCCAGGCTAGGGGTCTAACAGGAGCTGTAGCTGCCGGCCTTCGCCACAGCCACAGCCACAGCCACAGCCACTGCAACTCGGGATCCGAGCCACGTCTGCAACCTTCACCACAGCTCACGGCAGCCTTCACCACAGCTCACGGCAACGCCGGATCCTTAACCCGCTGAGCAAGGCCAGGGATCGAACCCGCAAACCTCACGGTTCTTAGTCGGATTCGTTAACCACTGAGCCACGAAGGGAACTCCGACAGGTCTACATTCTTGAAAAATGTCAAAGACAAGGGAAAACTTCCTCTGAAGTTGGGGAGACTAAATATGCACAACAACTAAATGCAACACAGAATTCTGGGGTGGATTATGGTTCAGAAAGAAAAGGATGATGATAAAGACACTTTTAGGGAAATTGACAGAATTGAAATACGGGTCTATAGTCGGATGATAATATTATTTCAGTGTCAATTTCCTTATTGTGATGGTTACACTGCAAAAAGTACTAGGGGAATGTCCTTATTTTCAGAACATACACTGAAGAATTCAGGGGCATTGGAGCATCACGTCCACAACTTATTGCAATGGTTCCAAAATTTACATATAAATGTACATATATATATATATGTGTGTGTGTGTATATATATACACACACACACAAATGAAAAAGAGAAAACCATAAAATAGGAGTTGATTGTACTAAAGGCTTTTTTTTTAAAGTATAGTTGATTTGCAGTAGTTTATTAGTTTCACGAGTACAAACAGTGATTCAATATAGATTACACATTGCTTGCAGCAATGCCAGATCCTTAACCCACTGAGCAAAGCCAGACCAGGGATCAAACCTGCATCCTCATGGATGCTGGTGGGGTTCATAACTCGCTGAACCACAAGAGGAACTCCAAGTTTTGGAAAATTCTTAGCCATTATCTATCTTCCTTCCTTCCTTTCTTTCCTTCTTTCTTTCTTTCTCTTTCTTTCTTTTTCTTTTTTTTAAGTATAATTGATTTACAAGTTTGTGTCCATTATATTTCATATTTTGTCCTGCCTCGTTCTTTCTCACTTCTCCTGATACCCTAATTATTTACATCTTAAGCCATTTGTATACAACCTATATGTCATTATGTTCATTTATTTCCATTCTTTTTTCTGTCTTGGTGTTACTTTTTTTTTCTACTGCCAGGCACTATTTTGTGTTATGTTGCTAAACTTAGACTGAGTTTTTAACTTGTTATTTTACTTTTTATTTCTAGAATGTACATTCTTTCCTTTTAATGTTTCAAGTCTCTGGTGAAACTCTCAAGTTTATCATTTTTGTCCCTATTTTCCTTTAACAAGCTAATCACAGCCAAGTTCAAATATCTGTCTACTAGCTACAAAACTGGGCTGTCTAAGAATCTCTTTCTTTGGCCTTTTAAAAAAAAATCCTGATTACTGGTCACATGGTCTTGCCCTTTTTCATGTACAATAATTTGTTATTGTAATTTGTTGTGTGAATGGACAATAACAACACAAGATGATGTTATTTTCCACCAAGTTGCTTCTTCATGATATCCTTTAAGTAGAGCACATAAGGGCTTCTTTTTCTTCCATTTTATTATCCTCTACTCCCACCACCATATTCCCTCACATGCCAACCACAATAAACATTTCAACTCTTTGATTTTGCTAAACTTCTCTATATTTTTCCATCACCTCTCTTTTATTCTCTCAATGAAGAATTCCCTCTCTAATAATCCATCTTTTAAATTTTTTCTTTAAAAGAAATTAAAATCCAATGTAGAGTGTATTAGGTGCAATAAGTGTGACAGAACTACAGATAATGACCTTCAGGAACCTAGATGGAAGAATAGCCAAATGTAATAAAGAGGAATAAGAAAAATTTCCGAGAAGAATATTTAACTGGGCATAGTATTATTTTTAATAAGATCAACATTTCAATCTGAGAGAGTGTGAAAAGTAAGAATACATACGGTTAGGGAAAATCACAGTTATTAAAGATCTACTGTATATCAGGGACAACGCTCAATATTTAATATTTCTTACTTAAGTTTCACAGAAACTTTTCAAAGTAATTTTTCTTCTCAGTGATAGTAAAGGAGGCTTTCTAGTTTTTAAGCCTGCACTGATTGTTTCTGAGCTAGAATTTGAGCCATTCTCTCTCCAAAGACTATTCTCCTTCCCCTTATTCCAAGTTATTGTCCTGAGATAATTCAGTTTTTCATTGTTTAGAGAAAATGGTGAATGCTTTAATGTATTTGGAATAAAAAATAAACAGAATCTCTTTTAGATAGAACTGAACATGTAGATTTGTCCAGAATTAGCATCAATATTAAGAAACAAATGTATATTTCTCTAGGCAATGAGTCACTTCAGGACTTTAAGTACTGGCAATATAACACCTATATTTTAGAAAGTCTCCTTTTGAAGCAAAGTAAAAGATGACTTTAAGTAGCAAGACTCTAGAGATTATCTAATGATCAGGCTCTTGTAACAAATCAGGCAAGAGCTAATGACGTCCTGGGATAGAGCAAGAGAAATGGGAATTAAAAAGAACGAGGCATGAAAGACAGACGTTATGGGTAGGGTTAGAAACTTATTGAATACAAGCATTCAGGAAAAGAGATGGCTCAAGAAAACCGTAATGTTTTAGGACTTAGTGATTGGAAAAAAATCACAAAGACATGAAAATCAAGAAAAGAAGATTTGGGAAATAAAGTTCAAAGAAATGCACATTTGACATCAAACTTTATGAATGCAAGGAATAAAACTTTTATAAATAATCTGTTGTTCACTTCCACAAAAGCTACAGTGATAATAAATTAAGAGTAAAAGAGAATTTGGAGTTCCCTTCGTGGCTCAGTGGTTAACGAATCCGATTAAGAACCATGACATTGCGGGTTCGATCCCTGGCCTTGCTCCGGGGTTAAGGATCCGGCGTTGCCGCGAGCTGTGGTGTAGGTTGCAGACGCGGCTCGGATCCCACGTTGCTGTGGCTGTGGCTGTGGCTGTGGCGAGGGCCGGCAGCTACAGCTCCTGTTAGACCCTTAGCCTGGGAATCTCCATATGCCGCGGGTGCAGCTCTACATAAAGGCAAAAAGACAAAAAAAAAAAAAAAAAAGAGTAAAAGAGAATTTGTTTAAAGGTAATTGCATTTGATGGAAAAGATGAGTGACATAGACTTTTAAACATCTTTTCTTTCTCTAACATTCTGTGATGTCATATCACAACTGGGAAGCATCTCGTAATCACTTGTGATTCTTGTATTCTATTATTTTATTTCACAGAAAATAGCTTTCTATAACTATAATATTTGCATCAGTTACAAGTTTAAATGCATTTGTAGTGGATTAACGTTGGTGATGGGCCAGGTGTGAGTAAAATGGAAAGAAGTCAGATGACAAAGGATGCTTAAAGATTACTTCTAAAATTTCCTCTTTGGCTGACAATTCTACATCCTTCATTTGAGTTAAGTATCCCAGGAGGACCTCATCTCCTTCATTTCTCAGAGGAACTTGTTGTCTCAGATAGGAAATTATTGAGAGCATCAAATCCTAGGTATTTCTCCCTAGATTCCCTGAGAAAATATTAGGTCGAGATGGTACTATAAGCTAATAAATTAATGTAAGTATAAGAAGTAGCTCTTAGGGGAATGGCTCATCCTACTGTACCAAGAAGTTTGCTGGAATACAGAATTAATATTGTGCATCTATGTATTTCAATAGTTGCTGACAGAAAAAAAATCACTGTATACCATTTGTTTATGAATTAATGGAGATGGTACTATTATCATTGTTGCTAGCGAGTATATACCATCCCTACCAATATAACTAGTGATATTAAGATTATACTATTTAGGAGTTCTTTCATGGCTCGGTGGGTTAAAGATCTGGCAGTTCTCATGGCTGTGGCTCTAGTCATTGCTGTGGTATGGGTTCAGTCCCTGGCCCAGGAAATTCTGCATGGCATGTGAGTGGCCAAAAAATAAGATTATACTATATGACATTAATAATATTTATATTTAAAATATAGTGTTTGACATGATAATGATCAGATATGTTCAGTTTTTACTTGATAAAAGTATATAGGAGTGGTTACTGAAGATATCGGCCATAGGATACTGACAATAATGGTTATTAAAATCTAAATAATATTTAAAATGTATAAAGCACATTTATGTGTAGTATCTTATGTGTATCAGTTGAAATCTGTGGTTGCAGAGGTGAAATGTGAGAGTCATCTCCCTTAGACATCTTTAACAGCTAAATATAGAAAACATGATTTTGAGATTCATGTTTCTGTATTGTTTACCTTATGATAGTAACAGATGGTAATGTGATCTGAAATAGTGCATGCATACTATTATTTTTGTCTTTTTAAAAATCTAAAACCTGTTAATTTATTCCAATGACTTAGCTGAACTCATTTGTCAGTCATATAGATATTAACTTTCTTGAGAAAATTTTAATAATTTTATACCAAAACAGGCAAATTGAAATGAAATTATTTTAATTTTCTGGCCTATTTTTGTTTTTGTATTAACCTTAAATGTCAAATGTCAAAATTAATCTATTTTTTCAAGTTAAGCTTTTTTATTACGGACCTTAAAACTGCACAGAAAATTAATCTTAAATAAACAGAGTTGTAAAGAACTATGAATAATAGTACTTCTCTGCACTGCATGCCCTAAACAGGTGGAGGATCTTCTCAGCATATGGAGGTTCCCAGGCCAGGGGTTGAATCGGAGTTGTAGCTGTTGGCCTACACCACAGCCACAGGACCTTGGGACCCAAGCCCTGTCTGCAACCTACACCACAGCTCACAGCAATGCCCACTGAGCAGTGCCAGGGATCGAACCCACATCCTCATGAATACTAGTCGGGTTTGTTAACCACTGAGCCATGACAGGAACCCCCTAGGTTATATTTTGAATTGAGTATGAGAGTGCCATGTTCCCTGCTATAAGGCTTATCATAACTACTGATCTTGATGAGACCCAGTGAGGAAGATTGAGTGCTCCCTCTGTCTCTCCCTTAGATGAATCTGAAATGTGTGTGTGTGTGTGTGTGTGTGTGTGTGTGTGTGTGTGTGTGTTTTGGTAAGAGTGTGTGTGTGTTGATAAGAGTGATATTTCCTCTGAGACCATACACTCTCCCAGTCCTTGTTAGAGATAATTAGTTCAGGGAATTTTTGAAAGGAAAGTTTTACTCCATAGGGTGAGGCAGAAAAGGAAGTATCTAATCCCACATCAACTCTGAAACCCACATAAAGTTCTTCCTTTTCAAATGTGAAAGCTTTGATCTTTAAGCATTCCCTGTACTCCATGTACATCAGAGATACTATCAGCTTCCTTCAGCCTGCTCCTTATCTTGCTTCTTATCTGGTGCGGGAGGGAGTATGTGGATATTTGGGGTCTTCAGGTTGTATAACTATTGCGTGCTCATTAACATTCTCTCATCATTCAGTTTCACCTGTGCTGAGTACTGTTGCCTCTCTTCTTCCCTTCTCATAGATTTCCTAAATGTCATCTTTCTCTTCCTATTTTTACTCTGGTCATCCCACTTGGACTTCAAAGTGAAGTCCCAAGAAAGAGAAGGAATTGTGGACATGGTATTTCTGAGGTCAAATTTGGTAAGTTAGTGATGCTGTGTAAGAAGAAACATGACATGGGCCTCTTTCCGATCACCTCGGGCTGGGGTAGCGGTGGGGGTTGGTTGGTTTGTTTTCTGGGTTTTTGTTTGTTTTGGAGGGTTTTCTTTTTTTTTTTAACTTTAGACTATAGCTGTATCACGGGCAATTAGATTTATTATACCAGTACTTCACAACCTAAATGTCTATGCATTTTATTTACATAGGCTTAATCAAAGACTGTGGTTTAATATTACTCATTCTTTGAGGAAGATGAGAGATTTTGAACTTATTAATGGATTTCTACCAAAAAAAAAGGAATTTAGAAAGTAGTAGAATCTACTGAATTAGAAAGTCTTAATAACAAAAATACAGTAGTTCCTACTGCAGCACAACAGGATTGGCAGCCTCTTGGAGCGCTGGGATGCAGGTTCAATCCCTGGCTCAGCACAGCGAGTTAAGGGTTCCTCATTATTACACTTGCAGCTTAGGTCTGCTGTTCAGATCTGATCCTTGACCGGGGACCTCCATATGCCATAGGGCAGCCAAAAAAGGGAAAAAAACAAATTATGGTTCCAAGCCACATAATATAGACTATACTGAATATTTATACTATATTGAATATATTGAATGAGCTCTCAGCAATTCTGTTGAGTATTAACATTTGGACTTTGAACTCCAACATGAATGAAAGAAACTTATAAAATATTCTTCTGGGTTTACTATGGCTTTACATTTACCTCACATTCTTTTTAGCACAGAACAAGTTTGTCTAACTATGAAGTGTTTATACTTCTTTTAACCCTGGGATTTGATAATTCATTTCCTTAAACAACCTAAGCAGTAATTCCTTATACTGGCTCTTCAGAAACAAATTAGATAATAGTTGGTATTTGGAAATTATTTGGTTCAATTTTTAAAATTTTTGTGAAATGGAAATTACATGTTCAAGGCTCCAGAAGTCACAAAGGATTTACAAATGTGTCTTGTTTTCCATAACAATAAAAACTTACTTAAATACAGTAAGTGATAAATTGCCTCATGCAATTATCATTAATGTGTATGGCTCTTGTGAGAAAACTATGTGTCACTGTGTTTAGAAGCCACCTTATTAGGTTCGAACAAGGAGAGGTACACCTACATATAATTTAAAAGAATATTCTTGGAAAATAGGAATTAGCCACTAGTCAAAGTTCAGAAATGCAAGAATTCAGCCCTCACAAAGGGAAGGTTTGGAAAAGCAGAGCAGCGATTAAATACTGATGTGAAAATATGAGGAGAACAGATGGTTTAACCACCAGAAAAACTTTGAATGAGAATTAAAAAATTCATGAGAATAATCCTAGTTGAATAATCTCATGCTTTGAGGGTCCTCTGGTTGATTTGAGGAACAAGAAAAATAAAGTAACTTGGGTTTGTGTTCTATAGTTGATAAACATTCACATACATACAAGTATATATTTACACAGACATAGGGAAAATTCCGAGTATGTTAACTGTGGAATGAGATGGTCACTGCCAATCACAGTCGCTCTGCACTTCCTTCCAGTAGGGCCACATGATACCAGGCCTAGGCTCATTCTAACTTTCTGTGCCCAATGTACCCAGTATTAACACATCCTGGCAGGCAAATTTTAACTATTTTTCTTATTTTCTGAATAAAAGTATGACTTGCTTGTTTATATTGCCTGTTAATACCATGAAAGCCACCTGCTTTATTCAATTTATAAGTTAAAAAAAAAAAAACCTCTTTGCACTAAACTTTGGGCAACAAATCAAAAGAAATGAGCTACAATCTCAACTTGACAACTCATTTAGCTTCTTCATATGCAGATTTGTATAATTGTTGTTCTGCCTAATTCTACAGCTAGAGTCAAGATTAATGGCATCATATCTGGAGTGAAATTGCAGGAGTTCCAGTCAGTTCCATGTACCAGCTGTGTAATCCAGGGTAGCTTTTTTTGTCATTCTCTTGGCCTCAGTGGCTTAGTTTGCAATGTTGAATAATTAAACTGCTGACCTCCTGGGGCTACTTCAAAAATAAAATGAGGTAAATTATGTCAGCTTGTTAACGTTAGTGCCTAGCTCATGAGGTCCATAAATACTAGTTACACTAACATTTGAATGATTCCAATACATATTGTTATTTTATTTTTCTTTTATATTTTGAGATATTTTAAGCATACGGAAATTTACAGACTAGGAGAAAAAATACACATAATTCACCATTCAGAATTAATAGCCATTCCTATGGTCATACTTCCTTTTAGCTACTTTTAAAGAAATACAATATTATAAATATAGAGAAAATTATAAGTTTTGATCCAGTTTCCTCTCCAGAGATTCCTCTATCATGGGTGCCCTCCAAGTTCATTTGTATAGACATATATGTTCTTTCTTAACCGTTATAAAATACATATTTTTTAAATTTCCATTATATAAGAGGTGGAGGGAAAGCCCTTAATGTCAGCTTGATTACAAGCATTGGTCCTCAGTTATCCAGTCAGTGGACTGTCTATCCACCTAAATAGCATCATATCCATTCATCACCACTATAAAATCTTGTTGCAGCTTTTGGAGTGATGACTTTGACAATCCTATAATTTCCAATAAGTGTCAAAGTTGTTTTATGGCCACGCCTGTGCATGTAGAAGTTCCCAGGCCACAGACTGAACTTGATTTCCCAGCAGCGACCCACGCTGCTACAGTGACAACGCTGGATCCTTAACCTGCTGTGCCACAAGGGAACTCCAAATGTCAAATTTTTAATGTATAAAGTATTAAAAGAGTTGTTGGGAACACATGCCACAATTAAATATGATTTAATTATGGCAAAGTATTTTTAGGCCAGTAGATTTGAACTTTATTTTGTGCCCCCAATGTACCTGAGAGATATGCATTCCCTCTCATAAGAATCACAACTCCAGGAACTTCCTTGTGGCGCAGTGGATAAGTATCCAGCATTGTCACTGCAGCGGCCTGGGTTGCTGCTGTGACTCAGGTTGTATGTCTGACCCAGGAACTTGCACATGCCTCCAGGGAAAAAAAAAAAGAGTCACAATTCTATTAATTGTTATTAACTGCAGAATTACTAGAATGAAATTTTACCTTAGTAAACTTACATTATATAGTATAGTCACACTAAAACATAAAGCCACTGCCAAATAATTGAAAGTATAAAGTATCATAGAAGATATAAAATCTTTCAGTTCTATGGGATCATAAGAGGCAGATAAATAAAATAATCAATCTAGGATTCCAGGAACTAAAGTTCTTCTAGAGAATAAAATATGACTAAGTGGAGAGGTAGGGCTATTGAAAGAACATTGAATTTAGTTCCACTGGGATTGAGTTCTAAAAAATGCGTTTTTCTCTTTTTCATTTTTATAGGAAAGCATTCCCAACTTTAGAAAAGTCACCCAATCCCAGGGTTATAATACACCCTGGTGATGTAAAACACGATTTTATTTATTTATTTTTATTTAATGATTTTTATTTTTTTCCATTACAGCTGGTTTACAGTGGCCTGTCAATTTTCTACTGTACATCAAGGTGACCCTGTCACACATACACATATACATTCCTTTTTCTCACATCATAATTTTATCATAGAGTTTTAGGATAAGGCTAGGTAGAGGGGCAGGGGATACTGGAAAGAATAGAATGAAAGGTATAGGAGTATAGGAGTTCCGTAGTGGCTCATCAGTTAACAAATCTGACTCACTAGCATCCATGAAGACTCAGTGTTTTTTTGCTTTTTCTTTAGGGCCGCGGGTGTGGCATATGGAGGTTCCCAGGCTAGGGGTCGAATTGGAGCTCTAGCAGCTGGCCTACGCCTATGGGGATCTAAGCTGTGCCTGCGACCTACAACAACGCTGGATCGTTAACCCACTGAGCAAGAGCCCACTGAGCGAGGCCAGGGATCAAACCCTCAATCTCATGGGTCCTAGTCGGATTCGTTAACCACTGTGCCACGACGGGAACTCCAAGGACTCAGGTTTGATTCCTAGCCTTTCTCACTGGGTTAAGTATCCGGCGTTGCTCTGAGCTGTGGTGTAGGTCGCAGTTGCAGCTCATATCCTGTGTTGCTGTGGCTGAGGCGTAGGCAGGTGGCTACAGCTCCGATTTGACCCCTAGCCTGGGAACCTCCAAATGCTGTGGGTGTGGCCCTAAATTTAAAAAAAAAAAAAAAAAAGAATCAAAGGTATAGCTATAAATGATAATGAGGTCACCTTCTTCCTAATTTTATCAATCACTTGAACCCTGTTGAGTTTGGATATGGCTCTAGGTTTCCTAGTATTGATGAGAAAATGTTTAGAATGAGATTTCACCTAGAAGCAAGCCTGGTTCCCTGCTCTTTAGACCCAATAATGACTTAACTAACACCTATCGAAATTCTGGGTCAAGCATCCAGCATTTTCAAAGAAGTTTCCATTCTACCATTTTACTAGTCATTATATCTATGCTCTTCACAGATACTAATCTTTTTCCTAATAGGTAATATGTGGTCACAGGTGATGGAAAAGGATAATACAAGTTCTTCTGAAGGCTTCATCCTGGTGGGCTTCTCTGATCGTCCCCACCTAGAGCTGATCCTCTTTGTGGTTGTCCTCACTTTTTATCTGCTAACTCTTCTTGGCAACATGACCATTATCTTGCTTTCAGTTCTGGATTCCCGGCTGCACACACCAATGTATTTCTTTTTGTCCAACCTCTCATTTCTAGACATGTGTTTCACCACAGGTACCATCCCTCAGATGCTCTACAATCTTTGGGGTCCAGATAAGACCATCAGCTACCTGGGATGTGCCATCCAGCTCTACTTTGTCCTGGCTCTGGGAGGGGTGGAGTGTGTCCTCCTGGCTGTCATGGCATATGACCGCTATGTTGCAATTTGTAAACCCCTGCACTACACCATCATCATGCACCCACGTCTCTGTGGGCAGCTGGCTTCAGTGGCATGGTTGAGTGGCTTTGGCAATTCTCTCATAATGGCACCCCAGACATTGATGCTATCCCGCTGTGGGCACAGGCGAGTGGACCACTTTCTCTGTGAGATGCCAGCACTAATTGGCATGGCCTGTGTAGATACCATGACTACTGAGGCACTGGCATTTGCCTTGGCAATCTTTATCATCCTGGCACCACTCATTCTCATTCTCATTTCTTATGGTTATATCGCACAAGCAGTGCTTAGGATCAAGTCAGCTGCCGGGCAGAGGAAAGCCTTCAACACCTGTAGCTCCCACCTCATTGTTGTCTCTCTCTTCTATGGAACAATCATATACATGTACCTCCAGCCAGCAAACACTTATTCCCAGGACCAGGGCAAGTTCCTTACTCTTTTCTACACAATTGTCACTCCTAGTGTTAACCCCCTGATCTACACACTGAGAAACAAAGATGTTAAAGAGGCCGTGAAGAAGGTACTAGGGAAGGGAGGTGCAGAAGCATAGTAAAAAGTCATCAGATTTTGAGATTGCCTTTTGACCCATCTTCTATATATGCTGTTAGACCTAGCACATAAAGGAGAATTCTAACATTACAGAGTGAAGAGGCACTTAATGAGATGGGGGAAATTCAGTGGTTTAGCTAGGTTGAGAAAATGCAAATTCTTGAGTTGGCAATCACTTATATTTCTCTCAAGTCCTTCTAAGTCAAGCATGCATCGCTAGGAGGGTTCCAATTCAGGATCAAACAGTGGTCTATGCTTGCAAAAGCCAACCATGAATGTAGACACCAGGCATTTTTGTGCCTAGTCTGCCTTCCATCAAAATGATTATACTTAGTAGGTCCTCAACATATATGAAAAGATTGAACTTAGAAGTGAAGAAAAATACTTATTTTTTCTAGATATTCAAATGTGCTTTTATAGTGCCAAATGCCTGGACAAGAGGCAATATAAATTTTTCAGTTACCTAGCACTTTAGTACCTCCAATACCAAACTTACATGTGGATCCTACATATTTTGTATCATTTATATAATTGAGTTTAATGATATTTATGTTTGACTTTCTGAAGCAATAGAGAATAAAGAAGATATAAAGCAAGACCAGGAGGTATTTGCTTTGTAAAGAAGGAAGGATTTCTTGCTCACATTCAGTACTTGTTATAACTTTATTAATGACAAAAGAAAGTTGTGTCTTCTTGCTTAAAATGTTTGAAGATTATTAACCTCCACTTTTTTCCATATGTTATAAGGATAAACTTGGATAAAAGTAGAGAGGAATGAGGTCAACTCTGGGGAACTGTTGGAATCTTTGTGATTGGGTACTGATTGTCTGGATGTCGAACTTATCACATTTACATTGATAATTGCAGTACCTCACCAGTTATAAGGAAAATATATTTGAATGGTTTGTATCAAATGAATGACTTTTAACGGCATGTTTCTTCAGACCTGAAATATTATAAATTGGATGAATCCCATCTCATAATCTCGGAAAACATGTATTATTTTAGAATTTCTACAAGGAATAAGGATTCCAAAATTTGGAAGTATTGCAAGTGTTATCATTAGGCACTGGATAAAGGATGGGTTTAGAAAGTTCCCACTTAAGCCCTCTCAAAAGATTTAAGAAGGTTTAGGTTAATTTAGAGGCCCCAGAAAAAGTACCAAATATCTAATAATTTTTCTCAAAACACATTTATATATATTGTATATATTTTCCTATTTTTGAGCACTAACTCTTGTACTTTGTCCAGATAGATCAGATTTTATTTTAGATTATTTGGGGCTTATAAGAATGGGTTTTAGGTTTAGTTTTGATTAGTCACATAAGAAATTAGGAAAGTTAGAATTTAGTTGATTCATGGATTTCCCACTGTGGCACAGTGGGTTAAAGATCAGGCATTGCCACAACTGTGGCATAGGTGACAGCTGCAGCTCTGATTCCATCCCTGGCCTGGGAACTTTCATATGCTATCAGTGTGACAAAAAAAAAAATATATATATATATACACACACACACATACACACATATATTTGTACATGTAAGTGTGTGTGTGTGTGTGTGTGTGTGTGTGTGTACTTGATTCTTCCTAATTTATAAATTAAGTAAAAGATGATTCTTAGCAGTGATAATGTTTACTAAGGATATTATTAATGCAGTCCACGTACAGAACACGGATATTCCTGGTTTAGCATTTCTCATCTCTTCCACTAAAAACAAACTATAGTATGGGTCGTACTGGCAGAAAAATATACTATACATTTCTACATAAATGAAAAATCCTTTTAGAATCAATATCTATTGAGCAATGATTAAAATACTTTTTTAATCTCATCTCTATACTGTTTAAATGTATTACTCTAGAATCAATAATATCTTGGAGTAGGGACAAGAGATCAAGACACGGAATATAAATCTCTATAGATATATCAATTTTGAAGGCTCCCTATGGAATTCCTCTTTAATTCTTTTCAAAAATTCTCATTCTCCCCACAGGGAATAAGTTCCATAGCACTCTTCTCTAGAAAATTTAGAACCACTATTATAGGTTATAGGGTTTCAAGAGAGAAAAATCACTATGTCCTTAATTACATTACGATGGCCCAGCATCACCTTTTACTTAATTTATAATGTAGGTTTTAAAAGTTTACTTAATTTGCTTACTTATGTATAAAGTATAAATAACCAAGTATAATCTAAATATTTTTCCATCTCCTGGGAATAACAGAATATTCTCCATAATAAAACTAGCAGAAAAATTTTATTTCATTCTCTATAGATTCTTGCTTTCATTAATCTGAGCTTCCTCCTTACAGACTGATCTTTTACATAGAGCAGGGGGAGGTTTAAGCAGAAAGAAGCATCAGGATTCAATCCTCTGTGCACAGTTGTATATCTCTTAGTTATGGTGCTTAAACTTCTTCCAAGAGAAATAAATATTACACATATGCTTGTGTATGTATGTATGTTATACTCACTGTGATTTTAAATTAGAGGCCATGAGAAGATACTCAATAAATGCCTTTTTTTTTTTTCCTCTTTACAACTGCACCTGCAGCATATGGAAGTTCCCAGGCTAGGGGTTGAATCAGAGCTGCAGCTGCAGGCCTATGCCACAGCCCCAGCAACACTGGATCCAAGCTGCATCTGTGACCTATGCTGCAGCTTGTGGCAAAGCCAGATCCTTAACCCACTGAGTGAGGCCAGGGATTGAACCTGCATCCTCATGGAGATTATGTTGGGTTCTTAACCTGCTGAGCTGCAATGGAAACTCCTCAATAAATGCTGGCTAATGAGATCGGATCATTTTTCATCTTGTTATTTTTGTATGCCCCAGGGGTTTTGTGATTATTTCTTACACAGTTATTCTGCAAATAGATAACTGATATGATTTTATGACTCATTTTATAAGGTCACTATAATTTGAACACCAAATCTGACAAGGACATTACAAAGAAGGAAAATAAGAGAGAGATAGTTAATGGAAATACATATAAAATTCCTAATCAGGGAGTTCCCTAACGGCTCCAGATCCGGTGTTACTGCTGTGGCTTGGGTCACTGCTATGGCACAGGCTCAATTCCTGGCCTGGACACTTCCACATACTGTGGATGTGCCCTCCCCCCAAAAAAACCTAAACAGTTATTAGCAAATTTAATCTAGTGTTACATAGAAAACATACAGTAACCATGTGGGTTTATCACAGGAATAGAGTGGTGTAACATTAGAAAATCAATTGGTGCTATTTATTAATTTTTTTAGATTGGAAAGAAAACCTACAGTTTCAGTCAAAGCATTTGATAAAATTCAATCCCCATTCATTTTTTAAATCTCAGCAAACCAAGAATAGAATGGAACTTCCTGAAGCTGATAAAGTACACCTACAAGGAACCTCCAGTAAATATTTAACACAATGGTAAAATACTGGATGAAACAAGAATGCTCATTGTTCTTTTCAACATTATACTGATGATATTAGCTAGTGTAATAGACAAGAAAAAGAAATAAAATTCATAGGGAATGAAAAGAAGGAAATATATTTTTCTTTATCGGGGAATGACAGGATTATATATGTTGAAAATGTAATAGTCTACATAGAAACTATGAGAATAGTTAAGTGAGTTTATTAAGGTCCCTGGAATAAGGATAATAAACAAAAATCAGTTATATTTATACCAGTAACAAACAAATAGAAAATGAAATGTGAAGAACTGTATGAGTCTTAATGTCAGTTCAGAGGAACCCATATAATCCAGGATACTCCAAGTTTAATAGAGCCTTTAAATGCTGAACCTAATGATGTCCCAGATCTATCCATCTTAAATAAAGGTAATTCAAATAAGAATGAGGTTTAGATATCCATTTTCATTTACACCTTAAACTGGTCTTTGCAATCCACATAACATCTTAGCCACCACTAATTCAAACACAGATACCCACACACATTTGTGGCCGTAGCCTAAGACCCTTCCTTGTTTTCTCTAATACATTGTTCTTCAGATTCCATATCCACTGGTCAATGAGTTTTGACTTTATTATCTCTAAGCTTAAAATTGACTCTGACCTTAGCCTTCAGAGTTTTACTTAATCTCCTAGGCATTGAATACTTGGGGCTCCCTAATGTACTATTATAGGTTTGTCCCTCTCATTGTTTAGTTCCTCCTTATATAGAAAGTTCTTCCTGAGACTCAGCCCTGAGGGATCCAACCCATAAGGCTTGTCACTAAAGTATCACTGGTGTGGCTTGTTCCATTCACACATAAAGTAACTGGTGGTTAGAAACATTATAATGTTTTGGAAGAAATTTCCTTACCAAACAAGGCAGAGCTATGCCAATACACAGCCTTCTGGGAAATGAGGGTAAGAAGGGGTAGGTGGGGAGGTTGGCAATAGCCAAGGAGGAGAAATTAAACTGAAATGAACCACAGTCTGTATTTTAGAGTGTAGTTCTAGCTTCCTAAAATATTGTATGAATTTAGGAAAGTTTAACTTCTCTAGATGTTAGTTTCCACATCAACTATTTTATAGGGCATTGATGAGGATAGTGAGCAACAATGAGCTATTACTGCTATTTTTAGTTTCTGCAGATTTTTTTTTCTATTTCCAGGATACTGTTAATTGGGCATTATTTCTTAATTTTTCACTTTAAGGACTACCGAAAATTTCGAGTTCATTTATCTTGGTCCATTCATCAAACTAAAGACTTGTCTTGGCATTCCTGCTGTGGCACAATGGGATTGGCAGCATCTTGGGAGCACTGGGAAACAGGTTCGATCCCCATCTGGCACAGTGGCTTACGGATCCAGTGTTGCTGCATCTGTGACACAGGTCAGCTTGCAGCTATGGCTCGGATCTGATCCCTGGTCTGGGAACTCTATATGCCTTGGGGCAGACAGAAAAAAAGAGTTATATTTACTCATACTTTCTTATTTGTTTGGTCTTCTATTTTCATTTTAAACTATTTTCTTTAATTTAATTACCTATATAAGAACTTGTGGGAAAAAAAAGGAATTCCTACCTTACAACATAATTTTTCCCCTTACTAATCCCACCTTCATGCCCACTCAGACATAAGCACTATTATAGGTTTGTGGGGTTTTTAAATATTATACATTATTTTTGGTGGATTGTCTTAATTTTTTCTTGTCCTATTGTACTTGAAGCCCTTCTTCCACAGATATCAGCCTCTATTTCCTTTGGATTGTCCATTTTAAGTATCTAATAAGTGTCCTTCCTTATTTTTCTCATTCTCATATAATCCTACATAGGCATACAATACATAAAATTATATTTAGAACATTTAAGTCATTATTTTATATACTTAAGCTTATGTGAGTTAATCTTTCTTGTATCTTCATTTTCTCACTTAGGAATATCATAGGCAAATCACTGGTACAGATTATTGTTCAGTCAGTGCCCCTCTGAGGAAATAATTTTTGTCTCCATCTTGGGCCACTATAAACTACACTAAAAATTACACTAAAAATTACACTAAAAATTCTTGTTCCGATGTCTTCATATATTGATGAGTTTATTCATAGTATCGATTTTCCATGAATGATATATTTTGTCTACTCATCTGAAAAATTGTTATGGAACTACCTAATAGAACATACAAAAATAGAAGAGACTGAAGTTCCCATCATGGCTCAGCAGTTAAGGAACCTGACTAGTATCCATGAGGACTAGGGTTTGATCCCTGACCTCGCTCAGTGTGTTAAGGATCCAGCATTGCCATGAGCTGTGGTGTAGGTCGCAGATGCAGCTCAGATCCCGCTTTGCTGTGGCTGTGGTATAGGCCTGCGACTATAGCTCCAATTGGACTTTTGGCCTGGGACCCTCCATAATGCACAGGTGTGGCCCTAAAAAAAAAAAGAAGAGACTATGGAAATATATGAATAATACTTAAAAATTTGCCCACCCCCCAAATCTGGGAAACCAGGTTAAACTGAGGGATAGCTTCTTTTTTTTTTTTTT